>CM064428.1:44759671-45359671 GCA_032690845.1 Eleusine coracana subsp. coracana | reverse complement strand
CTATCTAGGTGCGGACGAGAAGTAACTTATTCATAAAGGAAAGAAGATCAAAGGTGTGAAAACTACCAATCCCGAGCGGTCTCGCGTGGCATTCAGTCTTCTTGACAGTCTTTAGTAAAATGGTCATGACTCCTTAATGGGAAGTCAAAATGACGAGCTGCTTGTAGGAGGTGAAATTAGACTTCAATATCTTTCCATGCATGTGCATCATGAAAGGTAAAACTGAAATGTTTCATGCGTGTTTATTCTAGAAGATGAGGCTTGTGTTAGCAGAGTGCATGCTGGTTCAGGTTCGGTGTAACTCATCTCCTTGTTGGTGTAACTCATCTCCTCTTGTCCAGCAGCACGTCCTTCATGTGTAAACCTTAGCAAGACAAATGTACTATACTTAGGTAGCATAAAATTCTCATTTATATTTGATGCAAATTTAGTAAGGAGGGAGTTCACCTCTTGTTGTAGTTTCCTTGCACGATTTCGTGTAATCGGTCCTCACAGTGGCGTAACCGATTCTTCTCTTGGTATAGCAGCTCCTTGGCTTAGACCATCATTTACATCAGTGATTTCATGACCAAGTTTTTGGTTTATGTTATGTTGGTCACCGTTTGCATGTGCGGCCAGGATGTCCTCATCAGAGCCGTTGCCAAGGTGACTGGACGGTCTGGTCAAGGAGTGATCGGACTGTGCGATCAGCTGGCCTAGAAAGCTAATTTCATGGAGCAGTGGCTAGTTGGAGGTTGGAAGCCTATATAACTTCGTTGTTGGGGTCTTGGAGACCACTCTTGGCTAGTGGAATACCTAAGAAAATTTGGTAAGAGCCAAGAGGAAGAGAGAGGAGCACTAGGAGAGGATATTGGATATCTTGAGAGTGCTAGAGAGAGTAACTTGAGCATCTATCCACATCAAAGGCTAGGGTGTCCTTTAGGGTGTGATCTAGATTGTTACTCTTGATCTATGGTGAGACCTAGACCGGTTAGGTGTTGGTGATCAAGCCTATCATGATCGGTTGTGAAGGTCGTCACATGCTTGCACCCGGTTTGAGCCCGCCGGTGAAAGGGGCATCAAGAACGAGCGCCCGTGTTGGCTCGGGGAGTCCGTCAAGTTCTCGAGGTAGGCGAGCTTGTGCCTTAGTGGCAGCGGCGATGCAACCGTGTCTTCACTCCAGTAGTGATTGCGTGCTCGTGTGCGAGAACTCCACTTGGTGGCGAGAGGGACAAATACTCCGGCGGGAGTGGTCCAACAAGTAGTAGGGGAAGGCACCATCCTTCTAAGACCTCGAAAAAAATTATGAGTCATCTCTTACTCTACTCCTTACTATGATGCCTTACTTTCCACATTTACATACCATACTATTCATGTTTGAGTGTTTACCTTGCTCTAGTTGATTACCTTGTAGACTTGCATGGATAGGCTTATTTACTTGCTAGTATTGCTTAGCTTTCATACTTGATCACTAGCATGTATAGGAGTTATTTTGGCTTGTTTGATCACCTTAGTATGTATTGTGCTACTTATGATTTTGTTCTTACCATGTGCTTGTTGATCTAGTAGCTTTGCATGAGTAGGATCCTTTGCAAGCTACTTGTGTCCTTCCACGTCTATTTGATTACTAGCTTGCGTAGGAGTTGTATTGCCTTTGTGTGATCCACTAGTATGCTTAGGTTGTTGTTCCTTTGATAGGTTCATTATCTTTCTAGTGTGTTCACCACTAGAATTGTGTAGGAGTTGTTTTGAGTGGTCGATTTAAGGAATTGGATGTTTTGGTACATATAGTGAGTTCTCGATTCAACCTCCCCAACCCCCCTCTCGGTCACTCTGTCCTTTCTGACGGCGATGGTGAAGTATCTAGTCCCTAGTTTAAGGGTTTTGGTAATTAATGGAGAATTGTGGCTTATTGTATTTTAAGGTTGATAAATTCATATATATATTTCAATGAAGATGAAAAAAGATGAAACAACGCAAAGGTATAAAAATAGATTTTAATTTCTATTTTACCGGTCATAAGGAGATTAGAGGAGAACATGTTCGGGTTGCTAGTATAGTTGTCGCACTATTAAGAGGGGTTGATGCTCTAATAACTTGATGAACTCTTAGTTGTCACTTTTTGGAAAATCATTTTTCAATGTCATTACCCAGGCTTGGGACTGGCTATGTTGAGACTCAACATAGGCGGATTAAAAAACCCAGCCACTCAAATGGATATGAAACCCATAAGAAATTCGTTGGAGCATAAACATCAGAACCCGGGTGTGGTGTCCAATAGGCAAGGGCCGGGTCGTCATCTCCTTGGTGGCACGCCATATCGTGACCTGGGTACAATGAATAGTGAGCAAGGGTTGGGTCGTCCAACCTTAGTAGCGCGCTACATCTACACCCGGGTGGTGAAAAATGAGCAAGGGTCTTTGCACTTTCCTCGACGGGTGCGAAGGGTAAGGAAGTTAGCCGAGCCAACTAGGATTTGTCTAGGGAGTTGGCACATAGTGTACCTAACGGGCAAGTTACAAGAGCTAGTCGATGTGGCAACTAGGAGGCGTGTAAATATCCTATACATCCAACAGACTAAATGGAAGAGCCAGAAGGTGAAGGAGGTGGAGGATATTGGCTTCAAGCTTTGGTACACGGGTACAACATCGGGAAGAAATGGTGTAGGCATCTTGATCGATAGGAGCCTTAAGGATGGAGTCATAGATGTTAGGAGGCACGGTGACCGGATTATCCTAGTTCGGCTAATAGTTGGAGATACGGCTCTGAATGTGATTAGTGCCTATGCCTCTTAGGTAGGTCTTAGTGAGAGCAACAAGAGTCAGTTTTAGGAAGATCTAGATAGCATGGTTAGTGCCATACCTATCAGTGAGAAGCTTTTCATAGGAGGAGACCTTAACGGCCATGTGGGGGCGTCTAATGTAGGGTTTGAGCGGGTCCATGGGGGTTCAAGTATGGTAGTAGGAATCAGGAGGGGTGGATATACTTAATTGGGTGTTAGCTTATGAATTGTTGGTAGCGAATACCCTCTTTAGGAAGAGGTAATCCCATCTAGTGACCTTTAGAAGTGCACAACACTCGAGCCAAATTGACTTTATCCTTACAAGGAGGGAGGACATACGTGCTTGTTTGGACTGTAGGGTGATACCTGGGGTGTGTCGTCACTCAACATAAGCTTGTGGCGGCGGATTTTCGCTTTCAGGTATGTGTATACAGGGACAAATGTACCAAGACTGCGAGAACGAAGTGGTGGAAGTTTAGAGGGGAGCTGGCGCAAACCTTTAAAGAGATGATGCTAGGAGAGGGACCCTGGGAGGAAGGAGAAGGACCAGATGACATGTGGCTAAAGATGGCAACATGTGTTCGGAAGGTAGCTTCAGAAGTGTTTGGCGTGAGTAGGGGAGGCAAACAAGAAGCAAAAGACACCTGGTGGTGGAATGATGAGGTGCAAAGGGCTATCACGGAGGAGAAGGAGTGTTTCAAGCTCCTACATCTTGACAAGAGTGCCGCCAACATATATGGCTATAAAATAGCCAAGAGGGCTGCAAAGTGAGCAGTGAGTGTAGCAAAGGGCCAGGCATATGATAACCTTTATCAGCGACTAGGCATGAAAGATAGGGAGAAGGACATCTATCGGATGGCTAGGATCTGTGAGTGGAAGACGAGGGACATTAACCAAATCAAATGTATCAAGGACGGGGTAGATCGACTCCTGGTGAGAGATGAGAAGATCAAGGATAGATGGCAAGAGTACTTCAATAAGTTGTTTAACAGAGAGGAGGAGGGTCCTATACTTAAGTTGGATGACTCATTTGATGATAACAACAGACGCTTTGTGAGGAGAATTTAGGAGGCAGAGATAGAGAAAGCTTTGAAGAGGATGAAGAGTGGTAAAGCGATGGGCCCTGATGGTATCCCCATCGAAGTGTGGAGCTGCTTGGGTGCCAAAGCCATAGTATGGTTAAGTATGTTTTTTAACCTCATCTTTTGGTCAAACAAGATGCCGAAAGAATGGAGGAGGAGTATAGTAGTACCGATCTTCAAAAACAAGGAACCGATCCTCAAAAACAAGGGAGATGTTCAAAGTTGTACTAACTATCACGGGATTAAGTTGATGAGCCATATGATGAAGCTCTGGGAGAGTTATTGAGCATCGCCTAAGAAGAGTGACAAGTGTGACGCAAAACCAGTTTGGGTTCATGCCTAGAAATTTGACCATGGAGGCGATTTTCTTAATGCGATAATTGATGGAGAGATATCAGGAGCAAAAGAAGGACTTACACATGGTCTTTATTGACCTCAAGAAGGCATATGACAAAGTGCCAAGAAATGTCATGTGGTGGGCCTTGGAGAAGCATAAAGTCCTAACTAAGTACATTACGCTCATCAAGGATATGTACAGGGACGCGAGGACGTGTGTTCGGACATGTGATGGTGACACCAATGACTTTCCGATTAAAATAGGACTACACCAAGGATCATTGAGCCCTTATTTATTTGATCTGGTGATGGACGAGGTCACACGAGAAATACAGAGTGATGTCCCTTGGTGTATGCTCTTTGTTGATGATGTGGTGTTAGCTGACGAGAGTAGGGCTGGGGTTTATAGGAAGTTGGAGCTGTGGAGGCACACATTAGAGTGCAAGGGATTCAGACTTAGTATATGATGTGCGAGTTTAGCGCGACTAGACATGAGGATGGAAACCTTAGCTTTGATAGACAATTGGTGGCGAAGAAGGATACGTTTCGTTATTTAGGATCGATGTTACAAAAGGACGGTGACATCAATGAAGATGTTAGGCATAGAATTTCATCCGGTTGGTTGAAATGGCGCCAAGCTTCCGATGTCTTATGCAACATGAGGGTGCCACAAAAGCTAAAAGGTAAATTCTATAGGACGGCAATTCATCCGGTGATGTTATATGGTGCTGAATGCTGGCCTACGAAAAGACGACATGTTCAACAATTGAGTGTAGCACAGATGCGTATGTTGCGTTGGTTTTGCGGGCATACAAGAAGAGACCGAATACGGAATGAAGATATCTAGGACATGATAGGAGTGGCACCTATCGAGGAGAAATTGGTTCAACATCGGTTGAGATGGTTCGGACATGTTCAACGGAGGCCTCCGGAGGCGCCATTGCGTAGTGGGGTTCTAAAGAGAGATGCTAATGTTAAGAGAGGTAGAGGCTGAACTAACTTGACTTGGGAAGAGTCGGTTAAGAGAGACCTGAAGCTGTGGGATATCCCAAAGGAGCTAGCTATGGATAGGAGCGCTTGGAGACTAGCAATAGACGTGCCGGAACTGTGATATTTTTTTCTTCCTTCTTGCTTACTCATTTTTTCTTTCTTTTGGCTTTTGTTCCTTTTGTTTTTGTCTCTATTTTCTTTTTTTTCCTTTTTTTTCTCTTTCTTTTGGCTTTTGTTCCTTTGTCTCTTCTTTTTTGGGTTCCCATAGGTTTGATCTCTAGCCTACCCCAACTTGCTTGGGATAAAAAGGCTTTGTTGTTATTGTTGTATACACCTCCAAATAATCATTGAACATCCTAAGCAAATTACACCAAATATTTCCTGCATATCCTTGTTGAAAAAGCTCCAACATTCCTTGTAAAATCATTGTTGGAGAAACCCCAAAAAACTTCCTTGAAAAATCCTGTCGATTGTGGTGGCGGTCTGACCACCCGATTCAAGGGAGGTGCATTTTTTGTGCATGTGATGGTCTGACCGCCAGGTGTGGTCAGTCTGGCTGCTAGCCTCCTGCGGTCTGACTGCCCCGTGCCCCCGGTCTAACTGCGAGCGCTTCAGTGGTTTGAATTGTTGGTCAAACCAGCCGCTAGCGGTCTGACCGTCAGGGAACCACGGTCTGACCGCCAGCTGCGCAGACTTTAACAATGACTAGTTTCAGATGGTGTACCTATAAATATACCTAACACTCGTGCAAGAAATCTCTCATGAAACTCTAAGCTATATTGTTGAGCTATAAGAGCCCTCTCCTCACTCACGCAAGCTTCCATTGATCCATTGCTAGTGTGTGAGAATCTAGTGCATACTCTTGAGTGATTTAAGCTTTGTGGTGCTAGTTGTTCATCAAGTGAGTGACATTGGCTTGTTACTCTTGGAGGTTGTTGCATCCTAGTCGGCTTGGTGGAGTGGAAATCATGAGCCCTTCAAGATGATTGTGAAGGAGGCTAGGTGTTCTTGTAAGAGGTCTTGTACTCACCTCGCTGGAGCGGTAGAGGGTAACTCTAGTGAAACCGTGGTTTGGAGTGGTTCGAGGGTTTGATTTCGCTTAAGACCAAGTTGGTCTTGTGTGAACCCTTTTTGTTGGAGAAGTGTACACTTGATAGAGAAGCAAGTCAATGGCTTCAATCCACCTCAACATGGATTAGGGTGATCGACAAGTCACCAAGACCACGGGATAAAATTGTGTCTCTCTTCCTTGTTTATTTAATTATTCTTTACATTACTAGAGACCACAATGATGCTTATCACCTAGGTTTGCAAACCTCCAGCTCTCAACATACGTGTCGGTTTTAATTCTTGCTTGTATTATTATTATATTATTTCAATATTTTTTTGTGTAGGTTATTAATAATAAAAAACTGCATATCTACCCCCCTCTAGTAGGTATCCAAGATCCTATTACTGGTATCAGAGCCGCTACTCCCATTCTAGTAAGGATTTAACCATCCGAGAGTAGGATAATGGCTAACAATAATATCAAAGTCAGTCACGCTCCGTACTTTGATGGTTTGGACTTTGATTATTTGAAAACATGCATGAAAATTCATCTTCAAGCAATGGCTGATTCTATGTGGAATGTTGTGGATGTTGGTCATGTCGTGCTTAATCCGCAAGATCTAACAAATGCAGACCGAGAAAATATGAAAGCCAATGCTCAAGCAATGAATGTGCTCATTCGAGCATTGTGTAAGTAAGAATATCATAAGGTGTGCAAACTTACCACAACTTATGAAGTTTGGCAAACCCTCATTGAAGCTCATGAAGGCACAAGTATGGTCGAAAGTACTAAGCTATTCATTTGCAAAGGAAAATTTGAGAAATTTGCTTTACTTCTAAATGAAGATTTGAAGGCAAGTTTTTCTCGCTTGATACACAATGTGAATGAACTCAAGGACCTTGAATTTAAGGTTGAAAATGCGGATATGTGTCACAAATTTCTTAGAGCCTTGCCATCCAAATATGAAACCGTTGTCACCATGCTAGTGAGATCAGATTTGACTAAGATAACTCCAAAATTCTTGGGGGAAATTCTTAATCATGAAATTTTCAAGCAATCACAACAAGAGCTTCATCGTGATCAATGTGAAAATAGCAAGAAGAATATTGCATTCAAGGCTAAAGCATCAAAAGTGGATAGTGATGATGAAGGTGATAGTACCGATGAGGAAGTTGCTTTGATGGTAAGAAGCTTGAAGAAATTTATGAAGAAGAAAGGAGACTGAAGATCATCAAGAAAAAATCCATTTGCAAACAAGAAATGCGTTGAATGTGGAGACATGGGACATATCTCTACAAATTTCAAGAAAAAGAAAGATGACCAAAGGTATAAAAAAGGGAAGGAAAAGAATTACAAGAAAGTGTTCAACAAGAAAGATGGCAAAGCTTATCTAGGTTAATGGGATTTGGATGTGAGGTCAGATTCTAAAAATGAAGATAGTGAAAATGAGAATAAGTTCTCTAAAGCTGGACTTGCAAGTATTGCCATCAAGGAAGCACCTTCTCTATTTGACTCACATATGTGCTTTGTGGCAAAAGGAGAACCAAAGGTATGTGATGATGATGATACATTCTCATATGATGACCTTGTTGATATGGTACATGTGCTTGATGATTCTTTAGGAAAAACTAAGAAATTATATAAAGAACTAAAAAGAAAGTATTCTTCATTACATGAGTCGTCTGAGGAGCTAAAGGCCTCTCATGAAAATCTAAAGGAGACTCATGAGAAGCTTAAGGAAGCTCAAGATGCTCATGTTGCTAAATAAAATGACAAAATCTTGATGGATGTTGGAATTACTTGCAATATGCTTGATTGTGTGCCTAGCATGAATAAAGTTAGTACTTCTAGCATATCAACCTCATGTGATGATATATTGGCTATACCATGCTCTTCTAAGATTGATTCATATGATAATGCATCAAGTTCATGTGATCCTTTGCTTATTGTTGAAAATGATGAATTGTGTGGAACCATTGATTCTCTTGTTAAAGCTTTTGCGAATTATCACAAGGGTCAAAGAAATTTTGGCAAAACGTGGGAGTGTCAAAGATTCACTATCAAGCATGAGGGACTTGGGTTTACCCCTATGAAAAATAAAAGTGCTTATACTGAAAAGAAAATTGCTTTCATAAAAGAGAACAGCTTGTATTGCTCTAAATGAAAAAATACCGGGCATCTTGAAAAGGATTGTACCGGAAGTAAGAAAGTGTTGCTTATGGATATGGATGCTTCTTATGTTTTACTAAATCCTCTAATGGTGTTGTTCATGCCAAATTTGTTGGCAAAAATAAAGTTCTGCTCAAAACTCAAAATCTGATTTTTCAAGAAATGGCTCCAAGAAGAGAAGTATTTGGATGCCAAAAGCCTTGGTTACTAACCTCCAAGATCCCAAGCAAGGTTGGGTACCTAAAAGAAACTAATTTTGTTTTGTAAGTGAACTATAAATCCGATGGACATCATTGGGTGCTTGGTAGTGGTTGCTCTCAACACATATTCGGAAATGGAAGTAGTTCACCTCAATGAATAATGAAGGTTCAGAATTTGAAAAGATCACTTTTGGAGATAATACCAAAGGCAAATTTAAAGGATTAGGAAAAATTGCCATCTTAAATGTGTTGTTAGTTGAAGTTTTAACTTGCTATCGGTGGCTCAATTATGTGATCCTCGAATCACTTGCATTTTCTCTCCAAAAGATGTAATCATTACTAGCATCAAGAACAATGAGTTGATTTTTAAAGGATTTCAATACAAAAATCTTTATCTTGTGGGTTTCTCATCACAGGATGCGAATCTAAGTACATGTTTATTCACCAAAGCATCAAAGGATGGTTGTGCCATAGAAGGCATGGTCATGTTGGAATGAAATAATTGAATTAGTTAATGAAGCATGATCTAGTAATTGGCTTGCAAGATTGATATTTGAAAAGGATAAATTATATAGTGCTTGTCAATCTAGAAAACAAGTTAGAAGCTCTCTTCCATCAAAAAGTGTTATGTCCACTACAAGACATTTGGAGTTGGTACATATGGATTTATTTGGACCAACCACATAGAGAAGTATTGGTGGAAGCAACTATTGTCTTGTCATTATGGAGGATTTCTCTAGATACACATGGATATTCTTTCTACATGCATGACAAGTCAAATGTATTCAACATATTCGAGAACTTTAGAAAAAGGGATGAAAATGAATTTGAGTTAAACATCAATAAAATTAGAAGTGACAATGGCACCAAGTTCAAGAATTACAAAGCTGATGAATATTATGAAGAGAAGAGAATTAAACATGAATTTTTAGAAAAGTATACTCCAAAACAAAATGGTGCTGTTGAACAGAAAAATAGAACTTTGATTGATATGGCAAGATCAATGCTTTCAGAATATAATGTTTCGGATAGTTTTTGGGCTGAAGCTATTAACACCGCTTGTCATGCCTCAAATAGTCTATATTGCCATCGGTTATTGAAAAGGACTCCTTATGAATTGCTAGTTGGAAGCAAGCCAAATATATCATATTTTTGTGTATTTGGTTGCAAATGCAATATATTGAGGAAAGGCTCAAGATTGTCATAATTTCAATGCAAATGTGATGAAGGCTTGTTACTTGGATATTCCTCAAATAGCAAAGCTTATTGGGTATTCGGAAAAAAATTCAGGAATTGTGGAAGAAACAACTGATGTTGAATTTGATGTAACAAATGCCTCTCAAAAAGAACAAGAAAATTTTGATGATGTGGGAGATGAAGGATTGAAAAAAGCTATGGAAAATATGACCATTGGTGATGCTAAACCCAAGGATGAAGAAGATAGTGATATGGATACATCAATATTTCAAGTGTTATCATCCTCACCTATTTCAAATGATCATGGTCAATCTTGCAATAAAAATGTAGATGAAGATGTCACTACTCCATTAGACAATGTAGATGAAGATTTCACTACTATCAAGACATGGCTGCTCAACCCAAGATTTGTAATTCTATTGCAAAAGACCATCCGGTTGATCAAATTGTTGATGATATAAACAAAGGTGTTCAAACAAGATCAAGACTTGCTTCATTTTGTAAACACTACTCCTTTGTCCCAAATGGAGAACCAACCAAAATAGATGAAGCTCTAAAAGGTCCAGGTTGGATAAATGCTATGCATGAAGAGCTAAGTAATTTTGCTCGTAATGATGTATGAGAATCAATAAAGAGATCAAATGACCATAATGTCTAAAAGATCCGGATTGGGTAAATGCTACGGTCTCAGGGCCTGTCAGGCCCCCTTCTCCCCTCGCCACTCAGCTCATCCTTGCCACCGATTTCATGCTGTTCGGGGGCTGCTGTCTCCGCCCCCGCCTGGCTACATCAAGTCTCGGATTGGCCCTTTCTGTAGCAGGTAGGATTCCCTACCCGTCCAGTTTCTTGGATAGATTGGTTGTTCCATTCTACAATCTTTCCTTCACTGACAGCATGCAAATCGAAGTGTCCCTTGTCGCTTGTCAAGGATCTATTTTGCAGCATTGTGGAATGCGAATATCGATTTTCCTCCCTGAAGATTTCATCCGTAATTTAACCCTCCTTTCTTTTCGTTTACTTTTTTGTGGGGTGGGGGGAAGATTTTGTAGGGTTTATCTAGCACGTTGTTTTGTTCTATCAGTAACGTTGACATCCAACCATAGCGTCTGATCACGTATTTACATTTTTATGTAGGGTGCACTTTGCAGGATGCAGTCTTTGCTCCAGAGCATGTGCCGAGCCGAAAGCCTTGGAGCTTCTACAAAGAAGCTCTTGGAATGTGCCACAGCTACACCTGCATTTGTGCAGCCGGTAGCTAATCAGGCGTTCACCGATCTTTTGAGGACTTTGCACTATAAGAAATATGGCTTTCAGTGACACAATTTGGGTGACAAACAAGATAAACGTCACTAAAAGCCCACATTTTATGACGTTAATAGGTTTGGTAAAACGTTTGTGACATCGATGGAATGTACTGTCACAAAATGACAGGATTGCTCGTCACTATGACTACCACCTTGTTTACGACGGAATGAGAATCTTGTTTTGTGACACAACAAATTGTCATGGACAACTTTAAAAACAATGACATTTTTATATCACACAAAATCTATTGCAGACACTTTTGGACCGTGGGACAAATGCTGAAGACCGTGCAAAGTGTATTATGCAAGATGGGCTAGATTACATGGGCCGTAGTGTGACCGTGTTATTGTGTCAATCAAACTGGGCCATAACACATGAACTACGATGGGCTACAATCCCGATCGGGCCGGTGCTTTCAGTATTGGAACAGAGATTTTAAAAGGAAAATTAATTATTGATAATTAAATAGAACATCTATCAATCTTTTTGATAGTGTTTATGAAGGACCGAGAAGGGGAACAAAGGGGGGTGAATGGGAGCCAATTAAAATTCTCTAAGAGAACTTGGCCTATATCCCAAACATAACCCAAACCAACCTCTAAACTGATCACCAAGGCTACACACACCAACTTGTGATGTGCTACCCTTCGGGATGATCAACAACAATAGCGGTAACAAAGAGAAGCTGCAAAGACTCGAAACAATCAAGAACCTCACAAAACAGTCCTTACTGGACTACCGCCGGTAGTGCCGATCAGAGCCATCGGCAGTGACAGTAGGCACCATCGACAGTGCCGGTCCTGGGTATCGGTAGTGCCGGTCTACAGAAGGAGCAAAGCCATCAGAACACACATACACAATGTATTGGTAGTGCCGGTCAGCACATCGGCAGTGCCGGTGTGGGATTCAGAGACCCATTGGCAGTGCCGGTCCCAGTCGTCGGCAGTGCCGATCGACCCCGATAGAACAGGAAAAACTTTTGGGATTAGGCAAGAGCTTGGTCAAAACCTAATCAAACAAAGTCCAAATGATGCGATTTTTGAACCAGTGAATCCTCAACACATCACAACCTAATCCTAGAAGATCAACTCAATTGGATCAAGGAATCATCACGAATTTTAGATCTTGTGCCAAGAACACCAAAAAGGGAAAACTTGAGAAATCCTTCAAATCAAAGGTGCTAGAGCTCTTGATTTGGTCATGGACCTATGTAGGATTGATCTAGCTCATCATAGCATTAGGTCCCCCAAGAAATTCGCACCAAAAACTCATCTGAAAAGGAGATCGAAAATTCCCACAAAAATAGCTCCAAAAATAGGGAAAAAGAGAAATTAGGGATTTAGTGAGAGAGGAAGATCTTGAGCACGAAAATAATTCAAATACCATGCACATATGCCTACAAGATCCATAGGTACAAGGCTAGGAGGCCACCCTCTTCCACCCACTATTTTGAAGAGCAAAAGATGTCTCTCACACACCCACCACTCTCCTCTAAAACATTAATACCTCTCCTAGCACTTTGAATGAAGTAAGGCAAGGCTAACGGAAAGAGAGGAACCTCTTCCACCAGCCCTACCTCTCTTTATAAAGGCCCAAGGTCTATTGCCGACATGACAACACTACCCTTGGCCTACATAGCACACCCACCTACCACCAGGGGCATAATCGACCATATTTCACCTCATCGCTCGAATGCCATCGAGCGCTTCACAACTTCAATTCGCCTTGAAGCAAGCTCCGTGATGGTGCCACGTGTACCACCAACCACCGCTACCGGTTTTGAGGCCCAAACCAGGAAACTGCCTAGCACACTTCTCAAAGCGCAACTTCTCAACGTGTCACCTTGTCCCATGATCCTGACCACCGGCAAGTCTCTCCCAGTCCCTATCCATCGGACCCCCTTGTCACTTGCACCGGCATCCCGCTCGCCTTGACTTGGTCAACACATCGTCTTCATCACACCACCACGGTTTTGAGGCTCAACCGCGAAACCATCCATGCTTCTTGTCTCTCCACGTGTACGGTGTGGATCACCCTTGACTTCACCCGGCATCTCGATCGTCCGGCCCCAAGTCGCCTACTTGTGTCTGATCTTCTCGCCGTTGACCGCCAAGTTGACTCCAGTGACATACACATCTTGAGACAAGCAAACACATTTCCCATCTCCTGCAACTTCACCAATACCTCCACCAACTCCAATTAGTCAAACCATGACATGTACAAACTCATGCAATCCCTAAGATTCCTGCATTTCAACTCAAAATCAAATCCGCTCAAGTCAATTACTCATCACATATATTGCAAACCATGGCTCATATTCACATAGTTTGTTAATCTCCCCCTTGATGAGTACATTGACAACCTCAAATGCACAAGATTAGAGAGTGAAATGTGAAACATAATAAACTCATCCAAATGGCCAAACCCAAAGAAAAGGTGAAAACAAGCCATCTAGCAAAGTAGGGATCACAAAACCAAGAATTGGCAAAGAATGCGACTTGAGATGCAAAGAATGTGAAAAGTGCGAGAAAACACTTATTCATGATATGCTCCCCCTCAACTTGTGGTAGGTTTCATGTAGTTCAAAATGGATCATTTTAAGTTTCTTAGCATAAATTGTGCATGACCCAATATTTTCTCCCCCTTTGGCAATGAACTCATCAAAGACGCAAAGGAACAAGCAAACATGCAAAACATGAAATTGCAAACCAAAGGAGCTTCAACAATGTGGTGCCCCTTCCTGATGGATCGCGGTCCCGAAGGTGTTGATAACGTAGACACTTGATAATACAACATTGGTCCAAATTTAAGTTGAATATTACATCATTAAGGTGATTAGAGTGTAGTGGAATAATACAAGTTCGTGAATGTTTTGAAAACAGCGGAAGCAATTAACGATGATAAACTATGAGCTCGATGATACAACATAGTAATGATTCATGCCTGAAGAACCATCACTCTAGCAGCACACAACATCACTACGGTGGCAAGTCGGACTCCTAGTGGGCAGTCCAACCCTCAGGGACTTGCATGTCCCAATGCATCACATATACAGGCAATTCTATTTCTTCATTACCTGAAAAATAAAAATGGCACAAAGCCTAAGTACTAATTACTCAGCAAGACTAACCGGTCAAAAACCTAGACATGCAATGGCTCTAATAGGTGGCTTGTTTGAAAGGACTCGCACTAAGAAACCTATTAGTTCTATTGTCGATGCTCAAGATCGACAGTAAATATATAGGGCTATGTCGAGACCAAGAACTACGATGGTTACACAAGACACCGAATTATCCAGGTTTGGGCCCTCTCAATGAGAGTAAAAACCCTACGTCCTGTGTTATGTATTGAATTGATTGTTACGAGATGTTAAGCCTAAATTGCCTCTAACTCTCTCCTTCTCTCCTCCTCTAATGGGGGGTACCCTGCCGCCTTATATATCCGGTCGGCAGGGGGGTACATGCAGAGTCCTAGTCGTACTCTACAAGAATTCTATATGGAAAGTCTAATTTTTCTTGTCTTGCACTCCAAGCCGAGTTGGTCGGCTTCCTTGTTGATGAAGTACCCGGTCGGCCACCGACTTAGCCTTGTATGAGGATACCCGTAAAGCAAGTATCCCATAGCAGCCCCCGAGTGCTTTCTGATTTTGAGCATTAATTCTTCGAATGATCTAAAGATCATAAATTAGGAAGACCTCGTTATCGAAGTTTCTGATAGATCTGGTGCACCGGTCAGGTGCACCTGATCAGGTGTAGCCCCCGACTCTTGTATAATTTGGAGACTAACAAGTAATACAAGAGTCTAATTGTATTAGCTCTTGTTGATTTGTTTATAGATATTCAAACCATCAAGTTTGAATTTTTTAGACCTCTGGTTAACAAACCCTTGGGTCCTATTGCTAAGTGACCACTTTGCCGACCGATCATTAGACCGACCGAGTGGCACATATTATTCCCGAGTGATAGGTCGGTCGGAATTTTATGACTCTAGTCATATTCAATATTTAGCTAAATTACTTTTGTCAAAATAGCTCTTCCCTAATTCCAATCACCCATTCAAGTCCAAATTTAGTAATTCTGGTTCTTTCACTTTAGTCAATACCATAACCTTTGAACTTGTACCATATGACCATCAAGTCCTTTGCCACATGATCATCAAATCACATAGATATGGCAAAATAATTCCCGGGTACTTCTCATCAAAGAAGCCCCCGAGTCTCATTTTTCTAGGTTTGTAACCCTAATGAGCTTAAGCCCTTAATTAACCTTTAAGTTAATATTAGGGTCGCACTTCAGTACGGCCCACCCCGGCCCATGGGACCCTTAGGTCAAAAAGGTAAGGGTATAAAAGGCTGCACTAGGTTGACCTTCAGTCCACGCCGTATTTGCCCGCGAACTCTTCGTCTTCCATGCGCCTTCTCTGGTCTCGTGATTCCTCTGTTTTTTTTGGCTAGATTTAGCTTTCTCGCTTCCAGCCGCCATAGATCCCACCGCGTTTAGCCCCCGAGCTTTGGTAAAGTTTTTCGAACTCCTTCGCTGCGTTCAATCCTGTTCGTGATGGGTCGTAAGAGAACTTCCATTTCAATCCCAGCTTCCTCCGCCGTCGCCGCCGTCGCATCGTCCTCGTTGGAGGTCGACATCCCGGAGCAACTTCAGTAGTTCTCAAAGAGTAGCCTTTCATAGGCTGACATGAACAAGATGGTGTTGGATGGCGTCCTTCCAGAGCAGGCTCGGATCGACTGAAAGGTACCCCATGAATCCTGCCCCATTCCCATTCACCAGCAGATCGTAGTGTTTTGCTCATTCTTTGAGCATGGCTTTGGAGTTCCCTACTGTAGTTTTTTGCGCGGGCTCCTTTTTTTCTTTCGGATTGAGCTTGTCAACCTCAATCCCAACTCCATCCTTCATATTGCCATCTTCGTACATTTGTGTGAAGCTTTTCTTGGCGTTCTCCCCCATTTCGATCTCTTCTGCCATCTGTTTGTCCTCCAACCACTACATACCAAGGACACCCAAGTGGCCATAGGCGGCGTCGGCGTCCAGTTACACAAGAAGGAGGTCTACATCAATGTCCCATTGAAGACCGGAAACAAGAATTGGAAGGACAAGTGGTTCTATTGTGACAACCCTCCCCCTGTTCTTGCTGACATACTGGTGCAAAGGCTAGTCCTCAAGCGCATTGGACAGAGAGGCCCGATCCATCCGATCCTCATGTGGTCGCTCTGCTCAAGAAAATTGCCGATCTGAAGGCTGAAGGCATCGATGGCATCACAGTGGCAAAAAGCTTTATCATCCGACGAGTTCAGCCCCTAAAGCTTCAATGTCACACGGCATGGGACTATGTTAATGAGGATGAGACCAGGGAAGTGCCGGATCCACCAAATGGCAAACTCCGCCGAAGACGCTTGGTGAAGATGTTTGAAGGGGAAATCCTTCAGGACCATTCTTTGGTCTCAAAGGCATATAACAAGGGCACAATGCGAGCCTGAGTAAGCCTCAGTCTGCCTTTAGCTAGCCCTTGTTATCCTATCTTGAGATTGTACTCATTGTTTTAATCTTTATGCAGGTGCTGGATACTTATGTATCTCATCCCCCGCTCCCTCAGACCGATACTGAGGGACCTGATTATGTCAAGAAGACACCGCTGACCGGCGCTGGGGGTTCAAGTTCCTCCGTAGGCGCTTGGCGAGTCGGCGTCACTCCCATTGTTACTCTGGCCTCCCCTGACAAGCTCCAGAAGCGGACCATTGCGCGTCGTCGCCAATATGTGGGGGACCAGGATGACAATGAAGAAATAACTACGGCAGATGCTGGTCAACCTGCTCCTGCAACCTCCAGCCGACCTTTAGACGGACCGGAGCCCCCGAGCCAAACTCAGAGGTCAAGGAAGAGGTAGTGCAGACTGGCAAGTCTAACCAGCCCTCTCAAAAGAGGAAGGAGACTGATTTTCAGTCAACTTCTTCAAAGAAGAGGCTATGCCGGATCAAGCTCAAGAAGGCTCCCAGGTTTAATATTGAAACCCTATACTCCTTGTCTCTTATTGTTGATCTCAACATCTTCTGATCTCTTTTATTTATTTATTTATTTATTCTTGGCAGTCGGACAAGTGATTCTCAGAGTGCTCAGGGATCTGAGGATACTCGGTCTGCGCTCCACTTCGTCCGACTGGTGTGTCCCATTCGGTTGGCAAGTCTTCAGACACGCTGACCGAAGTGGATAAACTGTTTGAACAGACGGTTCCTGCCTCCACTCCCGAGCCTCTGTCTCAGACCACTCCGACTAATATCTCTTTGCCTCTTGACAAAGGTAAAAGAACTCTTCCTGCAGATATGCTTAGTCGGCCTGAGGTAGAGGATGCACAGATTTTGCACCAACACCGAGAGTCCAGCAAGGTAACTCAACATTATGCTTTTACCTTGCTTCGCTCTCATCTTTTAGCTCATTTATCTTCTGCATATTAGAAAGTGTATGCTCTTGTGGAGCGAAAGCAGGCTAGAGTGGAATATCTTGAAGCCGAAACTTTTGGTATGTCCTTGGTCGCCTAATCTTCTTGTCTTTATGTTTTAGACTAACTTCTTATTTGTCTTGCTAGTCACCGGTCAACAGCTCTCCAAGGCCCTAGAGGAAAACAAGAAGTTGTTGGCCGACCGACAAGAGATAAACAAGGTCTTAGACCAAGTTCGTGCAGATCTGGCTGGTAAGTTTTCCTTCCATCCATATTTAAGCAATCTGCTGACCACTCTAACGATAAAAGCTTTAGTTTTAGCTCGTGATAAAAAAATCACCGATCTAGAGAAGTTTACTTCCAACCAACAGAGGTTCGTTGACGCCTTGAAGGTTGAGAAGGAAAGCCTCTCCAAATTGGCTGAAGACCAGAAGACCGAGATCACTCGGCTGTAGGAGGAGCTGAAGGGGTCTGACGCGAAGATAGAGGAGGCTAAGGCTGTCTCCAAATCTTTCAAATGTAAACTTGCCAGTAAGCCTTCGACTTCTTCCTTCTGCTTGATTCTTCTGTTGATCATACTGACCAATAATTATTATTTGCAGCTCTATCTTACGCCGCTCGGAAAGCAATGAACTCTATTCATGCTAACCGAGTAGAGCAGACCGGTCACTCTCTGGACTACTTGTTGGAGCATGCTTCGGAAGCCATTGCTCATAACACTCGGTGAGTGGCGACCAAAGCCAGGAGACAAGTGCTGGTGATTTGCCAATCCTGATCTCCTGCTCTGCCATTGGACAAGATCAAAGAGAGATTTAACCCTGACCTGACCGACGACCAAGTCAGCTGCTCCTGGATTCCATGCTAGAGACTTCCCAGGCCTTGGTCAAAAATATAGAAATCAATCCGACCGTGCCGACTCCCCCAACAACTCCAGAGGTCGAACTTTGGGCTGACTCTTCTTCTCCTTCAAAGGAGATATAATCCTGTAATATTGTAAAACATTAGTAGTATTTTTGTAATGATACTTGTGTATAAACTAATCTTATGCTTTTATAGCTTTAGAAGTTTGACAAAGATATCATTGAAATGTTTCTATCAAGAGAAACAAAGATTGCATCGGTCTGCCATAACATATTAGGTTGTAACCCGTAACCGCGTAACAAACAGAATCAACCAATCGACACATGACCTCTCACACTTTTGGCTCTGGGTTTAGTGTAGTGTTAGTCTAATGTGTAGCACAAAGTATTTAACCATGATGTATAAGCGTAAGACCAAAATAATAAAGACCAAAATTCAAGATCTCAAGATCTTATGATAATAAGTCGGTCAAAAAATAGGCCAAAACCAAAATATGGTTAGACCAAGATGGGACACTATTGCTAGCCCCCTGGCTCGATTGTTTAATAGAATAAATTAAGGAATCGAGACAGATATAGAATGAAAATCATCAGAAAATCTTTCATTAAAAAAGACCAAAGTTTCATTCATAAATATAAATACACAAAATAATAACTAAGTATAGAAACGACATAGCTGATTTATGTTCCAGGAGTTTGGGATATCATCGCCGTCTTCATACATCAGTCGGTAAGCCCCCGGGCAAGTGACTTCCTTCACTACGTACGGTCCTTCCCACTTTGGAGAGAGCTTATGCTGATTCTTTGTCGATTGCACTCGGCGAAGCACTAGGTCTCCAACTTGAAATTGGCGACTACGGACGTTCTTATCATAATAACGACGCAAGCCTTGTTGGTAGAGTGCCGACCGAGACAGAGCACGATCACGCAACTCCTCTGCTGTAATCAAATCAATCTCTCGGTTCTCCTCAGAAAGCTTTTCATCGTATGCATGAACTCGTGCTGAGACAAGATTGACCTCAGTCGGCAACATAGCTTCTGAGCCATAGACCAATGAAAAAGGTGATTGTCCAGTAGCCCGACTGGTGTTTGTCCGAAGCCCCAAAAGGACTGAAGTCAACTCTTTTACCCACCGACCGGCATAAGGTTTGCGTCTGTCAAATATCCGCGGCTTTAATCCTTGAAGAATCAAACCATTGGCCCGTTCGTCCTGCCCATTGCTTTTCAGATGAGCCACTAATGCAAAGTGGATCTTTATTCCCATCTCATCGGTAAAGTCCCGGAACTCCACTGAAGTGTATTGAATGCCATTATCGGTAATGATATCATGAGGAACTCCAAACCGAGTGAATATATCTTTGACAAACTCGATCGCCTTCTTGGATGTAATCTTGCCGACCGGCTTCGCTTCAATCCATTTGGTGAATTAGTCAATAGCAACAAACAAATGAGTGAACCCGCCAGGCGCTTTCTTGAAAGGACCGACAATATCAAGCCCCCAAACAGCAAAAGGCCAAGTCAATGGTATCATGTGAAGTTGCTGTGAAGGCACATGTGTTTGTTGAGCGAAGAATTGATAACCCTCACACTTCCGAACAACTTGGTGTGCATCTTCGACCGCTGTGGGCCACTAAAACCCTTGCCAAAAAGCTTTGCCGACCAAAGTCCTGGAAGCTGCATGATTGCCGCATATTCCTGAATGAATCTCTTCTACCAACTTCTGGCCTTCAGGAATTGAGATGCATCACATCAAAATGTTGGAACCACCCCTTTTGTAAAGTTGGTCCCCCACCAACAAGTATCCTTGAGATCGGATCTCCAATCTTTGCTGCTCATCAAATCCGAGGGCAGCGTTCCCTTATCCAAATACTGAATGAGTGGGTCGCGCCAGTCGGTCTTGGAGACGTCATCGTCAACAAGATCAGCAACAATACTCATCAACACGTCCGACCGGGGAGAAATTGTTGGCGAATCTAGAACATGTAGGAAAACACCCGGCGGTACTGCAGCCCGAGATGATCCTATCTTTGCTAACTCATCAGCCGCCTGGTTATTATCTCGGAGAACATGTGTGAACTTCAATCCATCAAACTTGTCTTTGAGTTTTCGCACTTCTTGGCAATAAGCACTCATGTTATCATCTACACAATTCCAATCCTTGGTGACCTGATTAATGACCAAGGCCGAATCACCAAATATGTCGATGCGCTTAATTCCGAGTGACAAAGCAATGCGCAGACCGTGCAGAAGAGCTTCATATTCCGCAACATTATTAGACGCGTGAAACATGATGTGAAGGATGTATCGAAGCCTTTCTCCAGTAGGCGACATAAATACAACTCCCGCACCTGCCCCTTGTAATTGAAGGGAACCATCAAAGTATATTTTCCAGTACTCGATATCTTGGGCAGTAGGAGGATTTTGAATCTCTGTCCACTCAGCAACGAATTCAGCTAACGCTTGTCCCTTTATAGCCGACCAAGGCGTGAATGTAATGGTATACTGACCAAGCTCGGCTGTCCACTTGGCTATTTTTCCTTTAGCTTCTCGGTTATGTAATACCGTCCGATGTGCAAAAGAAGTTTGAACTTCAATTAGATGAGCTTGGAAATAGTGCTTCAACTTCCTCGAGGTGATCAATAATGCATATAACAACTTCAAGATCTGCTGGTACCTTGTCTTAGAGGCGCTAAGAACCTCACTCACAAAGTAGACCGGATGCTATACTTTTTGCACATGTCCCTCCTCTTCTCGGTCGACTGTCAAAACAGTACTCACAACCTGGGCTGTGGCCGAGATGTACAACCGAAGTTTTTCTCCTGGCTCTGGAGGCACCAATACTATAATACTGCTGAGATGAATCTTTAATTCATCCAGTGCCGACTGTGCCTCCTCAGTCCAAACAAAGCTGTCCTGCTTTTTAAGCAACCGAATGAGTGGTAACCCCCTAACCCCCAATCGGGAAATAAAGCGACTCAAAGATGCCATGCATCTGGTCAGCTTCTGAACGTCCCTTTGAGAATTAGGCGGCTTCATATCAAGGATTGCCTTGACTTTATCTGGGTTAGCCTCTATACCTCATTTCAAAACGATTTAACCGAGTAACTTTCCCGGTGAAACCCCAAAAACACAATTTTTAGGATTCAGCTTCATTAAATGATGTCTCAGATTGTCAAAGGTCTCTGCCAGGTCAGAGAGAAGTTCTTCAACTTTCCGAGTCTTGACAACGATGTTGTCAACATACGCTTTAGCGTTCCGACCAATCTGAGTGGTAAGGCAGCGTTGAATACCTCGTTGGTAAGTCGCGCCAGCATTTTTCAGACCGAACGACATAGTGATATAGCAATAGGCGCTGAAGGGTGTTATAAAGGAAGTCTTGATCTAATCTTCGACTCTCAGTAGGATCTGGTGATAGCCTGAATAGGCATCCAGAAAGCTTAAAAGACACACCCGGTTGTTGAATCTACAATCTGATCAATACAAGGAAGAGCGAAGGGGTCTTTTGGGCAGACCTTGTTGAGATAGGTATAATCAACACACATCCTCCACTATTTATTCTTTTTAGGTACAAGGACTGGATTTGCTAACCAGTTAGGATGATACACCTCCTTTATCAACTAAGCTTCTAACAATCTAACTATCTCCTCCTTCATAGCGTCCTTGCGATCTTGCGCAAATCTTCTAAGCTTTTGACGAACGGGGGTAGCCCCTAGAGGTACCCTTAACACGTGCTCAATCTTTTCCCTAGGAACTCTCGACATGTCAGATGGTTTCCATGCAAAGATATCCCTATTTTCCTGGAGGAAAAGAGTGAGCGCGAGTTCCTATTTTTCATCAAGGTTGACCCCAGCATAAGTCACCTTATTGGGGTCCTCAGGATCGAGCAAAATCTCCTTGGTTTGGATGTCATCGGTCTGGATCTTGTCCTTGGTAGGTTTCTTTGTAGGAACCTCCGTTCCAGTCTGCTCCTCTATACCAACCGCCTTCTGGATCTCCTTTTGGACAGTCAGCATCAACTATTTGGTAGCCATCTCACAACTCTGTACATCGCAATCAAAAGAATTGTGAAGATCAGAGTGGAGGGAGATTATTCCGTTCGGGCCTGGCATCTTGAGGGTGAGATACGGATAGTGCGGAACAGCCATAAACCTGGCCATCGCCGGTCGACCGATGATAGCATGGTATGCTGACTCGAAGTCTGCCACCTGGAAGAGGATACGCTCTATCCTAAAATTATCACGGGTGCCAAAGGTGACTGGCAGAGTGATTTGTCCAATTGGGACTGAAGTCTTGCCAGGCACAATCCTATGGAAGGGTGAAGAACTCGGTTGGAGGTCATTGATTGACAGACCGAGCTCTTGAAAGGTCCTAGTGAAGATTAGGTCCAAACTGCTTCCTCCATCAATGAGTACTCTGTTGAACTTCACCTCCTTCATAGTCGCAGCAAGCACCAATGGGTAGCGACCTGGTTTTGGTAGATGTTTTGGATGGTCCGACCGATCAAAGGTGATTGGCATCTCAGACCACCTCATGTACTGATGCGTAGCTGGCTCCACCAAGTTAATCTCTCGAAGCACTAACTTTTGCTTGCGCTTGGATGTATAGGCATCCGGGCCTCCGAAGATGAAGTTTACTTCTTTGCGGGGCTCCTGGAACTCTCCAGAATCATCCTTGTCATCATCATCCTTGGGCTTGTCTTTGTTGCTGTTGTTGCGCCTCGGGGGATCTTTGGCCACCTTGAGCGCAGCTGTTGCAAAACCCTTCAGATAATAGCAATCCTTAGCTTTGTAGTTTGCCTTGGGGTGCCAAGGGCAAAGGCCACTCAGCAACTCATCAGTAGACGACTGGTTCATCCGAGGATTCTTCCGAAACCGGTCCACTGTGTTGATAGCATTGTCAGGTTTTCTCTTCTTGTCCTTCTTGGAGGACTCAGGCTTATCCGACTGCTTCTCCTTGCCCTTTCCTCGAATATCATCAAGTGCAGACTCCCCTGATGCATACTTATCGGCAATCTCAAAGCAGTCTTGAGCGGTGAGCTTGAGATCATGGTTCCTCTGACCGATTTCCCGGACCAGATCGTCACTGCAAATCCCACCTAGGAAGGCAGTAATGATTTGCTGATCGAGGACATTGGGGATCTCAGTCTTCTTAGCGCAAAACCGCTTGATGTAGTCACGAAGAGGCTCGTCTCCTTTCTACTTGATTCGAGTGAGGTCGAAGTGGTTGCCCGGTCGGTTGCAAGTTGCTTGGAAACTTTCTATGAGTTTTTGGTTGAGGTCTCCCCAGGATGTGACTGACTCCTCAGGTAGAGATGTGAGCCATATCCGAATGGTAGGATCTAAGCAGACCGGAAGGTAATCAGCCATTATGTATGAATCACCTCTAGCCGACCGGATCGTCGTGCTATAGAGTTGTAACCACTCTCGGGGATTGGTTTGTCCATCATATTTTTTGATGGGAACCGGCTTGAATCCTTTCGGCCATCGAGCAATGCGAAGTCGAGGGACAAATGCCTTGATGCCATCGATCTCGTCATCAGTCAGCGTTGGTGACCACCTTTGTCAGTCTGGGGACATGGTTGGTCTACGACGGTGTCATGGGCCAACATCCTCGTCATGATGACATCATGATTGCCATCATTATCGCGCCAATCCTGATCGTCATGTCGACGTCGGTCGTCGCGGTTGTCTCTTGGAGGAGGGTTCTGACGATCATCCCGTTGGTTGTCCCGTCGGTCTTCTCGTCGGTCATCCCATCGGTCTTCCCGTCGGGCATCCATTCTTTGTTCACGTCGCTCTTCCTCATAGCGTCGGTTGTCCGGAGCGTGATCCTCGTGGTGAGAGTTGATGGTGTCTCGTCCATCATGGAGGCTGAGAGAATTTCTCAGATCTTCGCGCCTTCGCCGACCCTGAGGAGATACATGGCTGCAACTTGCGACCAACTGAGACTTTGCAGCATCTTGTGCCGCTACGGCTTTGAACATAGCCACCGCCTTCTGCATAGCAGGAGTTTGATAATGGGCATCAACCATTAAGGTGTCAAGAAATGTCTTGGCCCCGGTGATGTTATTCTGTGGGGCGTGGTAGACCTTAACACCATCCACTTCAAGGTCAGGGCCAAGATCCAGTCAGCGTGCGTTACGTGATCCGCGCAACCCTCTTGGTCGATGGTGGTGACCAACCGATAATTCATCAGCAGACGGGTTATCATCCTGTCGGCCTCCTTCGATCGGCTAGTTTTGGAGACCACCGGCTGGATTCCCTTCTTCTTTGGCATCTGGATCCCCATCCTGGTTTCCAGCAGCAGGATCTACTATATCCACCATGTTGACTGTATGGGGATAAGAGTAGGTCGATCCAACCGTGTCCTCATCAAAAGACCGATCTGACATCGAGTCATATCCGAAAGAAGAGTCTTCCTGCTCGGATCCGAGTCGGATCAATGCAGGGATAATGTCAGACGGACTCGGTGATCGCGCCATGGGGCTGGCTGCGGTCAAGTCTGATCTGTAGTCGTTCAGACCTAGGACTCCATTGTCGCCAACCGTGAAGTCGAGCGATCCAAAAGAGATCTTGAAGTCCGGCGAGTATTGGATGATGGGAAGTTCAGCCATCATAGTCGACGGAGAATCCCGGCGAGCCTTGTCCCCTTCCTGGCGCGCCAACTATCGATGCTCAAGACCGGCAGTAAATATATAGGGCTATGTCGAGACCAAGAACTATGATGGTTACACAAGACGCCGAATTATCTAGGTTCGGGCCCTCTCAATGAGAGTAAAAACCCTATGTCCTGTGTTCTATATTGAATTGATTGTCACGAGATGTTAAGCCTAAATTGCCTCTAACTCTCTCCTTTTGTCCTCCACCAATGGGGGGTACCCTGCCGCCTTATATATCCGGCTGGCAGAGGGGTACATGCAGAGTCCTAGTCGTACTCTACAAGAATTCTATATGGAAAGTCTATTTTTTCTTGTCTTGCACTCCAAGCTGAGTCGGTCGGCTTCCTTGTTTATGAAGTACCCGGTCGGCCACCGACTTAGCCTTGTATGAGGATACCCATAAAGCAAGTATCCCACATCTATCAAGTTTTATTTTCTCAGTTTAATTGGGTAGAGCGGAATGTAACTTTAGTGAGTCATCATAAAGTAATAAAACAATACATAAAGTAAATACAACAATAGAGCAATAATAATAATCAGCAATAACCAACATAAATCCATATTCATAACATCAAGTGCAAGTACGTGATGACTCAGTGACCAAGCGGTACTCATTACTGCGATCGAGTGCGGTGACGTCGAGTGGGCATGTTGTTCGGCCAACAGTACTTCGTGGTACGAACCGCCCACTCCAGTAGCAGGAGGGTCAAAGACCAACGCACCTTAACCGTCCTTAATGCAAGTGACCTTTAATTCTACATTGGTTTACTAGTGCCCATAAACTAGCATGCATTCGGTATTGTTCAATACTTGATCAAGGGACCGACCACGGGCGGGTCCTAGGTTTGATAAGGCAGGGCTACCGTAGTCAACACCCATGTGTTTCTGCAAACCTACACATGTATCATCCCTGCCCGGTCATAGCATCAAAAGTAAACTTCTTTTATTAAGTCCTATTCCAGTGGTCAAGTCTTTTCTTAGTAATAATATCTACTGAGACAAATAATTACTAAGGAAAGCAATACAGTACCGATACTACCAAAGTTCTAAAGACAGTAACATAGGTCATTTGGGGTATCATGCAAGGTAGGTTTCAATCAACTCCTATGACCTAATGCAACAATAATCGTAGACACTAGTAATGATATAAACTAGCAAAACTTTATAAAAAGGTGAATACAAACCGGGGCTAGCGTGGATCAATGTTAGTGCTAGCAACTACAACTTCTTGCTCTTAAGGGTCAATATCCTTCTGATAATTCTCTTCTTGCTCCTGGTTGTCGTTACCTATATGATGGAATCGAGTTAACGGCATTGTCGAAACACAGTTTAATGCAATGGTATGATGCATGCAAGCACATTGTGTTTTAATGTCAATCAAAATTATTATTATGTTCACGAAGCCATATGCTTCAAAGAAGTGAAGTTGATATTTAAGATTTTAGGTAGATATTTTCTTTATGCAATTAAATAGATTATATGAGTGATATGAGCAATTAAATGTTTCTGGACATATGTGATTTATTTTGAATAGAGGCATATATGAGTGATTTTTATGCCAAGTGGCATGGGCAAATTATTTACAGAATAATTACTAGAATTAATCTAAGCAAACACACTAAATAAATTCTAGAGCCTAAAATAATTCATATTTTACCAATCGAAAATTTGTGGAGGTCAACAATAATATGTTGACTAAGCATGCCAAAAATCAGTATTTAATTTTATACCTAGAATTTCTGGTGAGTTATTTGGGTTTTTTACAATTTAATGTATTAGTAAAATACATGTACAGAGACATCTATTTATTATTTTACTAAAATAGAGCATTTCAAAATGAATCTAACAAATTTTGTTTGGGCCAAATTGGGTTTATATTCAATTTACTATGGTTTTCAGAAGTTAACAGCATTTTCTGGAATTATTCCTGGTATTTTCTGGTTTAGGGAATGCCACGTATGCGACACCTCAGCGACACGTGGGCGCCACGTCGGCTGCCTGTGGGATGCCAGTCAGCGTCAGGGTCAGCAACACCGGGGGCTTCGCCGGAGTTGGTCAAAGCTCGCTGTCGGGCTCTACACGTGATGAAAACTGGTCGCGGAAGCGCTAGCGCAATGCGCATGCCGAGGCGGAGAGCTTGGTGGGGTTTGCTAGGATGGATGCTCACCAGAGTGGTGCCGGCATCGTGAGGCGGCGGGAGGAGAACTTCGGCGATGTCGCGTTTTTGGTAGGGGGCACCAAATCCGTCGCGGTCAAGCCCTAGAGCTTCACGGTGATAGGGCGACCATCGGCATCGAGTTAGCTGATGTCGAGGAGGACCGGAGGGTGGAGGTCACCATGGAGCGGCTTCGGGTTCCGGCAGAGAACAGGGCGGCGGCGGGGGAAAGTGGAAATGCCGGCGACCTCGCACATGAAATAGAGGGGGGGGGGGGGTAAGGGCAGGTTTACGCACGAGCGAGAAGAGCAAGGGAGAGGCGAGGCTCACCGTGGGGGAGGAATATCATAGAGGCGTCATTGGTGGTCGCAGGGATGCAGGGATCGGGATCGAGATTGGTGGTCGTGGGGAATAGAAGATGATGGCGTCGTCTGGTGGCTTGTCGCGGCGGGAAACAGGAGAAAGGGGGGAGGCAGATGGGACGGGACGGTTTCACGCTCTGGTCTGGATTGCTTTAGAGGAGATCGGGTAGCTGGGCACGCGGAATGGTAGTGCACGCGGCCATGGCGTGCAGAGGCGAGAAAGGGGCCGTTGGCGCGGCGAGCGGCTGAGGTGACACGGCACGACGGTTGAGGCAGAGGGCAGACGACACTGTGCGCGCGAGGAGTCCCAAGGTGGAGCCGGTGGTGTGTGGCAGACGGGAGGCGTGAGCCGGTGAGAGGCATCGGGAGGGAGAAGGGGGTCTGTGCCAATGGGAGGGAGAAGAAGGAAATTTTTCACTGCAGCCCAGATCTTTTTAGATCTTTGCAAATCAGTCCCTGGTCAAAGGTAAAACCAAAACAAATAGCTAGGTGCCTCCTATTGATTTGGGATTTTGCACATAGGTCCTTTGGGATATTCCTGGTGCTCTAGTGGGACCTAATTGCTCATAATTTTTATAATTATTTTATAATTAATTCCCTATTATGAAAGGTTTATATGTTTTAATTAATTAATTAGGGTATTTCCACATTTGGTAAAATGCTCATTAATTTTATAAAATTCTATTTTATTATTACCAATCTGATTATGAATTTATTTGGCATATGTTATATTGAAATTATTAAGATACTTAATATTTTGGGTGTAGGATTTTTTGAATTGCCTAGAATTAATTCCAATTTGAGTGAGGCTTTATTATTTCATGCTATAATTACTTATAATTTGTGCCCTTTATGCTTGTTAGGTCAAAAGAGACACCTGGGTGTCACAGCCCTCCCTCCTTAAAGAAATCTCGTCCTGAGATTAAGAACAAGGCAAACTGGAGGGAAGTACGGTGGTCAAATATACCTGCACATGACGACCAAAATTTCGGGTAATGTGTACTCAGGAATTCTTCGGATTCCCAAGTGGATTCATCTTCCGAGTGATTACTCCACTGAACTTTATAGAATTTGATGGTTCTTTTACGGGTTGTGCGCTCTTTCTCATTGAGGATCCTTATTGGTTGTTCGGAGTATGTGAGGTCGGGTTGAAATTGGTCATAGTCTTCCAAGATCTTGTCAATGGGTGGTTTGAGACACCGCTTTAGTTGAGAGACGTGAAAGGTGTTATGAACTCCAGATAAGTTAGCAGCTAACTCCAGCATGTAGGCTACGTTTCCACATCGTTCCAGGATTTGGAATGGTCCAATATAACGGGGAGCTAACTTTCCCTTGACTCCAAACCGTTGGATACCCTTCAATTGTGACACTCGGAGATAGACATAGTCAACTTTATTGAAATATAGTGGTCTACGTTGTCTATTTGCATACTTCTCCTGACGGCATTTAGCAGCTTTAAGATTTGTCTGAATGGTATGAACTTTTTCTTCTGCATTCTTGACAAGGTCAGGACAAAAGGTTACTCTTTCTCCAGATTCAGACCAGTTTAACGGTGTTCTACAACTCCGACCGTAGAGTGCTTCAAATGGGGACATTTTTAGACTCTCTTGGGAATTATTGTTGTATGAGAATTCCACATATGGTAAGTACTCATCCCAGTTACCACCATGTGTTAAAACACATGCTCTAAGCATATCTTTGAAAATTTGGTTGACACGCCCTGTTTGTCCATTAGTAGCGGCATGGTAAGCAGAACTCCAAATCAACTTGGTACCCAGAGAAGCATGCAGTTGTTCCCAGAAATGAGTGACAAACTACGAGCCACGATCTGTAACAATGATCTTGGGTACTCCATGAAGACACAAAATTCTCGCTATGTACAGTTCTGCATATTTCTTTATCTTGTATGTGTTATTGATCGGTAGGAAGTGGGCAGATTTTGTGAGCCTATCCACAATGACCCAAATCGAATCATGCTTCCGAGAAGTGAGAGGGAGGCCAACAATGAAATCCATGCTGATATCTTCCTATTTCCAGGCGGGAATACTCAATGGCTGAAGTAGTCCGACCGGTTTCAAATGGTCAGCCTTAACTCTCTGACAAGTATCACATTCTGCGACATATCGAGCAACTTCTCTCTTCATTCTTGTCCACCAAAAAATCTTCTTCAAGTCTTGGTGCATTTTGTTACTACTCAGATGGATGGAGTATTTAGAGTGATGTGCTTCATCCAAGATTTTTCGTCGAAGTTCAAAGTCCTTTGGTACCACTAGACGGTTATTGAACCATAGGGTACCGTCCAAGTCTTGTGTGAAACATTTTGCTTTACCATTTTTAATGTTTTGACGGATATAATTTATACACATGTCGTTCTTCTGCGCAGCAATGATTTCTTCATGGATGGTGGAGTGTATACTAAGGTTGTTGATCACTATAGCAGGCAAAACATGAAGGCTAGGTTCTGAAATAGTTACGTGGTTGCTGCTGTCCTGAGATTCTAGCACCAAGTTATTGCAGTGGATTTTTCTACTTAGCACGTCGGTGACTACATTGGCCTTGCCTGGATGATAATGAATCTCTAGATTGTAATCCTTGATTAATTCTAGCCATCGATGTTGTCTCATGTTCAGATCGGTTTGAGTGAAAATGTATTTCAAGCTCTTATGATCTATGTAGATATGCACTAAATTCCCGAGTAGATAAAGCCTCCAAATTTTTAGTGCAAGCACAACTGCAGCTAGTTCTAAATCATGAGTTGGATAATGTTCTTCATGCTTCCTTAGTTGTTGTGATGCATAGGCAATGACACGACCGCTTTGCATAAGCACACATCCATGTCCTGTCCCAGATGCATCACAATATACGTCAAACGGTTTGGTGATGTCCGGCTGAGCCAAGACTGGGGTAGTGGTTAATAGTTTCTTCAACTTCTAAAACGCTTCTTCAATTTATCATTCCATTCGAACTTCACATCATTTTTCAGTAATCTTGTGATAGGCTTGGATAACTGGGAAAAATTAGGGATGAACCTACAATAATATCCAGCTAATCCGAGGAAACTACAAACTTGATGAACCTTTTTCGATTGCTTCCAATCTAGCACATCTTGAACTTTGTCGGGGTCTACCGAGATTCTTTCTGCCGAAACTATGTGGCCGAGAAATGGCACACGATCCAACCAAAATTCACACTTGCTGAATTTTGCATACAACTTGTGATCTCGGAGACGTTGAAGAACAATGCGAAGATGTTCGGCATGCTCTTCCTTGGACTTAGAATAGATGAGGATGTCATCAATGAATACTACCACAAATTCATGCAGCTCGGGCATGAATACCGAATTCATGAGGTACATGAAATGGACAGGGGCATTTGTTAATCCGAACGACATTACTAGATACTTGAATAATCCATATCTAGTAGAGAAGGCGGTCTTTGGAATGGTTTCTGCTCTGATCTTGATTTGATGATAACCTGAATGGAGGTGAATTTTTGAAAAGACCTTGGCACCAACCAATTGGTCAAAAAGGATGTCAATTCGGGGTAGTGGATATTTATTTTTGATGGTAACTTCGTTGAGAGGTCGATAATCAATGACGAGATGCAGAGATTTGTCCTTCTTCTTCACAAAAATGGTGGGACAGCCCCAAGGTGAAGTGCTTAGGCGAATGAATCCCTTTTCCAATAACTCATTCAATTGCTTTTTCAATTCAGCCAGCTCATTCAGGGCCATTTTATATGGACGACAGGATATCGGAGAAGTTCCTGGCTGTAGCTCTATCTTAAATTCCACTTCACGGTCAAGTGAAAGGCCAGAGATATCTTTAGGGAACACATCCGGATACTCATAAACAACGGGAATGCTTTTGAGTGATTGTCCTTCCAAGTGATGGACAACCAGGGCTTTCGATGAATCGGTGTTTAGAGAAAGGGTGTCTTGTCCATGCAAGGGAGAGTTGATGTGAACGATGCACGGCTCGATGTCTAGCATGGCTCTATGGGTTTTCATCTAGATCATACCTATGATCAGATCGGTTTTTTGATCCTTGAGCATGATGAAATTGGTGGGGTAAATCTTTTGATTTATTTCTAGTGGAACTTTACACACTACTTCGTTAGCAAAAATTTGTCTAGCAGGAGAGCGGATGGTGTAGCATCTATTTATGGTGGTGGTGTGGAGATTATGTTTTTGCACACAAGCTTTGCTAATGAAATTATGCATAGCACCAGAATCAAAAAGTGCAAGGACAGACTACCGATAGAGTGAGAGCGTACTGGTCAGAATGGGTTCGCCCTAGGGAATGTCTTTGGCATTAGGGTAGTTCACTTGGGCAACATGAGATGGTGCATTCACATTCCTATTCTGGTTCTGACATTGGTTGCTATTGTTGTTGTTGTTATTGTTGCGCCTAGGTGCAGTGCAGTTCTTAGCAAAGTGGCCGGTACGACCATAGTTATAGCATGGATAGATGCTTCCACGATCAGTGGGTTGTGGGGTGTTGGTCGTTACTACGCACCCACTTATATACCGCAAGAGGATGGTGTACAGTTGTAGCACTTTTTCCCTTAGAGTATTCCAAGGTATTATCGAACCACTGAGACCTTAGGGACAATTAAACAAAGTTAACAGTAAAAGATCAAATCAAGGCTACTGTCAAGTTCAGGTTGTATGAAGGGGAGACTGGCTAGCGCAAAGGTGCGCCAGACAGCAATTCTGTCGTTGCGCCGATTGGCGCAGGGTTGAGCCGATCGGCACTATTGCGGATCTAAGTTGTTGAGCCGATCGGCGCAAGTGTTGAGCCGATCGACACTGTTGTAGTCTATGTCGTTGACCCGATCGGTGCAGGTGTTGAGCTGATCGGTACACCAGCGAAGTTGAACTAGAGTGCAAGTCAAAGCCAAAGCTAAAACTATTCTGTGACTACCCAGATATTTACTAGTGAGATCATAACCAGATAGTCTGATTAAACAGCATCATAATAGATAATTATATGGATCAATGAAAACCTATAATGAATAAGACCACCCTGCTTTGCGAGCGGCTCCCGATTTATCGCTGCCGAGAGGAAACCCTTAATCACGCGAGTATCTTACCCTACTCAACTATCCAATAGTGTTGTGCAGGTTTAGTGCTGTCACCGCCAAACCACACTACCGACATCATCAAGCAACCATAATCAGTACAATGTCTGAATACTATCCTAATCAACTTACTTAGCCTAGAACTAAGCAATGAGAATAAGCACATGCATGATTATGGAATCAAGATAGAGAAATCACCAAAACCATCATCAACATATTCAATCATCCTTGAGATACATAGAGTAAGATTCATCACCATCGAGATGGCCTACCTTGACGGATCAACTCTTACACCAATGGTTCTTGAAACTCAACTAGAGATCTATTCTAACGGGGCAAGCCCCGGTGGCTCTAACTCATGAATCTGTTGTCCCTCTGTTGCCTCCTCCTCGGGGTACTGATCGCGGCTAGGGGTTACAAGTATATATAGGGGTTCTACTCGTGAAGGACTCGGTTTCTAGCAAATAAGTCGGTTGCGCCGATCGGCGCAGGATTGTGCCGATCGGCGCAAGCCGTGTTCTCTCTGGTTTCTGCTCTGAGTCGGTTCCTCTGTCTTCCACAGCTACCATGTAGGCCTTTTCCTTCGAGATAAAGTCTTGTACGACACATCGAGATCTTCAAGTTCCATAAATCTTCTAAGCAAATACCTTCAAGTGTCTTGCGCAGATAAACTTCCATAAACATCAGATAAACTTCCATTGGAATGGGCCTCGGTCACTTCTGTGGGCCAAAACACCCTTGCGCCAATCAGCTCATGGTCTACGCCGATTAGCGCACTAGGCTTCTTCAGTGCTTTTCGTCGATTCTAGACTCTTATCTTGTCCGACATCACTTTAATAGCCAATTTTACCTGTTTCTACAATAAAGCTCCAAAACAACACATATACAAATATATAGGTAATATCATAGGTAAATGGCCTAAATTAGTATCAATTATACTCTAATTGGGGTAATATTCACATATAAAAGGGGCACTTAGGAAGTGCCAACAGTTCCCCCACACTTAAACCTTTGCTCGTCCCGAGTAAAGTAAAAGAGAGAAAAAAACAAAGAACATACTCTTTTTATCAAGAAAGATATCTTAAATCAGCAAATATTGAGCATTATTCTATTGTAGTGTATTTCATATTGGTATTCAGCAAAATAATTCAAATATAGGCATAAAGCTCAAAGTTTCTCCCCAAAGCAAAAGATCATGTCCAACTCACAAATTATTACTTTTCCACACATGTAAATAACTTAAAACATTGTCGTGAACATAAAGAATCTATCTTCTAAATAATCCAAGGCAATAACTCATCTTTTAAATCACTCAACCTATATACTACATCATAATGATCAAATAATATTAATGTAAGGCTTATATGAGTAGCTAGGTGAGATAATTCAAGGATTGCAAACATAAATCAACAATATATTGTAAAGTTAAGAGATTATTCTTTATTGGAATTTACAAAAACTTAACAAGATGGCCAAAGAAAATTTAAGAAAGGACTCACACTTTGGATATGTGGACATGTGCATAAAAAATCTGATCTTGGAAGAAAAAGGAACTCCCATTATCAGATTGCACATGGTTGGAATGATTCATGGCTATATTAGAATGAATTTCGAGAATAAGCATGTCATATACCACCCCCCCCCTCACACACACACACTTAAAGTTTTGCTAGTCCCTTAGCAAATAGCAGAGCATTTCTTTTTCTGCTTCGCCGATCGGTTCAAAACGGCGCCGATCGGCTCTCAACCTGAATTTACCAGCTTTTGTTGGTATTTGATTCATCTGGCTTCAAAATTTATTCAAAGTTCAAATACAGCCAGGAACATAGGATGTGGTCAAGGAATAATACTCAACAAGACTTTGTTTTTAAAATAGAATACTCAGCAGAATTAGAGATTTGCATGAGTAATTCAAGGCTAAAAAGATACACAAGGATTTGGCCATCCTAGTAAAGTTCATACAAAAAAGAATTAAATCCTAACCGAACTCAACCATCAATTTAATGTTTATCTTCATATCAAAGGTTCATGAGTATTGCTCAAAATATGGCATTGGTAGGTGAGGATCTTGGAAATAATAAATTTCAAAGTTCACAACATGAAATTTTATTTATAAAAAGATTGGTACTAAGTTATCATCACAAATTGGACAATGCAAATGAATCACATGGGTATTGAGAATTGCTCCACCTAAGAAATATTTGCTGAATAGTCATTAAGTGTAAGTTCGAAATGTTATTCAATGCTCAATATTATTTGATCTTCATCAACACTTTTCAAGAAAGAATAGGTAATTCAATTCTTCTAAAAGAGCATAACTGCCACCATTATATTAAGATCAAAACTCGAATACATGGTGATGATTTTCGCACACACTTACATTAAAATAAAATTACTACTAACACACATGCATGAAAATAAATCTACTACTAACACACCTGCATGAAAATAAAACTACTACTAACACACATGCATGAAAATAAACACACCCGATACATGGTTTCCCAACCCGCTCACACACACATAAGCAAATAAAGAAAAAGATTGCAAAAGAAAATGCAAACCGAGAAACAGATACATATGCCCACTCCTAGGCACTCTAATCAAGTGGAGGTGGAGACGGTGGCTGATCAAAGCCATAGCACCGCACCTTGAGTTGCTCGAACTCCTCCACCATCGCGTCGTGGTTGTTCCTCCATTGCGACGTGGCATCCTCCACGTGCTCGATGTGATGCATGTTGTTGTCGAGGTACCCCTGCATGGGCACGAAGAAGTCTGCACCGGGCACCGTAGGCACCACAAGTACCCGTCCTTGGTACCTATAGTCAACGCCTATGCTGAAGTAGGGTGCGCCGACCGGCGTAGTGGGCTGTGAACCACCCGCTATGTCGCTCCACCCTGTCTGGTACTGCTGAGGGTCTTGGCATGACCCCCATGAGTTCCACTCACTGTCGGCTGCTGTAGATGTCGCCGGTTGTCGAATCCGCCCATGATGGTCCCTGAGAACTCGGCCCCCCTCCAGGAGACCTTCCTCAAGCCAATTTCCTCCCTCTAGCTTGCGAGGGAGAAAAAAATCCTAGCTCCGCACATGGGAGCCTAATGTTGGTGCTGCCGACATGGAAGCTGGCGCAAACACTTCCCGTGACAATGTTTCCATGAGTCATATTCTCACCAATCTCTGTCGTGAGCTCCCACTTGTCTTCGCGTCCTCCCGGTCCGTCGTCACCGCAGACGTGGGCTGCCAGGTGTTGAAGATAGCCCCCAAAGGCCAACTTCTTGCTCTTCTTGCCCCTCTTCTTGAACCAACCCTGCACCATCACCGACATAGGGTTGCAGTGACACGGGCTCACGTTGGTGTTGAATCGCCACCGTAAGTCCGCATCGGTGACGTTGCTGGAGTCAACCTTGTCGCATGTGCGCCGCCAACCACCGATGGAAGATTTGAATGGTCGGGTTAAGGATGTTGCCACGCTTCATCTCTTTGATGAACGGGAGCTGCCTCCAAAAGGAGTCCAACTCCCCATGTCCCAAGATGCCGGCCACATCGGCGTTGGTGTCGAAGCCGAAGGATTGAGCCACCGCCTCCATAGTCACCATGTAGCTAATGTCGTGGATGCGGAAGTTGATGGCATCGTTGCCGTAGTCGTCTAAACCAATCCTCATTGTAGAGGCAACCTCAGTGATGATGTCGATGTTGAAGTCCATGGGGAGATGGTTTAAGCCCACCCAGCCGAGGTTGTCTAGCATCCTCCTTATGTCCTCTAACACGCCGATCGTGGTGAGGAAGGTCTCGTCCATGTCAAACTTGGGGACGAACCTTCCCCTCACCGCGAGGTAGTGCGGCTGTTCCTCCGCGCTCAGGAGGGTGAAGCCCTCCTCCACCGTGTGCTCCACTGCCGGCGATGGTAGTGATCTAGGAACCCCACGGCTTCCCGCCGTTTGGCTCCTCGTAGCACGCCCCATCGGAAGGGGCGCACCGGAGACGGAGTGGCGGGCGCGGATCCCATATGTTGTCGCTGCCGAGCTGGTGGATGCACCGCCTGATGAGGACATCACTCCTAAGGATATATGCAACACTCCTCCAATTCTGGACTTGCAAGGTCCAATGACTAGAGCTCGTGCACGACGACTAAATTTAGAGGTGAGCTCGTTCCTATGTTCTTCAACATATGTCACTTTTGAGAAGAGTTTGCTACCTAATGATTATATTGTAATTAGGAACCATAGAGAGGACCAGGAGATGATGGGATAAGGACTTGGAGACGTGGAGGGCCAGCACGGACGTGGAAGCCAAGGTGGAGGCCCAACCAAAACCGACATTGAGTCTGTTTTGGGGCTCAGGACTAGTATGCACTAAAACGGATGCCCAGAACGCATACGGACCTGGATTTGGACGTTCTATATATGCACGGAAAGGTAAGAAAAAGAACTTTCCAATGCCGTCGGTCGCATGTCAAAATTCATCAGGAGTTGTCAGGAATCATCAAAACAAGACAAGGTCCAAAATCTGTTTTGATGCTGCGTCGCCTGTTTTTGGCCTTTGGGTTTGTATCTAGTTGTGCCCAATTAGGGGCGTGTCCAGAGGGTCTTACACGATTCTAGGGCCTTCATATACAGCCGCCACCGCACCATTAGGGTTCGGGTTTTTATAGATTATTCTGTTTATAACAGTTTCACCGTCATCATGGTTTATGAGACCCCAACTTTGTGAGATTCATAATACATCTGCAATTGTGTTGCATTCTTCTTTGTTCTTGCTTATGTTCTTGATTCGCAGGCAGGGATTAGCCTTCTCGGTGAGGTCAATCATTTTAGGATGGTTGATAACCAGAGGAGACATCGTGCTGCGATTGCGGGGTTTAGAACGTGCTGTTCTGAAGCCGGATCGATTTGTGTGTCGCCTCCGACCAAATCAACATATCTAGAACCTTTCGGAAGATCGGGAACCATTGTACACATCAAGTGGTAATTAGACCTTCAAGTGCATCGTCAGGTTCGCACTACCCTTAGTTAATTTCATTTTCTGTTCATTCTATCGTCCACAAAAAAAACCCAAAAAAATTCCCCTCCGCCCATAACCACGTGTTTAGTCTTTGCATATTTCAATTTTAGAGTCCGTAGTGTTGAGTTTGTGACCTAGTTCTTGTTTAGTCGCTGGTTTATTTTCTGATTTTGTTGTCAGTAGTGTTTCCCTTGTAACCCTAGCCGCCATCACCTTCACCATCCTCTGTTTTGTTGGCTTTTTGTGCTAGGGTTGATTGATCGAGACACCTAGCCTAGTCCCACCCTAATCACACCCTAAACACACCATCAACACCCCGGACCAATCCCCATAAATTCCACTTTCCGCTGCCTCCACGCCACCAAAAAAAAATCCTACCCGATTCCAAACCCGACTCGGGTTTCGCCTCGGGTTTCTGGAAAACCGACTCCAACCCCTCTTCGGTAAAACGGGCATAACTTTTCGCTCGGTTGTCCGTTTTGGCTGAAATTTTTACAGGAGATTCTTGACTCAAAGTTGAGGTGACACACACTTGGCTCCGCCCTGTGTTCCCTTGTCAAAAAATTCAAAAAAAATTGCGAACATAAAGAAAAAATTGATTTAAGTTTAAACCGGACGTTTTCTGCAACTTCAAGATTTTTTGTAGGCTACATCCTACCTTTGTTTAAGCTGAAATTTTCTATGGATTCTCCCCCATTGTTGGTGAGTTGGAGAAAAATATCAAAAAATAAAATAAAATAAAGAAATTTGTGATTTCTACTAGTGCTACATCTAGCCCCCTAAAATTTCTAGATTTGGCTGTTTTGCACTTAGCCCCCTGTTATCGCCTGTGTGCCTTTGTCTCCTTGTTTCTATTTTTCTATCACTACTGTTCTAGGACATACTTAGACCAGCAACTAGGGACAAGTTACTTGGACACGTATTCAGCTTTACTATCTGTTTTTGATTTGTGTGTCACTCACATATATATATATTTGGCCTTCCTAGCTCTATATATTTTTTCTGGACAACACATAGGTTCTTTTGTGACCCTTGCATTCGTGGAACACACCTCCCTGGTATCCTTTGCTTTTCTTTTCAGAACTTTGCAAGAGCTTTGTATGGAGTTTCCTTTTGCTGTGTTGAGAGGCATCACCACTTAGCTGTTTTGTAGGGATAACCTTCACTGTTTGTTTCCTGTTTTGGTGTTTGTGATGGCAGGAAGTGATGATAGAGAGATGGCTTCACCCTCACAATTTGCTAAGTGCATGAGCCAAGAGCAGCTCTAGAAGGCTTTGCAGGCTGCTCAAAGTGATTTGGCAGAGACGATCACCAGAGCCGTTACTGATGCGGTCAGCAAGCTTCACATTGGAGAAAGCATCAAGCGGTTGGAGAAGCGGGTCTCTAAGTTAACCGATCAGGTTGTCATGTTGGAGACCGCTCCCAAAACCAACAATACAAACACCAATAACAACAACAATGACATTGAAGACGTCCATGATGAAGACACGGTGTATAAGGCTAATGGCACTGTGGATAGGTCAGCTACAAGGACCGCATGATTACGATGTCGTTTGCAACATAATACTCAAGGTATGGGTGGTTTCTATAACTACAATCGTCGTCCACATGGTAACTATGCTCCAAATGACCTGTATGCTAAAATTAAGTTTTCAATTCCTTCGTTTTCGGGTCAGTATGATGGTGATGTTTATCTTGATTGGGAGATGACTATATAACAAAAATTTAATGCCCACCTTGTTCCTGAACAACATAGAGTTAGACAAGCCACTAGTGAGTTTAAGGACTTTGCTATTGTTTGGTGCAGTGGTGTAGCTGCTGAAACTGATTTGCCTACTACTTGGGAAGAACTTAAGGGAGCAATGCGTGATCGTTTTGTTCCTCCTTCTTTTTATAGAGAGATTCGTAATAAACTGCAGCGTTTAGAACAAGGAGATAAAACTGTCCAGGAGTAGTTTAGTGAGCTTCAGAAGGGTTTGATTCGTTGTGCTATAGTTGAAAAAGTAGAGGATCAGATTTATCGCTTTTATTCTGGTTTAAGAAAAGAAATTCAGGACATCCTTGATTGTAAAGAATATTAGACCCTCACCCAGTGTTTCCAGTATGCTATGCTTGCAGAGAAAGAATCACAGGGACTTTTCTAGGCTTTTGAGGAGTGCAGCAAGTCGAGGAACTCCTACCCCCCACGCTAGACAGGGACTTCGGGACTGCCCAAGCCATCTTTCCGACTGCCCCCACCAGCAGCTACCAAGGGAACTAGTGTTGTTTCTGTAGCCCCTATATCACCCCCTGCACCTTCTACGCGCTTAGGTAAAACTTTTGTGCAGGTACTAGCTAGTAGTGCCTCCTCTGTTGCTTCGACGGGGCGCACTATAGGGATTCAGTGCCACCGCTGCCATGGACTTGGGCATGTGCAGAAAGATTGTCCAAGTAGGCGGGCATATGTAGTGACAGACAATGGTGGTTACATGAGCACCTCCGATGTGGAGGATGAGGAGGAGGACGTCGCTGCCACCAGCAGTGACCTCGTCCTTGGAGGCGGAGACACCACGTGATACATGAACATTATTGTTCAACGTGTCCTTAGCACACAAGTTCATCAGCCCGAGACAATGCAACGCCACAACTTGTTCTAGATTTTCTTCGTCATCAAGAACCGCCGAGCACGTGTCATCATTGATGGAGGGAGCTGCAATAACTTGGTGAGTTCTGATGTGGTCAACAAGCTTGCTTTGACCACATGTCCACATGCACATCTGTACTACATTCAGTGGTTAAACGACTCTGAAAAAGCTAAGGTAATACAAACTTGCAGAGTTCCTTTTTCCATTGGTTCTTATGTGGATTCTATTGATTGTGATATCGTACCCATGCAAGCATGTTCACTTTTATTGGGTAGACCTTGGGAATTTGATAATGACGTTGTATACCATGGTAGAAGTAACAAGTACACTTTTATGCATAAAGCAACTAAAATTACTTTGCTACCAATGACCCCTGCTGAAATTGTACAAGCTGATTTAGAAAGAGCTGCTAGTTTGAAAAACAAAGGTCCTGATATTCCACAACCTGTTAATTTTGAGTCCACACCTAGTAATATTAATGATTCCTCATGTTCTAAGGGTGCTGAAATTAAATTACAAGGTCGTTCATGTCTTCCAACAAAATCTGAGCTTGCTGAAATTTCTGATAATGATGATATTTGCTATGCTTTGATATGCAAACAAGCTTTGTTTTCGCTTGATGATATTGCTTCTAGTGCTTTGTCTCCTGCTGTCACTAACCTTTTGCAGGAGTATGAGGATGTTTTTTCCAGCTGAGATACCCCCGGGATTGCCACCTTTGAGAGAGATTGAGCATCAAATTGATTTCATTCCGGGTGCTACTTTGCCAAACCGTGCTGCTTATAGGACCAACCCTGAGGAGACTAAGGAGATACAACGACAAGTTCAAGGCCTTTTGGATCATGGGTATGTTCGTCAATCACTTAGTCCTTGTGTTGTTCCTGTACTTTTGGTTCCTAAGAAAGATGGTATTTGGCATATGTGTGTAGATTGTAGAGCCATTAATAATATTACTATTAGGTATCGTCATCCTATTCCTAGGCTAGACGACATGCTTGATGAGTTATGTGGTGCTATAATTTTCACTAAAATTGATTTGCGTAGTGGCTACCATCAAATTAGAATCAAACTTGGAGATGAATGGAAAACAGTTTTCGAAACAAAATTTGGATTATATGAGTGGTTAGTAATGCCTTTTGGTTTAACTAATGCACCTAGTACTTTCATGCGCTTGATGAATGAGGTTTTAAGAGCTTTCATTGGTAAATTTGTGGTAGTTTACTTTGATGATATCTTGATTTATAGCAAATCCATAGATGAACATATGAATCATTTGCGTGCTGTTTTTGATGCTTTACGAGATGCACGTTTATTTGGTAACCTTGAGAAGTGCACCTTTTGCACGGATCGAATCTCTTTTCTTGGCTATGTTGTGCACCTGTTGTGACTCCACAGGGAATCTTATCAAAAGAGCTAGCATGTACCAAAAACTATCACATAGGTGAGGAGTTTTCTTGGTCTTGCAGGTTTCTACCGCCGCTTTGTCAAAGATTTCAGCAGCATTGCTGCACCTTTGCATGAGTTGACAAAGAAGGGCATTGATTTCCATTGGGGTAAGGTACATCATGAGTCTTTTGATGCTTTGAAAGATAAACTTACACATCCACCATTGCTGCAATTACCTAATTTTGATAAGATTTTTGAGCTGGAATGTGATGCTAGTGGTATAGGCATTGGTGGTGTTTTGATGCAAGATAGTAAACCTGTTGCATACTTTAGTGAAAAAATTACTGGGCCTGTTTTGAATTACTCCACGTATGATAAGGAATTGTATGCACTTGTACGTTGTTTAGAGACGTGGCGTCATTATTTGTTGCCTAAAGAATTTGTTATTCATTCTGATCATGAATCACTTAAGTATATTCGTTCTGAATGTAATTTGAACCGTAGACATGCTAACTGGATTGAGTTTATTGAGTTTTTTCCTTACATTATTAAACATAAGAAAGGGAAGGATAATGTGATCGCTGATACTTTATCTAGGCGCTATACTTTATTGTCTCAACTTGATTGTACAATTTTTGGACTTGAGGCAATTAAAGAACAATATGCTGCTGATGTTGATTTTAAGGATATATTGCTGCATTGTAAAGAAGGTCATGCATGGAACAAATTTGTGTTGACTGATGGATTCTTGTTTACAGCTAACCGCCTATGTATTCCAGTTGGTTCCGTTCATCTTTTGTTGTTACAGGAGGCGCATGGAGGTGGATTGATGGGTTATTTTGGTGCCAAGAAGACAGAGGATATTTTGGCCACACACTTCTTTTGGCCAAGGATGAGGAAAGATGTTGAGCGCTTTGTTGCTCGCTGCACTACATGTCAAAAAGCTAAGTCTCGCTTGAATCCACATGGTTTATATATGCCACTTCCTGTTCCTTCTATTCCTTGGGCGGATATTTCTATGGACTTTGTTTTAGGACTGCCTAGGACTAAGAGGGGGAGTGATAACATTTTTTTTGTTGTGGATAGATTTTCTAAGATGGCATACTTTATACCATGTCATAAGGCTGATGATGCTAGTTATATTGCTGATCTCTTTTTCAAAGAAATTGTACGTTTACATGGTATGCCTTCTACTATTATTTCAGATCGTGATGCAAAACTCTTGAGTCACTTTTGGCATACGCTTTGGAATAAGTTGGGTACAAAGTTGTTGTTTTCTACAACTTCTCACCCACAAAATAATGGACAAACTGAGGTGGTGAACCGCACTTTGGGTACTATGTTGAGAGCTATTTTGAAGAAAAATTTGAAGCAATGGGAAGAATGTTTGCCTCATATTGAGTTTGCATATAATCGGGCAACACATTCTACTACCAAGGTAAGTCCTTTCAAGGTAGTGTATGGTTTTGATCCCCGTACTCCACTTGATATACTTCCTCTACCTATTCATGAGAGAGTTTATGTTGATGCTAGGGAGCGTGCTGAATTTATTTTGCAAATGCATGAGACCACTAGACTTAGCATTGAAAAGATGAATGACAAGTATAAAATTGCTAGTAGTAAAGGTAGAAAAGAAGTAAAACTTGACGTAGGAGATTTAGTATCGTTACACTTGAGAAAGGATAGATTTCTAGATTTGAGAAAGTCTAAATTAATGCCTAGAGCTGATGGTCCTATCAAAATAATTGAGAAGATTAATGATAATGCATACAAACTTGAGTTGTCTCCCGAGTTCGGGGTTAGTCCTACTTTTAACATTTCAGATTTGAAACCATACTTGGGAGAAGAGGATGAGCTTGAGTCGAGGACAACTCCACTTCAAGAGGGGGAGGATGATGAGGACATCATTCCTAAGGATATATGCAACACTCCTCCAATTCTGGATTTGCAAGGTCCAATGACTAGAGCTCGTGCACGACGACTAAATTTAGAGGTGAGCTCGTTCCTACGTTCTTCAACATATGTCACTTTTGAGAATGGTTTGCTACCTAATGATTATATTGTAATTAGGAACCATGGAGAGGACCAGGAGATGATGGGAGAAGGACTTGGAGACATGGAGGGCCAGCAAGGACGTGGAAGCCAAGGTGCAGGCCCAACCAAAACCGACTTCGAGTCTGTTTCGAGGCTCAGGACCAGTCTGCACTAAAATGGATACCCAGGATGCATATAGACTCGGATTTGGATGTTTTATATATGCACAGAAAGATAAGAAGAATACCTTTCCAATGCCACCGGTCTCATGTCAAAGTTCATCCGGAGTCATCGGGAATTGTCGAAACAAGAGAGGGTCTAGAATCTGTTTTGGTGCTGCGTCACCTGTTTTTGACCTTTGGGCTTTGTATCTAGTTGAGCCCAATTAGGGGCGCGTCTAGAGGGTCTTGCACAACCCTAGGGTCTTCATATACAGCCACCTCCACACTATTAGGGTTTGGGTTTTGCTTAGATTATTCTGTTCATAACAGTTTCGCCGTCATCACGGTTTGTGAGACCCCAACTTCATGAGATTTATAATTGTGTTGCATTCTTCTTTGTTCTTGCTTGTGTTCTTGATTTGCAGGCAGGGATTAGCCTTCTTGGCAAGGTCATTCGTTTTATGATGGTTGATAACCAGAGGAGACGTCGTGCTGCGATTAAGGTGTTTAGAACATGCTGTTCTAAAGCCGGATCGATTTGTGTGTCGCCTCCGACTAAATCAACGTATCCAGAACCTTTCGGAAGATCGGGAACCCTTGTCCACATCACCAACCACTGACACTTCATCACGAGCACCGGAGCCCCCCCTAGCCGAAGTGTCACCGCTCGATTCGCCGCTGCCGCCGGAACTGCTTCCCCGGCGCAGCCTCTTGCCCAACTTGCCGACGGAGGAGCGGAGACGATCCATCTACGAGGAATGCGGAACGTGTGCGAGATCGTGCATAGTGGGGAAGTTGGAGAGATTACCAGGATGGTGTGCCAAGCTGGGGGCACCTGGCCTCCCTTTTATAGTGTGGGAAACTTCCAGGAGAAGGACCCGCCCATAATTTCCAAAATTTGGGGTTGCGCCAATCAGCGCGGTCACTGCGCCGATCGGCACATTTCAAATTTTGAATTCTCTGACCACTCTGGTTCCTAATTCTCCTCCCTTTTGTTGTTTCTATCATTTTCATCTTTTCCTGGTACACCATGTCGGCTGGCAGGGGAACAACACGAGATCCCGTTGTCTTGATTGACTGCGCCAATCAGCTCTCGCCAGCGGCGATCGGCGCGCCATCTCTTTTTCAGCTTCTGTTCAATTCCATGTCTCCTCTGCACTGGAAACCGACATAAAAATCATACCTGTTCCTAAGAATCAGTGCCTGTCGAATTTGTCGCCAATTTGGGCATAGCATGGGTACCATCGCCGACGGGCGCAGGAGTGCGCCGAACGGCGCAAGTTCCTTGCACCTCGTCTTCTGGTCTGGCTCTGATCCCGATGCCTCGTGTTCATTTCTTTCACCTAATATCCACTCTTCCCAATGTTCCTGTAGCATTATCACATGAAGCGGGGCCCATTTGATGACAGCGCCGATCGATGCAATGTCTCGCGCCGATCGGTGCGGTGTCCACTTTTGCTCCTGGCCCCTTGCTTCTTCGCTAGATGTCGCTCTTCATCTTGAAACTAGCTCTATTCTGAAAATTGATGTGCTGGTTGGCTTTCAGCTCCTCTTCCATTCCGGGCGTCGTCAGCCTTCTGTCCTAACTTGTTATCAATGCGCCGATCGGCGTATGAGTGCGCCGAACGGCGCAAGCTCTGTTCCTTCCTTTTTTTGGTCTTTTTCTTTTATTCCTGCATCATTAGTCTACAATATATATATATATATATATATATATATATATATATATATATATATATATATATATATATATATATATATATATATACAGAGTTTTGCACAAATAAACAGACAACGTAGGAGCACACAAGAATTAAGCACACACTTTTTCTAATTCTTTTATTTGGGAGATTGTTTTTATTACAAGAAAGCAAATTAAAAACACTGGGTTGCCCTCCCGGCTAGCATTAATTAACTAAATGAGACGGGTTGCCCTCCCGCAAGCACTAAACAACTACTTAATCTCCCGACAATTGGGTTGCCTCCCAAGAGCACTCTAGTTATTTAGAGGTCAAAGAGCTTGACCTCCCCGCGAGTAATCAATCCTTAGTGTCGCAGTGCGGGGTGTAAGACCGCGACACTATAAGGTTCACTTATCTTAATAGCTCATATACCTTGGACGACCTATCCTTACATCCCCTCCAATCACTCTCGATGCCACGTTGCCTCGGTGTCTTGTACCTCTTCACTTCATCAATAGCACGACACTCTTCTCCCCTTCGGCGAAATTTGAAAGAGTAGAGAGTTCCACTTATATCGAAGCTTATCTCACCACTCCCAACATCAATACTTGCCTTTGCTATCCTCAAGAAGGGTTTGCCTAAGATCAACGGGGTTCTCGTCCTCTTATCCATATCAAGCACAATAAAATCAACAGGGACGATGTGATTTCCTTTGAATAGGCACATCCTCAGCAATTCCATCAGGGAAGCATACAGATTGGTCGGCTAACTCCAAACACATACCCATAGGCTCCAATTCTGGCAAATTGAGACTTGTGAATATATGACGGGGCATAACACTTATACTTGCTCCAAGATCGCACAAGCATCTATCAAACATCCTTGTTCCAATTATGCATTTGATGCTTGGTGATCTAGGGTCAGGTTTCCTCTCAAGTGCAACATCATTGATTGCCGCCGTAAGTTCCTTAGTGACCTTCACAACCTCTTCAGAAGCTAGAGACTTCTTGTTTTGCATCATGTCCTTAATAAACTTGGCATAGGTAGGTACTTGAATAGCATCAACAAAAGGGACATTGATGTAAAGCTTCTTCATAACATCGACGAACCTTGCAAATTGCTCATCGTGTTGCTCCACTCTCTCCGTCTTTGTCAGTAGTTGAGTATCCAAGAACGTGGTAGGGCCATGCTCCTCTGTTTTCATACCCATTTTCAGTCCAGATAGGTCAATGTATTCCTCATGCCGATCGGTGCAATGAGTGAGCCGATCGGTGCTAACAATACCATCGCGCCAATCGGCGCCAGTGGTAAGTCGATCGGCCCGGGTCCTCCTTGCTCCCGTAGAGTGCTCTGGATCTTCTGTTTGCTTTCCTGACCGTGTAACTATTGCCTTTAACTGCTCCACAGACATTGTATTATCAAGAATAACCCCTTTGTTGCCTTGAACGGCCTGTGATAACTGTCCCATCTGCTGCTCCATAATCTTGGTATGCTTCAAAATCTGCTCATTGGAGCTCCCAATTTCTATCACTTTGTCATTAATCCCTTCAACAACACGATCAACCTCCTTGAATTTAGCTTGATTGTCCTTGTTGATCTTTTCTTGAGCTTGAAAGAACTCATGAAATTAGAGATGAAGTGGGATAGAGTTTTGCATGCACGAACTTGGAGAGAAAGAACTACTTTGTTGCTGATATTAGGGTTTCCATCCACTATTCTTTATATATTCTAGCATCTTCATCTCTTCAGGGCAATCTTTCTACACATGGCCGAATTTTCCACACTCATCACAAGTGGAGCGTGATTCTGCTAGCCTGAGTGACTCTTCCTTAGGGATATGAGAATTATTATCCTACGTTCTTTGAATAGCCTCAAGATGATCCATAACCAAGTCTTCATGAGTCCTCCCAATCATGCTCTTTGCTACTCCTTTAGAAGGTTGTAGGTTCCTTGAACTTCTCTCACTATCCCATGATTGATTTTCAACTAGCAATTTGATCAATTCCTTAGCTTGAGTGGGAGTCTTTGACATTAATGAACCCCAACTGAAGCATCTAAGTATTGATGGGAGGGGATATTCAATCCCACGTAGAATCTCTCAACAGTTTCACCAACTGTAAGACCATGATGAGGGCATGCATCCATATTTTCATTATATCTTTCCCACGCTTCTCTAATGCTCTCATCAATATTCTACGTAAATCCAAGAATCTTATTCTTCAAAGCTTGAGTCTTACCAGGAGGGAAGTATTTGGCTAAGAATGCAACTGCTAAGGTTGCCCATGTAGTCTTTATTGAATTTTCCAAGCTATTGTACCATTGCTTAGGGCGTCCAACTAGAGAGAAGGGGAACAGCCACACATGTGCTTGATCTCTGGTCAATCCTGCTACTTTGAATGTACTACAGACTTCAAGGAAGCGCTACAGATGCTGATTGGGATCTTCTGAACCTGTGAACGGTTGTTGTGCCACTAATCCGATGTACCTCTCTAGTTGATATGGAGCATGATCTTGAGCTTCTTGGAGATCTGTCTTGACAACCTTATCCAATTGAGGTTTGAAACTATTAACCAAGGGCTGGTCTGCCATCGCGCCTGCTTCTGGATCTGCAATTGTGAATAATACTTGAGGGCTGGCACTGACTGGTTCTCCAGCTAAATCTTCAAGTGACTTGCTCCTCTTTTCTGCTATTCTCTTCTTGTGTAAGAGCTTTTCTAGATCATCGGTGTAATTAGAAGGTTTGTTTAACTTAGGATCGTCCATACCTTTTAATTTCACTTAACATCATATATGTGCAAAAAAGACAAGTAAAGCATAATGACTAAACACTAATACATTAAACAATGTTTAAAAAACTACTATGGTTCCCGGCAACGGCGCCAGAAAAACGTGCTTGTTGGTCGTTACTACGCACCCACTTATATACCGCAAGAGGACAGGGTACAGTTGTCGCACTTTTTCCCTTAGAGTACTCCAAGGTATTATCGAACCACTAAGACCTTAGGGATAATTAAACAAAGTTAACAGTAAAAGATCTAATCAAGGCTACTGTCAAGTTCAGGTTGTATGAAAAGGAGACTGGCCAGCGCAAAGGTGCACCAGACAACAATTCTGTCATTGCGCCGATCAGCGCAGGGTTGAGCCAATCAACACTGTTGTGAATCTAAGTTGTTGAGCTGATCGACACAAGTGTTGAGCCGATCAGCACTATTGTAGTCTAAGTCGTTGAGCCGATCGGCGCAGGTGTTGAGCCGATCAGTACACCAGCGAAGTTGAACTAGAGTGCAAGTCAAAGCCAAAGCTAAAGCCAAAGCTAAAACTATTCGGTGAGTAGCCAGATATCTACTAGTGAGATCATAACCAGATAGTCTAATTAAATAGCATCATAATGGATAATTACATGGATTAATGAAAACCTATAATGAATAAGACCACCCTGCTTCCCGAGCGGCTCCCGATTTATCACTGCTGAGAGGAAACCCTTAATCACGCGAGTATCTTACCCTACTCAACTATCCAATAGTGTTGCTCAGGTTTAGTGCTGTCACCACTAAACCACACTACCGGCATCATCAAGCAACCATAATCAATACAATGTTTGAATACTATCCTAATCACCACGATTAAGATAATATCAACTTACTTAGCCTAGAACTAAGCAATGAGAATAAGCACATGCATGATTATAGAATCAAGATAGACAAATCACCAAAACCATCATGAACATATTCAATCATCCTTGAGATACATAGAGTAAGATTCATCACCATTGAGATGGCCTACCTTGACGGATCAACTCTTACAACAATGGTTCTTGAAACTCAACTAGAGATCTATTATAACGGAGCAAGCCTCGGTGGCTCTAACTCACGAATCTGTTGTCCCTCTGTTGCCTCCTCCTCGGGGTACTGATCGCGGCTAGGGGTTACAAGTATATATAGGGGTTATACTCGTGAAGGACTCGATTTCTAGAAAATAAGTCGGTTGCGCTGATCGGCGCAGGATTGCGCCGATCGGCGCAAGCCTTGTTCTCTCTGGTTTCTGCTCCAAGTCGGTTCCTCTATCTTCCACAGCTGCCATGTGGGTCTTTTCCTTCGAGATAAAGTCTTGTACCGTACGTTGAGATCTTGAAGTTCCATAAATCTTCTAAGCAAATATCTTCAAGTGTATTGCGTAGATAAACTTCCATAAACATCCGGTAAACTTCCATCAAAATGGGCCTAGGTCATATATGTGGGCCAAAATACCCTTGCGCCGATCGGCTCATGGGCTACGCTGATTGGCGCACTGGGCTTATTTAGTGCTTTTCGTCGGTTCTAGACTCTTGTCTTGTCCAGCATCACTTTAATAGCCAATTTTACCTGTTTCTGCAATAAATCTCCAAAACAATGCATATAGAAATATATAGGTAATATCATAGGTAAATGGCCTAAATTAGTATCAATTATACTCTAATTGGGGTCATATTCACATATAGAAGGGGCACTTAGGAAGTACCAACATGGGGCACGAGCATTCTGATTTCCTTGCTACTGATATGGTGCATGGTACTGGTTGTCCTGCTGTTGGTACGGTGCACGGGGTGGAAAGTTCTATTACTGTGATGGCTTCGAGTTGTTTTGGCCAAACTGTCGCTGGTACTGTTGTTGCAAAGATGCCCGGAAATGCTGTCCGGTAGGTGAAGTGTAAATCAGGCGATGCTTCACCTGTGGGGCAGCAGAGGCACTAGCATGGGCCTTCCTCTTGCGATCTTCTTCTTCAACTTGGCGCATAGCGCCTTCCTGGACAATAGCAGCATTGACCAAGTCATTGTACGTGCTAGTCGTCTGCCAAGTCAGATGTTCCTTGAGCGTGGCATTCATTCCATGCAAGAATGCGTATCTTTTCTTCTCCTCAGTATTAACATACTCAATAGCATACTGAGCAAGGTGATTGAAAGCTTCAGAATATTGGAGGACATTCCTCCCTCCTTGTTTCAGATCCATAAATTCCTAGAATTTCCTCTGCATGAGGCCAGCGGGAATGAAATGAGCATGAAATGCAGTCTTGAACTCATTCCACTCGGTGCGGCATCCAGCGGGTAGAGAAGCTTCATAATTGGTCCACCAGGCACTAGTAGGGCCCTAGAGTTGTTGGGCGGCAAATAGCACCTTCTAGTGCTCGGTGTATTCTAGCAGACTGAATTTAGACTTAGTCTGACGCAGCCAATGATCGGCGTCCAGCGGCTCTCAGGCACACTCGAATGTCGGCGGATGAGTACCCAGAAAATCTGAGTAGGTGCTCTGTCGGGGCTGGTTGTTGTTGTTGCAGTTGCCTCCATGTCCACCCAAGTTGGACGTATTTTCCACCAGCTGACGGGGCAGATCGGAATCATTTTGTTGGCGGTTGATCACGGTAGCCAGTATTTATGCCAGCGAGGGCTGAGCATTAGCTCCCTACTGAGAGCTCTTAGGATCATCCTAATTTAGAGTATGCACCATGCTGCAAATTATACGGTTGCACATCTATTATTTTTCAAAATAATCCTTAAAAACACATGTGCAAGAATATAAATTTGCAAGAGGCATAAATAGAGTTTCAGAAGTGACAACCATCTCCATTAATTCAATTTAGACTACAGGGTTGTTAAAGGACATTGTCGCACAATTTCTTACACATATGTGCCAACGCCTAGCTACGGTATTGCGGACACATTATGAAAGATTCACAATCCTACATCGAACTAGAGATACATATCCTACACGACCGTACACAGGGGTGCAGCGAACCATCTACTCCTGGTCTAAGTTTTCCAGCTCTTCTGGTTCTTCCAGTTCCATAGGCTCTTCCGATTCCTCCAGATCCATCATTTCCACATAATTAATACCGGTAGGTGCCATCTCTATATCCTCTTGTTCTCCATAATCCATGATGATCTCATCCCAATTTCCTTTAATAGGAAGGTGGGAAGCCTTGAATGCGTCCAAGTCATCTGGAGCCTCAATCATGTCATGCTCAAAATCTGCTGCATCCTACAAGGCTTGGTCACGTTCTTCTATAATCGCATCCATCTCTTCATTCTTTACTTGGATTTGTTGGTTCAGTTATGCAATTCTTTACTTGTTTTTTGACTTCAGAATGTCAAAGTGCAACATGAAACACATCCAGACGCCGGCACAAGTTTGTGTACAAGGCGAAAGTGGACAAGCCATAATACTCTATTATGGGCAGCATAGGATCATGCTGGCGATGGTTTGGATCAAAGATGAAATCCACACGCCTAATCCACTCAAAATCTGTCACATCATTGATGGCAGCAAGGCGACGGGTGTTCTAGCAACATCATGCTTGCGGTCTTCGCAGAATCGAGTGAGTGCCTTGACAGCAGCGACATTCCAAGTGGAAGGCAAGTATGTCCCAGTGACGCTAATGGTCCAGGATTCCCATGCGGGAGTGACCGAGTAGTTGGAGGGAACTGCCACATGGATGACACAAGAGGGGACTCCATGCTGAATTCCTTGCCAACATAAGTGGGAGGAATGTGATATCCAAAACTCTAGAGAACTCTCCAAAACAGATGAACCATCCCAGTGAATTCCAGACCGTTGGTTATCTCCCAACCCGGTGGGGCTTGTTCATTGTTTTCAGCCATCTACAAGGAAAGTATTTTGATTGAGTCAAACCTTCCTTACAGTAAAAATGTATTTCACATAAAGTGTTATGAAACACAGAGACAAAGTTTTAGTTTACATTTTCCAGTCTCTAGGCATAATAATACGACAATGGGTTTTAAAACAGATTATGTCTTAATTGTACAACAGTCAGAAAAGTGGGTATTTCGACAAAAAGACAAGGTCTTCAAAATTGGGGCTTGGAACCATATTACAGTAGACTTTCATAGCTTTCCATATTGTATTTATACTCTCAAAAATTCCAAGTAAATCTGGACTTATGAATTTTTCAAGCTCAGATTGGCTGATTCTGTTTCTGGATGATAGGGGCTTAGTGTTTTGGCTCTACTGGACAGAGGGAAACTAGTAAAATTATGAAACCTATTGGAGGTGAAAATAGTCTTCAAGGGCTTTCCATATTGGGTCCAAACACCTAAAATTTCGAAGCACATGTCCAGTTATGAAATTTTTAAGTTCAGGGTTATGCTGGAAACAGTGTGTTGGCAGGTTATACTTGCTCCTTGTCTCTGAGTTTGTTACTGTTATGATCAATAATTAAATTAATCCTTGGGAAATAGAGGGTGTTTAGACCTTTCTAAAAAGTATTTGTATGCTTATTTGGTTGAGTAAATTAATAATTATGAATTTTTGAAGTTGGCAACTGAAAACAGGACAAATTCTTATTAACTTGACAATTGGACTTGTATTTTGAATTTTTACACTTAACATAATTAGAAATAATTTTATTTTTGTTCAGAGGTTGGTGAGCAAGAAGAGAACAAAATTTTAGTTTAGTTATATAGGGATGTGTGATGCAAAACTTTTAATTTATTAACCTATCATTCCTCACAACACAACACATATTTTGTCGATACTTAGCGGCACTAGTATTTGGTGACAACCCACACTCGACACGTAAGTTATTCTAAGTGTAATACTAAGGGCTTTAGTGTACCTACAGAAGATCCATTTCAGAAACAATACATCAAATTCAAAAGAAACTACAAAAATAAGCATAATTCTACTAGTAACGATCCATGAAAAAGGATCACCCCGTGATAAGTCACGAGCCAACAGTGTCTCATATCCGTCTACGTGCACAGACACCGATATCACGCGTGTCGGTTAAGCACGCACATACCTTCGTTTGAAGAAGCCGTAGACGCAATAATATAAACAAACATAACCCAGGTAAGCTTTGTCACCACCCTATTATCTATATGGGCAATACTAACGTATCCTCACACGTAACATCGTAGTTTTTTAAAATATGATTTATTTGTTGTATTATCATATACCACGGCTCTGATACCAGCTGTGGTGCCCCTTCTCGGAGGATCATGGTCCCGAAGGTCTGATAACGCAGACACTTGATAATACAACATTGGTCCAAATTTAAGTTGAATATTACATCATTAAGGTAATAAGAGTGCAGCAGAATAATACAAGTTCATGAATGTTTTGAAAATAGTGGAAGCAATTAACGATGATAAACTACGAGCTCGACGATACAGCGTAGTAATGATTCATGCCCGAAGAACCTTCATTCTAGCAGCACACAACATCACTGCGGTGGCAAGTCGGACTCCCAGTGGGTAGTCCAACCCTCAGGGACTTGCATGTCCCAAGGCATCACATCTACAGGCAATTCTATTTCTTCATTACCTGAAAAACAACAATGGCACAAAAACTGAGCACTAATTACTCAGCAAGACTTACCCGTCAAAAACCTAGACATGCAATGGCTCTAATAGGTGGCTTGTTTGAAAGGACTCGCACTAAGCAATCTGTTAGTTCTATCAAGTTTTATTTTCTCAATTTAATTGGGTAGAGCGGAATGTAACTTTAGTGAGGCGTCATAAAGTAATAAAACAGTACATAAAGTAAATACAACAATAGAGCAATAATAATAATCAGCAATAACCAACATAAATCCATATTCATAACATCAAGTGCAACTACGTGACGACTCAGTGACCAAGCGGTACTCATTAATGCGAGGGACAACAATTGCAATTGATTTACACCAGCTAGGAAAACCCAAAATACACGACGCATACGCACCAATTAAGGTCGTATACGGCAACCTTTCGCAATAAAAGCACCCACACCTCAGACCGGGTGTGGTGACGTTGAGTGGGCATGCCGTTCTGCCAACAGTACTTCATGGTATGAACCGCCCACTCCACTAGCAGGACGGTCAAAGACCAACACATCATAACCGTCCTTAATGCAAGTGATCTTTAATGCTACATCGGTTTACTAGTGCCCATAAACTAGCATGCATTCGGTACTATTCAATACTTGATCAAGGGGTTGACCACGGACGGGTCCTAGGTTTGACAAGGCAGGGCTACCGCAGTCAACACCCATATGTTGCTGCAAACCTACACATGCATCATCCCTTCCCGGTCATAGAATCAAAAATAAACTTCTTTTATTAACTCCCGTTCCAGTGGTCATGTCTTTTTCTTAGTAATAATATCCACCGAGATGAATAATTACTAAGCATAGCAACACAGTACTGATACTATCAAAGTTCTAAAGACAGTAACATAGGTCATTTGGGGTATCATGCAAGGTGGTTTTTAATCAACTCCTATGACCTAATGCAACAATAATCGTAAACACTAGTAAAGATATAAACTAGCAAAACTTTATAAAAAGGCGAATGCAAACCGGGGCTTGCCTGGATCAATGTTAGTGCTACCAACTACAACTTCTTGCTCTTGAGGGTCAATATCCTTCTGATAATCCTCTTCTTGCTCCAGGTTGTTGTTACCTATATGATGGCTTCGAGTTAACGGCATTGTCGAAACATCGTTTAATGCAATGGTATGATGCATGCAAGCATATTATGTTTTAATGTCAATCAAAATTATTATTATATTCTCGAAGCCATATGCTTCAGAGAAGTGAAGTTTATATTTAAGATTTTAGGTATAAATATTCTTTATGCAATTAAATAGAGTACATGAGTGATATGAGCAATTAAATTAATTAGTAGAATAAATTTATGTTTCTGGACATATGTGATTTACTATGAACAGAGGCATATATGAGTAATTTTTATGCCAAGTGGCATGGGCAAATTAATTACAAAATAATTACTAGAATTAATCTAAGCAAACACACTAAATAAATTCCAGAGGCTAAAATAATTCATATTTTACCAAACCAAAATTTGTGGAGGTAGACAATAATGTGTTTACTAAGCATGCCAAAAATCAGGATTTAATTTTATCCCTAGAATTTCTGGTGAGTTATTTGATGTTTTCACAATTTAATGTATTAGTAAAAATACATGTACAGAGACATCTATTAATTATTTTACTAAAATAGAGCATTTCAAATGAATCTAACAAATTTTGTTTGGGTCACATTGCGTTTATATTCAATTTACTATGGTTTTCAAAAGTTAACAGCATTTTCTGGAATTATTCCTAGTATTTTCTGGTTTAGGGAATGAAAACTTGCCGCAGAACCGCTAGCATGGTGTGCATGCCGAGGCAGAGAGCTTGGTGGGGTTCACGAGGACGGATGCTCAGCAGGGGGGTGCCGGCGTCGAGATGCAGCAGGAGGAGAACTTCGGCGACATCGTGTTTTTGGTAGGGGGCACCAAATCCGTCGTGGTCAAGCCCTAGAGCTTCGCGGTGACAGGGCGACCATCGGCATCGAGTTAGCTGACATGGAGGACGACCGGAGGGTGGAGGTCACCATGGAGCGGCATCGAGTTCTGGCAGGGAACGGGGCGGCAGCGGGGGGAAGTGGAAATGCCGGCGACCTAGGACATGAAACAGAGGGGGGGGGGAGGGTAAGGGCAGGTTTACTCGGCCGTGAGTTGCACACGAGCGAGAAGAGCAAGGGAGAGGCGAGGCTCACCGTGGGGGAGGAATTTCACAGAGGCATCATTGGTGGTCATGGGGATGCAGGGATCAGGATCGGGATTTCCTCAAATTGACTCGATTTCACAGGAAGATTAGCCGGGAGATGAGCAGGGGGAGCGAGGGAAGAAGTGTGCGCGGCTTCTGTGTACTTGGCTTGGCTCGAAGGGCAGTGGAGCAGTGGCAATGCAAGTTCATGCTCGGGCTTGCTCTGCAATAGAAGAATGGGGGGGGGGGGGGGGGGGAAACAGAAACGGGAGAGAGAGCAGAGGGAGCGAGGGATGGAGTGTGTTCGGGAGCTCGCGGGTGCGCTTTCAAGTTACACAAGGGGCAGGAGTGAATGGGGAGCGAGAGCGGTAAGAGCAGAGGGAATTGAAAACTTTGCCGGCCGGTTGATGGTGGCGTGCCGAGGCAGGGCCAAATTGAAGATGATGGCATCGCTTGGTGGCTTGTCGGTTTGGTGCTGTGGTCTTGATCGCTTTAGAGGAGACCGGGCAGCTGGGCGCACGGAATTGAAGTGTAGGCGGCCATGGCGTGCAGAGGGGAGAAAGGGGCCATTGGCGTGGCGAGCGGCTGAGGTGACAGGGCGCGACGGGTGAGGCAGAGGGCAGACGGCACTGTGCACATGGGGAGTTACGAGGTGGAGCCGGTGGCATGCGGCAGAGGGGAGGCGTTCGCCAGTGAGAGGCATCGGGAGGGAGAAGGGGGTCTGGGCCAATGGGAGGGAGAAGAAGGAAAATTTTCACTGCAGCCCAGATCTTTTCAAATCTTTGCAAATCAGTGCTTGGTCAAAGGTAAAACAAAAACAAATAGCTAGGGGCCTCCAATTGATTTGGGATTTTGCACATAGGTCCTTTGGAATTTCCTAGAATTTCCTAGAATTAATTCCAATTTGAGTGAGGCTTTATTATTTCATGCTATAATTACTTATAATTTGTGCCCTTTATGCTTGTTAGGTCAAAAGAGACACCTGGGTGTCACAAATAATTATGCAATCAAGCATCTAACTTTGCTAACCATAAACATAGAGCAATAGATAGCAAGGCATAAACACCAAGAGCTATACAAGCTAAGCAGAAAGATTGACTAGCTTAGATAGAATCAAATTTTGCTTATCATGAGAAAATCTGCCACCGTATGTGGAAATACTCCCATCCAAGGCAAAACAAGTATTAAGTGTGTCGAAGCTTGAGATCGGCAGTAAATATATAGGGCTACGTCAAGACTAAGAACTATGATGGTAACACAAGACGCCGAGTTATACAGGTTCAGGCCCTCTCGATGAGAGTAAAAACCCTACGTCCTATGTTTAGTGGATTGTATTGCTTGTGATGTTGTGTCCCTCGATGAGGTTACCGTGCCGCCTTATATATCTCGGTCTACAAGGGGGTACATGAAGAGTCCTACTCATAATCTACAAGGACTTACATAGAAAGTCTATCTCTAATTGCCTTGCGCTCCAAGCCGAGTCGGTCGGCTTCCTTATTGATGAATTACCCGGTCTACTACCAAATTAAGCAGGTCTACGGGTACCCGTAAGGCAAGTATCCCACAGCAGCCCCCAAGTGCTTCCTGATTTTGAGCTTTGATTCTCCGAGTGATCTTCAATGTTGATCATAAATTAGGAAGACCTCTTTATCGAAGTTCCTGATAGATCTGGTGCACCAGTCAGGTGCACCTGACCAGGTGTAGCCCCCAACTTTTGTATAATTTGGAGACTAACAAATAATGCAAGAGTCTAATTATGTTAGCTCTTATTATTTTGTTGTAAGTAATTCACTTAAACCATCAAGCATGAGCATAACACGCCTCTGATCATCAAAGCAGTAGGTCAACTTGAAAGAATTTAACCTTGCTGACCGATTATTAAAGAGGCCGAGGGATGTATCCTATTGTCCGAGTGACTTATTGGTCTGAATTTCATGACATCAATCATGTTAAGTCCATATAAAGAAATATGACATTAATCATACAATAGTACAAAGCTAAATAACATCAATCATAACATAGCTTTTCCCTAATAATTTGCCACTCTTTTTTATCATAAGCCCAAATTTGGCAATTTAATTATTGACATCAATCTATAACATGGCCTCTGAACTTATACCCGTATGACCATCAAGTCCTCTGCCACATGATCATCAAATCACCTAGATACAACAAGTGTTTTTAAGTGGATTGGCCACTACTTCTCATCAAAGAAGTCCTCGAGACTTTCTCTTAGGGTTTGATAGCCTAAAACCTTTTTAAAGACCAAAACCTATGGTTAATTTTTATTAACCCAGAAAATATTTGTCACTGTACGGCCCATCTGTCCTATGGGACTCTTAGGTCAAAAGAAAGGGTATAAAAAGCAATGATGGGTTGGCTCTCAGTCCACGCCGCTACTTTGCACTCAAACTCTTCATCATCCTTGCGCCTCCCCTGCTTCTAGTGACGCCTCTATTCCTCCGGCTAGGGTTAGCGCATTTCCACCCACCACCGTAGATCTCATCACCCTTAGCACCCGAGCTTCAGCTTGGGTTTAGCATTTGATCCGCCGTGCCAAGCCATCCCTAGTCATGGGTCGCAAGAAAGCTTCCACCTCAACTTCTACTGCTGCCGCCACCATCGCTGCCGAGTCTTCCTCGTCGGAGGTCGAGATCCCTGAGCAGCTCAAGGGGTTCTCGAAGAGTAGCCTCTCTAATGCCGATATTTCAAAGATGGTGATGGATGGCATCCTTCCCGAGCAAGCTCGGATCGACTGGAAGGTACCCAAAGAATCTTGCCCCATCCCCATTCATAAGCGCGTTGTGTTTCACTTGTTCTTCGAGCATGGTTTTGAAGTCCCCTGCTGTAGCTTCTTGTGCGGGCTCCTATTCTTTTATGGGATTGAACTTGTTAACCTCAATCCCAACTCCATTCTTTATATCTCCACCTTCGTGCATATGTGCGAAGCTTTCTTGGGCATTCTTCCCCACTTCAATCTATTCCACCATCTTTTTGTCCTCCGACCGCTGCCAACAAAAGATAATCAAGTGGCTATAGGCGGCGTTGGCGTTCAGTTACGCAAGAAGGAGGCATATATCAATGTGCCCCTGAGCATTGGGAACAATAATTGGAGAGACGAGTGGTTCTACTGTGATAACCCTCCCCCTATTCTTGCCGAGTTCACCGGTGCAAAGGCAATTCCCCTGGCGCAATGGACTGAGAAGCCTGATCCGAGCGATCCCCAAGTGGTCGCTCTACTGAAGAAAATTGCAGATCTGAAGAAGGAAGGCATTGATGGTATCACCACTGCTAGAGTGCAGCATGGAATTACGCCAACAATGACAAGACCAGGGAAGTTCCTGACCCTCCCAACGGCAATCTTCGTTGGTCTCGCTTGTCCAAGATGTTTGAAGGAGATATCCTTCAAGATCACTCGTTAATTGCGAAGGCATACAACATGGGCACTCTGCGAGCCCATGTAAGCCTTGGTTGACTTTGAATGATTATGTTATTTTCTTGTTTTGATGTCCTGCTTGATGTCTTGGCATTTGAACAGGTTCTGGATACTTATATATCCCACCCTTTGCTCCCTCCGACTGATATCGAGGGACTGGATTATGTTGAAAAGCTGCAGCAGAATGGTGTGGGAGGCTCGAGCTCATCAGCAGGCACTCGACCTGAAAATATTGATCGAGTTATCACCCTGCCTTCCCCTAGTCGACGAGTGAAGCAGCATGCCCAATGTCGGAGGCAATATATTGGGGATCAAGGCGATGATGAAGAAGAGCTATCTCTAGATGACGGTCAGTCAACTCATGTTCATTCCGACCAACCTTCAAGCATGTCGGAGCCCCCGAGCAAAACGTCAAGTGATGCAGGAACTGTTCCAAAGACTGATGAAGCTGGCAAATCTTCCCAAAAGAGGAAGGATGACTCTCAGTCAACTTCTTCAAAGAAGAGACTTTGCCGAATCAAAGTCAAGAAGGCTTCTAGGTTAATCCCTCAACCTTTCGATCCTTGTTTCTCATGGTCAATAACCATAATGCATCTTAATCACCTCATTCTTTGTTACTAACAGCGGTCGGACGAGTGATGCTCAGAGTGCCCAGGAATCTGAGGGCACTCGGTCGGGCCCCCCTCCTCGTTCGGCTAACTTGCCTAAACTGGTCGGCAAGTCATCAAACACATCGACCGAGTTGAATAAGTATTCAGACAAGACGGTCCCCGCATCTATTCCAGGGCCAGCACCACAACCTTCTCCAGTCACCGTTCATTCTCCTCTTGATAAAGGTAAGGCAGCATTGACTGCAGATACACTCGGTCGGCCTGAAGTGGATGATTTGGAGATAATGCATCAACACCGAGAAGCCAACAAGGTACTTTAATACCCTGTTTTAGCTTTGTCTCAATCTCAGCCCTAAACTTAACTGCCTTCTATATACATAAAATGTATGCTCTTGTGCAGAGGAAACAGGCTAAGGTGGAATACCTTGAAGCCGAAACTTTTGGTATGCCTTAGACACTCTTGCCTTCAATTATTTATGTTTAAGACTGACATATCGCTGGTATTGTGCTAGTCATCGGTCAGTAGCTCTCCCAAGCCAAAAAATAGATTGACAAACTGTAGACCGATCACAAGGATTTGACCAAGGTCTTAGAGCAGAGTCGTGCTGAAATTGCAGGTAAGGTCACCTACCACATTTTTCCTTCTAACCACTCTGACACTAAAAATTCTTTATATGCCTTTATCTCGTGATCAGAAGATTGCCGACCTGGAGAAATTGATTTCCAATCAACAAAGATTCATTGATGCTTTGAATGCTGAAAAGGAAAATCTCTCCAAGTTGGTCAAGGAACAAAAGACCGAGATCACTCGGCTGCGAAAGAAGCTGGAGGAAGTCGACATGAAGATAGAGGAAGCCAAAAGCACCTCCAAATCTTTCCAATGTAAACTTGCCAGTAAGCTCTCCATAACTCCTTAAATATGCTTCAATCAATTCCTGATCTTATTAACCAAAAAAAAAACATATTTTGTAGCTCTATCATATGGCGCTCAGAAAGCAATGAATTATATTCATGCTAACCAAATAGAGCAGACCGGTCATTCCTTGGAATATTTACTGGAGCATGTGTCGGAAGCTATTGCAGACAATACTCAGAAAGTAGCAACAAAGGCCGGGAGTTAGGTTCTGGCTATTTGTCAATCTTGGTCTCCTGCACTGCCATTGGACAAGATCAAGGAGGGCTTCAACCCAGACTTGACTGACGACCAATGCCAGCTGCTTTTGGATTCCATGTAGGAAACGTTCTGAGCCTTGGTCGACAACATAGAAGTTGATCGACCGCACCTACTCCTCCAGCATCTCCAGAAGTTGAGCTGCGAGCTGATTCTTCCTTTCCTTCAAAGGAGCTATAAGACCTACAATGTCAGATAACATTAGTAGTGTCTACATATTGAAATAATGTTACATGTATGTAAATTTATTTCATCTTTGTAGCTTAATAGACTAATAAAATTATCATAAACATGTTCCTATCATTCAAAAACAGAAATTACTTCGGTCTATCTTAACATGTTAGGTTGTAACTCGTAACCACGTAACGAGCAGAGTCGACCAACCGGCACATGACCTCTCGCACTTTCGCTCTGTGTTTAGTGTAGTGGTAGTCTGATGTGCAGTATAAAGAATATAACCGTGATGTGTAGACATTAGACCAAAAGAGTAAAGACCGTGTCAAAGAATGAGAAATCGGTCAATAAATAGTTCAAAACCAAAATTTCATAAGGTTAGACAATGTTGGGACATTATACTAGCCCCTGGCTCGATTGTGTAATATAATAGATTAAAGAATCAAGACAAATTAGAGTGAAAATCATCAAAAAATCTTCCATCAAAAAGACTGAAGTTTCATTCTTGAATAATGTATAAGTGTACAAAAGAGTAACTAAGTATAGAAACGATGTAGCTGATTTATATTCTAGGAATTCGGTATATCACCACTGTCTTCATACATCAGTAGGTAAGCCCCTGGCTGAGTGACTTGTTTCGCAACATGTGGCCCTTCCCATCTTAGAGAAAGCTTATGTTGTTTCTTTGTTGACTGCACTCAGTGCAGCACTAAATCCCCAACTTGAAATTGGTGACTACGTACGTTCTTATCATAATAACACCGCAAGCCTTGTATAGCACCGACCAAAATAGAGCATGATCACGCAACTCCTCTGATGCGATCAGATCAGTCTCTCGGTTCTTCTCAGAAAGCTTTTCATCATATGCTTGAACTCATGCCAAAACTAGATTGATCTCAGTCGGCAACATAGCCTCAGAGTCGTAGACCAATGAGTCGCCCGATTGGTATTAGTGCGAAGATCCCAAAGAACTGAAGGCAACTCTTTGACCCACCGACCAGCATAAGGCTTAAGTCGATCAAATATCCGAGGTTTCAATCCTTGTAGAATCATTCTATTGGCCCATTCGACCTGCCCATTACTTTGAGGATGAGCCACTGATGCAAAGTGGATTTTTATTCCCATCTCATCGGCAAAGCCACGGAACTCCACTGATGTGAATTGAGTACCATTGTCCGTAATGCTATCATGAGGAACCCCAAACCGAGTGAAGACATCTTTGACAAACTCAATCGCCTTCTTCAATGTTATCTTGCTGACCGGCTTTGCTTCATTCCACTTGGTGAATTTGTCAATAGCAACAAACAGATAAGTGAACCATCCTGGCGCTTTCTTGAAAGGACCAACAATATCAAGCCCCCAAACAGCAAAAGGCCAAGTCAAAGGAATCATCTAAAGTTGCTGTGAAGGCACATGTGTTTGTTGAGCGAAGAATTGACAACCTTCACACTTCTGAATGACTTGGTGTGCATCTTCGACAGCCGTGGGCCAATAAAATCCTTGGTGGAAAGCTTTGCCGACCAAAGTCTTAGAAGCTGCATGATTGCCACATATTCCTGAATGAATTTCGTCAACCAACTTTTGACCTTCTAGTATCGAGATGCGTCGCATCAAGATATTCGAACCTCCTCTTTTATAGAGTTGATCTCCCACCATCAAATATCCTCGACATCGGGTTTTTAACCTCTGTTGTTCATTAGGATCTGTAGGCAGCGTGCCCTTGTCCAAATATTGGATGAGTGGGTCGCACCAGTCGGTCTCCGTATTGTCATCACCAACAAGGTCAGCAACAATGCTCATTTATACATCCGACCGGGGAGAAATAGTGGGGGTGTCCGGGGTGTGTAAGAAAACATCGGGTGGGACTTCAAACCAGATGATCCCATCTTAGCCAATTTATCAGCCGCCTGGTTGTTATACCGAAGAACGTGCATGAACTTCAATCCATCAAATTTGTCCTCGAGCTTCCTTACTTCCAGACAATAAGCACTCATGTTATCATCTACACAGTTCCAATCTTTGGTGACTTGATTAATGACCAAGGCTGAGTCACCAAAGACGTCAAGACACTTAATGCCGAGTGAGACGGCAATGCATAGACCATGTAGGAGGGCTTCATACTCCACAGCATTATTAGACGCGTGAAACATAACCTGAAGAACGTATCGAAGCTTCTCTCCTGTGGGTGAAGTAAACACAACTCCCGCACCAGCACCGGGTAATTGGAGAGAGCCATCGAAGTACATTTTCCAGTATTCAACTTCTTGTGCTGCAGGAGGATTTTGAATCTCCGTCCACTCAGAAACAAAGTCAGCCTACGCTTCTCCTTTAATTGCCAACCGAGGCGCGAACATAATGGTATACTGACCAAGTTCAACCGCCCACTTAGCAATTTTTCTTCAGTCTCTCGATTGTGAAGCAATGTTCCGAGCGCAAAGGATGTCTGGACATTGATCAGGTGAGCTTGAAAATAATGCTTCAACTTCCTGGAGGTGATCAACAATGCATACAACAATTTCAAGATCTGATGATATCTTGTCTTAGAGGCGTTGAGGACCTCACTGACAAAATAGACCGGGTGTTGTACTTTTTGTATATGACCCTCTTCTTCTCGGTCGACTGTCAAAACAGAACTCACAACTTGAGTTGTGGCCAATATGTAAAGTTGAAGCTTTTCTCCTGGCTCCGGAGGCACCAATACAGGAATGCTGCTGAGGTGAACCTTCAACTCATCCAATGCCGACTACGCCTCTTCTATCCAAACAAAGTCGTCCTGCTTTTTAAGCAGTCTGAAAAGTGGTAACCCTCTAGCCCCCAGTCGGGTGATAAAGCGATTCAAGGATGACATACATCCGGTCAGCTTCTAAATGTCCCTCTGAGAATTAGGTGGTCCTATATCAAGGATCACCATGATTTTATCAGGGTTAGCCTCTATACCTCATTTTGAAATGATGTAACCAAGTAGCTTTCCCGAAGGAACCCCAAAAACACACTTTTTAGGATTCAGCTTCATCGAGTAATGTCTCAGATTGTCAAATGTTTCTGCCAGGTCAGAAAGAAGTTCTTTGACATTCTGAGTTTTTACAACGATGTCATCAATATAAGCTTCTGCGTTCCGACCGATCTGTGTAGCAAGGCAGCGTTGAATACCTCGTTGGTAAGTCGCGCCAATGTTTTTCAGACCGAAGGGCATTGTGATGTAACAATAGGTGCCGAAGGGAGTTATAAAAGAAGTTTTGATATGATCTTCGACCTTCAGTGGGATCTGGTGATAGCCTGAATAGGCATCCAAAAAGCTTAGAAGCTCACACCCAGCTATTGAGTCTACAATCTGATCAATACGAGGTATAGCGAAGGTGTCCTTAGGACAGACCTTGTTGAGATCGGTATAATCAACACACATCCTCCACTCTTTATTCTTTTTGGGTATAAGGACTGGATTTGCTAACCAGTCAGGATGATACACTTCCTTCATAAACTTAGCATCTAATAGTCCAACTGTCTCCTTCTTCATGGCATCCTTGCAGTCTTGTGCATATCTTCTAACTCGGCAGAAGGTCATTAACAGACAGACCAAGCTCTTGAAGAGTCTTGGTGACGGTTAAGTCCAAACTGCTTCCTCTATCAATTAGTAATTTGTTGAACTTCACCTCCTTCACCGTGGCGGCAAGCACCAGTGGGTACCGACCCGGTTTCGGCAAGTGCTTGGGATGATCCGACCTGTGACACCAGGTGTCTCTTTCCCTGCTTATCACAAATTGCCAAAAATTTTAAACTCAAGTATGAGCATGAAATAATGAGAGCAAGTTAAAAATTTGGTTTTCCCCAAGTTAAAATAAATCCATGCAAGCAAAATCTTGAAAACAAATAAAACTTTCTATAAAGCATAGGCCAAATAATTACATCAGAAAATATGAAAGTAATAAAATAGAACTTCGGGCCAAAAACCAGAACTTTATTCCATGAGGAAATCAATTAAATAGATGGATTAAACCTAAAAATGATTTAACTTTAATTATTAATTCCAATTAAATTATTTCCTTTCTAATCAAATAGACTTAACGAATAAATTCCCCATTGTTCTAAAAGCCCAAAAATAAGATTTTATTCAAATTAGAGGCTTATAGCATAGGGAAATTAAACAAACTAAAAACCAGGGACCTTTTTTAGAACTTTTCAAAAGCTGGAGGGCCCCTCTGCAAAAATTCATCTTCTTCCTCCCGTCTCCTGCCCCCCCCCCCCCCCCCGTGCGCCCGCGTGAATCCCCGCCGCCTACTCTGCCGCCCTCGGGACTCGATCCCGCACCTCCCCAACTCACCATTCACCATCACCGCACCTCGCTGCCATCCAGACGCTAGCCGCCACTGCCACGAGTTTCTTTCGCCACTGCCCAAGGTCACCATCGCCTCGTCGCTCCCCAATGCCTGGCCTGCCTCCCTGCGCCCGGCCGTCCCTGTTGCCCTGACCCGCTCCAAACCGCACGCGTGATTGCGCCGTCCCATCGGCACTACTGCCCAGCTGCTAGCTGCCACTGCTCCGTGTCCCGTTTTTGCCCTGGCCGACGCCTCTGCCGCCATGGCTGCTGCGGCTGCCCTCGATTCCTGGGCTCTAACCAATTTCCGTGCACCCGGCCGCTCCCGCCCGCGCGACCACAACCGGTCACCTCACTCTACCCTCCTCCTCTCCACACACTACTCCCAGCCAAGTGCACGAGTTGCTTTCGCCTCTGCCCGGAACGCTCTGCCTCTGCTGCCGCACCGTCCTGCTCCCCACGCGCCAACGGATCCTCACCGCCCGATAGCAAATAAGTGCGAGAGCCACTCCTCTACGAACATGGGCCGCTCAAACCTGACCCCGTCCGCCTATAAAATCCCCTCCCCTCTGCTCTTCTTCCGCATTCACTGCCCCACCATTAACTGAACAAGCTCGAGCTTGAGCCCCGCCGTCTCCACATCTCCCCGAACCCAACCGAAAGCACCAATGCACACGCCTACTTCCCCACTGCAATCCCACCCCCCTAGCTTGCACAATCCTTTGATGAGGTCGGCCAATTTGGAGAATCTAAGAACTCTGCTCCCCAACTGCCATCATCGGCAACATCTTGAACTCTTCCTCTCTGGTGAGCCTCCCCGCTTCCTTTCTTTTCGTGAGGACGCGCCATCACTTCCTGATCGCGCCTAACGTTTTTCCCCCTGGAATTGTTGCACAAGATCACCGGCATGGAACTTTTCCCCGGCTGACTCCTTATATGCTGCCGTGTCCAAGACGCCTCAATGGTGAGCCCCACCTTTCGGCCCTCCTCGACGATCGCCGACATGATGCCGACCCTCGCGCTGCCGCCGTGAAGCTCTAGGACCAATCCGCGGCAAGATTGGCGCTCCGAACCCTTTGTGCACCGTCGCCAAACCCTACTCTTCCACTGGCTCTCGACGATGGCTATCCTCCGATGAGAATCCAACATCGTGAACCCCTCCAGTCTCTTTGCCTCGCTGTGCGCATCAAATTTTCGCTCCTGCGGCGAGCTTCCGCCGTCTATAGCCGCCGGTAGCGACCCCTTCGACGAGCTCCGGCCGCGCGCCGCCGCACACCAGCAGCGCTGTATGGTGCTTGCTGGCAGCCCACGTAGCTCCTACGTGGCTCCGACGTGGCACCACGTGGCTGCTGACTTGGCATCCATGTATTATCGAATAATCCCAGAAAATATAGAAACTGCTGAAACTTCTAAAACCCATAGTAAATTCATTTCAAGTCCAAATGACCTCAAACCAATTTTGTTAGCTTCTTAATAATGTGCTTTATTTTAGTAAAATGATAACCAGCTGTCTCTATCAATATATTTGAATTAATTAAATAACTTGTGTAAACACTAATTAATTCCTTAATAGTTCTAGGTATGGAATTTAATTCTAATCTTTTGCATACACTGTTATTTCATATTATTTCACCACCCTGATTTTTGGTTAAGTCAGTTCTGCAGTATATAATACTCTATTAATTATGTAATGCTTTAACTTAAATAAATGCTAGTAAATAGAATAATACAATTCAGAGGCTATAACTTGAAAATGCAATTCATATATGTCCCTCTTCATGATAAATCACTCAAGTACAGAATCAATTGTTTACTATTTTAATTGCTTAATTGTTCTCAAACTATAACAACCCTAATCAAATGATTAACGCACATAAAATGATGAAACTCTAACTTGTTTCTTTGAACCATATGGCTTCGAGAACTTGTTAATAAGGTTGTTAGCACTAAAACACTAATGCAATATGCATCCATCATATCATTGCATGTGACAGTGTTGCGATAATACCGTTAAATCCATTGTTCATCAATAGGTAACGACACTCAGGAGCAGGAGTCCGACGTCCAGCAGGACCAAGAGCCTGAAGAGCAAGAGACTATAGTTGCTAACACTTGCATGGAACCAGGCAAGCCCCCGTTTGCATTAGCCTCTTTATAAAGCTTTGCTAGTTTATATCACTACTAGTGTCTATGTTTAATTGTTGCATTAGGTCATAGGAGTTGATTGGAACCCACCTTGCATGTTACCCAAATGACCTATAATAGAAATTTGGTAGGCTCGGTACTGAACTGCTATGCTTACTAATTAATAGTCTTGGTACAAATTATTACTATGGAATAGTTTGACCACTAAATTTGAACTTATAATAGAAGTTTACTTTTGATGTATGGTCGGGCAGAGATTATGCATGTGTAGGTTTGCAGCAACACATGGGTGTTGACTGTGGTAGCCCTGTCTTGCCCACCCTAGGACCCGTCCGTGGTTGGCCCCTGGATCAAGTTTGGAAGAGTACCGAATGCATGCTAGTTTCATGGGCACTAGTAAACCGATGTAGCATAAAGGTCGCTTACATTAAGGACGGTTAAGGTGCGTTGGTCTTATGACCCCTCGGCTGCTGGAGTGGGCGGTCCATACCGTGAAGTACTATTGGCAGGACGACATGCCCACTAGACGTCACCACACCCGGGCTGAGATGCGGGTGGTTTTTCTTGTGAAAGGTTGCCATATACGACCTTAATTGGTGTGTATGTGTCATGTACTTCGGGTTTTCCCAGCTGGTGTAAATCGATTGCAATTGCTGTCCCTCGCAGTAATGAGTACCGTTTGGTCACCGCGCCAATCACGTAGTTGCACATGATATTATGGATATGGATTTGTGCTGGTTATTGCTGATTATTATTATTGCTCTATTGTTGTACTTACTTTATGTATTGCATTATTATGTTATTGCTGCAACTAAAGTTACATTTCAGCTCAACCCATTTAAGTTGACAAATAAAACTTGATAGAACTAATAGGTTGCTTAGTGCGAGTCCTTTCAAACAAGCCACCTATTAGAGCCATTGCATGTCTCGGTTTTGACGGGTAAGTCTTGCATGTCAGGCTTTGTGCCTTTGTGGTTTTTAGGTTCTGAATAAATAGAGTTGCATGTAGATGTGTTGCCCTAGGACATGCAGGTCCCTAAGGGTTGGACTACCCACTGGTAGTCTGACCTTCCGCCGCAGTGACCGTTGTGTGCTGCTAGAGTGATGGTTCCTCGGGCATGAATCATCACTATGATGTATCATCGAGCTCGTAGTTCTTATCATTATTTTGCTTCCACTGTTTTCGAAACCTCATGAACTTGTAATTCCGTTGCACTTTGATGTAATAATTAAACTTAAATATTGGATCATTGTTGTATTATCAAGTGTCTGCGTTATCAGCATCTTCGGAACCTCAATCCTCCGGGAAGGGGTGCCTCACGACCGATCAAAAGTAATCGGTGTCTCAGACCACCTCATGAATTGAGGCGCAGTTGGTTCCATAGAATTAATCTCCCGTAGTTCCAGCTTTTGCTTGCGCTTGGACACATAGGCATCCGGGCCTCCGAAGATGAAGTTGACTTCCTTGCGGGGCTCCTGGAACTCTCCTGCGTCATCCTTGTTGCCACCGTCTTTAGTCTTGTCCTTGCCATTGTGCCTCAGAGGATCTTTAGCCACCTTGAGCGTAGTAATTGTAAAACCCTTCAGTCGGTAGCAATCCTTTGCCTTGTGGTTCCCCTTTGGGTACCAGAGGTATGGGACACTCAGTAGATCGTCCATGGCTGGCTGGTTGGTCCTAGGATTCTTCTGAAATTGGTCTACTGCATGGACCATGTTATCAGACTTCCTCTTCTTGTCCTTCTTGGAGGACTCGGACTTGTCCGACCGCTTCTCCTTGCCTTTCCCTCGGATGTCGTCTAATGCCGACTCACCAGATGCAAACTTGTCAGAGATCTCGAAGCACTCCTGAGTGGTTAAGTTGAGGTCATGATTCCTCCGACCAATCTCCTGGACCAAGTCATCACTGCGGATTCCTCCTTGGAAGGCAGCAATAATCTGTTGGTCTAGAACATTGGGGATCTCAGTCTTTTTAGCGCAGAATCGCTTGATATAGTCGTGAAGAGGCTTGTCAGTCTTTTGCCTGATCCAAGTGAGGTCGAAGTGGTTGCCCGGTCGGTTGCAGGTAGCTTGGAAGCTCTCAATAAGCTTCTTGTTGAGGTCCCCCCAAGAAATGATTGACTCCTCTTGAAGAGATGTGAGCCATATTCGAATGGCTGGATCAAGGCAGACCGGAAGGTAATTAGCCATTACATAGGAATCACCTCTGACCGATCGGATCGCCGTGCTATAAAGTTGCAACCACTCTCAGGGATTGGTCTGACCACCATATTTTTTGATGGGGATTAGCTTGAATACTTTTGGGCAATGAGCTATGCGAAGCCTGGGGACGTAAATCTTGATGCCATTGATTTCATCATCAGTGGGAGTCGGTGATCGTCTACGCCGGTCTGGAGACGGAGTTGGGCGACGGGTGTGTCGTGGACTGACATCGTCATCATGGCGACGGCATCGATTATCATCGTTATTATTTTCATGCCGATCCTGATCGTCTTGTCGACATCGATCGTCACGGTTGTTTCTTGGAGGTCGTCCTGTCGGTCATCCCGGCGATCATCTCGCCGGTCTTGTCGCTGGTCGTCTCGTTGGTCATCCTATCGGTCATCCCGGCAATTGTCAGTCCTCCGGTCGCGGCATTCCTCCTGGTAGTGTTGGTTGTCCCGAACGCGTTCTTCATAGTGGGAGTTGATGGTATCTCGTCCATAATGGATACTGAGAGAGTTTCTCAAATCTACACGCCTATGCCGACCTCATGAAGTTGCATGGCTAGAGCTTGTTACAGACTACATCTATCCTTGGCAGCATCTTGAGCCGCATCAGCCTTGAGCATAGCTACCTCCTTCAGCATCGCGGGGGTCTGATAGTTTGCATTGACCATCAAGGTATACGCTGAATGTGGTGAGGAGCCTCTCTCTCAGAGCGTACCTACCCCTCAGCCACAGCTTGAGCTCGCTCGACAACTACTGAGGTCGATGTAGAAGCTTTTGGACTCTCTGCTGGAGTGGTGGTAGCAGTAGGAACAAGCTCGGATGTGAGATGGATTGACTCATCATCGTCATCCAAGCTCTATAGGTCCTCTTCTACAAAGATGCTCTCCTCCATCTTCTTGGAAACTGCAGTCTCAATCGCATTGCTTGCATAAGAGTTTGATTCATTAAAGGTTACATCGCAAGACTCTATGATGGTGTTAGTTTCCAAATTCAAAACTCTATAGGAATGTGCATGAAGGGTGTAGCTAAGAAAGATGCCATCAGAAGATCTCAACTCAAACTTATCAAGATTGCCACCCTTGAGAATGAAGCACTTGGAGCGAAAAGCACGCAAGTGAGAAACAAATGGCTTCCTCCCAAAACATAGCTCATAAGAAGTCACATTAATAATTGAGTGCAAGAAACCCCGATTGGAAATATAGCAAGCAGTGCTAATGGCCTCAGCCCTGAACCGCCTCGGAGTCCTATGCTCATTGAGCATCGTCCGGGCCATCTCCACCAAGGTTCTGTTCTTTCTTTTGACCACACCATTCTGCTGAGGAACACGAGGTGCTGAAAATTGATGCTCAATACCATGCTCAAGATAGAAAGCATCAAAGGAGGAGTTCTTGAACTCGGTGCCATTATCACTGCGGATTGCTCGTAATGCACCAGGGAGTTCCTTGAACAACCTCAAAGCTAAGCTCCAAAAGTGATGAAACACTTCTTCCTTTCTCTCAAGAAAGTAAACCTAAGAGTAGCGAGAGTAGTCATCAACAATCACAAGAACATACCACTTCCCACCCGCCGAACGAACCCGAGAAGAACCAACAGTGTCCATATGAAGCAACTCTCCAGGGCGTTCAGTCATCACCAAATTGATTGGTGGATGAGAAGCGGCAATCATTATCCCATGACGACAAGGAGCACAAACCAAATCCTTAACAAATTTGAGCTTAGGCAATCCTCGGATGAAGCCTAGGCCACTCAAGCAACATAACAAGTCAAAGCTCATGTGACCCAGTCTCCTATGCCATTTCTAGAGCTCAGAAGAAAATTGTGCAAACAAACACTTGTGATAACCAGGAGAGTTAGCAAAATCAGCCTGAAAAACTTTCCCAATGCTAGAAATCCCACAAACCAAAGAGCCATTCGAATCAAGAACACAAGAAGCATTTTTCTTAAAGCACACATCCAAACCAACATCAAGCAGCTAAAAAATAGAGAGGAGATTGTACTTGAGATTCTCAACCAAACATCCTTGAGAGTGAATTTTTCATTTACCTTTACTGCGCCTCTTGCCTTCGCTCTCCCTCTCTTGTCATCTCCAAAGGTCACATACTCCCGCCGCTGCAAGGGAGTGAGACTGGAGAACCACTTTCCATCTCCGGTCATATGGCGCGAACACCTAGAGTCCATTAGCCACTTGTTCTCCAGACCTCCACCTGCTGTCTACAAAGAACGAGAAGGAGAAGTCGATGGCTCAGTGCTGGGGTTAGTTAAAAAGCATTTGGGAATCTAGCACTTAACCATACGACTGGTAGTAGTCATCATAGTTCTTTGTACATTATCATTGAAACGCATGGGACAAGAACCACGATGGGGAAAGCGTGGCCTATCAAAGCGCATCGACTCAAACCTTGGGTTGTGAGAATAGAAACCATCTGTGTGAAAACCAAATCCACGCGAGTGACACTCACCACGATGGGGAAAATGTGGGATGCCAAAGCGCTGCTGCGCAAAGCCTCTGTTTCATGAATCAAAGCCATATGAGGGATGACCTTGTCCATGATAGCCACGAGAAAAAGAGCGATGATGAAAACCATCAAAATCATCATGATGCACATTTCTAGTTAATTCAGCTTGCATCCTCTCAATCCTCTTACGCCAATAACAGTACTCATCCAAGTGACCATTACGACTACAGAACATGCAAATGTAGACACTCTCATATTTAGGCTTTGTTTGCACCGGAGGATTGGGTTTTGGCTTCTCTGTTTGCATTGGGTTGAAGGAAGGTTTGGGGTTCGGTGGATAGTATGTGTCAGTGGGTTTGATGGATTGTTCCTCATCCTTGGAGCTAGAGCTAGGCACAAACTTACCCACATTTTCACTCTCTTTGTCAACCCTCTCAAATCCCAAACCCAAGTTGTAGGTTGACCTACTCGCACTCTCTTTGACTCTTGCTAGGTCATTCTCAATCTTCTCCTCACTCACTAGGCTTCTTTGGAGCCTATAATATAGATAGTCATTTTCTTGGACTAGGACTTTGTTTTGCTCCCAGTGATTACAAGCTTGTCCTTAAGAGACACACACCTCACATGGTGGTGGAAAGACCTTAGAGCGAGTCTCATTTAGCAGCTTGGACTCGAGCTCTTTAACTTTGAAGGTTTGAGATGCCAACTCATTTGTGAGCTTGGAGCATCTCTGACATGCACCCAAAAGAGTTGGTCTAGCCTTGAATTCATCAAGCTCTTTAAGGGCACTCTCAAGCTGACTGGAAACTTGAGCATGCGCACTTACCCTCTGTGCAAGATCATTCATCATAACTTGACAAGACTCACACTCGGCAATTATATCCTCTTTAGCAAGCTTAGACCTAAGTGAAGTTATCTTATACTCAGCACTCTCCTACTTAGCCTTAACCTCTCTATTCTGTAAGCTTCTTGACCATTGGTGATTGGATCCCCAAGTATGGATGTTTTGGTTATTGATGACAACTATGAAATTGCGGGCTAATATATACACGAGTGTTGTCTATGTAGGAATTATCTCTAAACTCTATTATAAATCGTATGGATGATGGTTGCCTTGGCGATTGATGACAATGACCACAAGGATGGAGGCTTGTGAACTTGATGGAGTCCAAGGGTTGATGGAGATGGATCAAAGCGGAGAACAAGCTATGGTGCAAGTGTTTGGAACACTTGACTAGTTGTTAGGGCTTTGAGTCCATAGGAAAAGCAAACTATCAAGGGGGTCTAGGTCATTCTCTTAGGTCATGTCTAGTCGGTGATGTGCAAGGTTGCTCGGTGAAATCATAGGCACTAGGTGACAGTGGAGAAGCCAAGGAGCTGTTCGGAGAAACCGGGAAACGAAGTCAAGTGAGGACGACAAGTTTTGACTTCTGGACATAGTCTATACGGTCACTATGGGGAGTTGTCTAGGACTTTCAGCAAGAAGCGAGGAATCTATCTATGCCAGAGTATGTACAGATCGGATGGTTTGGTCTGCTGACGGGACGGTCCGGTCAGTAGGACTTGCACAGGGCAGAGAGGAAGCAATTGCGCGAAGGCTCCTGGACTAGAGAGAGTAACGGACCGGACGGTCTGGTCAGGTGACCGTACAGTCCGATCAGCAGGAGAATCAGCAGGGGTCAGAGCCATTGGTGCACTGTGCTGCATTGACCGGACTATCCGGTCAGTAGGCCCAAAAAGTTGATTTCATGGAGCAATGGCTAGTTTGAGGTTGGGAGCCTATATAACTTCATTGTTATTGTCTTGGAGACCTCTCTTTGGCAGTGGAATACCTGAGAGCATTTGGTATGGTCCAAGAGGAAAAGAGGAGACCACTAGGAGGAGATATTGCATATCTTGAGAGTGCTAGTGGAGAGTAACTTGAGCATCTTGCACATCTAAGGCTAGGGTGTCCTTGAAGTTGTGATCTAGATTGTTACTCTTGGTCTATGGTGAGACCTAGACTGGTTAGGTGTCGATGATCGAGTCTATCATGATCGGTTGTGAAGGTCGTCACACATTTGTATATCTTTTGAGCCCGCAGGTGAAAGGGGCATTGCTAGTGAGCGCCCGTGTCGGCTCGGGGAGTCCGGCATTTCTCGAGGGAGGCGAACTTGTGCTTTGTGCAGCGGTGATGCACACCATGTCTTCACTCTAGGAGTGATTGCGGGCTCATGGGCGAGAACTCCACTTGGTGGCGGGAGGGATCGGGACTCCGGCAGGAGTGGTCCAATGAGGATTAGGGGAAGCCGCCATCCTTTTGAGACCTCAGGAAAAGGTCATGAGCATTCCTTGACCCTCTCTTTACTATTCCGCAATTGTGTGCTCTAGCGACTAGGGTGAATTGTGACTTGCATAGGCTAGTGTGATTGGCTTCCGCACTTTATCTTATCATGAACACTAGCAAGTGTAGGGTCTTGGCCTACTAGAATTGTTTAGATTGCTTCTCTTGTTAGTCTCATATAGTGTAAATTGAAGTAATCGGATTAGTGAGCGGCTTACTGATTCACCCCCCCCCCCTCTCGGTACGCCTTCGGTCCTTAAAAGTGGTATCAGAGCCAAGTGCTCATCTTTGAGGCTTCACCGCCTTGAGTTAGGATGCTGGGATAGGAGGGGAATGTTCCCATATTCAATGGGGAGGACTATGCTTATTGGAAGGCTCGCATGCAAGCCTACCTTCAGTCCCTTGATCTAGAGATATGGACGGTCACTCATGAGTCTGATGCGGATGCGAACCTACTTGAGCCTGATTATATTAAGTGTAATGCTAAGGCCAAGAAAGCTTTGTTTGCTTACATCTCTAAGGATGTTTTTGCTCAGCTAAATGCTAGTTCCTCAGCACATGGTCTTTGGACTGAGATTCAGGGGCTCTATGAGGGCACCAGTGATGTCAAAAAGGAGAGATACTATATGCTGAAGAACAAGTATGATAACTTCACTACATTGCCACATGAGAGAGCTAACACTGTTCATTCTCTTTTTCATGTTCTAGTGGAGGAGATCAATGCACTTGGGGATGATTTCAAGATGAAGCCCGTTGAGGTGATAAGAAGATTCTTGAGGCTATTCAAGGACCCCAAGTATGAGTCCATCATCACCTTCATGTTGCAAGGTGACCTCAAGACAAGGACCACGAAGGATGTACTTGGCAAGATCACTGCCTTCGAGAGCTACCAATTGGGGTTGGATGATCCTCAACCATCCAATCTTGCTCTACCGGCTGACAAGCAAGAATCTAGCAAGAGCAAGAAGAAGGTGATCATTGAGGATGATGATGAAGAAGATGATGATAAAGGTGACTTGACCGAGGACTTGGCCCTTCTCTTGAAGAAGATGAAGAACTTCAAGAACAAGTTTGCTTCCAAGTCAAGAGTAAGTGTTTCAATTATGGCTCAAAGAATCACTTTGTTCGAGAGTGCCCAAAGCCCAAGAAAGAAGCATTCAAGTCACAAGATTCTAGTGAAGAAGAAGAAGAAGACTCCAAGGCCAAGCAAAAGAAGAAAAGATACTTCAACAAGAACAAGAGTAAAGGAAAAGGCAAAGCTCAAGACTACAAGAAGAAGTTCTCTCGCAAGGCCCCTGTTGGAAAGTGGACAAGTGATAACTCAAGTGATGAGTCATCTTCCTCAAGTGATGAATAAGTAGCTGGCCTAGCCATGATCAAGACCACACCTCCACGAGCTCTTCCTACACCTCCCACGTGCCTCATGGCCAGGAGCCAACTTGGGGAGAGGGAGGATGAGAGCAACGATGATAGCAATGATGAGGGGCTCTCATGTGCCGAGCTTTGGAGTATGCTTGAGCAAGCCCGCGACATCGCCATCAAGAAATCCAAAATGTTGGATGTGGTAAGAAAAGAGTGTAAGTTGGCTAAGGAACGTGTTGGTGAGCTTGAGAGTGAGCTCAAGGACCTTGTCACATCTGATGAGGCCCTAAACAAGAGTTATGACAAACTCAAGGGTGATCATGTAGAGCTTCATGAGAAGTACAAGGCCCTTGAGATCACTTACGAGGCCATCAATGTTGAGAACGTTGCCTCTCCCTCCTCTAGTTCATCTAAGAGTAATTCTTCTACTATGTGTGATGAACTAACCACCTCGTTCGAGGATTCTTCTCTTGAGCCATTTGTTTTGGAGGAATATCACAAGCTCAAGGAAGAGAGGAAGATGGTGATGGATGGCTTTGAGAGGCTCACACGTGGTAGAGCCATCCGCAAGAAGATTCTTGGAAGGAACCTTGTGAACAATGTCTCCCACTGGGGACTTGGCTCATATCCCACCGCCATTGACATCATAGGGATGAGTGATTCCATCCCCGTATGGATCAAACCCCTTCTCGTTGAGGACTACTATTGCGAGAGGTGTTGGAAGGATGGCCATGCCACCAAGGATTATCCCATGGTGAGAAGTTCCATTGTTTTGCCTAACACTAACTTGTTCCATGAGAACACACACTTCAAGATTTTTAGGAACAAGGATGGCAAGGTGAAAGCTAAGGCCTTGGGACCACCAAACAAGAAAGGAAGGTCAAGAGCATATGGGTGTCTAAGTGCATTGTTGATCTTGAGAGATCGGTTACATACAAGTGGGTGCCCAAGAACAAGACCTAGATGGTGGTGGTGGTCGACCCAGCGCTTTCATGAAGATCATGTTAAGTCCACCACAAGTGACATGGACATCAATGACCTATCTACTCATGAGGGAGGTAACCATGTTGGTTCTTGGTAGTTGTAGTGTCTTTTTCATTCTCTTGCATTGCATGGTAATTAGGACTCCTTTGTGACTAGTACGCTTTGCATCCATGCATGTGTAAATAACTAAAAGAAAAACACATAAAAATTAGTCAATGTCTAACCCATCCAAGATAGATATAAGCAAGGGGGAGTGCTTGAGATGGTAGTTTGATTCTTCTCAAGGCAAGGGCCTGGCTTATAGTGAGTAAGCTTGGGAGGGGTTCAAACTTGACATTGTTAGGTTTCCTTTGTGTCTTGTTGTTTTTAGTATTGCTTGCATTCACATGGCATGTTTACTTTCTTTGCATATGTATAATGCTTGTTGCATGCATCATATTGGAAACACAAAGGAGGCTAGTCCCACTTGAAGATATTTGTGCCTCGTGTTCTATATGAGATTACATCTCCATAAGTGTGACCAAAGGAAAGTATTGTGCTTCATGCCCATTGAGCAAGCTCTCATGAACTCCGAGGTTAAATCTACTCGCGCGGTTCATGGACTAAGGCTCATACATACCCATTTAATTCTTTCTTGCCTTGGTTCTTATTTGCTCGATCCTTCACTTGGCATTTGCAAAAATTATAAGACCATAGAGAGCCACTATTTGAAAATAAGTGCTTGAGAGTTCCCTCTATATTATAAGTGCAGTGTTTATTTGAGTGTTTAGCTAGGGCACTTGGAAAATGGAGAAAATCCTTGACTCAGCAAATTTCTAGAAGTGACATTACGATCTGGTCATCGGACCGTACAGTTGTGCACAGTGCCTAGGGGGAGTCTGGTCATAGAGACCGGACAGAACAGTCCTAGAGACCATACCATCCGGTCTGCACATTGGCCAGTAGACCCTAGCCTGACCAGATAGTCCGGCGTAGTAAGCGGACCGTCTGGTCAGTTCTGTTGATCGCGCGATGCAAATCCCGATCTGAGCCGTCGATTGGTTCATTTTTTATCTCGGTCGTTGGTGAATATTGGACCTAGGTCAAAATCCTGTCTGAGTTCATCGTCGAAGCTGAGTTCTTGTCCAGTGCCGCAGCCGAACTCGTCTTCCCGCCATCGCTGCTTCCAACCTCCCCCGTCGCCGTCGCCTACCCACGCCACCTCTCACCGGTGCCAGCACTCACTCTCGCCTCAGCCACACTCGTGCGCAGCAGCCACGCCCGTGCCTGCTTCCTAGCCGACACGTGCCTCCAAAGCCGCCTCCGCTGCCGCCAATCACCGCCGCTGCCGCCCTGCTACTGTGCTGCAAGCTGCCACGCACGCGAGCTCCCAGCCCCCAGCGCCAAGCACCAAAACCCTAGGGCAAGTTTCCCTCTTTTCTTCCACCTCCATTGCCGGCAAGACCAAAAGTCCCATCTTTTCGGTGATCGAAACACGTTCTATGGTGTTCTTTGTTCTCGGCACGTCAACTTCTCCCTAGGGTATTGTGCCATTCTTTTCTTTCATCGAGTGATGCCCTAATTTCGAGCAATTTGATTCATTGATGCAATTAGCACTGATTCCCATCACTAGTTGCATTAAAATTAATTAGCTCAACCTAGATGCAATTAATAAATTGATTATCTGTTAATTGCATGTCTAGGGTTTGTTTCCTGTCTAGTCTATAGTTAGATCTTATTGTCATTATTTGACTGTACACTAGATGACTCGCGCCAGCCACATATAGTCGATGATCACTGTTGTTATCTTGCATATTTGACTAGTGATCATGTCCTCCATTCAGTGCTAGGATTTCTATTGTGCATTCTTTCCTAGTGGTGCTTTGCTTATAGATGTATTAGGGTCTATGCTCATCCTATCTATACCTACGTGCGTGTAGTGACAGCAGAGCAGTCTGTAGTGATGGCAGGATCAGGACAGGACAAGGGCAAAGGAAAGATGGCTGAGAAGCCAAAGAGCAAGAAGAGACAGAGACTGGACCCAAAGTCAGAGAGAGCCCGGAGGTTGGCTCAGCGCTTGGATGCCATGGAGTAGTCACGCAGGACACCTGGGTCACGTCTGAGGATCAGCCAGCCAGCTGAGGACCTAGGTCTGAGGAGGAGCACCAGACAGAGGACTGCCCCTTTGGCAGTTAGGGTAGTACCACCACCGTGGCCACAACATACTCTGATTTCCCATTAGGGGAGGTCATCGAGAACTGCGGAGCAGGGATCCTCCAGGCAGCAGGAGGAGTCAGAGGAGGAGACCTCAGAGTCTGAGTCTGAGGAGCTACAGGAGGAGGAGACAGAGGAGACCGAGCAAGAGGCTAAGCAGACTGTTCCCCAGAGGACAGCTCACCGAGCAGGAGACCTACAGTGCACCTGTGCAGTGTGCCCCAGGAGGCTGCAGACACTGGTACAGGCAGCTGGAGAGCCAAATATACTTAAGGTTCCTACAAAGGACCTTAAGGTACTTTGCTTGGTGCCTTTCGAGCAGTGGGTTTTCTAGTCCCTAGAGACCCGCTGCTGGAGAGAGGTACTGAACAGCCCTCCAGAGGAGGATTGGAGAGGGTCTGAGATGCTACCTTAGCCTAAGGGGCAAGGACTGAGTCTTCGTGCCACAACTGTACATGACCTACCAGGCCATGTGGAGGGCCACCGGTACTGACATAGAGCAATACTTCACGTACTTGATAGGGCTCGTAGAGCTAGTCACTACTCCACATAGATACAGAGAGGATGTGGTGCTAGAGTTCTACGCCACACTATGGGTTGCTAGAGACCGCTCAGAGTTCTGGTTCCTGTTTAGAGGGCAGCCACAACGTGTGACCAGGCAGGACTTGATAGCTAACCTAGGACTCTTGGCGTCAGACTCCCAGTTCTACAAGAGTGCCTATGGTACACTAGAGCCACCACGCAGACCACAGGGAGGGAGACTACCTACTAATGAGATGGTGTCGATTGCCTTTCCACCACCACACACCCCGAGGCTTGGAGAGAGGCCTTGCGAGAGTCACCGTAGAGGCCAAGGTGGTAAGAGCGATAGTCACCAGGACTATCATCCCTAGGTCTGGCTACAGAGAGGAGTTCGCACTTCTATGCCAGTGGGCTATAGCAGCTATACTAAGGAGGCGGACTTTTGACCTGGCAGATTTGCTGATTGGGGAGATGGAGGAGGTTATCTCTAAGAGGGTTGCAGGACGTCACTTGGTTTGTGGTCCATATACCTGATATCTCTTGAGTAGGATGGGCCTAGTGACGGAGGAGCAGTACGAGTTCATTGTGTTTCTGCATAAAAAAGAAAAGCATATGTATAAGTTTAGTAACAGACATTTTTTATCCATATTAGCCCATCCCACATGGCAACAATAGAAACAGTACCTAATATATATGCTATAATGTAAAAAAGTTGTTTCAATCTATTGTTTAAAAGCCTTCCATTTAGTTATGCCTAGAGTAGGTACACTGGCTGTTGTCTCTCTGAAATCATCAGCATATTGGATGGCAGAAAACATTTCAGGGTAAAAAAAAAACAATGTCAGATAGGAAGAGATAATTTTGTTCAGAATTAAAGAACACGTCATTCTTTGATATAGATTTTTTTCTCTCTACAAATATTCTTTAACACAGATTGTGGCATAGAAGGGACACCATCAAATGTTGCAAAGGTAACCACAGTATGAATGTGCACTATGAATACACTATTAGTTACTAATCATCATGAGCAGTAAAAAGATGGCTTGCAGCTTTAAATGTGCAACAGGGGAGATGAGCAGACAACAGAGACGAAAGCAATTTTAGTGATAATAATTTGGTCAGATGGCCAGTGAGCTTCTGCTCTTACTCTTCTGTTGCTGCTCTGTTCTGGAGCATCTGTGCTCCCTGTTTGGGAATCATTATACCTTTTTCTAGAGTCCTCTCCATCAGAGGTGCTTGCAGACCCTAATGCCCCATACTTGTTGTCAGTCATCTCCAATATTAGGAAAGCAGCAAAAATGTTTTCAATCACCTTGTGTACATAAGAAATTCAGAGAGGATATATAGTAAGAAGTGCACAAACAATAAACTAACATAGGGTTCTTAACAAACTAGAGTTGTACATGTGCAAGAATACAATAATCAAGAGAGATATGAGGCAGACCTAGTGCAATAAATACAATAATCAAGCTAGAACTACTACAGGTGCCACATTTGCAAAAGAAGTATAGTAATCAAGAGTCATGAGCTGAACTAGTGCCAATGAAATACAATAACCAAGAGTCATGAGAGATCAATAGCCGGGCTCGGGGAAGAGGATGGCCTTGTCGGGCTTGCAGCCGACAAAGAGGCGAGGCGCGTGGAGGCAGAGGTCAATGACCGTGTCATCGGGATCCTTGGTGGAGGGGGCGGCCGGCGACGAGGCGAGGCACGTTGAGGCGGAGGTCGACAACGGGCTCATTGGGATCCATGGAGAAGGCGGCGGCCGCCAACGAGGCGAGGCACGTGGAGGCGGAGGTCGACGACGAGGAGGCAGTTTGAAGTTTAGGGTTTGAGTTTGCGGTTGAGGTTTGAGTTAGGGTGACGACGAGGCAGTATGGGCAGGCCTTTGGTGGGCTACATAAAGAACTGCCCAGGAAGGGGAGACATATAGTGACGGTTCCTATGTAAAGTCGTCCCTATATGGGCCCAAGCCTCTTGTTCTGTTATGTACCATATAGCGATGTTTTTTCTTAAACACACGTCTCTATGTGGTCTTTGTTCTGACCCACTTTTTAACGCCATATATAACACATGCATCCATCACACATGAAAATATGCAACTATTTACAATCACAGAGCATAGATTCACAATAGGCAAACTGAAACTGCATGATCAACAAAACTTGTTCAATGTTAAAAGAACGACATCTTAATTAACTAAACTTGTTTATCATGCATCCATCACTACCAACTATTACAATCCAACTTAACAAAGTATAACTGGAACCCAACATGCTAGAGCGGCATCAGTTCTTGGTCAGGGCCATCTGGAGGATGGCCAAGAACATGGCGATGGTAGCGGCCATCATCCATGCCACCTGACGACAATAGAAGTGGGTCTCCACCTCCACCTGTCTCCTCTTGATTTCTTCATTTGCTGCAGTAGCAACACGAAGGTGGCCACCAGTTCTGCAGAAGGCTCTCTGAATCGCCTTGCCACAGGCGCCCTTCCATCTCATGGCCCCTCTAGTTGCCCTCCTGGACCTGTGAAATATCCGGCATATAGGGAGCCTACATCAATCGATTGAAATTTAAACTAGATCGACTTAATAATCCAAACTACAAGGGGCCCATGAAATCGACACAAAATTAACTATAATCTAAAATAGCAAAAGTAACTAATCTATGCTAGAAAAATATATGCAATATAAGGTTCTGTTTGGATCCTCTCAGATTATATAATCTGGATTCTATAATCTAAGAGGCCTCCAAACGGGACAGAGATTTTATCAGATTATGCACAGATTATAATACCAGATTATATAATCTCATTATCTATTATATATATATATATATATATATATATATATATATATATATATATATATATATATATATATCAACACTAATTCACACCCTGGATGTTGTATATTAAATCACTCCCTTGCCTACCCACCGGACCCAACCAAAGCACCACAGGGCACACGCACATGCATGCACCCTTAATTGTTTAGCCACTCTTAATTACAGTTGTTAATTAGAAGCATGAATGCTTTGCTTTTAATTACTTTGTTAATTACTAGTTTAGCTAGTCCACAAAGGATGGCGACTTGGGACTAATTCCAAATTATATGACCGTACAATCTCATGTGACCAAAAGAACTAGGCATGAGTGATCATAAAATTCTGGTTGATAAAAAAACAATATTAATTTTTGCTAGTGATGCATAGCGTACCAACTATTTGCGGTGACACCATTAGAAAAATATTGAATAAGCAGACATACGTGTTTCGGGACATATGCTGCAAATTATAAAAACTTAAATACCTTTTGCCATCTCATTGACTATGTATTTATGCTTTGTAAAATTTGCATCTCAAAATTCTTTGTAAGTTAAAAAGTGAATGCAAGACTACGGTCGTTGGTGCATAATCATAAACACATACCTCTTGGCTTTTACAATTTTAGAATATTCTCTATATTTTTTCTTCATACTGTGTAGACACGAATATGTATGTAAATGCAAAACCCTGTTGACCAAGTTTTTGTCAGACGAGATTCTCATTCAGCATTCATGTGTGACGCATAGCATGCCAATCAGAGTTGAAGTTTTACTATTGAGGTAATTTTTGAATTAGTTTCATGAAAAAACCGTGTCCTAGCTGGATAAATAGGACAGTGCACCACTTGCATGCGTCCATTCATGAGTCCGTACTCAATACCATTTTTATACCCATGTTAATTAATTACCTACCACGAGCTTTAGCCAATCAACAGAATTCTGCATACATGCATGTTGGTGCATATTTAAAATACTCATCTTTCCATCATTAAGTAATTATCAAATTATAAATACTTACCTGCAACAGCACAAAAACTGATAACTTAGTAAAGAAATATGTGTCCTAAATATTGAAAACAAATACGAGGACATGTTTTTTCCTACCACTCGTCATGCCAGGTAGCAAATGAAGCACATGTTCTTTATTCATAAACATTAAAACTACTACAATGTGGTCATAACATCTCTTGCAATCATAAAAACCACACGTGTGATCTAAAAAACTTTATAATTTTTTGATTACTTTTATTGTTTAGTGATTAAAAACAGTAGTTGATATGGCAGTAATGGCAATATAATAAGAACTTTTATGCTTCTAACAGACTAAAAACATATTGTGCCAACAAAAATAGATGATTGTGGACGGGACTCTTACATTCGCGCATCCACACAATCATGCATGTTTGAATTTGGAAAGCATTAATTATGTCCAGCACCACACCATGCATATGCATGCCGCTCTTAATTGATGTTGATCTTTGTTTTGACAATTCCTATTTTACCAAGCGCAGCTGGATAGCAAGCCCTAATTACTTTCAAACTTGTGACTTTAAAATTAAATCTCATGTGACCATAAGAACAGCACATGTTTAGTCACGTAATTCATCTTGATCACAAAAACTAAATCAATTTTCAAGGTGACCCATAGCACTAGCACATGAGCTATTTACTAGTATTGTACAATAGGAATTTTTATGCTTCTAGGTTCAAACAAAATATGGGCCTAACATATGGTTTGTCCTTGAGGGCATGAAGTTTGATTATTGAAAGTGGTTATCTTCATTCCTTAAATATCAATTATGAGATGAATTTGGCAACAGTAAAATCCTCTATTCATCATATATAATTTGATGATGAACAACATATCATATTTTGTGACTGAAAGACTATTCCATCATAATTGAAAAGTAATACTTTAAGATTTAATAAAACCTATTTTTACACTTCTGTAGTATAGTTTTTATGAGAGTAAATCATCAAATCATAATATTATTTCTCATATGTGGTCATAAATAGAGATGTATGTGATGGTAAAAGACCCATTAACTTTGTCAAAACAAGTGGAATGCCAAAAGACAAATATTGAGGAGAATGGAAACTACAGGGCCATTATCTTGCTCAGTTACTCCTAAAAAATAAAAAAGCATTAGGGATTGACTCGTACGGAGGATCAACAACATGCAAATTAGTCGATGGATCAAACATATAAAACTTGTGTGGGCGTAGCTATGGGCCAACGCTCATTCCGCTGACCAGCTTTGCATGGATGGACGGTATTGAGAGCGAGCAGAAATTAGACCCGCCACCACCAGCTAATGATGACACCAGGCGTTTCCGTTTCTCTGTTTTCGTTCAACCAGGTTGATAAGGCATAGCAGCTAGCACAGATCTGGCGGCCATGGCAACTTGTATTGACATCTGTGATGACGATGATATGAACACATAAATCCTCCATTTTTTACAAAAAAAAAAAAACGGGACAACACAATAAGAAAAATCAAACCTCCCGCTAGCTTTGCCCCAAGGCTGAATGCGACCGGACTGAGACGACGTTCATGAGGGTCGCAAACCAGAAAATTCTTCTGTCAGTTATTTGCTATCAGAGTAACCTGATAGTAGATAATGTCACCCATAAGCATAAATATTCTTTTTTTTTGTGTACATGTGTAAATAGTGACATGAGTGCTGGTACATGCCGTATTTGGATCCTTTATCATAGCAAAAATCTCATAAATTAGTAAATAATTGGTGCAAAAATTTTGGAAAATAAATCTCAAGATATAAGATTTTCCTTTCTTTTTGTATGAGCAGGCATGGAAGATGGCAAAGTTTAGTAATTCCTATTTTACCAAACACACCTGTATGGCAAGCTCCAGTTAATTCCAAACCTTGTGAAGGTAAACTCTCATGTGATCCAAACCATGTAACCGTAAAATCTGATGTGTGATTATAAGAAGTACAAACATCCATATCATAAAACAAAGCTTGACCACAAAAGATGCTCAATACTAAAGGTGACACGGATCAGTACAGCTATTTGCTATTGCGCCTGTCAATTTTATTCTTGACTCACTTTCATCTTTTCTCAGAAAAGCATACAAAACTAATAGAATTTGGGGATTGTTGCAGCTGGTGTCCTACTGTGCTCTATCTATCAATGGGATTGCCGTTGCTCTGACGTGCCTTACAAGAACAACATAAATTTTCCATCTTGCAACATCTCTTTTTTTGTTTGCGAGGAACATCTTGTAACACCTTTGTCCGTACCCAAAACAACAACTAGACATTCAAAGCAGACGTGTTTTATCAATAGTGAGGAAATGCTCGATGTTACCAGCAACACAGTCCAGCTTCGGCTGATCGCTCCTCGTCCGCCTCATCGCCTCTAGCTTTATGTTTCTAGCCCACATAAAAATAATCCATGAGGACATAATAAAATGGCTGAGATGAAATTCATTCAGAAGCAAATAAAATACTCATCGCTGGCTGTACACAAATACACAGCAACAATAGCAAGGCAACTCATACGAGGGTCGGGCATGTCTGTGGGGAGGCTGCTAGTAGCGCTGGTGCCTATGCTGCTATGCAGCAGTGGATGTGGCCGGCTGCCATTTAGATTCTCTTCCTGCATGCAAGGCTGGAATGAACAAGAGAAAAATGAATGGAATGATGATGCCGTGGTCACTATAAGTAGGAAGGGAAAATCTCACGTGATTTATGGCTATAAATTCAATATGTATAATCATGGGGCCATTTATTATTAATAAAAATAGGAAGTAATGAGTAGCGAAGTGCATGCGTGCATGTATGTGTGCGTGGCTCCACCAGTGGATAATATAGCTTGGCTGTTTGTGTAGAAACTGGTTCGGGTGTGATATATTATATCACTCTCTGGGAGTGATATAGCATATATATATATATATATATATATATATATATATATATATATATATATATATATATGGAGTAGATAATGTCAGATTATGCTAGATTATATAATTTAAGAGGATCCAAACAGGACCTAAATTGATTGAGATTATTACATACCTAATAATCTCTAGAAAAAAATAAAAATTAAAAGAGATGGAGTTGCATGTTATGGAGTATATATTTTAGCTTACGGCCGAGGTAGCAGAGGCCCCAATGGAGGAGCTCTGGTCGGAATCCCAGGTGTCATCGCCGGCATGGCGGTTGCCCCTGTCGCTTGCACTGCTGCCATTGGCGCCGCTCCCTGATGATGAGTCATCGCCATTGGGGCCTCCCGCCAACAGTGCCTCCTCTGTCAAATTCTCCATGAGGGGGGGGGGGGGGGGGGGGGAGGGGGTTGGTAGACGGACGGAGAAGACGAGAGTGGAAGAGGAAGTGGAACTGACAAGACGTGAAGATGGTGGGGCTGGTGAATCCTGGTAAATAAAGGCAACGTGGCCACAGTGTTCAGGCGCGGCTCCTCCGCTTCTCTTGGGAACGTGGTCAAGACCGCCATAGGGACGGTTTCTAAGAAAAACGGCACTACATCTGTCGCCCACATATTCACACAGGGATGAAAATGATCGAAAACGGTCGAAAATTAACATTATCGAAATAAAATCGATAATCCTGACAAAAAAAGATCAATATTGACACTATGAATTAAGTTAATCCTTTAGAAAATCGATATTTTCCATGGAAAATTTTGAACAAATACTGTGTACCGTCCATTCAATCAAAAATCGGCTCTATTGTTTTTATTTTCATTGCCGCCAAGATTTTCCTATTTCTGTTATTATTTTTGTATTTACCATAATTACTTTTCCATTTTTTGTTTTTTTTTAAACAAATGTCTATATATCTTATTTTTTGTGAGGAAAAAAATAGATATATCGACAGGTTTCAGAAAAAAAAGATTTTCCTTTATCGGGAATTTTCGTCACCGTTTTCAACCCTATTCAGACTGGACGGTTTTCAGAAAAAAATCGACACTACAACTAAGAACAGATAACGTGTAGGGACGGTTTTACATTAAAACCGTCGCTACAAGGGACATATAGCGACGGCCTTTCTTGAAAACAGTCGTTGTATCATCGATTCTAGATAAAAGGAAAACGTAGATGGCATTCCATCACTGATAACAGAAAAACATAGGAGTAGATCATATATGGCACAGAACAGATCAATGTTGCATCCAAACACAGATTATATATGCATCCATCATACAAGTCTTGGAGTAAATTATACAAATTTCAAAAGGTGTTCCTAGCTAGCTTCCTCTCTGGATTACACATCTAGTGCTCCTTACATTGCTTATCCAAGCTTCAAACTGTTACACGGAATAAAATGGAAGCAAATGAGACATCACTAGTGCAAAAAATACTATATACTATGCAATAACAAAACTACCTCCTTTCTGATGTCTTGGAACACGAATTCTTTTATTATGATCCGTGCGAAGGTCGGGAGTTTCATCACTTGCATGCAAGCCTCTCTGTTTATGTATCATATAGCGACGTCTTTCGAGGATCACTGTCGCTATATTTTCCATATAGCGACGGATTTCTACATAACCCGTCTAAATATTGTGTCTACTCAGAACCTGTAGAGGCCGCGGGATTAATTTCCTTTTGGAGATGTCCTAATTAGGAGGAATTCGACAACAGAGAATTTCATTAACTTAGCGACAAAATTACAAAGTTTTGAAAAAACAAAGTTCTGAAAGGAGGAAACTAAAGCAAACAATACATCACCCAGATCACTTATGGCCTAAGTAAGAGTTCTACGAGTTCTCTTATGGCCTAGGAGTTCTCTGTCCCCTTTGACCCCTCAAGCCGTGGCAAATGTTAAATCCACGAACTTGATCCGCATCCTCACTGTACAATGTAAGAAGTAGCGATCATCATTGACAAGAATCAACTTTTCATATTCGAACTGTTCAGCGTGCGAGGCCTCCCTGCACAGAACGAAGCACTTGTCATCGTCTGCATCCAAGGCGACCTTGACACCGCAGTCAGGCCCAAGACAGAGTGGCAGGCCACAACCACGACTTGCCATTTATTGGGTTTGGGCTCTCCCTGGCTCATCACCATCACCTGCAGAAGCCAAGCCAGCGAAAAACCCAAGATATAGTCAGCCCTACTATATGACTAAATACATCTTCTCAGTCCAATCTATGCTCATCTTCAATAGACAATTAGTGGCTACTCCGGAGGCTATCCCAAGATAGTCTGCCACCGCTTTGTTGCAAATGGCTGTCCTCAACGGCCGGTTTAGTCCTCCAGCCGGCGGGTCAAGAGACGGCGAACAGGGACGCTTACGGCTGCCACCGGGTTCGCCGCTTGAGCCAACATCACCGGACGAAGAGCGGTGGATGAAGGATGAAGCATTGGATCTAGCCATGATGCTTGTAGGAGGGGAGTGGGGAATCAGTGCGTGATGAGATGGAGCGCTAGCTGGAGATCGCTATACGCGGTTTTTATAGAACCACGTCGTGGTCGTGGCCAGTGCGCAAGCGCGTCGTCTTGCCTCCTCCGCTGCTCTCGGGAAAACATGGGTTGTGCAAACTGTGCAATCGCGGCACGCCGGCACCCTGCTTCGCTTGGGAAGCGTCTCACCTTAACTCATCCGCTTTTTTCGAGAAACGTGGTCACAGTGTGCCTGCACGGCGCGTGGCTCCTCCGATTCTCTTGGGAACGTGGCCAAGCCCGCCGCCGACCACAACACTGGCGGACCTAGCATGATGGCTGGGTATTCCTTGGAATACCCAACTACAGTATTTTGCAAAACAACTGGGTAAATGTCTTTTGCGTACTATGCTAATACTTCATGTGTTGAGCTGAATTTACTTCAAGCTGGATCAAATTTGTTTCTAAATAAAATGATCAGTGTTCGGTTCCACCATAGTAGCAAACTGCCTACATGTCAACTCTAAACTGATTATTGAGGCACATATGATCTACGTATATGGTTCTACTACGTCCTGTTGTCCGACGGAATCAGCAGCACACATGTTGACGCGGTGCCCACAGGAGCACGGTTGGAGCACCGTTAGGCCTCAGCTTCACCCGATGGAATCAGCAGCACCAGCGGCGAGGGAGCAGAGAACAGAGGAGGCGTGGCATCTGTTTCGACGATGGTGCATCGATGTCTCATGGCGGGAGCGACGGGCAGGGGCGACTGAAGAAGTCCGTCGTGGCACACTCTCCATCCAACTACCTAAGAGGTTGTCCCTTCCTGCAAGACAAGAACTCGACCTACTAAGCTCGAGCCTTTCGTCAGACATGCTAAATGACAGGCCCGATGTCCGCTTCATGAGAGTGGCCACTTCGCCGGGCTTAAATACTCGGGTTACAACAAGGTTTGCCCCCGGGGCGAACCTCTCCGGTGGCAGGATGTCAATTGGGCAAACTTCGCGCCAAAACAAGGTCCAGGTATTATTTTTTACAGCGTCACAGGGTTTTGTAGCATCTGCTGGAGCAGTGGTGCTATATATTCTAGTAAGATTTTAAAGCATGAGTTCATTTTAAAGCTGCAGCAGATGAGATGTCCGAACGAGGTAGAACTAGTTAAGCCTGCCCACAACACGGACAAGCAAACAACCACAAGTAACAAATAAACAGCCAACATCAGTACTATTAGCCACATAAAAGCCAAGGTGAACTAAACTAAGCTTCTGCTAAGTTGAGACGCTGGACAGCCATGACCTCTTTCACCTGAAAGGAGCACACGTGGTCAACTGTGAGTTCGTGCTGGGTCACAACTGGGCCCCACACTTTCTTCTCCAACAACACCCTCTTTCTGTTCTGGCAATACCTCCACATGCAGTCCACCGGTTCAGTCTTGTCAGCTTCTTCGAAACTTTGGCAGGGATATACTATCGTGTAAATAAATCAAGTCAATAAGCGATTAATTTACATGCTCTTGTAAAGATAAAGTTCCATCAGGAAACTAAATAATAAATATAATGTAGTATCTGTAAAGGTAAAAGTAACATATGCATAGCTAGCTAGTTATACTAATTGATTATTGTATATAAGTGATGATCAACTCAAAATGTAAAGCAGCATTCATCAATTATATAAGCACACACTGAACCAGTGGCGAAGCTAGAGTTCTATGAACCCGAGTGCCATTTCAACATTCACACGTTGATTTGGCTGTTGGGCAAGAAAAGTGGTGCACATAAGGTAGAAACTTAAGGCTAATCACTGAAATTTGCTTTGAACCATGGTACCATGGCACTCGGGTAAGCCTATGTGGCTTCGCCCATGCAATGAACAATTGTATATATCAACAATTTAACTAAAAAAGTGGTTAGTGTAGTATGATGTGTTTATCATCACCTATAAATATATTTATACAGTCAACAAATTACCATTTCATGCCACATAACTGCTGTTGTATTCAGCGCCAGCACAAACACCATTATTACACCTGCCTCAGCAGCTATGGCATTGACCCTTTGCATCGATGCGTCATTCAAATGTACATCAATTACAAGCAATTTTCCTTGTTCAACTGCAAACAAATAAATGCATAAATTAAACATCAATGCCACTGCACTTATATTTAAGATCATCACATATAACTTATATATATAATATAACTGTCACTCTATCCTCAATTAATGGATCATTGTGTCGCTCTCTGTGCAAAATATATGTAATTAATTAGGAACTAATTAGTAGTACAACACAAATATATAATAAGGCCATTCTCATCAGTCCATGGTTTCATTTCATTGTTTCCAAGAGGGCCATATCATTTTGTAATTTTTGAAATGACAAATGAAACTAGATCTCTCAATGCAAAGTTTCATTTCATGGTTTCATATATATATATATATATATATATATATATATATATATATATATATATATATATATATATATATATATATATATATATATATATATATATATATATATATATATATATATATATATATATTACATATATGTATTATATATATGTATATTACATATATATTACATATATATATTATATATATGTAATATATATTACATATATATATATATATATTACATATATATATTATATATATGTAATATATATATAATATATATATATATATATATTAATATATTATTTAAATATTTCATCGAAATAACCAATGAGAGTTGATAAATATGTAGAGATGAAACTCAAACACTCTCAATGGAGTTTTATTTCAGATTTTGGTAATCGTGCACATGCAGTTTCATCCCAATGAAACTCATTTCTTCTCTCTCCTTATAAATCTCATGCCACATCATCAGCTTTGCCTATGTGGCATATCATTTAAGAATGAAACTCAAACAAAACTACCATTGAGATTGGCCTATGATAAGGCCATTCTCAGTGGACTATTTAATATCACGTTTTCCAAATATGACACATCAGCTTTCTAGTGTTATTATATGAAATGAAAGTGCATCTCTTAGTATACTATTTCATTTCACAGTTTCATAGGCTGAATCAGACATTAAATGGTTGCATAAGTGTAATAATGAGGATTCATTTTTTTTTGCACATGAAAGAAAAAGAGTCTCAATGCACCTTTCATTCTTCTTTCACCAACTTGGAAAAAGTGTCACCACCCTTTCATTCTAATGAAAACTACCCTTTCATTCTAATGAAAGGTTTCCCTCCTCTTTCATAATAATTATCATGCCATGTCATCTTTCTTGCTGATGTGTCATCTAATAAGAGAACATCTTCGTGTGTTACCACGGGTTACGGTGTTGCCAGCAATCACGATATTAACATCTTCAAAGTTGCATGCAAAATTGCAACAAAAAAGGATGGGATAAAGTATGTAAATACCTATCATAAATCATGTAAAAGTTGAGCTGAAACTAATACTTATACAAGTTGTAAAAAAAAAAGAGGAATCAGCCTCGAAAAAATAGCAACATACAGTTCCTATCTACTATATATATCATCATGTAGAAGTTGAGCTGCAACTGTTAATACTACATGTTGGAAAAAAAGATAAATCTACCTCTTTTCAGTTTAATTTAGACATGTTCCATTACACTTCAACTTGTACATTATGGTAGAAATAAAGTATATATAATAATAACATGAGCTATATATATATATATATATACAAGTTGAAGTGTAATGGAACATGTCTAAATTAAATTGATATATATATATATATATATATATATATATATATATCTATATCAATTCATATTTTACTTGAATATAATGAACATTAGACTACAAAATAAAAATGGTAACACAGTAACATCGCGTAAGAGCCTGTAACACATGAGATGTTCTCATACATATTAAATTGAGACGATGTAAAGTAACAAAATAAATTGAGACGTGTGTGAAAAGTAACAACTCCAACAAATTATTAATAATTTGAGCAGGTTAGTACCTGCTGGAATGTTAGCAGCAGCATTGACCGCCTCCTCCACTACACATTATTGCACAGAACTCATGTAAGGCAGTTAAGATTTCCAAATATACACTATAAGGCTCAGAGCTAGAGACGATTGCACGAATTACCATTTGGAGGGATCATTCCACTCAAACCAACTCTCTCTTGCTGGTTGTTGACACCAAAAATCTTCAAAGGCCCCGAAGCCTGCAGGACGTACAACACCCTGTCCAGGCTCGCCAACTGGTTCAGATTGAAAAATTCGGTCCACGCATCACCAGTTATGCAGAACTGGTTGCCCTGTTTTTCGATGTTCATGATCGTCTTGTTCCTGTCGTCAGTTAAGAAGTCAAATGTAGTGGGAGCCCTTAGGCGCCAATCATGAATCAGATCACTCGCGATGACCTTGAATCAATTAGAATATGTGACATGTCAGATTTGGCAAAAAAAAACTTCTACAATCTTTTGGGTCAAACTGCAAACTTCATTTAATTATTTAAAACGGTGACGGTATGGATTTTTTTAGAATACAGTACGAAAACATGTGCTTGTACCATTCTGGAAGCCATCTGCGGGTTCACTTTCAGAGAGTACGCGGTCCGGCAATGAGTCAGCGGAAACTGCATGCATTATTAGAGGTAGGTCGGTTTCGTAATCGAACAAGAACTGTGGTGGGGAAGAAGAGGAACCGAGTGCAAACAATGAACAGAGTAAAGAAAAAGCGATTTCGTGGCCATACCATGGAGTATGTGGCTCCCATGTACCAGATTTGGTCCCTGCTAGCTGATGCCAATGCGAAGTGCTTAATCAAGGTTTAGTCGTAGTGGGGCAGTGGGCAGTTGGGGACTGTGGTGGGGAAGAAGAGGAACTGCCAAAGAGAGAACATGGGGAGACTGGTGTAGCCCGGGGCTTTCTGTGGGTTGATTATTAAACACGGGGAAGAGTAGGGCAGTGCCGTCAGGACGGGCCAGAGCCTGGTTCCGTGTTTGGGCTCATGTCATGGCCTGGTGGGTGGAACGGCATGCCCAAGATGTAGAGGTCAATGATTAGGGAGAGACGGGAAGGGGTTTATTCAATTACCTCCTCAAACTATTGTGGTAGTCTGATTCCCCCTAAACCGCAAAACCAGACACTGCTAACTATTTGAGAGGCTTTGGCTTCGCCATTTTCCCCAACGAGTCCAGAGCTTGCCGCGGCATATCAAACCCTAGCTTGATCGAAACCTACTCCCTCCAGCCATGCCAAATTCGACTACATCCCGTGTGTCTACGGGCGGTGAAAGCGATGAGAAGCGGCATTCCACAATCCTGTATCGCAATAGACCCATGGAGTATGACCCACCGGTGAACTGCTTCTGTGGGAGGAAGGTGGCCTTGTGGATCTCCTGGAGTGAAGACAATCATGGACGACGGTACCTGAAATGCTACCATGCTCGGGTAAGTTAGCCTCTAATTTTGTTATTTTCGTTAGATTTAGTTGTCGTGCCTTGATTTTTGTTCGATTTTGAAACACAGGATGGTGGTTGTACCTTTCTCCGATGGTACGAAGGGCCACACGATCCGTTTGTTCAGACCCTGCTCATTGATCTATGTGATGCTGTTTGGAACCTGAAGTGGGAGGGGGCGAAGCTAAAGAACGAGGTTGAGGAGGCGGCAGCCAAAGCTGCAGAGGTGGAAGCAGAGAAAGTTGCGCTGTGTTTTGAGGTGAAGAGGATGGATTCATAAATGTACATGTTGTGGTTCCTCTGCTTGGCATTGCTGGGCTCTTTGTTCGTCATGTGGATGGGTTCGTCCAGTGTTTAACATTTGTGCTCCTGTGTAATCGTATCATCGTCAGCTAATGTGCTTTTGTATATAAGCTACAATGCTTGTGGGTTGCTTGTATGTATGCATTAGGCTATGAACTGGACCCGATCAATGTATGACAATGCCTCCATTCCACCGGTGTATTGCATTTTCACCCCACTGACCACGAATTTGCCACCGAAATGAAACCTGACGGGTACCTTGTCAACAACAAACATCCATTATGCCATTGACATAAAGTGGTAATAAACAATCAACATCGATAACATAAAACAACTCACTAGCTTAGTAAAAGGAATTCCTACCATCATCAAGGATATTAAACTAATCACTACAAAAAAAACATCATGCACATAAACAACCTAGAGCACAATCATTTCACCCAAATGCCGAGACAACTTACCAGCTCCCTCATCACTAAATTACTCGTCCACTATCCTCCTGGACTACATCATAGCAGATCCAAGAGATTCGATACGGGAATGCAGGCAACCGGGTTCCAATTGACTAACCTGTCAATCTTGCTTTAGAGCTTGGGTTCGACCATGGGTCAACAAGGAGAGTGAAAGAGAGAGGAAGATGCTGACTCAAATCATGTTTTAATGGCTGCGGCACGCGCCATATGCTAGCTGACTCGGATGAAATAGCCATTCAAACCGGGAGGGGGGGGTGCACCCGGTTTGGATAGTGGAGGGAGGTCCCAATGTCTGGTTTTGCAGTTTGAGGAGAAAAATCTGACTAATGCAATAGTTTGAGGGGGGGGGGCTAATAGGACTTCTTCCAGGAGGGAATGATTAGGGAGGATGGCAAATGGTAGACACACAATGGCTGAATCTGGCGCGACGCCCATGGCATTGTTCACTGTAGACTTTGCTTCTGCTTGACTGACGACCATTACGCAGCTGGGCGCCCCTTCCTCCCCGCTCCCCGCAGGCAAGTGCTTCTGCACCCAGTCGATCCGCACTACCAAAAGGTACCTTTTGCGACATATTTTCACTTGCAAAATTTACCTCCATATAATGCTTCAGCAGGAAAATAATATATATAACTTTCAATGTTCAATAGATGCAAAGAAGCTGGATAAATAATGCTCCACTATTTTCCAAAGCACATCTCGATGGGGTGGCTGAGTTCATGATGTTTGTTCGTCAAAGTTTTCAGAATGATTTAAAAATATTGTGCCCATGTCGTGTGTGTCTCAATCGGGTCAAGGAACCTCAAGAAGTGGTGATGGACCATTTGCATACTCGGGGAATGGCAAGCACATACAGGAAGTGGATTCATCATGGAGAACCATCATACTTTGCTACAACTCCTGATCATTATTTAACAAATAATCAGAATGAACAAGTAGCTGTGGTGGAGAATATTGGGTTGGATGATTATGATGACATAAATAATAGGATTCCTGACATGATCGGGGAGTTGTTTGCAGCTGAAGGTCAGCATGGAGGACAAACAGGCCAGCATGGAGAACAAACAATGTTTGCAACCATACTTGATGAATTAAGGCGTGACCTTACCCAGGATGTTCTACTTTCTCCAGATTTTCTTTTATTGTGAAGTTACTCCACATCAAAGCGTACCATTATATGTCCAATGTTGCATATACTGCAATAATGAAGTTATTATCAGAAGCATTCCCACATTGTGATCTTCCCCTCTCATACGACGATGCAATGAAGTCTATTCGTGAAAGTGGACTGGGATATGATGCAATAGATGTGTGTAGGAACAATTGTGTTTTGTATAGGAAAGCCTACGCAAAAAGTCAGACATGCCCGCACTATAGTCAATCAAGATGGCAAAATGCAGAAGGAACAAAGCGAATTCCTGAGAAGGTACTACAACATTTTCCATTGATACCAAGGCTGAAGAGAATGTTTGCATCCAAACAAAGTGCACAATGGCACAAATTAAAACGAAAACCAGTGGAAAATGAACTCAGTCATCCTGCTAATGGTGATGCCTAGAAAGACTTTGATGAAACCTATAAATGGTTTGCAGGAGATGCAAGGAACTTGAGACTTGGCCTTGCAACAGATGGCTTCAATCCATTTGGCAGCTTCAACACCTCTTACAGCATGTGGCCAGGACTTATTGTGCCTTACAACCTGCCACCATGGGCATGTATGGAGCAATCTAACTTCATGTTGACACCGCTCATCCCTGCCCGAAACCTCCAGGAAAGGATTTTGATTTGTTTTTGGAGCCTCTCATTGATGAATTGCAGCAGCTTTGGAAGGGTGTTCGTACTTTTGATGCTTTGAGTAACACATGATTTGATCTACATGCTGGTGCATCCATGATGAATTGCTGATGGTGTTCGGTACCACACCCTTGACCGTGAAAAAAATAGAAAAACACAGAACAATGGAATCATAATTTTGGGTACACATAATGGTCAATATATAGAATTTTATGGTCGTCTGAGAGAAATTATAGAGTTGACCTATAATGCACGTTTGAGTATCATGCGAACAGTTGAATTGTTTCGGTGTGACTGGTTTGATCTTGAAGGGAAGAAGTCAAAAATGAAATACGATGGACATTTTAAAAGCATCAACACTGAATGTTGCTGGTATAAAGAAGATGCTTTTATTCTAGCAACACAAGCAACAAAGGTATTTTACTTGCAAGACACGAGGCGCTATATGCATAGAGACTAGAGAATTGTTCAAAAATTTCAGCATAGGCATATGTGCAATGTCTCCGTGCATGACACCGATGCTAAATCTGATGGCACTACACTTGGATACCAAGATGAAGACTGCACAGACTTGCCAGTGCGTGTTAATGATCAAGAAGATAGTTTCAATGACATGAACTATTGCAATGAAAATTGTTCTACTGTTGATGCAAGTGTAGTTGATGAGCTTCGTAGACAAAGGGATGCTGAAAACAGTGAAAATGAGTCTGAAGATGAGGATGAAACTCATTTACAATATTTCAGTGACAATGAAGGTCCCACTATCCCTAGTATTGATGATGATGAATAGTTCTGTATGTAGAACTTGCTTAGAACTTTAGTGTTGCTCTTTCCTTGTCATGAATTAGTTATTTGATCCTAGCTAATTTCTGATTTTAGGGTAATTTTTAGATTGCCTATAACCCCCCCCCCCCCCCCCTCTAGTGAACTTTCAAAGAGAGTACTTGAGATTTCATAATCCAGTTTCAGTATATGACATTTTTTATTTGGATCCTACTTGGAAAAGAAAATTGACCCCAAGTGTATGACCAGTAATCTGGTTTTTCTTGGCTATTCTATATTTTTAAAATCTCACTGCGCGAGCAATTTTTGACAGGTCTGTTGTGATATTTAGCAACATAAGGATTTGCCCAACTGCATTCATCACTTCTGCCATGGATGCATAATTCTATTTATGGAAAAATGGCTAGTTGATTAGATCCAACACTACCAAAATCTAGTTTTCTGACAATACTCTTTAAGATTGCTCCTCCCACTAGATGAGTACACTGTAATCAGCTGATCCAAAAGCAGTGTTCTCTAGATTCATTTCTATTGACTAGTAAAAGAGTAAAAATTGGCCATGGAATACAACTATCCATATAATGTGAGTGCAATGAGTGTTGCCGGGTCTAAAAATCTTGCATATATCATGGCAGGTTGCAAAACAGAACAAATTCTTGTTTCATTTTGTTCTTCAATGATAGTACGTCATGGTGTATGTTAGTGGATTTCAAATGCACCAAACATGGAATGTTTGCCTTTATAAGATCCATTAATAGTATCATTTAATAAAAGTAACCATCTTGAAACCAAACGCTTAAAGACAATGCTAACAAACTAATAGTATGAAGATCATAAAATATCACAAAGCAACATGGATAATTAATGCCATGACAATACATCATCCATTTGAAGCAACATCAGTAGTAGCAACAAAAATAAAAGTCTTACAACCCATTCATAAATAAGTTGATGCACACAATAAAGTAGTATTCAGCAAGCACTAGCAGAGGCACCTCCCCCTTACATGCAGGATAGCCACCTGGAGACTTGATTGTTTCATCTTCTACTCTAGGTGGTGGATCCTTAATAAGCTGCATGGAAATTTCAATCATGTTAATAACCTGCCAGGAGAACAACTATTTAAAAAGTGTGCAAAAACATTACAAGATGCAGCAGTTTCAGTCACCTTATTTCATTGTCATCGAACATGTTGATTACTTCTTCACTATCAGCACTACCTAACAACTTGATTGTGGCGTGGTGCACATGTATGTCCACTTGATAACAGTGACCATTTCTAGTCTCTACTTCATCATAGTGGACATTGACTGTAGGTTCAGCTCCATTGGAAGTGTCAACCATTGTAAGATAACAAGTCTTTGGTATATAATTTGGGTGCATGGTCAAGACTTCCACCACATACGACCCCAAATCCACCGGGTCTTCATAATGCTGCTCACCACCATCATCAACATGGCTAGCAAGTGGGTGCTTATTTTTCATTCTGTACGGATTGAATGATACAGCTCTCAGCGAGTACTTCAGCTGCCACAGACCTAGTCCAACATTGAATCGGAAGGTTTTGCAAGGTCAGGTAGCAGTGAAAAAGTTCAAGAAAACATATGAGCCAAATTTCTTTGGTGTCCATTTCTTAAACCACAAGCTTAGCACAGCTAGTTGTAGATTTACACCACACTCCTCCTTCACATTCTGCTCCTGCTTCATTTCAACCTCACTTCTAGGTGGCGGCATGTATTCAAATAGATTACTCTCTAAAAGAGCATCACATACTTCAGCATTCTCAAACACCACCAAAAAATTGTTATAAGCACACTTGTAGACAAACAATCTGTCATGTCTAATGTAGCTGCGAAAGGTCCTATGTAGCATTCTCTCAATTGATACCACGTCAACATTTGCATCTCGTCAAAATTTAGGATCAGGAGACCCCTTTCCTCGAGAACAAGTCTTCTTTTCTGCACATCACCAGTGCACAACATCGTGTAGGAAGATGGCAACGATTGATCATATATAGTCTGTTGACAACTCGAGCCATTCCAGTACCAACAGTCCTCAACTGTCAGGTTGAATTTATGCCCATAGCCAAACCGAATATATTCTGTGTCCATGAAACTAATTTCATTTTCTGGTAATGGATTTATAACATGGAGATCACACAATTTAGGCAAATCAATAAAACGTCTGCCCAGACCATGCAAAAGTAACTATTGAAGTAGCTCGCTAAGCCATTATTACGCTGTTCAATTGCAAGTTCAGTCTCAGTATCAGGATCAAAATTTGATTTATGGCTAGATTGATCCTTGGGTTGATCTATAATGAAGGCACTACCTAGCATTCTAGCTAGAACCTCGTCATTCTAGCAATGCACTGGAATGTTTTGTATACTCAATCTGCACTTAAACGGGAGCTTCACTTCTTTCCCATTTTTGCTGCAGTGCCAACTATAAATCCTTATTTTCACTACTCTACTAATTCGAACAGTAGCGTAGCCAGTAGCAGAAATCTTAAATGTGTCGCTTACCTCTACAATCTTGAAGAGCCAAAGAAATTATCTTGGTTTGCGAGATAAACCATAGACAGTGAGGCAATCATCTGGCTCATCCTGGAGATTACTGTAGGACTCAATAATTGTAGACTTGATTTGATCTCCTGAAAGATTGAACTCACCAGTCATTTGCCGGATCCAGAAGGCTCGCCTTTTCAAGATCTCCATCCTTTGACGCACCTCCGCATTGCATTTAAGCACGCGCTGTGCATTGTTCGGCCGCATATCTTCGTTGAAAGGAATGCTCCGAATGGATTCATCAATGGAGGACCGGCTGCTGCTACTGTAACCATCCTCCATCACTGTGGAGAAGTAGGGCCTGTCTTGGCCCCAAACATTACCGAAGGAGGTGAAGTCCTGAGCATGACTGTAGTCATCTATTGAGCAGGTGGGGAGAGTGGTGGAGGTGGCAGCGGTGGAGGCAGTTGTGGTGAGCTTGGAATGGCATGGTGATTCTGGTGGTGAGGGGGTCGGTTGGGGTTGGGGGTGAGCTTGGAAAATGCAAGCCTGCTCCTTTTCACTATGCATTCGTGGTACCCCAAAGTCGGTTGGGATTTTGTTAGCAATTTTCACTATTTTTGGAAATGTTGTACAGTCCTCATCATTTGACTCAGAGGAATCAATTTCACTGGATGATGTGACAAGTGAAGAAGAAGAGCCCTGCTCTGAATCCGCATCTTTTGCCTGTATCAAGGAACGATCGACACGAGAGTTGACTGGGGAGGAGGCAGTAGGAAAACGGGAAAGCACGCAAAGACATGATTGGAGGGGCCTGGAATTTAAATCTAATAAATCCTTATTAAATACTAAACTGTCACATAGTACCAGATCAGATTCTTTATCTTTAACACTACACCTGTTATGACTGTTGTGGCTGCTACATTCTAAAGGGTCTGGATCACGGAATCCTACCTGTCTCCGACGACTGATCGATGGTGCCACCGGCGCTCACGCCAAGCGATAGATGGGTGAAACGTCAGGCAAAACCCTGCGGACACCCCTCTGAGACGCTTGAATTATGCTTTCCTCCCAGCCTGAGGGCAACTCCCTTTTTCCATGACTGGGGTCGGAAGAGCTTGATTGTGCTTCGGAGGGCAGCCAAGCTTCTTCAAGACTGAGACCTGACCGCTGAGCACCGTCACGAGTCTCCTCCGCGTTGTAATTTCTTTGATTTCTCCGGCTTCTTCGACCTCCGGATCCATGGTGCTCTTCAGGCGAAAAACAGCGAGATATTGCAATTGGTGGCTTTACTTTCACATCAGTAGGCACAGAATAATCCAGCTTTGGATTATTATTGATTTGGCTTCTGAATAAGTGCGAATCCATTGCTGGGTTGTGGTTGATAAGCGTTGATCTATGCAAGAGAAACAGAGAACCACAGATGCAAGAGCTGTGAGTTGTGCGTGTGTGCCGTACGGCTAACGCCGCAAACCTAGCAGAGAAGATGATGCTGGCAATCCGCAGCACAAACTAGTATGCCAGAATTCCTCACAGAATAAACACGTAATGGAATAATGGTCAAGTACAACAACCATGTTCACGCTTGCCATTCGTGATGCCACCTAAATATTCACGTGTCATTGACATGTTGCCCGAGCTCCAATGTCAGTGAGACACGACGTATCGGCGTTTAGTATAGCCATACATTCGCCTTGTACTTTACAACCGACACAGAGTCAGAGCAGAGCGGAGCAGCACAACCGTCACTAATCTCACAACCGTTAGCAGTGACGTCACTAATCTCACAGCTGCTATAAGAGCATCTCCAACCATTATCTAAATGAGGTTGCTAAACCAAAATTTAAGAAGTAATTAAAAAAACAAACCTTCAACTTTTCTCTTAATGAGGTCCCTAAACATAGCAACTCCCAAAACAAGGTATATGACTCTCTACATTTAGCAACTCAATTGAAACTCCCTAAAGGCAGATTCTTATGGTTTTTTTATTTCCAACACATTATTGCGTTACATGCAATATGATTTTAAATTTTAGGAAACAAATTATTGGGAGTTGTTGGAGGATGTGACTTTTTTTTACTCCCAACAAATTTAGAAACCTCCTAAATCTTGTGTTTAGGGAGTAATTTTTTACATAATGATTGGAGATGCTCTAATTCTCAAATCTTACGTTTTAATTTCTATGGGACTTACTAATTTTCAGCTGATTCAAAGTTTAGCTAACTTTCAATCACCGCTTTGATCCATTAGATCTAGATCCAATGGTTCATGATTATTATACAGAAAATCCTATAAAAGAAAAATCAAAACTCTAAGTAACAAACTAGTGATTGAAAGCTTTGAGTTGATTGAAAGCTAGGAACATGTTTTCCTATTCCTAGTACGTATGTTTTAAGAATCCTGTGTACCAAAGGAGCCCAAAAAGATTCTCTCTCAGCCAACCACACCTCATTTATTACGTTCACACACCTTATTTATTGCGTTCACACTCTACAAATGCTTATATTATTGGCATGGACACATCCAAATGTCCAGAAATACTTATATTCTTAGACGGAGGGAGTAGAGTGTACTATACTGTATTGTTTCCTAGCTTTCAGCTGACTGAACGCTTTCAATCAATGGTTTATTCTTTTGAGGTTTGACTATTCTTTTGTAGGATTATTTGTATAATAATTATAAACCATTCACTACCACAAAACGGGCCTGTAGCGGCGACAGCACAAAGGCCGTAGCGGCACGGCCCAAAGTGAGCCACCGCTACAGAGCCTAGAGGGCCTGCCGCGGGCTGAGCCGCCACTACAGATCCCCCAATAGTGGCGGTTGACAATGTCAACCAACGCTATAAATGGCCCAACTTTATAGTGGTGGGTGACAATGTCAACCACCGCTATTTAGGGTATAATAGCGGTGGTTGAAAATGCCTACCGCCGCTATAAAGTTCCCAGCCTATAAATACCGCGTTCCGACTGCTCCTCTGTTCACTCGAACAGTGGCGGCCCGAAAATTTAGGCAAATCACGAAAATCAAGGGAGGAAAGGTTTTGACTTTTTTTTTTTTTGCAGAAATTTGATCTTTGAGGTAAGGGGAACTCATCCCATTGGTTTTTTTGTGTTCTCATTTTGAAATCAAGTAGAATTTTGTGGTTTAAGTTTGTTAGGTTTTCATCAAATTTTTGCTAAATTCATTTGATTTGAACGGTTCTATTTGGATATAGTTGAAGTTCATGAAGGCATACATCATCTCTTTTCATCACTACACAAAATAATTATTATATCTAGCTTATTTTATGTCAATGGGAATCTAGATCTAGTTTGGTTTTTAGAAGAGAGAGAAGGTAGTATTAGGGCAAGAGGGATGCTAATTATTTTATTATTTCTTGATAAACATTAAATAATATATAAAATACTTTGATATTTATTTCATTTTACCTTGCATAATATTTCTCACTTAATGTATATTATATTTCAATGTTTAAATATTTAGTGACTATTTAAATTTTTTGTTACACATAATTAATTAATTTCTAATATTTTGGATAGATTGTGATAAAAGTTAAATAATATATAAAATAATTTGATGCTTTTTTATTTTACCTTGCATAATATTTTTCACTTCATGTATATTAATTTTAATGTTTATATATTTAGTGAATATTTAAATTTTGTGTTATTAATTAATTTTTGGGTTTACGTTCAAGGTCGTTCGCGATGGATAGATCTTGGATGTATGAGGCACCAAGACCGGGTCCAATATTTTTACGAGAAGTTTCTAAATTCATCGAAGCGGCCGCAGTACATGCTCGATGTGAACGGACGACTGATATATATTGTCCGTGTTTTGATTGCAAGAATCAGAAGCTGTGGGATGATATAGAAGTAATAAAGTCACACTTGGTGCGGAGGGGTTTTGTTGATAGATATACGAGATGGACAAAACATGGTGAGAACAGTGTGGTCGATATGGAATTTGATGAGCATATGGAAGTTGAAGTCGAGGCTATCAATTCACCTCGTGCAGATGCGATGGATTCGCCTGGTGAAGCTGATTTTGATGTTGAGGAGTTGTTGTGTTACATTGAGGCACAAGTGTTGATCAATGCCGGTACAACTAAAGGGCTTGATAATTTTCATAGAATAGAGAAGGCATCAAAGGATCCATTATATGATGAATCTAAGGGATACGGTAAAGAGTTCACCGTGTTACGTACTGTACTTGAGCTAATAAAGCTGAAGGCCATGCATGGCTGGTCGGATGCTAGTTTATGGATTTGTTGGAACTTATTTCCGATGCGCTGCTGAAGCCCAAGTTGTTGCCAAGGACAACATATCTTGCTAAGAAGCTGATTTCCCCACTTTCGTTAGGCGTTCAAAAAATTCACGCGTGTCCAAATCATTGCATATTGTATCGAAAGAAGCATCAGAATGCTGTGAGATGCCCAAGGTGCAAACGTAGTCGTTACAAGAGGAACAACGATTATGACACCAATGGAGGATTGAAGAATACAACTAAGGGGAGAAAGAACAAAAGGAGTTCTATCATCGATGACAGTGATGATAGTAAGGTTCTTGCCTTAGTCATGTGGTACTTACCGGTGGTCGATCGCATCAGACGCTTGTTCACCAACCCTAGGGATGCGACAATGATGACATGGCATGCACGCGAGGGAGACGGTAAGCTCAGGCATCTCACAGATGGAACATAGTGGAAAAAGTTCGATGAGGATCATCGAGACTTCTCTAATGAGAAAAGGAACCTACGGTTTGCATTGAGTACAGACGAGATGAACCCATTCGGTCAAATGAGGAATCCGCATAGCACTTGGCCAGTGTTACTAGCAATGTACAACATTCCACCATGGTTATGCCATAAGCATAAGTACCTACTACTAACCACTCTTATATCTGGGCCCAAAGAACCTGGTAATGACATAGACATGTTCTTAGTACCATTGTTCGAAGACCTGCAGAAACTATGATTGGAGGGGGTCCGTATATGAGATGAGTATCTGAGAGAGTATTTCATGCTCAGAGCAATTATTTTTTGCATGATAAGTGATTCCCTGGCACTAAGGGCGTTATCGGGACAGGTCAAAGGAAAGGCGGCATGTTTCGTATGCATTGATGATACATCCCATGTGTACCTTCCAGCATCCCAGAAGCTAGTGTATATACGAAGCCGCCGATTCTTACCAACAAAACACAGGTATCGCGCGATGGCTAGACACTTTGATGGCAAAGTTGACAACGACATAGAACCTCGCCATTGTACAGGCAGGGTTGTGTTTGACCTTGTTAAAAACATCAGTATTGTTTTTGGGAAGCCGGTGAAGGGAGTCAAAAAGGCAAAAGGTCTCACGCCATTTAAGAATAAATCCATTTTCTATGAATATTTCAATTATTGGAAAGATTTGGAAGTGAATCATGCATTCGACAAGATGCATATTGGGAAGGGTGTATTTGATAGTAGTAGCGGACTTATACTTGACCAACCCGGTAAGACAAAGGATGAACTCAGCGCGCGTAGAGATCTTATAGTGATAGGAATAAGACCAGAGCTTCATCCGCAAGAAAGAGCAAATGGAAAGTACTTTCTCCCCCCAATAGCCTACACACTTACGATTGAGGAGAAAAAAGCATTCTGCAAGTGCCTCAGTGGGATGAAAGTACCAACGGGTTTCTCATCGAATGTCAAGAATCTTGTAAACATAGAATAGTTAAAGATAAGTGGGTACAACACTCACGATTGCCACATAATGCTTTTGGTGTTTCTCCCTATTGCTATCAGAGCTGTTAAATCACCATGGCTGAAGTTGGCTGTAACTCGCCTTTGCTACTTCTGTAATGTGGTATCGAAGGTGATAACTGAAGACGAGTTAAATGACCTACAGACCCACATGAAAGAAACAATGTGCATACTTGAGATGGTCTACCCTCCATCCTTTTTTGATACGATGGAACACTTCATGATTCATATTGTTGACCAGATCTCTGCATTGGGCCCCGCCTACCTACATCAGATGTTTCCATTTGAGAGGTTCATGTATGTATTGAAATGCTATGTACGTACTCGTTCACATCCAAAGGGTTCTATGATCGAGGGCTACACAACTGAAGAGATCATCGAATGTTGCTCAGATTACATTAACGATGGTAGCAGATCAATTGGACTCCCCGTGTCTCGTCATTAGGGTAGATTATTTGGAATAGGTATGAAAGGACGTAGATCGTTCATTGACCGTGACTTCAAACAAGTGGACCAAGAACATTTCAGCGTATTGCAACAGACGCAGATTGTGGGACCGTACTTTGAGAAACATCTGTTAGAGCTCCGCCAGAACAACAAGGATGCGATGGATAAATGGATCATAGACGAGCACAAGCGCTCGTTCACATCATGGTTTAGGTCCCTAACCCTTCCAAGTGGCGAGTCCGTGGAAGAGAAAATGTTGAGAAAGTTAGCTAACCACCCAAGAAGAACCGTGGTTACCTTTCAGGCATACAACATCAATGGTTTTACCTTCTACACCCAATAGAAGGATAAGAAGAGCAAGTGTCAAAACAGCGGTGTACGAGTAGAAGCCATTGACGAAGAGGACCAGGCGACCTCGTACTATGGGTACATTGAGGAAATATGGGAACTAGACTACAGTGCAAATTTACAGGTTCCCATATTTAAATGCAAATGGGTGAAGCACCCTAATGGCGTCGAGATGGATGAATATGGTTTCACAATTGTTGATCTTAACAATGTTGGTCACAAAGATGACCCTTGGATACTTGCCAAGACCGTGGAACAGGTGTTTTATGTACTTGATCCAAAGGACGAAAAGAAATACATTGTTGTTCCAGGTAAACAAAGAATCGTTGGAGTGGAGAATGTGGAGGATCGAGATGACTACAATCAATATGACGAGGTGCCATGTTTCATAGATCCGAAAAATTTTAAAATCTTGGAAGCAAGACTCTCCTTTGCTGGCGAAATGCCCTACATGCGCACTGATCATTGTGAAGGAAAAGTCGTTAAAGGATAACTCAAGCATCATATAGTTTTATTTTGTTAAGTACCTTTTATTATTTCAACCATTTATATGTTCTATGTAATTTATGCTTATTTGAATATAAATATTGTGTAACTTATGTAATTTATGCCTATGTAATTTGAATAGTATTTATAAAAAAATTAGGAATAAAATGAGTAATACAATTTTTGGAACATGAATAACTTTATGTTAAAACAAACGACAACTTTTTAGCGGCGGCTCAAAAAACCAACCGCCTACAAAAATTTAGGACCTAACATTAATTTTTATTAAGTATAGGGGCCTAATTGTAAAAAGACACGACTAAAACATAATTAGTAATGAACTCAAGGGTTAATATATTATTTATAAAAAAATCAGGTGCTAATATATTATTTATAAAAAAATCAGGTGCTAAAATGAATAATAAATTTTTTGGAAAATGAATAACACTATTCAAAAAAAAATCGACATGTTTTTAACGGCGGCTCACAAAGGCAACCGCTGCTATCCCTTTGTAGCGGCGGTTGCCTTTGTGAGCCGCCGCTAAAGAGATTTGCCTTATATAAACACAGGGCGCGGCGGGGCCCGAACCCTAACCGGGTGTAGAAGAGACGACGCCGTCAGGCTGCCCTTCCGCCTCCCCGAGTACCGCCGCCGACGGCCTCTTCCTCCGCTGCTCATCAACGGCCATCGCACGAGCCCCCTCATCTGTCCCCGAGCACCGCATCTGAGCGCGCCAGCCTCCTCCCCCTCATCAACGACGAGCGCGTGGTCCCCCTCCCCCTCCTCGAGCGTGTTGTGTGGGCCTCCTTCTCCGAGCGCCGCCGTCGTGCTCTCCATCATCAACGATGAGCACGCGGGCCTCCTCCCCCTCCTCGAGCTCGCCGCATCTAACCGCACCAGCCTCCCCATCATCGACGACGAGTGCGTGGGCCTCCTCCCCCTCCTCGAGCTCGCCGCATCTGACCACACCAGCCTCCCCCTTATCGACGATGAGCACGCGGTCCCCCTCCCCCTCCTCGAGCATGCTGTGTGGGCCTCCTTCTCCTCCCGCTCCCTGAGTGTTGTCGCGTGGGCCTCCTCCTTCTCTCGCTCGATCGAGGAGCTCCGTCCAGAAGCCCCACATGCTCTCCCCAACACCTCCCTGAGCGAGCGTGTGCTCCTCTCCTCCTCTGCACCGTCCCGGAGCGCCGCCTCCCCGAGCTCTGACCAAGTGCGATCGTCCTCCTCCTCTTCCCCTCTAGGGTTGTGCTCATGCTCCTAGAATCCTGGTATGCCATGCTTACCCTGCTGGTGCAATGTTTCACTGTCTGGTGCTTGATGACCCATTGTCCTAGCCCTGCACACTACGTGTTCGATGTTATGTCATAGTAGACTGGTCTCATTTCATCGCAGCACTTTTGCTGGTCATGGCTGTGTGCTTCTGAGTTTTGTAGTGTTGTTCTGCAGCGACGGTTGATGTCCAGATTGGCTCACAGCACTTTTGTTGGTCACTAACTCTGAATTTGGTCCCTAGTAGTTTTAGAAAATGCTGCTATTATGATTGCTCTTATGATTGCCATGTACTATATATATAATTGCTGCCTATATGCTTACTGTTTGCTAGAATTTGAAAATGCTCACTATATATATAATTGCTGCCTAGTAGCTTTAGAAAATGCTGCTATTGTGATTGCTCTTAGTATCTGAATGTGCTAGCTGTCCTATATGCTTGCTTTTTTGCTCACTATCATGCTCACTATATTTGCTTATTTGCTGCCTATGGTATTTCTTTTGCTGCCATATCTAAATGTGCTAGCTGTCCTATATGCTTGCTTTTTTGCTCACTGTCATGCTCTCCATATTTGCTTATTTGCTACATGTGTTATTTCTTTTGCTGCCATATCTGAATGTGCTAGTCCCTATATGCTTGCTTTTTTGCTCACTGTCATGCTCACTGTATTTGCTTATTTGCTGCATGTGATATTTCTTTTGCTGACATATCTGAATGTGCTAGCTGTCCTATATGCTTGCTTTTTTGCTCACTGTCATGCTCACTATATTTGCTTATTTGCTGTCTATGGTATTTCTTTTGCTGCCATATCTGAATGTGCTAGCTGTCCTATATGCTTGCTTTTTTGCTCACTGTCATGCTCACTATATTTTCTTATTTGCTGCATGTGGTATTTCTTTTGCTGCCATATCTGAATCTGTTGCTTGTACTTGGTGTATAAAAAGTCTGGAGAGAATGCTTGTGTACACACAAGCATTCTCTCTAGGCTTTTTATTCAATAAATTACATATAAAAAGTCTGGAGAGAATGTTTGTGTGTATTGGGTGCCATAGTCTCTCTGTACTTATTATTTACTTGTGGCCATATATATGCCATATTACTTACTGTCCTATAGTCTCTCTGTACTTATTATTTACTTCTATTCTTCTCCTAGTCTCTCTATACTACTTATCTATTCTACATAGGCGATCGATGCTTAATGATGAAAGGGGGCTAAGTGAGGCTAGTGTGGTGATATGGACCATATCCAAGGATATTGGATACATGCTGCTGTACAGGTCAAGGATCTTAGAGCGTTGGATGGCTGTTGATTCGGCAACCCGCACTGAGAGCAAATTTTGATTTTTTCTATTATTCTCCTTGTCTCTCTGTACTACTTATCTATTCTACGTAGGCAATCGACCCATGCTCAATGACGAAAGCGGGCTAAGTGAGGCTAGTCTAGTGACATGGACCATATCCTAGGATATCGGATATATGTTGTTGTACGAGTCAAGGATCTTAGAACGTTTGAAGGCCGTTGATTCGGCAACCCGCACTGAGAGCAAATTTTGATTTTTCTATTATTTTCTTTTGTTTTCTTTGTCTCTATGCTCAATGATGAAATGTGCATACTCCTTGTTTTCTAACTTAGTCGTCATATCTAACATTAGCTGTCAAAATCTTCTCGTCATGACGGACAATATGCCCTCTCAAGAGGAAGACGCCCTCAGGGCGCACTCACAAGCGAGGTCGTCTTCAGATGATGAAGGAGCAAGCAAAAATTGGGAAGAACCAGAAGATCCGCATCCTCCACTACCAAAGGAACGTTGATTGGGGAGCCCGGATCCTGATTTCGTGCCTCAAGATGAGGTATGTTGTCAAAGATAATTCTCTCATTTGTTCAACAAATTTGTAAGCTAAAATCTAATACTTATATCCTAGGGCCCCCGACGAAGTGCCCGTCGGCTATTTGCAGCTGAGGCTGTAACAGATGAGGCCCTCGAGCTGCAAGTGGAAGAGGTGCCTGCCCAAGTTGCCACACAGAAACGCAAGCGCGGTCAGCACTCCGCGAACAAGGCAGAGGGCATCTACGAGGTTACTGCACTAGACCCCAAAGATGGAGAACCGATTGAACCCGCTGGTGTCAACGCCAAATGGCGGAACCGTTGTGGCAAAGTCGTGAGGGACCATTGCAAAATCATGTGGCAAGATTGGCGCCAAGTCCCGGATGGCAGAAAAGATGATATGTGGGATAATGTCACGTCAACCATCTGGTTCCAGCCAGCAGATCTCGAGAGAGCCAAGAAGGCCACAATGTCCACCCTTAATCACATCTTTCGAGAGTACAAGTCCAAGCTCAACTGCCAATACGTCAAGAAAAATTGAACCCCATTTGACAAGCATGGAAATATTAGTCAGCAGGAATGGGATGAGTTTGTTGAGGAGAAGACGAGCAGTGCTTCGAAGGAGCTCAGTGAAAAGATGGTTGAGCTGAACAAGCGGAACAAGTATAAGTCGCGGTTAGGTCCAGGCGGATATAAAAAGAAGATACCAATTTGGAGAGAACAGGAAGCCAAGCTCCGTGCGGAAGGAAAACCTGATCCATTGCCAAATACCAATGAGCATACCAGGAACTAGGTCTATGGTCGCTCTAAGTTAACCGAAGAAGGAGATATCATTGCAAAGGATCACGCGGCAAGTGAAGTCATGCAAGCCTTGAAACGCCCCATCGCAGCGCAGACAGAGGCTAGTCTGTTCACACCGGAGTATCACAAGGATGAGCTAGCGAAGGCTATTGGGACCAAAGAACATGGTGGTCGGGTACGAGGAGAGTCATCATCGGCAACATGGAAAGAAGGTTTCTCTGAAACATCCTCAGACCTCTACAAGAAGCATACATTGCATAAGAAAGAACAAGAAGATAAAGCCAAGGAGGATTGTAGGTGACAACTTCTTATGTTTGCTATCGACAAAGAAAGCGGTCGTTTGGACCCCAACCTGCAGGCTGCGGTGGATGCCTTCTTACGTGCTTCGTCCACATCCACGCAGCCATCCATCTCCACGCAACCATCAGTCTCCGGTCAACCATCAGTCTCCATGCAATCAGAAACGGATGACATCACTGAGGATACTCCTTGCGAGTTGCATGTGCCATTTGGTAACAAGGGAAAGACAATGAAGGTTGCATCGGGCACGGCATTTCCAGGAGAGATGCTCCATAACAAGGATATCCCCCCAGGTTACGTGCGCGTCACCGTGTCAGAAATAGTACCTGGCTATGAGGACAACAAGATCGAATGCCCGATACCTGAGGCGGGTATAGAAACTCTCCAAGATGCCCTTGGTTCTTTCATTATTTGGAAACGCCATGAAGTTGTCCTCTCACCATGAGTTTGTCCACCCCCGTTGTCTGGGCATAGGTCCTTTCATGCGAGCCAGCCAGCTAATACAGGTGGACAACCATCTCCTATGTCTGCGGCAGCCTCAGGAAACAAGCCTCAATCTCCTCATGCGGAAGCCGACTTGACTCATAGTCCTATAATCTATAGTGCCAACGAGCCTCTTCCGCAGAGTATTCAGCCTCGGGAAACAATCCAAGTCGAGCCTCCATCAATAGCTGCTGCGGCGGTTCAAGTTCAGGCTCCAGTAATCCAAGTCTAGCATGCGCCAGTCGTCGTCAAGGCTTCGATAATCCCAAAGACGATTACCGGTTTTGACAAAGAGCCAAAGGACCCAAAAGCAAGAAATGATGTTGATAAGTACTTGGCTGGATTGAAAAACATCTAGCAAGCACCGGTAAGCTCGTCATCGAAGAACAAGATCCTCCGGATAAAGTGTCATATGACGATCACATTTTGGACAATCCTATGGACGATGTGGACTACCCGACATTCAAATTGGGTAAGCCCCTTATATCAAACAACATGTACAAGAACCTGCCGTGGGAGATGCGAAAGTTGTATAACTGGTACATGATGGCATCAAAGGAAGAGGTCAACGCAATCACTTGTAGGATTCCAACTGAGGTGTTCAATGAAGAGGACGATGAACAAACCTTAGGCCTATTTTGGGAGGATGTCCACTTAATGTTTCGCCTAGGTAGGATGGACATCACCTTCATCACCTTGTGGTGCATGTAAGTTTCATGTTCGATGTACTTCGAATTTCAAGCACAATTCAATATATTACCTTATATCTTTTTTTTGTAGCATGAACTCTTTTTATCAAATAAAGAGGGTTGATATAAAAGATTGGAAGGTGGCCTATATCAACCGAACCGCATCAACCAAAGCAGTATAAACCCAACGGTAGATTCGGATCACTGACCGGATAAGACACCAACAGAGATAGGTGAAATGAAGGCGGTCATGAGAAATGAAGCAAGGACTCGGGTTATAAATTATTTATGCGAGTGCTTCCTGAAAAGGCAAGATAGACAATGCATCTTAGCCCCCTACAACTTCAAGTAAGTTGGACCACTATTGCCTTCGTCATCTATCATATAATGAAGTTAAATCCAATCGTAAGTAACTTGTTGTCAACATTCTTGTAGTGATCATTGGATCTGTTTTATGATAATTCCCAAAAATGTGTACCTTCTCGTGCTAGACAGTCTCGACTACGACAAGAAGTTGTACAGCGACATGGTGGAAGTCATAGATAGGTAACAAATTACTCTATGTGTATATGAATTGATAATGTTAATATCATCTAATGATGCTTTTGTCGACCGTTTAGTGCTTACGAGAAATATGTCATTGCGGGAGGGAAATGTCATCCAAGACGGAAAAAGAAGATGTACTTCCGTCATCAGTTTTGGGTAAGATTTATATGCATCACATACATGTCTTTATCGTAGTATCCATCATATAAAGTGTAACTAACTTGTGTTCTCTACTATATAGTGCTTTAAGCAACAAAAGGGTAGTGTGCATTGCGGCTACTACACGTGTGTGCTCGCATCTAGCTCTTCATCTTACCTAGTTTGATTTTGTTTATGTTCATTTTATTTTACTCGAATAGTGAAGTTTTGAGATCTCATATTAACATACTCTACTCATGTGACACAGAGGGCCATAAGGGAAAAGGCACAATGGGCTGCAAAGATGAAGAGGAACGCCGAGATCAAAAAGGGTATGATTCCTCAATCACGCGTTCACTTGAGTACAAATGACATGTATCTAGTTGTAGCTTCTCTTTTTCATTTTATGTTGAGAGAGGTGATTAGTCCAGAAGGGAAGTGCTTTGACTCAAATACTGAACTAGCAACAAAACATAGGTCCCTTTATGAGTGGGCTGGTTCAAGAGCACTATATGAGCCTAATGTATCAAAAAAAGATGATGACTATGCATTAGGGTTCATATAAAATATTTTGTAAGCTCAATTGAACATTTTGATGACAATGTTGTATATATTCTATGATGAGATGTAAATATCTGTGATGAGATTGTAAATACCTGTGATAAGATGTTGTAAATATCTGTGATGAAATTTGTAAATTTTTGTGTATGCAGAATCTATGATTTCTGTATATTTGCTAAATTTTATTTTTTTGGAAAATAACAAGTAGCAGTGGTTGATGTTGTCAACCGCCACTACTAATAGCTTCTATTAGCGGCGGTTGAAGGTCTCAACCGCCACTACTGATGGCTGACAATAGCGGCGGTTGACATCTTCATCCGCCGCTACTAATATGTCTGTAGCGGCGCTTTGTATGGGCGATAGACCACCCGCCGCTACAAATGCATATTTGTAGCGGCGTTTGCATAGCGGCGGGGTGGCTTGCCCGCCGCTAGAGGTCCTTTCCAACCGCCACTACAGTGCATGTTTGTTGTTGTGATCGGATCTAGATCTAATGACTTAAAGAGGTGACTGAAAGTTACCCCAAACTTTCAGTCAGCTGAAAATTAGCAAGTTCCGTACTATATATATTTGCTGCTGGACGACATCATATAAACACGTTATTTGCTACTCAATTGTCTTTTGCTAGAGGACACTACTCAATTGTGGTAATTTGTTGTACTAGACATCAAAGTCACTAAAATATTTATTTTTAATACAAAGAAGAGAAAAAACATGTAAATATATCAAATTACACTTACGCTATGACAGAAAATTGATAATATGATTATCAAATTAATGTGTTTTGACCCAACTCTGTAGTAGAGGCATTAGTGTCAAATATAAGTTCGTTCCTCTCATTTGTACTCCATAAGAAACATGAATATTTTAATGTGTTAGATGTCCACCAGCAAATTACATGTGTTGTGGCAAATATGTATTTGAATGATGTCCCGTACTAGCAGATACCTGAGGTGGCGGTCGATCATGGTCCATGGCCTCGCTCCCACACTCTCGTCCATTGACAGCTAGTCCCCCCCCCCCCTCCTCTCCTCGCTCTCAGTTCTGTGTCTTTTTATTTAAAATAATCAGTTTTACCAATGTGGTTGGTGGGCCGTTGGGTATCCACCGAAGACACAATGACATATGGGCCCAGGTTCATTGGACATGTGGGCCCATTGGGCTTCCTCTGTGTGCCTGTGTTAGCTGGACCCCATGAGCGTGCCCAAAGGCGGCTGTTGGCTCTTGCCGCCCGCTGCTGCCATGCACATAGTACTCAATAACCCAATTTCTTCAAGCGCCAGCTCTTGAGCTAGTAGTCCCCTCTCTCTTCACTTTTTCCTATAAATTATTATTGTTGCTAGATCTTACTGTCGAGTACGTACCTCCGCCGTTGGGGACGCCACCTCGTGGAGCTCCACTGTTCCTCTAGCCACCCTTCTTCTATGAAGTACCCAGATGATTTCTAGGAGAGAGAACATAGCGTGAGATGCGATTTGGTAACTCAGGGCGATGTGTAGCTCGAGCAGCTCGATCCTTGGATTCATGAGGCAGCAAGATGTAGAGCGCATGGGGCAGCAAGTTCACATCCAGTTCCTATACCAGATGCATCACAATACACGTCAAACGGTTTAGTGATGTCTGGCTGAGCCAATACGGGGGCAGTGGTTAATAGTTCCTTCAACTTCTGAAATGCTTCTTCACATTTATCACTCCATTCGAACTTCACATTGTTTTTCAGTAATCTTGTGTTAGGCTTTGATAACTGGGAAAAATTAGGGATGAACCTACGATAATATCCAGCTAGTCCATGGAAACTACGAACTTGATGAACCATTTTTGGTGGCTTCCAATCTAGCACATCTTGAACTTTCCTGGGATCTACCAAGATTCCTTCTGCTGAAACTATGTGGCCAAGAAACGAAACACAGTCCAACCAAAATTACACATGCTGAATTTTGCATACAACTTGTGATCTCAAAAACATTGAAGAACAATGCGAAGATGTTCAACATGCTCTTCCTTGGACTTAGAGAAAATGAGGATGTCATCAATGAATACTAAAACAAATTTCTCTAGCTCTGGCATGAATACTGAATTCATGAGGTACATGAAATAGGCAGGGGCATTTGTCAATCCGAATGACATTACTAGATACTCGAATAATCCGTATCTAGTAGAGAAAACAGTCTTCGGAATGTCTTCTGCTCTAATCTTTATTTGATGATAACCCGAACGGAGGTCAATTTTTGAAAATACCTTGGCACCAACCAATTGATCAAAAAGGATATCAATTCGGGGCAGCGGGTATTTATTTTTTATTGTAACATCGTTGAGAGGCCGATAATCAATGACAAGGCACAGAGATTTATCCATCTTCTTCACAAAAATAGCAGGGCATCCCCAAGGTGAAGTGCTTGGGCGAACGAATCCTTTTTCCAACAACTCATTCAACTGCTTCTTCAATTCAACCAGCTCATTTGGGGCCATTTTATATGGTCGACGGGATATTGGAGAAGTTCCTGGCTGTAGTTCTATCTAAGACATTGAAGTTCAATGGTTTTCCAAATTTTGTGCCTAAGTTAGCTTAAAACTTGATTTAGTGACTGCTACACACTAGGATAGATTCCCCATTTACAAAAGTCGAAACTTAATCTATCCTTGTGATTAATTTCTTCCATCACTACCAGCACCATGTTAGTTATTACGGATATGCATTCTCTGCTTGTGGAAGACTGTACTCACCATTGAGTTTTTGTTCCAGATGGGCGACCATGGCTTTGAGGAGCTTGCGCACGATGGGTGGCGCTACACTACCGGTCTCCACCACCATGGCTATCCTACCCTTTTGTGGGAGCTGCTACGCTTGATGGGCTACGAGGAGCAGCCTTCATATCGTGGGCGTGAGGTCCACCGCCACGGTGTGATTTTTGCAGAGGTGCACAACAGCGTGTCACCCCAACCGCACAACCCCGACATGGCGGGGATGAAGAGCATGGTGACGTGTGGGCGCCATCGGGAGGGCTTGGAGAGATTCACCTATAGGGCTCTCACTCACTTCTGCGGGCGCAACATGTCCGCGCTCTCGAGGACTCCGTTCGAGATGATCCCTATTTGACACCAGGCTGACCTGGTTTGGCAGAGGCACGTGAGGCACATCTCCCGTGACGACTACCCGGAGTACTACGGGTGATACCTGCCCAGTAGGAGATGGAGCTTATGGGAGAGGACCTAGAGACCCTGGCCCATGAGAACCAGGGCCTACAGTCACAGCTGGAGGCGGCTCTGGCGCCACCGGCAGCACCAGAGGAGGACATAGATGAGGAGTCCAATGTAGACTATGAGGCACCAGCACCGACAGGAGCAGACCGTCCTGGACCCTCCGGCATGGCTGGAGACAGGGCTTAGTAGATCGTAGTAGACAAGACTAGGCCATGCATGTAGGGCAGGTGGTAGGTAGCTTTTGTCAATCCACACGTGGTTGCTGTATTTTCGGGATCACCCACGTGAACTTCTTTTGTAACTCAATGGCCACATATTCCGAGATTATGTATTGCAGACCTTATTGACTTGTACTTAAAACTTATGGTAGTTATGGATGCAAACTTTGTCAGAAAATGTTAGCTATTTCATTGATGCCCTGTGTTGCGATGTTATATGAATTCACTTATGCAATAATGTTGCTGGAAAAGAGACTAATTGGAATCCTTATTGTAGCATTTCAGAATGGTTCGCACTCGCAACACCAACAAGCTCCACGACGAGCAGCCCGAAAGCTCTAGGGCTAGGGAGAAGAACACTCAGCATGAGGCTCCACCACCACCTCCCAACCCCATGCAGATGATGGCGCAGTTCTTCGCCAGCATGATAGAGAACCAACAATAGCAAGCGGAATTCATGCAGTAGTTGGCACAACAGAACATGGCCAACAGGAATGCTAGGGCAACAATGACGGCACACCATAGAATAGTACCTATGCTGATTTCCTCGCCACCAGGCCACCTTCCTTCAGCTCCACCACTGAACCTATGGAGGCTGAAACTTTCCTATGCATGCTCGAGTCCAAGTTTGGGCTTCTCAACTACATGCCTGTGCAGAAGACGTTGTTTGTGGCACAGCAGTTGCATGGTGCAACTAGGGCATGGTGGGCCAACCATGTCGCCTCAGTTGGAGAGAACCCACAGATCACTTGGGACGAGTTCAAGACAGCGTTTCGTGCCCACTATATTCTTGCAGGGCTCATTCGCAGGAAAGCACAAGAGTTTGCAGCACTGAAACAAGGCAACCGTAGTGTTGAAGAATACTGCGAGGAGTTCAACCGCCTGGCAGTCTACACTCCTGAACAGGTAGACACCCCCGCCAAGCGCAAGGACCGTTTCTTGGAGGGACTGTTGGCAGTTCTTAGGCCTAACAGGGAATATCTGCAAGCGTACAGATGCCGACGTAGCTTTCTCTCGGGAGTATTCCAGAGTATCAATTTCCACAGGGAACGAGTAAAGTGTCACTCCTAATCTATCAAGTCCTAGTGATGAGGGTGCAGAACAAAGTGTACTCCATAGGGAGAAGAAGTCCTCAGGCCAGGCAATCTAATGCAGTGAACCTTCTCCAAGTAACTTAGTGAGAACTCTATTTCCAAATATCTGCTTCGGGGCACGATAACGATCCACAGGTAAGAGTCGGTAACTAACCTCATGTACTAGTGGGCATGTTAACGCTAGACAACCCTGCTTGAGACTTCCCAAACGTGGTGGAATTCAATTTTGGACGGACAGGACTGTCACCACCTGCCGCCTACCACACAGGCTAAGTCTAAACACCACGTCTAAACATAGACTTTTATACCAGTTCTAGAATTGGTAAACATAATAAGATAATGCTGCAAAGCAATAAAAAGTTATGCACGAGGATCCCGCAGAATAAAAGGATAGAAATACTCACTTTATTACTTGGGCATGAATTCTACTACATGTTACCCGGCCCCGAAGATGAGGGAGATTACTCACGCAGGAGCTTCAACCCCCGAGGCACAAGTTGAAGGAGCCAGTATTCTGAACTCCTCCTCCTACACCTCTACTCTTCTACTTGGGTAAAACTTGGGACTAATGCTTATTTCTTCTCTATTCCTCTCTCTTCTATCAAATTCCCCCTCTATTTATAGGTGCCAAAGACTTGGCAGGTACTTGTAGGTGAGGGAGAGTCGGTGGGCAAAAGTTCCCCCACCGGGCGGCATGCACCGTCAGGTGGCAACCCAGGCCGGGCGGCCACACGATTGAGTCGGTTTCTGACCGCCTTCCCTCAGACGGCTCAGATTTGGTCCGGATGATGGTTGTTGGGTCAGTTTTCAACCGCCTTATCCACTTGGCGTCGGTTGGCATGATAGGCCAAGTGGGCTGGACACCCCCGGAGGAAAAGTCCTAGGCCGGGCGGCGGCCCATTTTTGGTGCCGACCCCCTCCGGGTCATGTCTTCACTTGTCCAAGTTGTGCCACGTGAATGCCTCCTTTACTTCTCCACTTTTTACCCTCCTTAGTCCGGTGATGGAAAACGGCCTCATGGTGGAGTGTTTTTGCAGGGTCGGCTGGGTCGGATGGTTCAGCCTGAAGAGACTCTGTTTTAACTAGCCGGGTGGCTGATTTCAGCCTGATAAGACCCTGTCGGCTGAGTTCTGATTTCAGCCGTCACGACCCTGCCCGGGCCCTGATTTCAGCCTCATACGACCCTGTCGGCCGGCTGTTTCATGGCAGGATCGGCCGCTAGGGCATTTCTTCATGTTTTTACCTAATTTTGGCCCTTTTGAACCTGCAAACACATATATCACCAAAACTCATGGAACTTTATTAGTTTAAACAAATATTCATGAAACTTTGGTCTTTATCTTGCATTTCTCGATCGGTTGGTGGCCGATATTGGGTTTTAAGGGCCACCAACACCTCCCCAAGCTTAAACCTTTGCTCGTCCCGAGCAAATTAAAACTTGGAAGTGATGGATCAGGAGTTGCTTCAATATTAGAGCCCTGCAAGTGTCAAGTGCACAAACACATACTCCTACAACATAGGGGTAATAGTAAACCAGCACAAGTTGATCACTAACTCTTTCTGATTGTAAGTGGGTCCCTTAGGCATTTTATGACCTTGTCATGAGCGGTTGGAACTCAGAACAACTAGTTTAGATTTGTCACTTAACCTCCTACATGATCATGAGTCCAAAGTTTTTGTAATGCTACATAAGATTGAAAATTTTCCCTCTTGGTGCAATCCTTCACTATGACTCTCATCTCTCAAAAAGTGTATTTCCTCACCAAGTGCTCATCATACTCTATGAAATTTGGCTCTATATGTGGAGCTTGGTAGGATGGCACATCTAGTATGCATATTCTGTTAAGTTAAGAGATGGTCCTAGCGAAAAGACTTTGCACTTTCTCATTCCAACCATTTAGAAATAATGTCCAGGGGAGTGTGAGAGAATGCACTCACGCGAAGGAGTGGACTAGCACAATAGCAAAGATCTTTATCAAAAGACTGGATTTTTGTGCTTGAGTGAAATGATGGTCCTTTATTTTGCTCAAAGGATTTAATGAACCTTGAAACTTGATATTTGTACATCTACGAGAGCTGATAATTTTTCTCATTTTTTGCTTTCTTTCTTTGTTTCTTCTTTTCTTTCTTTCTTTTTCAGCTCTCATAGTGCAGGTAAGCTAGTTCAATGGTTCAACTATTTTTGCAAACTTTTTCTGAGCATTTATTTTGGGAGGACCAAAATCTTTCTTGTAGGATCAAGATTTTCGCAAAGGAGAGATTTTTGGCAAACACGCTTGGTGAAGTGGATGCTTGAATCCAATGTGGAAACCATATAACCAAGCATGATTATTTGAGAACTCAAAGATAACCCGAAGGAAAATGATTGGCTTTGAAAGTGCAAGTCCCTCATAAGGATCAAATCCTTACCAAACTCAATGCATACATCGATGGCATAAAAGTGGGTTCACAATTAATATCTGGCCTTGGTAGGAATTTTTCTATCATAAGAAAGATATACACCAAGTAGGGGGGTTTTATTACAGCATGGTTTTGAAAGAAATCATTGGACTCTAATCATGAGGAGATCATAGACTCATCCAAACATGCTATATCATGAATTTCAACAACTAGACTTGGTGTTTATTAGCCATTTTGCACCCACTAAAACATAGAGAGACTAGCTTTGTCATCATGCTGCTCTACCATTACCCACCAAAATGAAGAGTTGAGATTGTATACTTGAGACTCACAGGGAGCTAACAGAGCAACTATTCATCATTTCCATAGGCAAGGTAGAGACTAAGTTCTCAAATTTTATTTGAAAAGGGAAATATTTTTATTCTTTTTGGTTGTGCAAATTTTTATGATTTTCTTTGAAAACTAAAAAAAAAGTCTTTTTGGGTTTTCTTAAAACAACTCAACTAGAGAAAGGGGGAGAGAGGATAGAACAAGCGGCGCACCTTGGTTTGGGTACCTCCCCAAGCTTAGGTCTTTGCAAGACTTAAGCTTAGATGACTTTCACTGCGGCGGTTGATACTCGATGTTGAAGTGGACGAACAGTTGGTCCATCATGGAGAGGTTCATCTGAAGCTGTTCTGATGTTTGTTGCTGCCATTCTTATCCATCCCTTATGGCTGCTTGTATTTCTTGAGTTCGTTCGTTGGTTTCATAAGCATTGGCAACCAAGTATTGCACGTCTTCTTCCAACTCCGAAAAGTTGTACGATGTGAATCGGGCAGAACGTGAAGTGCCTATGCCTCCATGAGGTTGGTGGTAGCTCCCCGTCCCATAAGGATTGTACGGTTCATACTCTTCATGGGATGAACTAGTGTAGTGTGATGAGCTAGTAAATCCCGGGACTTGTGGTTGCTCCCAATGATATTGTGAGCTTTCCGAAGCACCTGTTTGAGGTGGTCTTGTCCCTGGCCTATCCCCTAAAACACTGTGTCGTGCACGCATCCGGCCGTGTTGAGTGCGTACTCAAAATCAGCGAGGACGTTGATTCGCTCGAGGAAGTTGTGGTCGAACTTGCGCATGGATGTGAACTCCCGGTGCCGAATGGCGATGAGTTTGCTTCACTCATCATAGCCATTAAACACCATATTCTCTGCACTCTCCATGAACTTGTCAAACTCTTTGTCTTGCATGCTTTGCACTGTTGGGGCTTCGGATATGAACATTGAGTCTGAGAGGTAGCTCGGGGCACACCCATGTGAAGCTCCTGAGTACTCGGCTTCTGAGCGCTCAATTGGCGTGTGCCTCCCACGGCTCGAGCCGTTGCTGCTTGGTGTAGAGGCTGCTCCAAATATTTTCCATTCCTGCAAAAGGGGTTACTTGGACACAATACCCGAAGGACAAAATGATGATAATGGTTAGCGGTTAGTCGCTCGGTTAGTAGTCCAAGTGTTAGTCGTTCAAACGTGCAAGGGTGAAAACAAATTCTCTCTAGTTGGTTTTATTGCAGCACACTTTTATTGCTAAGTGCAAAGTGCACTTACTAGAGAGAGCTAGTGAAGTGAGAAGAGGAATGCAAAGGGAGAGAGTTTGTGAGGGAGAGAAAATGTTTTCAACTGAGGGTGGAGAAGCAAAGGAGAGTGAGCCCTCTATTTATAGGCTAAAGAGGAGCCTTGGGGGGGAGGAGTGGCTAGGCCGGGCGGCGACCCACGCCGGACGGCAACCCAGGCCGGGTGGCGCCCTATGCCGGCCGGCACTCCCTTTTCCTCCATTTGCTCTATTATTGCTCTAGTGGTGATGGGAGATGGCTAGGCCCAAGTGCCATGTGATCCACTTGCTCAATTTGTCTAGAAATTAGCTAAGAGTGTAGGGAGCAAGGATAGAGTGATGGGATGGCCAAAGCCTAGGTGAGTAGGGTGGTAGGTGAGTGTGAGTGGTGAAAGAGTGAGGTGAATGGGTGGCTCTCATTCATTCACTTCATTCATAGTGGGGCTTTTGATGAGCATTTTTCTTCAAGGTAAGGCTGGCCACACCTTCACCACTCATGGCCATCATCTCTGCATTACAAGTGCCAAGAATCTGAGAAAAAGTTGTGTTGGGCGGCATGGCTTGCCGGGCGATAGAAATGACCCAGTCGGGTGATCGTTTTCATGAAAAATGACCCCCAGGGTGGTAAGCGTAGACTGGGTTATTTTAGGTTAGGTGGCTCAAGATTAGCTAGCTGGGTGATCATATTTCGCCAAATATAACCTCCCGGGTGCTAAAAATTGATAAAATCTGACCTCCAAAAATTTTACCTAGCCGGGTGGTCATTTTCATGGAATATGACCTCCCGATTTGCTGAAATCCAACTAGCCGGGTTCGATGATCAGACCATCACCCAAAGGGTCGTTTTTGCTGAAATTTGACCTCCCGGGTACTAATATTTGACTGGTCGGGTTGGATTCTAGGTACTTGAATATTACCTAGCCGGGTGGTCATTTTCATGAAATACGACCTCGAGGGTGTTAAAAACTGACTGGTTGGACAGGAGCCTCAGATTATCACCCGGGTGGTCGTTTTTTATGAAATTTGACCTCTCGGCCAGTAAACTTGGCCGAGCCATCACCAATAAATTTTTTCTTTTATAGCCTAATTTAATGGTTAAAGATGAAACTAAAAACAACCTAATTTAGTGGTATGGTGAAAAACAAAGAAAAACTAGCGGACGATACGAAGTTCGGAATGGCACTGCTACCGTTCCCCGGCAACGGCACCAGAAAGCTTGTTGGCGGTTCTTAGGCCTAACAGAGAATATCTACAAGCGTACAGATGCCGACGTAGCATTCACCCGAGAGTATTCTAGAGTATCGATTTCCACAGGGAACGAGTAAAGTGTCACCCCTAATCTATCAAGTCCCAGTGATGAGGGTGCAGAACAAAGTGTACTCTATAGGGAGAAGAAGTCCTCGGGCCAGGAAATCTAATGCAGTGAACCTTCTCCAAGTAACTTAGTGAGAATTCTATTTCCAAATATCTGCTTCGGGCATGATAACGATCCACAGGTAAGGGTCGGTAACTAACCTCAGGTACTAGTGGGCACGTTAATGCTAGACAACCCTGCTTGAGACTTCCCGAACGTAGTGGAATTCAATATTGGACGGACAGGACTGTCACCACCTGCCGCCTACCACACAGCCCGTGGGGACAAATGCAATCCCAGGAAAGCAAAGTCTAAACACCACGTCTAAACATAGACTTTCATACCAGTTCTAGAATTGGTAAACATAACAAGATAAAGCTGCGAAGCAATAAAAAGTTTTGCACGAGGATCCCGCAGAATAAAAGGATAGAAATACTCACTTTATTACTTGGGCATGAATTATACTACATGTTACCGGCCCTGATGATGAGGGAGATTACTCACGCAGAAGCTTCAATCCCCGAGGCACGAGTTGAAGGAGCCAGTATTCTAAACTCCTCCTCCTAAACCTCTACTCTTCTACTTGGGTAAAACTTGGGACTAATGCTTATTTCTTCTCTATTCCTCTCTCTTCTGTCGAATTCCCCCTCTATTTATAGGTGGTGAAGACTTGGCGGGTACTTGTAGGTGAGGGAGAGTCGATGGGCAAAAGTTCCCCCGTCGGGCGGCGGGCCACGCCGGGCGGCCGGGCATGTCAGGTGGCATGCATCACCGGGCGGCAACCCAGGCCGAGCGGCCACACGATTGAGTCGGTTTCCGACCGCCTTCCCTCGGACGGCTCAGATTTCGTCCGGATGATGGTTATTGGGTCGGTTTTCAACCGCCTTATCCACTTGGCGTCGGTTGGCATGATGGGCCAAGTGGGCTGGACACCCCGAGAGGAAAAGTCCCAGGCCGGGCGGCGGCCCATTTTTGGTGCCGACCCTTTCCGGGTCATGTCTTCACTTGTCCAAGTTGTGCCACGTGGATGCCTCCTTTACTTCTCCACTTTTTACCCACCTTAGTCCGGGGATGAAAAACGGCCTCATGGTGGAGTGTTTTGCAGGGTCGGTTGGGTCGGATGGTTCAGCCTGATGAGACTCTGTTTTAACCAGCCGGGTGGCTGATTTTAGCCTGATATGAACCTGTCGGCTGAGTTCTGATTTCAGCCGTCACGACCCTGCCCGGGCCCTGATTTCAGCCTCATACGACCCTGTCGGCCGGCTGTTTTATGCCAGGATCAGCCGACGGGGCATTTCTTCATGTTTTTACCTAATTTTGGCCCTTTTGAACCTGTAAACACATATATCACCAATACTCGTGGTACTTTATTAGTTTAAACAAATATTCATGAAACTTTGGTCTTTACCTTGCATTTCTCGACCAGTTGGTGGCCGATATTGGGTTTTAAGGGCCACCAACAGGAACTCAGCGCAGAGTTGCAGGACTGCCTCAACCTTAACATGGGCGGCACATTTGCTGAGTTCATTAACAATGCTATCGTTGCGGGAGACGGGTATCGCAAGGTGATGGCAGAGCGGAAGAGATCAGCTAGTTCTATGGGGTCATCCGGTGGACCCCCACAGAAGTATCGCATGCTGTACACGGATCCATCGAGACAGAGGTGTCGTTCCACCCCCGTGTCAGCACCGTTCCCACGTCCACCCCAGCAGCCACAGCAGCGACCCCAGGCACCACTTCAATAGCAGAACCAAGGAGGGTATCACCCACAGCAGCAGCAAAACACTCAGACAGGGCCTTTTCCCTATTACAACTGCGGTCGTCTGGGACATTTTTTGAGGGAGTGCACCTTCCCCAAGAGGAACACGGGCCAGAACCCGTCGAGAAACAACAACAACAACAGCAACAACAACAACAACAACAACAACAACAACTGCAACAACAGGGGACCCAACCGCACTGGCTGCGTGAACAACACCTCTCGAGGAAGTTCCAGAGAACAACCCCATCCTCGCTGGTATGTTCTCTATCCAAGACCGCCCCCACACTCGTGCTATTTGATTCGGGGGCTTCCCACAATTTTATCAGTGCATCCTATGCTAAAACTCAACAACTACCCCACCACCTTATGAAATCACAGTACCTCATTAGGTCAGCACATGGGCACACTCCCGCTAGGTATGAAGTTAGAAGACTACCTATAACTCTAGCAGAAAAGGTGTATCTAGCGGACTACATAGTGCTTGAGGGAATCAACATCGATGTGATCTTAGGGATGCCATGGATGAAGTATCACAAGGCCCTCCTAGACACGGACACCTATACCGTACACCTAAACTCCCCCACCCAAGGCAAAGTGAGTTTTCTAGTAAATTATCCCCGATTGGCAACACCTATAGTTCACCACACCACAGTCACTCAATTAGGTGATATTCCAGTGGTTAGCGAGTTTCCAGACGTGTTCCCTCATGATCTTCCTAGACTGCCTCCGGACCGGGATGTTGAATTTAAGATTGAGTTACAGCCAGGCACTGCCCCTATATCCAAGGGAACGTATAAAATGGCACCCAAGGAATTAGCAGAGCTGAAAGAGCAATTGAAAGAGTTGCTAGATAATGGATTTATATGACCAAGTTCTTCACCTTGGGGTTGTCCGGCTTTGTTCGTAAAGAAGAAGGATGAGACCTTGAGGCTATGTGTGGATTACCGACCACTCAATGCCATGACTATCAAGAATAAATACCCACTACCCCGTATTGACATTCTCTTCGACCAGTTGATTGGAGCTAAAGTTTTCTCCAAGATCGATCTGCGATCTGGATACCACTAAATTAAGATCCGTGCTGAAGATATCCCCAAGACAGCATTCTCCACTCGGTACGGGTTTTACGAGTATTTAGTGATATCATTTGGTTTGACAAAGGCACTGACACACTTCTTGTATCTCATGAACTCAGTGTTCATGCCAGAGCTAGACAAGTTTGTAGTAGTGTTTATTGATGACATTCTAGTCTACTCCAAGTCAGAAGAGGAACATGCAGGGCATCTTCGCATTGTGCTACAGAGGTTAAGGGAACAACAGCTATATGCTAAATTTAGCAAATGCGAATTTTAGTTGAAGCAAGTACCATTTCTAGGCCACATCATCTCAGAAGAAGGCATAGCAATAGATCCTAGCAAAGTAAGAGATGTACTGAATTGGAACACACCAAAAACCATATTTCACATACGCAGTTTTCTTGGATTGGCCGGCTACTACCGCTGTTTCATCCCAAATTTCTCCAAGATCACAAAACCCATGACTGAGCTGCTGAAGAAAGAAAAGAAATTTGTATGGGACCAAGGCTGCGAGAACGCTTTTCAAACCCTAAAGAAGCATCTAACGACTGCCCCAGTATTAGCTCAACCGGACCTGGGGAAGCCATTTAATGTCTATTGCGATGCTTCAGGTACTGGATTAGGATGTGTGCTCATGCAAGATGGACGAGTCATCGCTTATGGATCCAGACAATTGAGGAAGCATGAGCAGAATTACCCCGCACATGATCTAGAACTAGCAGCAGTGGCGCTAGCGTTAAAAATGTGGAGACATTACCTGCTTGGAAATCTAGTATGTATCTATACCGACCACAAGAGCTTGAACTACATCTTCACCCAGGATCATCTGAACATGAGGCAATGTCGCTGGTTGGAACTGATTAAGGATTATGAGTTGGAAGTGCGCTACCACCCCGGAAAAGCTAATGTTGTGGCTGACGCACTAAGTCGCAAGGCCCAATGCCACCACATCATGGTCCGTCCACAAGTGCAAGATGGTCACTATGTCCAGGTAACACCCCACGGAGCTCTCTATAGCCTGGCATTGATCCCTACCCTGCGAGAAGAGATAGTAGAGGCCCAGAGGAATGATGTTGGCATGGCACACGTTAGGAGGAGATTAAAAGAAGGTGATGTTAAGTTTTAGTGTTTTCAAGAAGGCACAGAAGGCGTTTTATGGTTCAAGGATCGTCTAGTAGTACCTAAGAACTTGGAACTTTGTAAGAAGATCTTGGACGAAACCCATGTTGCAAAATACTCCATGCACCCGAGAAGCAACAAGATGTATCACGATTTGAGATCCAGATATTGGTGGACTCGTATGAAGAGGGAGATGGCTAAGTATGTAGCGGAATGTGATACCTGTCGTTGGGTCAAGGCCGATCATCTCAAGGAGGACAGATAGCTACAACCCTTGAGTGTTCTAGCATGGAAATGGGAGGATATTAGCATGGATTTCATTGTTGGTCTTCCCCGCACTTCATGCAAGTTTGACTCTATATGGGTGATTGTTGATCGTTTGACTAAAGTTGCACATTTCATCCCTGTATCGACATGGTTCACAATAGAGAGGTATGCACAATTATATATAGATCGGATCCTATGCTTACACGGAGTGCCCAAAACAATTGTATCCGACAGGGTCCTCAGTTTGTTGGACGCTTTTGGGAAATGCTACACGAGTTACTTGGCACCAAGTTAATCCGGGGTTCTTCATAACACCCCCAAACAGATGGTCAGACAGAAAGAGTTAACCAAATATTAGAGGACATGTTGAGGGCCTATGTATTGAATCATAGCAAAAAATGGGACGAATGCTTACCATTGGCCGAGTTTGCATACAACAATAGTTATCAAGAAAGTATCAAGATGGCACCGTTTGAAGCTCTCTATGGTCGTCGTTGTCGTACACCTTTAAGTTGGTCAGAATCAAAGGAGAGAGTAATATTCGGCCTGGAACTAGCGCAACAAGCTGAGGAGAAAGTACTCGAAATCCAATCAAATTTAGGAGCAACAAAATCAAGGAAGAAGAGCTATGCGGATAAAAGATGTCACCCACTGGAATTCAGAGCTGGTGATATGGTCTATCTCTGAGTGTCACCAACCAAAGGTGTACAACGATTTGGGATTCGCGGAAAGTTAGCACCTCGTTACATCGGCCCCTACCCAATCTTTGCCAGATGTGGGCCTATAGCCCACAAACTCCAGCTACCCAAGGAACTCGCTGGGGTGCATGACACATTCCATGTGTCCCAACTCAAGAAATGTTTGAAGACACCAGTAGACATTCCGCTGGAGAGCACCGATCAGCTACAACTCGACTTGACATATTCTGAGCGCCCGGTGAAGGTGCTAGATGAGAAGGAACGGGTAACTCGCAAGAAAACGCTCAAGTTCTACAAGGTCCAATGGAGCAACAATACCAAGAAAGAGGCTACTGGGGAGACGGAAGAGTTTCTACAAAGCCAATACCCCGAGTTCCTACACCACCACCTAGGTAAACCGTCGTAACATCCCTTAATCTCAGGATGAGATTTCTTTAAGGTGGGAGGGCTATGACACCCCTGTTGTCAGGAAGTCCCATGAACCTACCCTTGGAACCCTCATCACCTACATGAGAGCATGGGGAAAGAATTTGAACTAAATGGGGTCGAATTTAAATTTAATCCAAGCAATTTGAATATCATTTGAACTACCAGTCCTAAGCTTATAATAGAACATACCCTCACGAAAAATATATGTTGAAGCCCAAGGTAAATTATAATTTTGAGGAATTTCTTAGATTTTTACTGCATTATTTAATATCCCAAATAAATGGTTAAAGGGTCAAAAACAATCTCTCTTTGCAAAATTACTATTCAAATTTTATTCAAAACTAGTGGTAGTTAGTATTTTATTAAATTCTATCACATCATGTGGAGCTCGCCCATATTTTTGGTTTGTCTTGATCTGCAGCCAAATAATTCCCACAAAAATATCAAATACAGTTAGCTATTAGAATTCAAAAATATTTGAAAAAAAAAAAGAAAAATCCTCGTGGGCCCACCTGTCAGCCACCCAAAAGAAGCACTCCCGGCGCCTTCCCCTATTCCCTGCTCGCGCGTCGCCGCGTGGCCGCTGGTGTACGACCAACGGTCGAAGCCACGGATCGACTGCCCCAACCGGCCTCCCGACAACCCATCCTGCCCCCTCCCCTCCCCCCTGTCCGAATGCCTCCCATTCTCTCTCTCTCGGTTCTTTCTCTCTAGCTCTCGCTCAACTCCACCGCCACTGGAGCCGCTGAGCTGCCCGCTTTGCTTGGCCGCTGCGTCGCTCTCCCGCCCTGATTGACGACACCCCAAGCCCCACCCCGACATCCTGGTGCTCAACGTGAGGCTACTCCACCTCACGCGTGTCGAGCTGCTGGGAATCGGACCCTTCTTCCCCAACCCCGATCACCGTCGTTCCTGTCGCTCTCCCTCCACGGTGAGTCATGGACCCCTTCACCTTGCGCATCTTCTCGACCTCACCCTGTCCACTCCTATGCAGGGTAGTCGCCGGTCATCCACTTCGACGTAGTCACCACAGCCCGAGCACGTCGCCCCGCCCCTCCCCATCGAAAACTCTGCTCGGTGAGCAACCCTTCCCTGGTCGCCATGCCGCATCCTCATCCTCGCTCACTCAATCGTCGGCAGGCCAATGCTAGCTCTACCACTGCTCTGGCAGGCCGTCGTGCCCACGCCTCGCGTGGCTATGGCCCCGCCGCGCGCGCGTTCGGCTCTGCCGAGATGGCCGTGGGCCAGCACTCCACTGGGCCGCAAGGCCTGTGGGCCTCGGCCGCGCGAGATCTGGCCCGGGGCCATTTCCCCTCACGCGGATCCGCTGTGCCAATCGGCAGATTCGGCCCAATGAACCGGAAAATCCAGTTTTAATCTTTTATTTTACCCCTGGAATTCGACTAAACTTGTATAATGCATAATAAAATATTTAGTGCGAATTTTGGAGCCAAGTAAATTTTGTTAGACTTATCCGGACAAATACTATTTAACAAAAATATTAAATTTGCTTGCATGTCAGTATTTTTACCCACACTAAATTAAATGGCAAAGACACTAATAAATTTAGTTCTAATTATATATGTTTAGTAAATTCTTAATACTTGGTGAAAAATCATGATTTGTTAGACCCTCCCGTAAAACCATAAGTCCTATTTCTCTGTAATTTAGCCCTAATTATTTATTTAACCTTAGGCGTTGTTTTAATTATTTAAAATTCGGGGCTCATTGCATGTAAGTGCAAATTGGTCGATAATTCACTCTTGGTAGGTCCTATTTACTGAAAATTGCCCATATTCAAGTGACCTCCAGAAGCATGCTAAGTAATATTGTCTTCTAAAAACCCGATAATTCGGTAAATCATAAAATGGCTGGATAGCATGTTAACCAACAACACCCCGTACCTTCTATATCAAATTACCACTCTTATTTACTGGAGTCCATGAAGAAAATACACTAAACACGCCCACTTTATGCCTCGATTACATATGTGTATTACTGAACTAATCGGCACACCCCGTACATGTGTACATGAAATATTATTGTTATAATATATTTGCTAAGGAAGTACCGTGAATAAAAATTCATTCTCATGCATCGCATCATCCACATCATGTAGGTCACTAGGTGAACCATGTGGAAGCGGGGCCGAAGCAGGAGCCAGAAGGACCAGGTGGTGATTTCACTAACCAGGAGCATACTCAAGACAAGCCCTAGTGCACCCCACCAGTTTCACATTTTTGTTTTATCACTAGTTAGGGATGTAGGCTTGTCTATGAATTAAGTTGATAGGAGTTGTTTGAAGACCTAGAATTATAGTAAGTTCCTATTACCTGATAGTAGCCACAGGACGGTAGTTGCTCTGCTTAATTTGGGGCAATCATTCATCGAGTGGCATGGCGACCACTCACAGATCAGGAATAATCATCACTTGGGAATGATGTCAGATGGAAGAAAATTAGAATGGTATAACGAATGAAGACTGGACGGGCAACTAGATGGAAAGGGAAGGATAGTTTGTCTTCAAGGAGGTAGCCCCGTCCGAGTCACCTAAGGCTACACCTCGTGTCCGGTTCTATGAGGTCAAGTTTGAACGTATTGTTTGCATACTAGAGTTATGGGCCCAGTAAAGCGATGTAGCTATGACTACTGCTTCGACAGAAGATACCCTATTCCTTAAGATGGAACTGGGGATGAGAGGAGGGAGGAATCTACCCACAGATGGCGGTACGGGACGCATCACGTGGGGGACCCTCCTCGAAGGAGCCAGGCTCGAAAGGCCCTGTAGTACCGTATGTGAAAGGTTGCTCCATGCGGCTTCCACAAAGCACGTATGGATCGTGCAAACAGGTTTCTCCTGCAGGATGTAAATCGATTCGAGTCGCTACCCCTCACGGTAACGAGTACCACTTGATCGCTGCTCCGGAACAATGTCGGAAGCCATTAATATGATGAATGGGTTCAATATTGATGTATGGAACTATTATTAATTGTATTACAACCATGATTGTTATAGCTATATTGCAAACTAAATTTATTATTTTGCATGATAACTTAACTTGATGCTAAAACTTGAAAACTAAGGATCTACTCCTAGGCTGGCTTTTGGCAACATCAACCCTACCCTTAGCATGTGCATGTCTAGGAGTCGGCTGTAGATTGCCATTTTATCGGGTCAGTCTTGCTGAGTAAATTAGTTACTCAGCACGTAGCTCTATATGGTTTTCAGATGACCAGGGTGGAGACTGCCACTGCGGTGGGAGGTTCCACTGGGAAGGCCAGCGCCCCGACAGCTAGAACGTAGAATAGGAGCCTTACACCGACAACGAGGAGGAGTAGCATGTTGATTGCCGGTATGGTGTTTTGGGCAGAACATCTATCATGACCGGAGGTCCTACGTGTATCGTCGTGAGAGGACGATTGTATCTAACTTATTCTATCGAACCATTTATTTATGTCAGATCTTTTAATCACTATTTTGCTTCCGCATTTTAAAACGCTGGTTTGTAATCTAAAGTCAAATTTATGTAAAACTCTATACTATATCTATCTTTTTGTTGTCTCTATATTCTTCTGTCATGTGTTGTACTGTTGGGCGTCACAACACGTGTCATCACTCGAGAAAGATCCTAGAATGGGGCCGTCTCCGTGGTATGACGGTTCTATTACAAGTTTACACACTCACTCAGACGCGGAGAGCAGGGCATGGATACAATGGAATGGCCACCTTACAAGCACGTGCCACCCTCTTCCAAGCCTTGAGTTGAGCCTGTGTTCCTCCGTGACCCGAACTTCACACACACTCCAGTCCTGATTTTGTATTGTGGCCCGAGCATCATTTATTTGGGACACAATGTTAATGAAATTGATATTATATCATGTGAAAAGTTGTTTATTGATTAAGATTTCTTTGGTTCTTCATCTGATTAGATTGTTACTTTCAAAAGTTGTGGCCTGATTTTAGAGCAATGTTTTGCGAACTATTTGAAAATTTGTAGTAATCTAAATACAAATTTTAAATTCTTGGTCAAATAACTAATTTGAAAAATATTACAGAAATGACTAAAATCAAGCAGAAAGATGTCTTGCATCATCTGAATACAAATTTTAAAAAAAAAATTTGTCAGTCATTTATTTGTAGGATTATATGTATTAATTAGTGTGATGTATAGTCCATGTAAAGTTGTCCTTTTATATCCATTAGATCTAGATCTAAGGGTCAAAAGCGGTGGTTAAAAGCAACCTTGATTTTCAGTCACCTGAAAATTAGATGTTCACATCCCCATTTTCATGTGTCCTATCCTTCAATTGACTAAAAGCTTTTAACTGATGGTTTGTTACTTTGTGTTTTGATTTTTTCTTTTCTAGGATTTTTGTATAATAATTATAAACTGTTGGATCTAGATCTAATGTCTTAAAGAGGTAATTGTAAGTTACTCAAACTTCCAGTCACCTAAAAATTAGCAACTCCCTTTTATTTTTAACCTCTGAGCGAGCATAATCTTGTCTTGACTTCTTGAGTGAAACCGTTTCACCGTGAGAGACGTCCAAATGCTGGCCTCATGAGAGAGAGACAGAGAGGAGAGGGAGAGAGAGAAAGGCGCCCTGCGAAGCAAAAAAACACAGCAAAGCAAAACCTTAAAAAGAAATAGTTTTAAGAGGTGTTGTAGGGTACACGCAATAATAATCAGGAGCCCAAGAACAAGTTTAGCACTATGAATCTTAGCCTTGTGATGATAATAAGGTTCATTTGAGATTGGTTAATTAGTTGGGTAACAAAGGTTACTCCTTGAGAAATTTGATATTGTCCACGTAAAGTTTTGAATCAACACAGTATACCTTCCATTTGATCGAAAGTCGGCTCTATCATTTTCATTTTCATTTCCATCAAGGTTTTCCCATTACCCATAATCGTTTTCCTATTTTTTGATTTTCTTTCAAAAATGATTGTGGTATATGGGGAATTTCCATCACCGTTTTCAACCCTGGGCCAAAATATTCTTCCGGCACCGCGCTACTGCTCATACGGTTTTTTTTCTTTTTTTTTTATACTTGCAGTGGCATACAGCAAACAGCGTACTGCAGCCATTGATGCTTGGATACGGCCATCATGAAAGGAATCTTTCTGTCTACTTGCTGGTATCTAATTTGACATGGTAGGCCTCATCGATCGTGCTGTGCAGCGCGTTTCTCTACCTCTGTGGTCATCACGTGCACGCCTTGCTGCCCTCCATAGTGGAGAGTGCTCCCAAAACCAAAACTGGGCCCCATAGGTGGTAATCCAGGAGCGGAGCATGACTTGCACAATGGCGGACACCGAAGCTCTCTGTAAAAATGGTCCTACTGTGTTAGTGAAAATATTTTTCTTATTCTTAGTGGCCGATAAACTTCCAACTATCAAACCTGCACAACAGTAAAAAAAATGATTTATACTTTATCAGCATCGGCGCAAGTAGGTGCTCCGAATCCCAGTTTTTGAGCATTGGCATCATATGGCACAATGTTGGGACTGATGCCTAAAACCAGAAAATGCGTTACATCGATGGCCCACTGTGGAAGGCCACGAGCTGCCATGGGCGGGCGGGTTGGAGAAAGGGATTTGAGTTGGGGTGGCCAAGAGAAGAGAGAATGTTTTACAAATGACCAAAGTACCCTTTCTGCAATTTTAAGAATACTTGGTGACCAAGTAATCAATATTTTTATTAATTGTATGTCATATGAATTATTAAATCATTTTCAAAGAGTATTATAGTGTTTTTCATAAAATATAATACATCATATTTTGGAATGATTAATAGTGTTTAAACCTATGGATATTCTGAAATAATACTTAATGGATTTGTGTGTGTGTGGGGGGGGGGGGGGGGACTGTAGGTGGTCATATGATTAATAGATTTGTTTTTGAAGAATATGAATACCCTTTGAAATCAATTTGACAATGCTTATGACATATATAATTAATTAAAAAATGAATTATACGGTCAGATATGTTAATTGCAAGGGTTTTTTGGTCATTTGTGAAACAATGTCTCTCCTCTATGGGAACAAAAGTAGAGAAAATTCCTTCTATGGCCTCAGGAAAGATGACCCTTCCTTCCATGGCCCTTACAAAATCAAATTTCCCTATGAGGCCCAAAGCCATTTTCCCTTCCTTCTATGGCCTTTCTGTTAGATTTAGGACTTAACGGTGTTAAGTCCGATGTAGAAAGATCGTTTTACCCCTGAAATGAAAGGACCTTAATTTTTTTCAAAAAAATAATCGGCTAGAAGTAATTATTTTCTAGCTGTGTTGTACATACACAAATATATTTTGGCTTGTTTTTAAATTTTGGTTTGTTTAAAAATTGAACTGAACTAAAAATAATGCACAAATTTAATTCACTTTAATTTTTAATCAAGCTGAAATTTGAAATAATGTGCAAATTTAATTCAGTTCAATTTTTCAACATGCCGAAGTACATTTTTTGTAGGTATAACGGAACCTGAAAATAGTTACTTCCAACCAAATATTTTTTTTAATAAATTCATTTCATTTCAGGGGTAAAATGGTCTTTTTACACTAGATGAAAAAAATTGTTTTGGGCCTTATAGGGAAATTCGATTTCTGAAGGGCCATAAAAGGAAGGGTTATCTTTTTTTAGGCTATAGAGGAAATTTTCTCAAAAAAAAAAAGATTCTCATTTCTAAAACAAAGGTTTCTCTTCTATGGAAGAAAAGTCAGTGTCTCATTTGTGAAACAGTGTTTCTCCTCATGTTAATGATTAGAGTTCACCATAGCGTAAGTGAAACAATGAAGTAAATTGTGTCCTCCTGATTGTTGTAATTAATGGTACAAAGAATTGTAATTTGACACATGAGATTGTGAAAAAAAATTCAATTAGTTGCCAACCAGACCATGCATTAGCAATGAAATTATGATGACAAATTAAAGGTCATGCGTTACAACAATGACAAGGAAATCATGAATTGAATTTGCATACATATCTTTCCTTAAACTATGACCACAGCAACACCAACTAAGGCTTCAACCCCAAGCTAAATGGGGTAGGCTAAAACCATGACCCAGAGACAAAAATGTAGAGGTTACAATTGAGTACAAAATTGTATATGACATCTTTAAAAATAAATTGCATTTGATCACAAAAGAAATAAAAAGAAGTGTTGTGTCCTTATAGTTCAACATAACTATACTGCAACATAACTTATAGCTCTTATGTTTCATTTGTCATGTATAAGTTATAGTTTTCATCTATTGCAATTCCAACTCCAGAATCGGTGGAGTTATAGTTGTCTATGCAGTGACAAAAAAGACAAGGATAAAATTGTTTGTTTCAGGGATCATGTATATATAAGAACTATCATCAATAAACATGACAGAATTTAAATATATCTCTACGGTTGTGGAAGAATACCTTCGAGCACCCCAGGTCCAGTTGTACCACCATTGGGCACCGACATAGACGAACAATTTTCATCTTCGTATGATGTATGACAGATCAAATTATGGACATTATTTTCACCCCCAGCAGGTGGCCCAGGAGACACTATGCCTTGGAAGTAATTGTCTATAACTGCATGATCAGATTCTATAACTTGAGATATGGTTGCACCCATGTTGTCCATGCTCAAAGTGTATCGTCTACCGTTGGGCGTATCTTCATGAAATATGTGTATTTTATAAGAACAATAAATCAAAGGACATAATAACAAGCTATCTAAAAAATAATGAGACGATGAATTTACCCATTTGTCTGGCTGCACCATCGTTGTCTTTCATTAGCTCGTCCTCACTGACAATCTCGAAACTTTCTTGCTGGCCACGAAGAAGTTCATAGAGGTCTTTGACAAACTTATACTGTGATGCCTTAATCGATTCAATTTGATAATGAATCTGCTGTTGTGCAGATTCTAGAAGATTCATTTCAACAGAAAAATTGGAAATCAGAGCAGTCACTAGTTTAGGAAGAACCATCATTTGTTTACGCTCACCACTATTCAGCAAGTATCCTTTAAGCATATCAAACATCTGTGAAAGCCCAACAGAGCCTGATGGGGCATGCAAAGTACTAGAATCGACACCACTAGAGTGAAGAATCATGTGGTAGAAGCTTCCCACCTGACTCTGAAACTGTAATTCAGAAAATCATGCATATAGATATATCAGTGGCGAGTGTGCTAATGGCCTGTATATTAACAATTAGGTCCAACCATATTCAAATTGAGTGTCAGGACTAAGGACCTTTGTGGCTCCATAAGCAGTGGCGAAGCTAGAGCTCAAGACAGCCTTGTGCACACTATAATATACTTAAATACTATAGATGTACCGTCGCTAAGAAGTAGTGATCAATATGAATAGGGAATACTTACTAAATTAATAATGTCATATTACTAGACAAAATCAGATAATTTCTTGAGCAAAATATGCTACTCTCGACATTTGACAACCTGTAAAAGATGTAAATATAAAGAATTAGGATTTTTTTTAACTTGAAACTCAACAGAGAATATAAATATATGTATAATTTTATATTTATATATAACAAGTACCTTCTAATATTTGCGTTGAGCCATGGCCTTGAAGTGACGAACCACAATATCATTTGTAACTTTCTCCATTTCTTGTTTCTCAACATAGCAGATAAGGCTATGATTCATGTAATTATCACTAATAAGATTCCGTAAATATATTTTTATAATTTTCATGGCTGAGAAAATTCTCTCAACAGTGGCAGTAGCAACTGGCAATACAAGGACTAGCTTCACAAGTCGATAAACCAAAGGATAACACTCATGTTTATTTGTCTTCACCATTTTTTGGGAAAGCTTAGCAATGGTATGTAAGTTTGAGAATCTTTCATCTTCCGGTACATCAGTTATGTAAAGGGAAAGAATGTGGTCAAGTTCCCTTACATCATTGGAATCAAAATCAGTGGGATACAATTTAGCTAAGCTTATCAACCTCTCAACATTGAAACCATGGAAGTTATCTCTTGGATTTAGAGCAGCCGAACAAATAAGCAATTTAGAGGTTGTTTCATTAAAACGACTATCAAGCTCTTGAAGTAGCCAATCTACAATATCATTAAAGCACTCCACCTAAAAATGATATATGTTGGTAATTCCAGTCTTTTTCCTTACGTTCTTCTGACCACATCTCTAACATTAGGATGGTATTTACTAATTTCTTTCCTTTTTCCTGGGTCAAATTGAATCTCTTTCTCCCAACTAAGACATTGTTGATCCTTACTAGGACCATCTGGTGCCTTTCTTTTGTAGTACTTCTCCATAGTTGTACAACCCTAACCCTACATTAAAACTAAATGACACAAATCAATAACAATTTAGTGCGAGACTAGTTTATTTTGCTCCAAAGAAATAGATTAAACGCAATACTCAGAAAAAATAGATGCAAAATTAGGAGAAAGAAATTGAGATGATCCAGAGAAGGTAGAGATGGAAGAACAGTTCACCTGCAAAGGACACGAGCAGCAGCAGCAGTGTCTACGCGCCGATGCGCCGGTGCTGTGGTGGTCTGTGGACAGGCAAGTTCTGGGTTCGCGGCGGCCGGCAAGGGAGCAATCACTGCCGGCGTCGTTGCGTCCGCTTGTAGCCGTGTTCTTGCGGCGAGCGCGTGAGGCTTCGAGTGGAAGCCAGCGGACAGAACAGAATCACCATCGTGGCCCTCTTTTCTTTGCTTGCTAGCTGCCATAGACCTTAGTTGGGCTCCTGCATTGGGCCTTTGGTGACCGGGCTATAGAATGTGACTATATGGTGCCTGGGCTGGGCTAATTGTCAGACCTCCAGTGCAGTCCAGTGGTGCACATTTTCAGCCCGACCTTGTGCACATATGGCCGAAATTTGATGGCAATGGCTTAATCTTGATTTGCACCGTGGTGCCTGTGCACAGGGACGTTGCACGTAGCGTCGCCAGTGTCCATAAGCAACACCCCCATCCTTTATGACTATTGAATCTATCACTGAGTGTGAGGTGCTCCACTTTATGCTTGTCAAAGAAGGCAGCACAAGGAGTCAAAGTTCTATCTCCACTGTTTAGATCGTGATCAAGTTGGTCAAGGTAGTAAATCTGCATATAAAAATAGAGTTAACCACAATTTAAAGCCGAATATAATAAGACATTGAAAAAAATCAGGTAGGCTCATTTTCTTACCAATAGGTATGGTGCACACCCTTGAAGTGATGGGTTTACAAACTTTTGGTTACGGTTCTGCCAAGCAGCAGCAGTGCCTCTGATGTCCTCTATAACAACCTTGCACCAATCAACAGATGCTATTGTGTTCATCCATGGTAAGCATTACATCAGTGTTTGACACATCATAAGCTGATGTGGAAAATAACAGTCTGTTGAACGCTATCATGAAGAAACACTTCATGGACAACTCACCTGCCTGGCCCTTGGCTACTTCATCCTTCAATCTCTTGATTGTTATTCTGTCACCAGAAATACCAAGTTGTTGTCGTAACTGTTTTTTTACATCAGTGATCTGCTTCATCTTTACTCGTGTAAGCTCCACTCCACCCAATGGAACACCAAGAACATTGTTCACCGAGGCGGCTGTGATAGGTAGCTGCTTGTCAGGAGAAATGATTAGCTTCATTGAAACAATGTTCAGACGCTCCAGTAGCCAACAGTATAAATCCCTGCTCTCAATAACGTTGATCTTAATCCTTAGAAAATCTCCCCAACGAAGTCTATGAATCTCTTTCACCTGGACGTGCGAAAGTATGTTGATCATTTCTAGTAGGTCTGCTGGCTTGCATCTAAACATGAGCTTTCTTCGTTTGACTTCATTGTCCTAACACATCATCAGCATATACACAAATGAAGAATGATTTATCAATGACATCAGTCATATAATAATTAAATAATGATGTGAAAGCAACCTTGTTTTGATTGTTATTTTGATTCAATGCCGAGTTTTGACCTTTGTCGGGTGTCACATCACGCAACTTTTTGTGACTGTGTCCATCCTCGTTGCTGGTAAAGAGTGTTGACTGTTGGGTTCAATGAAAAAGAACTTAACTATAGATGAATAAGCTTATAATCGATTACATTCAAATTAAGGAAGAATGTGAAATTGTGCATACATTGTCAACAAGTGAATCAGCAGCTCAAACATAAGAATGTCGTTGAATCTGTTGTGCTTGCCTTTTCTTTTGCTGCAACGACCATGGAACTGATATGTTTCCATCCACTTGCTGTGACAACTCGGTAGATGAGTCGTTTGCATTTGGTACTGAAAGGTTGGAATGGAAGACCGTGATAGTCGGAGAGCGCGGCGACGCATTCTAATCAAACACGGCATGTAAGTGGATATTTAAGGATTCAACATTAATGACCATATATAGTCAATATTTTGTGTATGGAACATGTAAGAGAGATAAACATTTCATCAAAATTATAACAAAAAATAAATAATTTTAATATGATGCAAAATACTCCCTCTGGTCTTCTTTTCTTACCGTTTAGGACAAGCATGTTAGTGCAAATGTCCCAACATGTTTGTACAAAAAGGGAACAGAGGAGTAACTAAGAAGTAGTAGTACTTCTAGTATAATATACAGTTAGCAGTTGGGTACCAATGATGTCTTTTTGCAAGGTGCTCCAGAAAGGTCAAAGCAGAATCGGTCATCGGTTCTAGCCAGCGACGAACATCATGACAGGAATCTTGAAGGAAACCAATAACTTCAGCAACTGGTCATTGATGCGGCGACCGGGCACCCAAATGTTCAGCAGTGTAGAGGCGGATGGTGCCTCAGGAATCGATATCAGCGAACACAAGGGCACGAATCGCAAGAACAATCACCAAGCCCAAGGCCGGAACACGACGGCCAGAACCCTAGCCCGCCTAGTAGAGGTGTCAGCCGAGGGGTGTCTATCTGATGGGGAGGGCGCTGACTAGCCTCGGACAAAGTTCGCTGGTCTTAGCACACACAGTGATCGATGCTTCAACGAGTTTTTTTTCAACTTTTTCTTGCAAGCATCGGTTCCACTCCAACCACTGCAACCATCAGTGAAGAGAAAAAATAGGCATCGGTGAGTGTAGAAGCACCGGGTGAATGGAAATTTCTCTCTCTATTTACTAAGGGTCCCTTTTTTTTAATTAGGCCTTGATGCCAAGACTGTAGACAAGCTAAAGAATGAGGCATCAGTGCTTAGATGCCGTTGATTTGATGTTTGAAGAACCGATACATTGTGGATGAACTGAGAAAAATGATAATAGAAAGATGACAATACGATAGTAGTTAATGCGAGGTTAATTAATTACAAGTAAACATATCCTATGAGAACTGACCTCCTATGAGAACTATAATAACTCCAACCAAGATCACAGGATCAATATCCGATGGTCAGAGGTAGAGGTGAGTTATTTTAGCTGGGGGTTATTTATAAAATAAGGAATTAGGTGGAATAAGTAAGGGGTTTTAAGTGCAAAATAATCTAATCTTGTGATCTTTGTTGGAGTTCTCATTATTCTCACACGAAGTCAATTCTCATAGGGATACGTTGGCTAATTACAACACTACTAGTTTTGTCTCTTCGACGTCACTTGCCCAAACGGGGCCGCAACAAAAGATGGTTTTGGCTGGCGAACCTTACTTAATTAGAGCATCTCGAGTGGGACATGCAAAATTAGGCTTCTAACATTTATTTAATTTGCAAATCTACTTGTAAAAATTTAGGAGTCTAATTTTACATCCAACTAGTAGGAGTCTCTATATGCTAAAAAAAGTGATGGAACCCATAAGTAAGAGAAAGTATGGGATGGGGACCAGGATCGAGGACAGTCGTAACTACCACTGCAACTTAAGCAGTCGTGTTTTTCCAGTTGTCCAAACGCCATCCAACGGCCAAGGAAACTCAAGCCCACTTGGCTCTTCTTCCTCCTTGATTTCGCAGCAGATAACACAAGGGGCTCTGGTGGCTGTCGCTGCTGCTACAGGTTCGTATGGGAAGTTCCTGACCGGCCGCCACTCCTGGCGCCCGCGTGCTGCCTCTGCCCACGCACGCCCCTTGTGCCATGCCGTCCTCCTCCGTCAGGACGCTGCCGCTGCCGCTCCCCGCGTCCGTGCGCTGCCTCTGACCACGCCCGCCCCACGTCCGACTCTGCAGGAATGCTTGCACCGCCGATGCTTCCGCCCTCATCCATGTTCTTCGATTGGTTTTAGAACAGGGTAGCACGGTGAATGGAGATTTTTCTTTTGTTTTGTTTTACTTCTCGGTGATTATCAATGGCATCCAAGAAAACGGTTCTCTCGTTCTTTGAATCTCCTTTCTTGTTTGTACTTACTAATTGGGAATCGCTGAATTCTTGTTGGAGAATATGGCCGGTATCTTAATTTTTTTGTTTGTTTGGTTGGTTGATATGGATGATGAGTTGGATTTAGTCACCATGGTAAGAACAATACATATAATTAAGTTTATATCAACAAAATTTATATATATATTACCAACAAATAAAAAATATAATTTTATAAGTAAATAATTAATTAATCAGTCATAAAATTAAGTATTCAAGAGTCATCAGACAAAAAAAAAATAAAAGTAAGATCATTATAGATGTTCTAATTACCATCGTTGAAGTTTTTACTAACTAATCTAAACACTAACTATTACATCTCTAATCACAAATAATTAGATGTTCTAATTATATATGTACCCGTGCCAGGCCTGGCAGGCTATAAGAGAGAGGAGAGAGAGGAAGGTTAACGTTAGTGCTTGAGAGCGGTGAATAGGCATATATGTGAGGGTGAGAATTGAAGAAATGAACTGGGCTCTGCTGACCGTCGTTGGCCGCCCTCATCCAGGCAAATTGGTGACCGGATGGCTTCATTCAGCATACATATTGGAGGTATATTCCTTTATTTAAGTGCCCGCCCTCACCACCTTTGACCATCAACCAAACACATCTAAAATACGGACCGCACGTGTTGGAAACAGTGTACACACATGTGAGTTTATCCAGATGAAACTCCTCTCCTATCTCTTTCCTTAATAGTATATACTTCGCCACATCATCTAATGGTGACATATGACACCCTATTTAATTAAAATGAAACTTCCATTAGGAGTAACCTAGCTTAAAAAAAACTCGACCTGTCAGGATAAGACCGCCTCAATGACGTTGTTAATTTTAAGAAGAAAGAAACCCTTGCATATAGGGCTAGAAAATCCTCCAAACCCCCTGCTCCACCCTTACAAATTAAAGGCTGCAAAAATTATTATGGGGGAAACCGCCCCGGTGAGGTCACACGCATTGAGCTCAGCGCTCAAACCCGTGTCGGGCAACCCCGCACTCCTTGCCACCCGCGCTATGCGCGGTCCTCCATGCACGGGTGTTTTGTGCTGCATATGCGTGTAAATTTTTTTTTGGCAAATTTTGCTATAAAGCACTCTTCAATGGTGATATTTGCTGTGTAAAGCACTCTTCAAAATGTTGGTTTTGCTAGAAAGCACTCTTCAATTGCGTCGATTTGCTAAAACACACTTTAGATATAATAATCAGTTAAGAGAGAGAAAAATATTAAAATGACCAAAATACCCTTTCTCTAATTTAAACTTGTGTATAACTCAATTTCAGCTTATGAATTCATCAATCCGTAACTACCATTATTTTATTTAACAAAAGATAATTAAATAGTAGAATAAATATTTGTCACATCAATTTCAAATTCATATCTAAAGTGTGCTTTTAGCAAATAGCCATCATTAAATATTGCATTCTATAGCTTGCAAAACTAACTTTTTGTAAATTCATATTTACTGATAGTTATTTGCTAAAAGCACACTTAAGATATGAATTTGAAATTGATGTGACAAATATTTATTCTACTATTTAATTGTCTTTTATTGAATGAAATAATTAATGGTAGTTATGCATTGATGAAGTCATAAGCGTACACAAGTTTAAATTAGAGAAAAGGTATTTTGGTCATTTGAATGTTTCTTTCACTCTTAATTAATAACTATTATATGATCTAAAGTGTGTTTTAGCAAATAGACACAATTGAAGAGTCTTTCTAGCAAAACCAATATTGACGAGTGCTCTACAGCAAATACCGTCATTGAATAGTGTTTTGAAGCAAAATTTGCCTTCTTTTTTTTCCCAGGCTTCATGCGTGCGCCTGTTTTTTTACCACTATATATATATATATATATATATATATATATATATATATATATATATATATATATGTATATATATAGGTGTCAGGTCAAAATCCCAACCCAACCCCATACATACGGGTCAAAATCCTTACTCATGCCCGCGCTCGTCGGGTATCAGGGCGGGTTTCGGGTAACTCATGGGTAAACACACACATTAACATGATAAAATTCAGCAATATTACACACATTCGAGGACCACGCCGGTGCCAGATGCACATGCGGTGAGGAACCACGACAGCCTTGGCGGCCCCCCGCAGCGGTGCCGCCAACCAGGAGTGGAAGACAAATTCATCGCGAGGGTCGACATGCGTCAGGGCGGCACGCATCAAGGGCAACAACGCTGGGCTCGCGGCGGTGGTGGTTGGCAGCGAGGACTAGTGGCGTCGTGCACTGGTGCGTGCGAGCCACGGTTGGTGGTGGGGAAGGGGCATGGGAGGGGAGACGCGAACGGGACGAGGTCATGAGGATTCGAGGAAGGACTCCGGATCTCCAGTTAGGGTTGGAGTTTTTGACTTTTATTTTTTGGGAGACTTCTTGTAGGCTGGGTTGTAGAAAGAAAAAGCATGTTTATTAATTTCGGGTACCCGTTAGGTCACCCACGGGTGGGGAAGAAACCCCGCCCTGAACCCAATTCGCTTTAGGTTGGGCACGGGTGCCACCCATGGGTACAAAACATGCCCCATGCCCGGCCCCATCGGGTCTCGGGTACCCGGTGGGTACCTAAAACTTGGCCACGCCACTCCTAGTTTTCAGTCTCGACTCAAGTGCCTGATTTTGCGGGTCAATGTGCATACAACAGAACTACTAGGGCAAAGTTGTCACTTCAGGACATAAAATTGTAAAATGTCTTGAGTCACGAAAGTTGGATTTTCTCTAAGAGGAGTTGTGGACCGGATCGGAGGGAGTACATACAAACCATGAACTTTAATTGCAAAATTCAAGAAAACATAGCTAGGTTATTGAAATCCAATAAACACATGAAACAGATATAGGGAACAAAAGAGTGAGAAATGAATTACTCCCTCCGAATTTAATTGTTGACATCATTCACTTTTTTTTACTACATCAATCATTATTCCACATTTAAATTATAATATAGCTAGGTTTCAACTTTTAGTAATGATGAAACAAATCCTAACAAAATATTTGATAATTTTTAGTTTTTATAAATAAGACTCATAGTCAAACGTAACTAAAAAGTCAATTGTATCAACAATTTAAATCTGACAGGAGTATTTTATTTTCGTGGCATATGTTGTAGTTAATGGATATGCATGCATGTACCAGAACATTTTCTTTTCACTTCCTTGACTATATTGTTTTAAAAAAAATATGTTGTCATCTTTTGTTAATATGTGCCTGTCACATAATTTTTATGACATTTGTGCAATTATTAAAAGCTTTTATATACATGTAAAGCTTTCATAGACATTGACAAATGGGGTACTCTAAGTGTGACTTATCTAGTAGGGCCCGACTATCGATGACTACATGCTGCTTATCCTGAGCGGTTCTTTCTCTCTCCGAGAAGCTTCGCTAACCTCAGTGACGTTTGGTCTCCGCGAGAGTGTATAACATGAATGAGAAACGGGTCAGAATTCATCGGGCCCAGAGTCAGAGAGTGGGTTTACATGCAAGCATATGCCTCCGCATCTCCATCCTCTACTTTCACTGCGCCATTGAAACCCACCCAAGCCTCCACTCTCCACGTGTCCACATTACTGACTTGACGCCTCTTCTTCTGTGCTCCACGTCCAATCAAGGGATACTGGGAGATCTCCTATTTCATCGCACTGCATCAAACTTTTGGGGTCCATGTCATATGAGCCTCTATGTCAGCAAGCGAGTAGGCAGGACAAGCAGTGCCTCCGCATCTGGCTTCCCCAAGCCGTAATGCGCACACAACCACGCCACGTCCAATCGTACATCATTGAGAGATATCATAGTTTATGGAATACGAAATGACAAGTGGGGTCCATGATACTCGCAAAAAAAAAGTGGGGTCCCTAATGGTTGAGACCACATGTCCGTGAGAGGGTATGCAGATAGAGTGGGTATGCATCTGGCATCTTCTAGCCTGCCTGCACCCTATAAACCAAATGCACTCCATGTACTCCAGTCATTCGCTTCCGCTCTTCTGCGCCTCCGCCGCTTTGCCACCACAATCGCTGCTCTGCGCCTCTGCCTCCGCCATTCTCACCAGTCTCCATGGCCTTCCCCTCGTGCCGTGGATCTCCGATATAGGTTATTTTGATTGATGACTCGCTCGATTTTGTGGGTCTCCTCAATAATGTGGATCGGATCTTGTTGTGTTTATGCAGAATGGCAGTTCTTCGCCTCCTCGTCACCCGTCGTGGTCTCCGTCACCGTCCTTGAAGCACCTGCACTTCGAGCCATCGTCTCCAGGTGTGGGCCCCACTCTGGTGGCGCAAACTCCAGGCCCGGGCGCTGCCACCAGCGCTGGTCCCAGTCACGCCGCCGCGCCTCCATTGGTTGTCCCTGCTGCTCCGCCATCGCCGGAGGCGGTCTTCGACGACAGCGACATCGAGTCTTATGAGGACTTCATCATCGACGGTGAAGAGGACTTTTCCCGGACCTCGTGTTGCGCAGGACCTCGCCGGCAGGCATCATTTGGTTCCGCTGTCCCGTCTGCTATCCCTCTCCTTCGCCGCCCGCCAGCCCCGATGAAGACCACATGGGCGAGGTCCAGATTAAGACCATCGTGACCGCACACCTTCTCAAGATGGCCCATGATATCCTGCTGCCCTGTGACAGTAGGGACAAGCACCGGAAGGTTGTCATGGACATGGGTTTGTTTCACGATTGAGTCATTGTGGGGCGTTGTCGCGTCATCGCGGGGGAGATGAAGTCATGGTCGAAAGAATCGTGGAGTTGTTGGGTGTTGTTGTTGTTATTAGATCATCTTTGTTTTAGCATACTTTCTACCTTTCAATCGACTGAAATCTTTCAGTCGATAGTTTGTTATTTTGTATTTTGATTTTTTTTAGGATTATCTATATAATAATTATAAACTGTTTGATCTAGATCTGATGGCGCTCAAAGTGATAATTGAGAGTTGCCCAAGCTGTCACTCAGCTGAAAATTAGCAACTCCCTTTGTTTTAATTAATTTCATTGTGTGTCGTCTGTTTGTGAAAGGGATCTGTATGCCGTTTGTTTGTGTATAGTAATGCTAGCTAGCAAAGTGCCCGTGTGTGCCACCAGGACCAAGATCTGGCGCGGTCCGCTTGGGATCACCGTCGTGCCCCTGGCCATTGTGTTCGATAGATTCACTGACCACTTGCTTGCTCGCTTTAGGTGCTGAGTAAAACTTGCCGATCCTCGGAATTGAGAAGGTTGTCGTGCTGTAGGAGAGCCCGCATCTTCCACGATCCCCAGCTCAACACAACCCATCAAACTCCCGACAATCAGGCACGGTGGCCGCGGCATGCTCAGAGTCATGGCTTTTGACACCAACTGCTATGTGGTTGCTCGGCGCTCCACCCCCTGTAGGTAAGGATTTCATAGTTTGTTCTACACATGGCGTCATGTATGCTGCAAGACTAATTGTTCTGTAGATGTAATTCACCAGTTTGTAATTTTATCTCTCTTCAAATGTATGTTCTCCAGTTCAAAGTTCCAACTTTCCAACTGATTGTTTGTGGTATATATTTTTTCAGCAGAACAACTAAGAGCAGAAAAGATACTAATTCCACCCTTTTTTTTGTTATTTCTTTTTATCATTATACTGTTTTCTCCGTGCATCACTGAAAGATAACTTTATTATCATTAATGTTTTGTTCTGTCCCAACTTATTTGCAGCTGTGGATATTGAATATTGATATTAATTTTCTTAAACAAAATGTTGTGTGAGATATACCTATTTAGCTCTGTCTAATGTCATTTGGGCTTCTATAATTAGCAGTCTATCAGTAAGCCAGAGCGGCATAAGGAGACAACTGATTCAGTTCCAAAGAGCCAAGATACTGCTGGTATAAGCCATAGCAGCACACTTTATATTCATTACATCACGCATTTGTTTCCTGGGCTGTCAAAATTATGGTTGGTCCTTCTATATGTTTATTTTCCATTTCTAATAGAAAGATGATACAAAAATAGAGTCCTCACATACATGTTTGTTTTCAGTTGTCTTAGTAAGTGATGTCCCATCTTATTTCATGTTTTGACTACACTCTTAGTTGATTAATTTCTAATGTCCCTTCAAATTTCTTTTATTACACATATAGTGGATGCAGTTGTTTTTATATTACAGTATGATTGAACTCATATATGTCCCTTCATGTTGACAATTGAACAACTGTAATTTATCCCTGGGCCGTCTAGGATGTGATTTAATATGAGAAAGGAGAAATGATTTAGTGAGCTCTTTCCAAGCTATTGAAAAATGATACTACAACAATGATAAATGTCATATATTATTTGTTCGGGAATAATTAGCATGTAGCACGAAACTTTTTGAGGTGAACAAAATAATTAAATAAACGTTTATAGTTCTTTGCTTCATATGTGCCTCCATTATTTAGCTTCAAAGCTTCAGTTAATGGTTCCGACCTTATCTGACATCTAGCATGCTAATTTGAAATAGCCCTTTATCAAATTAGGAATGAATAGGTAATTCTCATGCCTCTTTTTTCACAAGATTTTATGTTGAATCAGTAACAGTATTAGTAATTATGGGACTATGACTTAGTTTCCTTTTGAATCACGGGATTTTGGCTTATTAATAGTTCACAAAATTTGATTCATCGTTACGCAAGCATCCGGGATGTAATATTGAGATAATATAGTTACTGTCATCTTCATATGTTTGCACCAGATGAAGACCATGTCGTGCCCATTTTGGGTCTAGGAAACTGACTCGCATCTGTCCATACCATCAGTAGGTTTGTCAGTAATGAAATCCCTGTCTTCCAGATTCCTTTTTAAACCTATTGATTCAACTGACTAGCCTAATTATAACTGTTTTATTCACCAAATACTGTAAGAGACAACATTTCCATGCAAAGTGGATACTATATTTGGCGTTCGTTACTAACATAAATTTATGCTTCATTTTCTTTACAGGACGTCTCTGCTCCAGATGATTTTTTAACTGCCAGGTTTTCTTTTGGGAGAATGCCAGAGAAGCAATCACATGAGACGAAATCACAAAGGTAAGCTTTGTTAGTAGTTCGAATTATGCTCCATTTCTTTACATATTTTTGAGCTTCTGATCTTCCAAGTTTTGAAACTACATTCGGATATCAGGAATTTACTTAGCTATGTCTGCACAACTTGCTACCTACACTAACTATTGAATATTGATGTTGGATATACTGATTTGGCTTTAGCTCATGTTTCGGTCCATATAATTGGCTTGTTGAACTTGGTAGTTCTTGTTGTATCTTCGGAAAATGTATACTGCTTTGATGCATTCGGTGCGCTCATTTTTATCTCATACCATGTGAAATTGCTGGCCAAATTCTGAGACAAATGTCTGCCAAGTCAATTGCTTCACTGCAAACTAAAATGCCTATAGAGATAGCATATAGTTGACATGTGCTGGCGCCTTGATTATGATTAAGTTATTGTTACATAGTTCAGAGGTTAATTTGTCTTTCATTTTTCATGTAGTAAAGAGCTTGGCCATAAGTTTGCTTACATTGAACTTTCAAAGAACAAGACAGTCAGACCACTTCAGAGATCTAGAACCTTGTTATATTGACTTTAATGTGGAACTGCTTACTTTCATCGTTTGTTTCTTATTTGTGGTCCATATCTGTTTATTTGAGACGGGTAGTCTGTCGAAGACACCACATCCAATTCAAGCACCTCGATGGCTGCCTTTAGATGAGAAGCTGGTGCCACTGAAGTAGTAGTGCTCTTTGTCTGTTAAACCTGCAACATGTACATCTCTGAAAATATGTTGTACCTTAAGCTAATACTAGCAAAAGCTAGAAGAGATCAGAAAATGAACAATTGTGTTTGAGGTAGAGATAAACAATAGTCTACTTATGTCTTTTAGGCCTTGTATTTGGATGAATGATGTGTTATTTTCACTTGTACTAACTTCAGGTAAGTGAAGTGCATTTGATATTGTTGCCGCTAGCAAGCTAGAAGAGATCAGAAAATTATCAATTTTGTTTGTGAGGCAGAGATAAATAATAGACTACTTATTATACATGTTAGGCTTGTTATCCGGATGAATGATATGTGATTTCAATTGTATTAGCTTCAGACCAATGAAGTGCATTTTTGATATTTCTATGTGTGCTTGAAATGTCCAAATATGTGGTGGTTTGAAAATTCAATATATCGAGATGCATTGCCTTGAACATCGAAATGGACAGTGCAGTGGCTATAGAATAGAAAGAAGTAATGAATCAGTTGTGAATTGTTCTTTTATATTTTTGGCCTTTCATTTTAGATAAAGTAGCCACATTTGTTTTTTTTTTGCTATAAAGATCGAGTTTTCTATGATATGGTCCCTTGCATTTTCTGCTGTTGTTCTGCTTTGGATGTCTCACACAGCTACAATGCTCTGCAGATAAGGGAAAACAGCAAAGGTGACAAAGAGATCAACAGATGGATGTCAGTGCCCTCTCAGGCTGAGCACAATTGGACTCATTCATTCATAATCGATGCCATGTCCAGTGGTGTTTATAACTTGATTCCTTTAACTCATCAGTAGTTTATTTTGCAATGAGGTTTTGCTGGAATACACTAATTTAGGAATGAAAATGTTCAAGGTAATATAGACTATGAGATGTTACTTGCATGCACTTTCAACATGATACTATATGTTGGAAACAACATCGAATAGTTGTTGTCAATTGAGAAATATCATTATATGTCCTGTTGGTCAACTTTTTAAAGATGTTTTAATGGCCAAATTATGTGAAGAAAAATGTCATTATTATTCTTCCCTGTCCTGTCCTTGAGAAATGTCATTACATTGCTATCAACTTTTTAAGTTTTGTCGATCAAATCACATTTATAGAATGCTTAAAGATCCTTCCAAAAAAATGCCATCAAGATATTATGTCTTTAGGTGTAAAACAGTTGTCACTTGAAAAATATCATCAGAAAGCTGAAGTATATTTGAAATGGATTCTAATTTATGCTATTTGTAACTTTTTAGATAGTGAACCTCGAACAACTTCAAGCCATAGTTTTCTAGTGTGGGAAACCTGTATAATGATAAAAAAATACTGAGTACTTTAAATTGTTGTTGTTTTGCTTTATTTTTATATTAGTAGTTTGTGCCTGCTCCAGAGTTCCGCCACTACTGGAAACTGGAAGAAGATTCAGTGCAAGAGTATAACTTGGGCCGCACATGTTGTCGTCCAAGAGTTACTTGAGTCGGTGACTCGGTGGCCTTCTTTGAAGTTTGGACCAAAACATATCCACCCGCCTTCCGCTCAGAACCCCCACCTCCTCCGCCCCACGCGCACACTTCCAAAATTTGCTGCGCGCCCGACTAACCAAATTTGGTTGCTTGCTGAACAATTGGCACTGTATCTGAAAATGGAAAAAAAAAATACTAGTGAACAGCACTAGATCTGTCAGTCCGAAATGTCAATCTTGTCCATAGCAATTATTCAACCTTTCTCTATGCAAGAAGGGTGTTTTTGGTAAAACATTATTCTGCGACCGCCTTCTTTGACTTGCATGCCCGTACCCTGGATTCCTTGCCTGAGTCACAATGAAGACGCTGCCGCGTGCCGCTTGTGGCTCCGTGGCCTAGCTAATCATCTCTCCAACGACGAGCACGCCATCAGTGCAATAATGAGCATAGAGGAAGAAGGCTCCTCGTCGTAAGATGGTGACAAGCAAATGGCACAAGGTGATAGGTAATGCTTTGTCACAGTAGTATATTTTTGGCATGTCTTAGGATTCAGTCATTTAGAGTTTGCAAGTCACTTGTTTGAAATTAAAAAAATGTTGGATCTAGATCTGGTGCCCCAACATCGACACCGCTCGAACACATGGCACACCATGGTCATCCTTCCCAACAAGCTTAGCGCCACATACAAGCTATGCAGTGTCGCGTATCACCATTTCCTGCCTTTGTTTGAAGCAGCTTCTGTTCATTCTCGACAATGATATTTCCTGTTGACATGATTTCTAACCTTTTTCCTAAAAAAAGAAATATCGAACCTTTATAACCTATTTAGAGCGAATACATCGGTAACAATGAATCTTGACCTAATCAGTGCATGAAATTATATAGGTTCTATAAAGCACAACTTCGTCCATATATATTGTTCACTGTAAATCGATTAAAAGTTGAAGTAGAACAATGTGTTGAAAATAGTTCTATAACATAGATAAAAAAGTCAGTTTGCATCAACCTTGAATATTCTTTCTTTGTACGCATAGGTGTGTGAATTTTGGATGACAATTTAAAGAGAATATTTTTATGTAAAACAACTGGGTATCTGAATTAAACCATTATTCACTCTTCATCAATCTTGAGTACTATGGTTTACGCATGACATATCTGAAAAAAGAATGCTTCTACTTAACATAACGTTGTGGTTCTCACCTCTAAGTACTATGAGCAAAAATATTTTTAGTGTGGGTTCATCTATTTTTACGTACCTTCTGGTAGTAGTAGGGAGACACCACGGTAGAGCTCATTAAAATATTGATAAATACGTTAGTAGAGCTCAATCATAATAAAGTTAATGATAACTTATATTTTTATTCATAATAAAAACTTATTATGGTTAGATGAACGTTAACAAGTGGTTGAGCCTGTAGTTAATACATAGTTATGTTAATTGTTTAAAAATGCGATATGTAATTTTGTTCATTACTCATGTCATCTCCATCGTTGTCCCTCCAACCAAACCTGAAGTTAATTCCTCCCATCCACCCAAGCAAACACAACTAGGATCATCCCATACAAAAAAATATGGACGACCATATTCCATCCATAAAAATATGGATGACCATATCCCATCCAAACTTGTCCTCTAGACAAACATATGTCAGGTGCCAATCATAGCATGGCCACCGGCATTCAAAATTGAGCGCTTGAGAGCGATGCCTGGCCCAGGTAGTGTGAGACTTAAAATATTGTAGAATGGTAGCACAATCATTTTGGTTTAGAATGAAAGGTTCATTTTTTTCACTTGATATATGTATCTCTATGTTGGAGCAGAATTTATTGAATATTTCTTATATAGTTCACTTTGTGAGTTTTGTTTCTAGCTTACATATGATGTGTAGTAGACAATTAGTGCATTACCTATTTTTTACCACTAGAATAGGTCAGCAACCAATCAGTTGTTAAATAATGGTATTGGATCCTTATGTTCTTGTCTTGCTTCTGCAAGCTCTGTTCCAACAGGCCTTACAATAATTCTTCTTGTGCATGTTAAGAAGCACTGCTAACTGATTATGAGAAGGAAAGAGATAAAAATGTTGAGAAGAACAATAAATGTTGAGAAGTCTAGGCCTTTCCCAATCACTAGAAGTTAAAGTAATATTGGAGGACGTGTGTGCATTTAGCGGTTGAAGAAACACGTATTACCTATCCAGCCCTGCAGATGATGACGATAATCAATGTCATGAAGTCGATAAGGTGTTTTTTTGCTGCTGTGATTTCTTGTTGTCTTCTGTAGGTGGTTTTTATTATGCAGCATGTTTTATTGTTTTAGGATATTAGAAATTTGTTTCTTCAAGCAAAACACCTCTACATTATATCACTGGTTATAGTACCCAAATTGTTATTACCAGATTTCAATATGATCTAGACTGATTATAACATATATATGACATACACCAGGTGGCCAAACGTGGCAAAAGATGTATGTTGTGAAAAATATCCCATTAAAAGCGTAACATATTTATAATCTTTTGCCCATGCCTGCGGAACACATCTATAGTCATAGTTCCAGATAGTTTGCATGCCTTTAGCCCTTTAGGTCGTCCCTTCTCCTCCTCGAGTCGTTTCCAAGTCTTATTGAATGAGGGCCCTAACGTTTCCTGTCTTGATAAGTATAGCATCTACTTTTTATTCCATATTTCCAAGTATATGTTACCTGCACTCATCCGTAAACATATCTGATATACTAAGTGGGTGTCCTGAATCAATTTCAGTCTGCTACATTCATGTCCGCAGCAAGAACATATTATTATTTTGAACATGCAATTATATTTGTGTAACAAGTATAGTATACATAGTGGTCTTTGGTTCTCGGCCATGCCTCACCACGCTGAAGATTCTGCACCTCCATAGTCTGAAATAAGATGTCACTTTTACTTGACTATTTGAATATGAATGGTTCATATCTTAATATTAGTATGTAAACTATTAGCAGTTTAGTTTTTCCATGCATTTTTTATGGGGAGAATTTTTAACATTACGGAGGAAAGAAAGTGAGCAGAAAAAAAATATAGCAGTATTACAGGTTGTCTATCCATTTTGCCCTTCTGGATAATCAGCGAGAATTCTTTCATGAAAAAATAAAAATTTGTTTGCCCCCATTTACTATGGGGTCTATATTGTTGAATACCCAATTGTTTGATAATTTCCATGTAGAAGGGTTCATTTATCTGTTGCTTGATTTGATTGTTTAGATTGTATTGACCGATGAGCTGCAGTTAGTACCTGAATCCCAATTGTTGCCGAACAGCAGGTTCTGTCAAAACTGCACTTAATGAACAAATGACTTGAAGTCTTTGATCTCTGCAAAATGCTGGGATCACAAAGTTTAACCATGCATGAACGTGTTCTGTGCTAATATAAATGATTTGTTTCAAAGATTGTTCAGTATTTATAAGATTGATATGGTTGCATGATTTTTTTGTAACAATCTTAATATGTTATGTTATCATTCTCTACTAAGGGATGTTTGTTGTTTAATTTGAATTTGATTCTTCTTTGATTTTTTTTTGGTGTGTTAGGATTCTCATGGCAACACTGCCACGGATCTCATAACTACTGGATCAACTAGACCATCTAGGAGGTTAAGGCCACCGGAGCAGCAACTACAAAGTGATAGAGTGACCAGGCAGATGACAAGGGAAGCTCATGAAGGTTGTTGTCACATTTGTCTAGATGAAGGAGCAGACACCTTGAATATATCCGCTCATTCTCGTAACTCACATGAAAACAAAATCCTTCATGACAGTGCACAATATGATACATTTGCTGATCCTTTCGATGAACATGACACAGATACATTAATTGAAGACAGAGGCAAGCTACTGTACCATATCTATGCAATAGGACCTGGTGTACATTTTACCAATTTTTGTTCTGACTGTAGATGTATTGTAAAATCCTTTTGTCAGGTAGAGAAGCTGATAGTGCACAGGGATTTACTAGGGGAAAATATATGGGCAAAAGTCTGATAGGATAACTAGAGGTTTTGGCTCTAAGATCAAAATCCAGATTGTTGAAGGAAAGAAACGTCCAGAGGCACCTATGAAAGCTGCAAAACTTGCATCAGAGGCTGGGATGGTCTTGAGGTAGCATATACATGTATTCACTAAGTGGAAGAAGTGCAAAAAGGATGTTTGTCATGTTGAAAACTTCATCGGCAAGCTTCCAGTGTGTGTTAGTTTTCAATTGACCAGGAGCCCACTATGTTGTTGTCTGAACCTTCTTTATTAAATGTTCAATGTCATTGCTTAGTTTTCACTACTAGCAGGTCAGTTTGAGATTGACACCAGTAGTAAGGCAATCACAGATGCATGCATTGATATGCTAAAGGTTGGACAATGGGAGTTGCGGTATAGGTTGAAGAAGCGATACTTGATGGTGTTCCTGCAAACCAAGTTCAGAACACTTCTCCAGTGGATAGCATGACTGATGAGCAATGGAGAGCCCTAGTGGAGATGTGGTCAAACCCAAACCATAAGGTAGTCAAGTACATGATGCCTTGGTAATTAATGAGTGCATGGGTATTTGAAATGTTACACATTTTTATGTTGTAGAAAAAGTGCTAGAGTAACAGACTGAATCATGGCAAAATAAAGTATTAGCAGTGAACAGGCTCTCGATCCTATACTGCACATTTTCATGCCTTTGTAATGAATGATTCAAACCACATTTGGTTGTCATTAATCATGAAACTCTTTTCTCTAAAACCATTACCTAATATTACCTTCTCATATTTTCACATATTTTGCAGATGTCAGAGAAATATAAAGATACTCGGCGCACTGCAGTTGACCTGTTTAAGGAGTTCCATTGCAGCAAGAAAAAAGGTTTCAGCGAGGCAGTGAAGGAAGTTATTGTAAGTTGATGGTATATTTAATATTTGTTATGTACATATTGTACTGATGTTGAAGGCTAATCGTGATAATGCTACAGGCAGAAATGGAAGCCTTCATGTCTGAACCAGTAGACGAGGGACAGGAACCGGTGTCTCCTACTTCTGCAGTTGCTCAAGTTCTACCCACGTCAACATTTCTTCAAAATATTGGCATAGTGTCTGGCTCAACAAGAAAGCGAGGTCGAGTTTCAGAACATGCACAAAAACTAGAGGCCGATCTTGAAAAAGAGAGATGAAGGTCAGAACAATTGGAATAGAAAATTGATGGTCAAGAAGAAAAGTTGGATGACTTGAGGAAGCAGATTGAGCAGTCAAATGATTGTAGGAACAAGCAGGCAGAGGAAATTGAATGTCTGAAGAAGGCGCAAGAGGAGATGGATCGTTTCCTTCATCGCGTATTTGAGAAATAAATTAAATAATCCTTCTTAGCTGTAGAACCCTATCTTGCAGCTCATTTCATTGTAATTTAATATCTGGTACCTAGGAGTTGTGATCTATAATGTGGAGTTTCTTACTCTCAACATTTATATCCGTTACGAAATGTATGATAATTTGTGTGATTTTGGGCCCTGCATATGCATAGTTATTTTTTAAGCAGAAAATGGGATTAGCAACATATTATTGGGCCAGCTAGTGATGTCAGATATTTGGCCCATTGGATAGGGAAAAAATTCAAAAATAAATTTTTACTTCGACCTCAATAGAATTGAACCGTAATTAAAATGGTCCAACAAGATGAAAGCCTGTTACCAAAAACGGGCTTCAGCCCACAAAGCCCACATTTTTTTGTTATAGGACATTTAAAATACAACATTAAAATGAGCCCAAACAATGTTGATTCAAAGAAGGCCCATATAATTCTGAGGACAAAAGGCCCGATCCATTAGATCTTCTAAAAGCCCAAGTTAGAAAGCAGGCCGAAACAGTCATAAAGGTAGTGCCACGTCAGACTATCACGTGAGATACAAAAAGTTTTTCTATGACGGTTCATTTCTATTTGTGACATGGTACGCTTGTCATAGATCTATGACAGATGTACTTATGTCATAAAGTACTTTATGATAGTTGCCTTGATCTTTGTCATAGATTGCCAGTAGCGATGCACTTTCAATGACATTTATTGTTTCATCAATCCTATGTCACAGATATGTTTCTGTGACATAAATTTTATTTTCTGTGACATGTATCATGTGTAACTGAAAGCCATATTTCTTGTAGTGTTGATTCGTTCAAATGGGGTTGGATTCTAGATTGCGGGTCTTTTTTTTGTGATCCTATATGTTCCAAGAGCTGAATCGAATCACAAATTTCTATTGGTCCTTGTTGAATGGGATCAATTTTGTTGCGTGCAGAGCCAAGTCATTCCCTACCATGGTGGTTTCTCTGTGAAGGCTTGGTGCTGAGAGGCTTTTCAACGATGGGAAATGGTGAGGTTGCTCTTGAGGAGGATGATTCCATCTCTCCTGTAGTTGAGCACCCACCACGCTATTGAGTTATGTTCCAAATTCATTGTACATTGGAGGCCGACTTTTGACGGAGCGAAGCGGAGGTCCGTCGCCGGAGTCTTTGACAGAGTGTCCAAGAGAAGGTCATGGAAGGTTGCCCAAGTGCTGATCAAAGTTGTTGTCAACCTGATGATTCTCATGTTCTGTACCTGAGATTGAAGTCAAGAACTGTACCAATTTATAAACTATCGATAAGAGTATCCTATGTGGATAGAGGCATCATCAAGCATATTTTCAATTGCAACAAATATCACATTCATTGAAGCTGCATGGAAAGATTCATCCTCCTTTTGGCTGGACCTATTTTTGAAGATGACCAGATTATGTGCCCAATGTTCAAGACAACAACTGTATAGGAAAGGTCTTGAATTCTACTTTAATATGCAACAAACGGGTTCTCTTATCCTTAGGGTTGTTGTTGAGTTATGTTCCAAATTCATTGTACATTGGAGGCCGACTTCTGACGGAGCGAAGCGGAGGCCCGTCGCCGGAGGCTTGGGCCGTAGCGAAGCGGTCAAAGTGGGCGACCAAAGGGTCTTTGATGTGCTTTTGATGTGAATGACAGTGATGGTGTGCATAATGTATCGCACACATATCCTAAATTGAATATCCATGAATATCAAGCAATAGCCAATGAAGAGAAGAGACAGCCTTCCATATTTTGAGCATCGATCATAGGAAAGGATTGAACAGTTTTGTTGTATCCCAAATAATGCCACCTCACCCAAGGATGCAGCTGTAGCTGCACCACCATAACCTTGGTGCAGGCTATCACCCCATCCCGCGCAAGCAGCTGCTTCCACTTAATCCATCCAGATTAGTGAAAGAGTCTCTCGCACAGTTGAACGCTTAAGCTATGTCTGCTATGTCCCCTCATCCTCATGCAAACCGCTAGCCTGCAGCCTCCATGCCCCGGATTGTAGAATAGACGATTGTCATATCCCAAAATTTGTCAATTTGGAATGTGAACCGCTTTCAAACAATATATTTGGATTTCACAAAATTTGAAACTATTTATAAGAAACTTTGCAAATTAACAATGATTTTATTGGGTTGAAGAAATTGCTCTATGTCACAAAAGTTTTCAGTTTTGAGCCAAAAAAGAAATGGGAGATAAGTAAAATCATTTTATTTTATTTTATTTTATTTCAATATTTTTTCATTTTTGGATTCAATTTTAATTTTAGAAAATTGAAATTCTTTCAATAAAATTTTTTGAATGTACATTCTATTTTCTAAAATGGGGCTCAACATCTATGTCTCCTTGACTCACGTGAATGCATTGTCGAACACCATCTTCCAAACTTATTTCATCATATTGTATCTTCGTTCATCAAATATTTCATCCTACACGCCTTGATGCATCTAGATTCATTTTCATCCTCATTCATTTTTCCTACCGCATCGATGTACCTAGACGTCATACCTTCCATGTTTGCCCAACCTTCCATAAATATTCCTATGGAAAGAAACCCCTCCACCTTCCATAAACATTTTTATGGAAAAAAAACTCCACCTTCCATAATCATTCATAAGGAAAGAACAAGAGAATAATTTTTTTTCTATATTTCTTAAGCCTTCTATGTTTGCCTCTAATAAATGCATTAATTCCTCTTAATTACCTTTCCATACTCTTCCCCCACCTGCCCCACCCCTCCTATAAATACTAGCCCCTCTCCCACGTTCTCCCCACCCCCTCAAATCCTCACCACGCCGCTAGGCTGCCGCCGCTTCACCCTGCTCTCGCGTCCAGCAATGCTGCCGCCAATTGATGTCGACGTTCGCGGTGATCCACCCATCCAAATGCTTCCAAATGTTACATGGAGGTGAGTCCAGATGTTCCCTACAACATATCCAAAATTCAGAGTCATTGGACATTGGATGCCTCCGGGACCTGCATCGCAATGGTAGCTGGTCCCTGATCTGGGCAAATCCAGCACGCGCGACGGTAAAACCATCACCTTTTCTCCCAATTTAGAGATGTTCTTGATACCACCGCCCCTCATAATTGTGTTCCAGGGCCTTTTGATCATCTCCAACATAGGGTTCTCCTAGAACATTCCTGGTGCAACATGGAACGCAATCCATGCTTGATCTACCGCTGGACGACCACCATGATGCAGCCAATCGATCTCCAGTATAGATGACTTTTGAACCAATTCACCTTATGTTCCACATGTTCCACATCACTAGGAATATTTATATTAAAATGATTCCTTGAGAACTAGATCCAATCATTGGAAACGCGCACATAGGTTTTGCACTATCTGCGCAGCCACAGTCCAGCATAAACCTTGCATATCTTTTGATTCATAACTCCAAATTAGTTGATTCTTGTGCCAAATTGATCATACGAGCATAACCTATGAATTCATGGCATTCGTATATTCTTTTCCCAATGTTGTATGGCTGTGTATTGATTTTGTATGCAATTGATTGTGTCGATATTGTCAAGCGTAAATACGAACACACGCAAGGATCGTTGTACGAGGACCTTCAAGACAAAGAGTTTGAAGTGGTTGAGCAGCAATAAACATGGGATGAAGGCAAGTGTCCTTGATGCATCTTGTACCTATTATATGTTTATTGTAGAATTGCATGCTTGTGTCAATTGATTGGGAACCTATGGTTAGGGTTTTCCTAGTATTGTTTTATCCTTTTTCTTGTCGCTTTGAACTAGTTGGTTGGTTGGTTGTGGGTAGATAATGCTTAGGTTGCTTATGGGATGTGGGGTTAATATTAATCTTGACTAATGAACGATATCATGTGGGAAATGATTGATAACTCTTTTAACAGCATGGCTTAGGGATCTATGCAAGACGGATGGAATGGATGTGGTGCCGTCGGCACATGGTTGGTGGTGGTAGGCTTGTTGTAGATCCTAGGACCCAGTTCTTGGAGTGGTAACCCAGGATAACAGTGCCATCACAAGGCTGCTATGGAACAGCTTGGCTGATTAATTAGGAGTTCTCCCAGTGTTGGTGCAGCATTTGGTGGAGCGGGGAATGGAAGTCAAGAGGACTGTCCTTGTATCCGAATGGCTCAAGAGGGGGCTCCTGGGGTGATGAGCTGCTTGTTGATGGGCTATCACTTATGGACGGGAGTGGAACCTTAGTGGCTAGCATGTACAGGGAGACCCTTTGTAAAAGCCTCATAGTGATCTCTTGGCCGCACACCTAAGGAAGTGTGCTAGTGCTTGGCCGGCATGGCAACATGGAGACTCTAGTCCACCCGGCAATAGGGGACAAAATCACGACTTGTGGGTAAAGTAGTACAAACTCTGTAGAGTATCAAACTGTCATGACAGCCGTGCTCATAGTCAAGAGCGGCCTGGAATCCTCACAAGATTAGTTGGTTATGGGTTGGAATGGTTGGGATGGTTGGATGGTTTGGACTTGGTTTGGTTAGGACCCTGTGGATTGATAATTGGGATGACCCCACCTAGTAATTAGGATGCTTAGGAATTAAAAGCTCATGCAATAAACCCCTTTAAGCCTTTCTTGTCTATAGCCCCATGTCATATTTTCCCCCACTTGCTGAGTACAACACGTACTCACCCTTGCTATATCCCACATTGCTTCTCAACTACAGGAGAATGAAGGTACAACTATGAAGCCGATGGAGGAGTCTAGGCATGCGGTCTTCCGGTCGACTTCCTGTAGGAGCTGAAGGACGCCAACACTTAGTTATTCTGCTGCAATATAATCTTTTACTTTTGACCTATGGGTCACTATTGTAATAATATTATTGATTTAATAAAGATATTGTTCTTTTATCATAATAATTGTTCTATATACGTGAAAACTTGATCCTGGGCACGCATACAGATGCATTCGGTTTTGGTTGTTGGAACCGGGTGTGACACAATCGTCCTACAGGCTCTGGCCATCACATCTGCCTAGTCTTTGCTCTCCACCGTGTGGATAATCAAGGAGGATGCGCTTTGTACGTTGAGTAGGTCACTAGGGAGGGGTTATAAAATCCCAGAGCCACATCATCATTTGTAGTGAAGCAAGAATAAACCAAAGTACATCCAATAAAGCGTGATTTACCATTTTCCTCTTCATACCATGCTGTATTCTAGCACATCCATATCACGAAACAAAAAAAAGGATTTCATGGGCTCTTTGGATCCAAAATGATACAAACTCTAGCCCAAGGTAGTGGCATGTCAAAAGTAGTATGTTACTCCCTCTGTCCCTCATAAAATGACCTTGTGGCTTTCAAATTAACCCAAAAAAGTGTCACATTGGCCACTTGCCTCTGCTGCTAGGCCCACATGCAAATCATGTAGGCATCCTCAATCACTCGATCCTCATCAGTTTGGCTCCCTATCATCATCGTTGTCCTCAGTCACGTCGCTTGCCCTTGCCTCTCTCTCTCTTTCTCTCTGCAGAACCGAGCTGCCTCGCATCCATGGCTGAGAGCGAAGAAGAAGAGCAGCACAATGGCTGGCGTTGGAGGACCTTGATGAGGACATCCCTCATGATACACCGCAACATGAGGTGATTTTACTCCTTTATGATTATGATCATGTCACAACTAACTATTGTTTACAACCTAATGGAAGTTCATTTCTTGTCATTAGTGTCCAAGAGAAGGTCATGGAAGGTTGCCCAAGTGCTGATCAAATTTGTTGTCAACCTGATGATTCTCATGTTCTATACCTAAGATTGAAGACAAGAATGGTACCAATTTGTAAACTATCAATAAGAGTATCCTACATGGATAGAGGCATCATCAAGCATATTTTCCATTGCAACAAATATCACATTCACTGAAGCTGCATGGAAAGATTCATCCTCCTTTTGGTCGGACCTATTTTTGAAGATGACCAGATTATGTGCCCAATGTTCAAGACAACAACTGTATGAATCCAACAACTTGGGGCATGAATGTTATACATAGGTGGAAAGGTCTTGAAGTCTACTTTAATATGCAACAAACAGGTTCTCTTATCCTTAGGGTTGTTGTTGAGTTATGTTCCAAATTCATTGTACATTGGAGGTTGACTTCTGACAGAGCGAAGCGGAGGCCCGTTGCCGGAGGCTTGGGCCGTAGCGAAGCGGTCAAAGTGGGCGACCAAAGGGTCTTTGATGTGCTTTTGATGTGAATGACAGTGATGGTGTGCACAATGTATCGCACACATATCCTAAAATGAATATCCATGAATATCAAACAATAGCCAATGAAGAGAAGAGATAGCCTTCAATATTTTGAACATCGATCATAGGAAAGGCTTGAACAGTTTTGCTGTATCCCAAATAATGCCACCTCACCCAAGGATGCAGCTGTAGCTGCGCCACCATAACCTTGGCACAGGCTGTCACCCCATCCCGCTCAAGCAGCTGCTTCCACTTAATCCATCCAGATTGGTGAATGAGTCTCTCGCAGAGTACATAATCTCATTTAGGGTTTTACCTTGTGATCATTGTTTTCTTGTAAGTCGCCGTTATCTCATCGGCATTGTAACCCCAACTCTTGATAGTGAAGTTTTGCTGGCTGGCGCCCGTGGTTTTTTCTCTTCCGATTTGGGAGGGTTTTCCACATTAAATCTCATGTCCTCTGTGGTTTGATTTCTTTGTTCTTTATCATATTTGCGACATCGGTTTCTAACAAGTGGCATCAGAGCTAGGTTGTTTCTCGATGGCATCGATGAAGTATGATCTACCGCTGTTGGATTACAGCACGAGGTTCTCGCTGTGGCAAGTCAAGATGCGGGTTGTTTCTCGATGGAACAAACTCATGATCTCGATGAGGTGCTGAAAGGTTTTGGCAAGAAGAAGGAGGCGTGGACGGATAAGGAGAAGCGCAAGGATCGTAAGGCTCTGTCCCTAATTCAGCTTCATCTATCTAGTGATATTTTGCAAGAAGTGCTACAGGAAAAGAGTGCTACAGAACTTTGGCTGAAACTAGAATCAATCTGTATGTCCAAAGATCTAACCAGTAAGATGCATATGAAGATGAAGTTGTTCACGCTCAAGATGCAGGAGGGTGGTTCAGTGTTGAACCACATATCTATTTTCAAGGAGATCATTGCTGATCTGTTGTCGATGGAAGTTGCGTATGATGATGAGGATCTAGGCCTCTTACTTTTATGTTCTCTTCCCAGTTCGTTTGCTAATTTTTGTGACACCATACTTTTGAGCCGTGATGAACTAACCGTAGCAGAGGTTTATGAGGCGCTCCAATCCAGGGAGAAGATGAAAGGCATGGTACACTCTGATGGGTCATCGTCTTCCAAGGGCGATGCACTACATGTTAGAGGCAGAACTGAGCAGAGATCGTTCCATGATGGCAATGAGCGTGAGAAGAGCCATGATGGTAGAAGCCGCTCGAAGTCCAAACCGCCCACCAAGAAGTTCTATAAGTACCACAAGAAGAAAACTCATTTTATTGAGGATTGTTGGAAACTGAAGAACAAGGAGAATAGGAAAAATAATTCTGATGGTAAGGCATCAGTTGCTGCTACTGGTAACTCAGATTCAGGAGATTGTCTGGTTGTTCTTGCTTGTTGTGTTTCTGGTCATGATCAATGGATACTTGATTCTGCATGTTCTTTTCATATATGCACTAACAGAGAGTGGTTAGCTCTTATGAACCTGTGCAGAAGGGAGATGTTGTGCGTATGGGAGACGATAACCCGCGTGAGATTGTGGGCATCGGCTCTGTTCATATCAAAGCACATGATGGCATGATACGCACACTGGTAAATGTAAGGTATATTCCAACTATGACCAGAAATCTTATCTCTGTTAGCAGTCTTGATGCAGAAGGTTTTAAGTACTCCGGTTCTGGTGGAGTTTTAAAGATTGGAAAAGGTGCCCTTGTTTGGTTGGTAGGTGATCTGAATTCTACAAATTTATATGTTCTTAGAGGAAGTACTTTACATGGTTCTAGTTCTGCTGCTGTTGTTTCTAAATCTGAACCTAGTAAGACAAACCTTTGGCATATGCGTCTTGGACATATGAGTGAACTTGGTATGGCAGAATTGATGAAGAGGAACCTACTGAAAGGCTGTACTTTGAGTAGTGAGAAGTTTTGTGAAGCATTGTATTTTTGGGAAGCATAAAAGGGTTAAGTTCAACACCGTTGTTCATACCACCAAAGGTACTCTTGATTATGTACATGCTGACTTATGGGGTCCCTCTCGTAAGCCATCTATTGCTGGTGCCCATTACATGCTTACTATTATTGATGATTACTCTAGAAAAGTATGGCCTTACTTTCTGAAACACAAGAGTGATACTTTTGCTACTTTTAAAGAGCGGAAAGTTATGATAGAGAGGCAAACTAAAAAGAAGGTAAAAGTGCTTCGTACAAATAATGGTGCAGAATTTTGTTTGGATGATTTTGATGATTATTGCAGGCAAGAAGGCATTGTGAGGCACCATACCATACCGTACACACCGCAGCAAAATGGTGTGGTTGAGCGCATGAACAGAACCATCATCTCGAAGGCTCGATGCATGTTGTCCAATGCAAAGATGAACAAGCATTTTTGGGCAGAAGCTGCGAGTACTGCATGTTACTTGATTAACAGGTCGCCCTGTATCCCACTGAATAAAAAAACTCCCATTGAGGTATGGTTAGGTACACCTGCTGATTATTCACAGTTGAAAGTTTTTGGCTGCACTGCTTATGCTCATGTTGATAATGGAAAATTAGAGCCTAGAACTATTAATTTTCTTTTTGTTGGTTATGGTTCGGGAGTTAAAGGATATAATTGTGGAATCCCGAAACTAGAAAGACTTTCATGAGCAGGAGTGTTGTTTTCAATGAATTTGTGATGTTTACTGACAGTTTGACTTCAGATTATGTTCCAGATAGTTCTGTAAAGGAGCTGCAGCATATCAGTGTGCAGGTGGAGCATGTGATTGATGATGAAGTTGAGCAGGTGGAGCCAGTGTTTGACCAAGAAAATGATATTGTTGATGATGATGCTCATGATGATGATGTTCAGCAGCACTCACCTCCTATTTTGCAGCCAGAGGAGAATTTGCCTATTGCTCATCGCAGATCAAAGAGGGGTTGTGGACCTCCAACCTGTCTTATTGAAGAATGTAATATGACTTACTATGCTTTGAGTTGTGCTGAACAGGTGGAGAGCGTTCATGAGCCTGCAACTTATACTGAAGCTATTGATTGTGATGGTCATGAGAAGTGGATTTCAGCTATGCAAGAGGAGATGCAATCTCTCGAGAAGAATTGTACATGTGAGGTTGTTCCTTTGCTAAAGGAAAGAAGACTGTTCGCTGCAAATGGATTTATAAGAGAAAGGAGAGTTTATCTCCTAGCGAGCCTCCTAAGTTCAAGTCAAGGTTAGTAGCAAAAGGGTACAGTCAAATTCCTGGTGTTGATTACAATGAGGTGTTTTCTCCTGTGGTTAAGCATAGCTCAATTTGCACATTCTTTAGTATTGTTGCTTCACATGATCTTGAGATTGAGCAGTTAGATGTGAAGACTGCATTTTTGCATGGTGAGCTTAAGGAGGAGATATACATGGATCAGCCTGAAGGATTCATAGTACCTGGCAAGGAAAATTATGTTTGCAAGCTAAAAAAATCCTTGTATGGTTTGAAGCAATCCCCTCCTCAGTGGTATAAGAGGTTTGATTCATTTATATTGTCACATGGCTTTAAGAGGTCTAATTATGATAGTTGTTTTTATATCAAGTTTGTTAATGGAGCACCTATATACTTGCTGTTATATGTTGATGACATGTTGATTGCTGCCAAGAGCGCAAAAAAAATCACTACATTGAAGAAATTGTTGAGTAGTGAGTTTGACATGAAGGATCTTGGTGCTGCTAAGAAAATTCTAGGTATGGAAATCACTAGAGACCATAGAGCTGGTTTATTGTTTCTTAGTCAGCATGGTTACATTGAAAAGGTTCTTCATCATTTCAACATGCATAATTGTGACCCCCGTTAGTACTCCTATTTCACCACATTTTAAATTGACAGCTAAGCAATGTGCTAGTACAGTTCAGGAAATTGAATACATGTCAAGAGTTCCTTATTCTAATGTTGTTGGTTCTGTGATGTATGCTATGGTTTGCTCTCGCCCGAATTTATCTTATGCTATGAGTTTGGTGAGTAGATACATGTCTAAGCCTGGTAAAGAGCACTGGAAGGCAGTTCAGTGAATTTTTAGGTATCTCAGAGGGACATCAGATTATAGTTTGAAGTTTGGAAGAACTGATAAAGGGCTTATTTGGATAAGCGACGGTCGCTCACAGTTTCTGTGTTCACAATTGGTAGTTGTGTTGTGAGTTGGAAAGCTACTTTGTAGTCTATTGATGCTCAATCCACCACTAAAGCTGAGTATGTTGCTATTGCTGAAGCGAGCAAGGAGTTGATTTGGCTAAAAGGATTAGTTGCTGAGCTTTGTGGATTTGATTCTTGCATCAAGCCATTCTCTAACAGTCAAAGTGCTATATGTCTCACTAAAGATTAGATGTTTCATGAGAGGACAAAGCACATTTAGATCAAGTATCATTTTGTTCGTGATCAGATTAAAAAGGGTAAGCTAAAGGTATGCAAGATTAGTACTCATAATAATCCTACAGATATGTTGACAAAGCCAGTTCCTGTTGCTAAGTTTGAGCTAAACTCAAGCTTAGTTGGTATTATGAATTATCCCAAGCAGCTATTTGGCGCTAGAAGTATTTTTTTTTCTTTGATATGTTCAGGATAAAGGTTTTGATTTATGCTACAAGAAGAATTTGTCTCAAGGTGGAGTTTGTTGAGTTATGTTCCAAATTCATTATACATTGGAGGCCGACTGCTGATGGAGCGAAGCGGAGGCCCGTCGCCGGAGGCTTGGGCCATAGCAATGGCCCATCGCCAGAGTTATGTTCCACTTCTGATGGTACATAATCACGTTTAGAGTTTTACCTGTTGATCATTGTCTTCTTGTAAGCCGCCGTCATCTCATCGGCGTTGTAACCCCAACTCTTGATAGTGAAGTTTTGCTGGATGGCGCCCATGGTTTTTTCCCTTCTAATTTAGGAGGGTTTTCCATGTTAGATCTCGTGTCCTCTGTGGTTTGATTTCATTGTTCTTCATCGTATTTGCGACATCGGTTTCTAACAGTTGTGTTATTGTTGCCCCTTAAGGATTGGGACTTTTCTCTACCATTTGTTCTTGTATTTCCTTGTGATTTGTAAGAGCATTGTCTCTCCTTTGCGTGGTTTAGGTTAGGCATCGACCAAAGCGTATTGTTGGATCAAATCATTTATCATAGGTGGCTGTTCTAGCAGTTGTTGGTGCCATCGATTCGTCAGGTTTCACGGGTCAAGTTATCCCCAGATCCTACAACGATAAGATCGGACAAGCCTCCATATCACAGTTCCTCCACCTTGTCTCCATCGTCTCCACCTTTTTCCATGACTGATGTCCTTGTTCGCTGATCAAATTTGTCACTGCAGCCCTCCACAAGTCCGACCAATCCAGAACGTCACTTTATTGGGGACGGAGGGAGTAGGTAAATTGGATGTTAATCTCAAAAAAGAAAAAGTGTTTGTTGTTTTGATGCGTTTTTTGTTGGTCACAACCGTCTGATCATCTTTTAGGATCACAATGGTTTACTGACCTCAATATAAAATCCTTTCTAAGAAAACATCAATATAACACATCTCAGCCACAAAATCTCGTGCATACTCTCTCCGTTTTGTTTTTCATGTCCCTCCGCCCAAATAATATAGCTTTCGGTCAGCACAAAACCTTTGTCTGGACAATAAATGTGGAACAGAGTAGTAACTAATATGTATATCACTAAATAATATAGATTATGGATTCTTCGACACGTATAATAATAATCTAAATTTTGAGGGATTCCCCTAGCTCAATGTCGCTTGAGCAATATAATTGTTTCTCTCACTAAAATCTGACTGAAATACAAAAGGTTATGAAAAATACAGTATTACTTTTACGAGAGGGGAAAACACAAGATACGGAGAACTCTTAGCTTTTCAGCTGACAATGCTACCTCAGCAGCAACAACTTGTTGGTCTTGTTTCTTTTCTCTCGAATACGAAGAAGAGTTTCGTATCATTGTATTCAAGAGAGAAAAGAACCAGCCCCTTAGAGGAACACCACCTCACTCCGGGCCGAGCTGTGAGGAATGTGTATACAAGATTAGTGTACTCAAAAGAACACACATAAGGACATGACCAAGAACCTCTAAGCACACCACAACTCACATCCTACTCAACCGTGACCACTAGTCCAAGGCGTCTCAGGCCTTTTGCTCCAGCCAAACACCAGAGGTGCAGCTCTTCTTCAAAAGCCCGAAGTAGAGATGAGATGCTTCTAATGCATTGGTATATATTTGCATTGAGATTTTAAGCCCATTAAGATCATCAGGATAGATGCCATAGAACTTGGGTGAAGCCTTCGTCCCTATCAATTCAGACTTTTATTAGCATGCAACAGAGAAGTATCCAAATTTATTTATGAAAGATAGGATCCACCTCTTGCGCATTTTCGTAATCAGGGTCCATCGGTTAGGTGAAAAAGGTAATGGCCGGTTAGCATATATAAGCAGACACGGATGGTCCTTCAAATTGGGAAGCTTTCCATAATAAGCATCTTTTCTAAGCACTCAGAACGTGCAAGAACCTTAAAAGGCACTAGTACCATTTTTTTTCTGAAAAGGGAATTCCCTATGCTAGTGCAGAGCTTAATGAGTCTATGTGTTAGATTCCTCACTGCGTTTTATTATCTGGTTTACGGGATGAATATATTCTCAGAGCATGATGGGTCTCTTTCGGCGTTGAGGATGATGAGAAATAGTGCAGGAATACGTGGTTCTCAACAAGTAAAATTGTAAAACTATTTTGTTTTTCCCTACTCTGCTCTGGTACGAGAACAGAATATGAGAAGCAAAAATACTACTAGAAAACCTTGAAACAAATGTTGTCTAGTGGGACGGAATTGAAACTTTTACTTCACATTGACGTAAATTCTTACCGCCGAGATGTAATGTGAGTGCTTTATATATTCTTCTATAAATCTAATGATCTTACTATTTTACCTTTGTGCATAATATAATGTGTTTCCGTTGAAATGTTATGAAGTGCTGGCCATAAGTAAAAGGCATGTATGTGATTCATTATAAAGGGCACAACTTCGTTGAAACAAAAGTGGTTGGATACGCACGTATAAATAGCTGTAGGACCGCCTGTGAAAATGTTTTTGTACTATCAAACTTTTGGGTACTGATTCACTTTACCCATTGGAAAGATTCGATAACCTATATTTTTAAGATCCGTTCCACTCAAATTTGTTACGGCACTATGGTTTTTCTTTCACGTAGAAATTTACTTGCAATAGAAAGTACAGCACTATGAAGCATAATACCATTTCCACAAAAATGAAACGTTACAATCGAAGCAGAGCTCGAGCTTCAGCCGACAAGACTGACTTCACGGCGAACAGCTGGTTGGTTATACTTCCAAATGCATTATATATTTGAGCTTTGGAGCCCACTATCATTATTCGGATAAAGTTAGAATCTAGCACTATATTTATTAGCATATGACGTGATCATTTTCAATTGTATGCAAGACATACAACGGCGGCGGGAAAATGTTGATGACTCTATTACGAACCCAAAGGACGTCAAACCGCTCCTTGTTCCTGGTGACATGGCAGGAGCTGAGAGCAGACTCAGTTATTGTGTTACATTCAGCGAAAGGTGATTTGTTTTGTTATCATGTGCATTTCTGGAATTCTGGTCCTTGTTGCATATTTATTCTATTAAATTTTAATATATATGGCTTACTCTGGAAATTATATAGTGACAACTTTTTTCTCAAATGGTTCATTCCATTGGATTTTTTTATGACATTACGATAAGTTCTTAGAGAAATTTGTTTGAAAAAGCAAAATAGACAAACATGTAAAAAGCACACAACAACAAAGCACTATTATAGCGATGGAAATGGTATATATACCATAGCTTAAAAAATCACAATAACGATGGGAGCATGTTCTCTGTCATAAGAGAAGTATTGTAGCAATGAATGGTAACATAGTCCGCCGCTACAAACCAATTGTCAAAAAAAAGATGGCCCTGGCCCATGCCACCTAGCCGTCATGCCCAAGGCATGAGAGGGAGGGAGAGAGAGGAGGTGAGTGTGAGATGAAGAGAGAGTCAGGAGTGGGATGGAGAGAGAGAGAGAGAGGGAGGAGGAGGAGGGGGGGGGGGGGGGGGGGGGGGTAGGGGAGAACATAGAAAGAGGAGAAAACACACATAGGTGTGTTGTATGCTGATTGATGGAGTGATGAAGTGGTGGATCGATGATGTGAGAGAAATACTACGTCTTTAAAAATGAAAATGTTTTCTTTTCAATGAAGATACATAACAATAGTTGATATTTTATACCATCACTAAAAATAAAATCACATTTGTTGCGGTGGTACATAACAAAACCAGTGCTACGAGTTTTTTTTATAGCGCTGCTGTAGTGCAGATTTCTGGTAGTGGCAGCAACCACTGTAAAAAAAGATTTTTAGAGACTCTGCTCAAGTCTTATTAGAGACTCTAAATTTTAGAGTCTGCAAAGATAGACGCGAATTTTCGCGTCTACAATAAGTTTCTTATTGGATACACTGGTTGGCAAAACGAGTCTGTAATGAATGGTCATTGCACACTCTGTTTTGCTAACTAGAGTCTCCAATAACTATTCATCACAGACTCCTTTCACCAACTATAGTCTGCAATGATGAATTTAAGAAACAAAAAAAAAGAAAAAATACACCTCATTTAGCTATCCTATATGATACAAATATGGGCTTTATTCATCATATACATTACACAATCTTATCATTCGAAGTGACCAGATCAACACCTAGCATTTACAAGTCTAGCTAGCTATCAGACATGATTGTTTAATTATCATGCACAAGTATTGATTGCATAAGACTTGAGATGGATAAACAAGAGAATATGTCCTAGTAAAAATAGCTTTGCTACTAACCGGAAACAAGATTGTCTAGCATCTGCCAAATCGAAGCAAAGCTATAATGCTAAGTTCTGTGTTGATTGAGCTGACAAGCACTCAATGTTGTTGCTGCCTAGGTTTACCATTGCAGCTTTTGCATCACCATCTCAGAATAGTATTTTGCCTTGTTCGCCTGATTAAAACATATGGTTTTATTAGGCAACTCCATGGAAACAAAATGTAAGGAAAATTTGCCGACAGGATAACATTGCCAAATTGGTCTGAAGAACAAAAAAAAAATGAAAAATACACCTATTATAGCCATTATATATGATATAAATATATGAGCATTATCCACTACATACATTACACTATCTTATCATTTGAAGTGATCAGATCAATTGATCTCTCATTTGACAACTCATGGCATTTACATATCTAATCTGTCAAAACAAGACTATACACCTAACTATACAAGTCTAATATATTTCTTTAGTAAGGAAACATTACATTTTGGAACTGACCTGTTGAACTAAAAGAACATTACGCCTTCATCAAAATCACTGTTGCAGGGGAAAATATACAATTGAGTATAAAGATCACATTAAAATCACCAGTTGACAGAGTCACACATAAGAAGACCTTTGAAGTTCAATATTTTATTCTTTTAGATTTTATACTCATGACTGAAGAAGCTGAAAGCATGTCTGAACAGACCGAATAAGTTAGATATTATAACTATCCAAATATATGAATACTTATTTAGAAGATAATCAAGCACTAGTAGCCCAAGTGTTGATTTACCATCTAGATTGATGCATACAAGAAAACAAAAGATCATAAATTTCTGAGAACATAGGTTTTTTTAGTAAAACAAACATGGTAACATCAAATGATCATTGAATTCTATTTCAGCTTTGTAGAGTATTTAGCTAATTAGATCCACAATTACAGTATGGCAGCATTACTATATTTCCTTATATCCAGACAACAATGTAGACATCACCAGACTATTAAAACTTCGTAACATGCAATGGTGACAATAAAGAGACAGTTCGGGTCCAGGTAGCTAAAAAGTGAATTACCAAAGAGGCTAAACTTGTATGACTAGCACAACACATACAAAGTTATCTGACCATTAACTAGATCATAATTTTTTTGTTTACAAGTTGACAGCATATAATAATATTTCTAGCTCATTCGAGCATTCCAGCATGCAAGATAACAACATTAAAATAATCTGAGAAAAAAATACTAATCAGATGAATACATTGGCAGATAACTATTTGCTCAATTGGACAACAAAATTATGTTAAGGAACCATCAGTTAGTAAAACTTCCATGTTGATCAACATGATAATCTGAAATGGCTAGCAGTAGCACTCTACAAAAAGATCGAAGAGTACAATTCTCAAATGCTGTGATATGGCAAAATTCTGTGTTCAGAAGCACGGTAACCTATCAAATATCAGTAGCACAGTAATCTAGCTACTCACATCTTCTCCAGACAACCACCCTTTTTTCCTCAACGGACAAAACTGGTTCGCAATACCAGCTAATCAGGGGATGTGACACGCTGATCCCGCGTTCTTACTGTTCTATCTTACAGGACCAAGAGAACATGATCAACATGACTCCCGAGGTTATGACTTCTACTATTTCTAATCTGGGACAAAATTCACCGCATGACACATCTTAAACTAGGTTACCATATATTAGCATTTCAACAATTACAGACGGTAGCTTAAAATCCTAAGCGGTAAAACAGCGAACAGAACCAATGCACAAAAATAGAGAAACAAAGGCCAGAGGCAGAAAAAGCGAGTGAAGTGCATGCATCGCGTTGAGGGAGGAAGACGCATACTGACACAAACTAGATAAATCATAGAAAATTACATAGGGCAATGACTGAGGGCTCACAGCACCAAGACATCACCTGACCGTGGGTGGATCTGAGGTTGGTGGCTGGAGTCTGATGAAGGCAGGGAGAGGAGGGCTCCGGATCCCATCGCGCCGCCGAGGAGGGCCCCTGGATCCAGCCGCACCACCCATCTCCTCATGCAGTGCCGTCAAAGAAGGGGCCCGGATCTCGTCACACCGCCATCCTTCTCATGCGGTGCATGGAGGATCCACCTCCTCATAAAACCTGCCCATCGTCGGGGATGCCGAACTCACGACGCTCGCTGCCTCCTCGCCGCAGTGCCCCTTGCTGCGTCGTCGCCTCCTTGCTATGCACCCTCGTCAAGGAGGGGCCAGCTCAGGAGCCTCACGGAGAGGCGGTAGGATTCGGTCAACGTGGGATGGGAGGCGCATGGATCTCGCCAGAGGAGGGGAGGGAGGAGCTTGTCGGGAAGGGGAGGTGTTCGGAGGGAGGAGCTCGGTAGAGAGGAGAGGGGAGGGTGCTCGTGGGAGAGAGAGAGAGAGAGAGAGAGAGAGGAGGAGGAGGAGGAGGAAAAAGGAACAGCGGTAAGGGAAGCTGGGAGGTAGGGTTTGGATGCTGACCACACTTATATACTCCACTGGGATATGTCATTGCAGATTCGGGTCAAAAATTAGAGTCTGCAATGATGTGTATTGTAGACTCTGGTAGAGAGAACGAGTCTAATAAATTAGAGACTCGGATCAAGAAGTAGAGTCTGTAATAATCTATAGTATTACAGACTCGGATCAAAAAGTTTTAGAGACGCGTTTCGTCAGAAAGAGTCTGCAATGTTATTATATTAAAGACACGTCTATACTTTTGTAGGCTCTTCATGTCTAATAGAGTCTATAAAACATTATTACAGACGTGTTTTAATATAGAATTTATAATATTAGTATTTTATTAGACCCTTTTTTACATAGTGAACAGCTGGTTGCACCCTAATTCTCAAAACGGACTTCCTTGGACCCTAACTCTCAAAACAGAATTGTTTTTTCAAACTTTACAAGAATGGAGGACCTTCTTTTTAGAACCTGAAGATGTCATCTGCCCTGATTCTTCAGTCCGTCGTAAACATGCTAGCCCGAGCAATCATAACCCGGCCACCACGGGCACAAGCGACAATGTATGACATGTATTCGGTGGTTGCGGGCACGGGGCACGGACTAGCAGGTGCTAGGGCCAGGTGGCACGAGGGGAGTGGCGTGGGTACGCAAGGCGGGCATGAGTCCAAGGAATCTGATGAATGAATCTGGCCTTATACACTGGGAGGCTTACCACAGTACTGGGGCTTTATTTTATGAAATGCATATTAACTTCATTTAATTCTGCTACATAACATTCATATATCTAAATTTTCAGTCTCACGTTCCTAGTAGTCAAAACAGGGGCAAACATGCAAAACTTTAACACAAAGTGTCCATTTTTACAAAGAACATATATGTACGTACTTTTTTATGGGAGTTAACATGATTAAGAGTTTCGAACGGGAATACATGCAGTACTGGGGCATGTTTTAGCATTGTTGATTAGTAAATTTAATCAGATCCAGTAGAAGTATGTGCCAGCAACACTACTACAATAGTGACTTATTCCAGGAAGATGTAAGCGGTCTTAGTGACAGACAAAAAGTCCGCCACTAATAGTAGTTACTGATCTATCTATATTAAAACACGTGCCTTCTCTCACCACCCGTTAACCCATGTAATCCGTTAATCTTCGACCGTCAGATCCATCAAACTTGTCATAGCAACCGTCAGATATGAATCGGGTTGGGTCCCTACCCAGTTCTGCTGACCCGAATGTTTGCGAAACCTCTCGCGTCCACCGTCTCTCCACTCGTTCTCGCGTCTTCGCTAGCCCCTGCCTGACATCTCGCCATGCTTGCTGGATTGCCACAGCATCGCTTCCTTTCCTCCCATCCACCCTCCGCAGCCCTTTGCTGGTGTCGCTGCTTTCTTCTGATTCCCTAAACAAAACACACCTTCGTGTGTCCAATGATACCTGCACTCTTTGCTCGATCGCATCTTCTATTTGAATGATTTTATTTCAGAAGAACCCGATCCTCATCCTTTACAGTGTTTATCTGTCTGGCGGCATGCGATGAGTCTGCTCAGAATTAGGGCTGGGTGTTCGGTTAATTTGGCTTAAACGGTTCAGTTAAAACGGTTCAAGAGAACTTCGATTATTGAAAAATGGCAACCAAAATTACTTCTAGAAAAATCGAAACTGCACACATCGGTTACGGTTAACTCGGTTCGGTTTTACAGTTAAACCGATTAAACAACAAGATGTGGCAAGTTCTAAGCATAGCAGGGGAAAAATAAAGGAACATCACATTAATTCCTCAAATCAATTATGTAAAAAATCGAAAAATACTATCAATCCAGCAAACCGATACAAGCAATTGAATAAATTAAGCCTGGAACACCCTCTGCTTTGTGCTTACGCATTGCAACCTTGCAAACAGGACGATGCCCCACTAGTGCGTGCCTCACAGCGATGTCGCATGCTGTTGACATGTGCAGCCAGCATGCCGCCATTGGTCTTGTCCACTTGCAACTTGCGTCGACGAGGTTATGCCATAAGCGCCTCCTGCTCCTGCCGGGCGCGCCGCCGCCACTTGCGTAGTGCTAGGGTTGCACCATGAGTCCTTCCGTGAGCTGTGGCCTGCGGTAGCTGGATGGGTGGTGGCTTGGAGCTGGGTTAGGCCGTGTTGTTTGGACCCGTGGGAAAGGATGATGTATTCTCGGCTCCTATTACGTGGGCCTCCGGCGATGGATCAACTAAAGCTCGGTCATTTCGGTTGTTCGGTTACCACAAGTTGACAACCGCACATATCACGATCACCGAACAACTCAGAAACATAAACCACACCGAACACCGAATTAACTGCAAGTTTCGGTTATTTCGGTTCGGTTCGGTTCGATGATCAGTTTTATGGTTAACTGCGCCCAGACCTACTCAGAATCAACGGCCAACTTCCTGCATGGAAAAGGCTTAGCAGCAGCCAACACCTTGTCATTGCTTTTACCGCACTGCAGCATAAAAAATACGATTGTGGTGAGTTTGTGTGCTGCTACTTCTTCGCTGGCCTTAACATCCACCACAAAATCTCCTTAGCAATGGTTATCTTAATGCAAGAAAAGCAAGGGAACTGAGTAAGCAAGGTTTGATAATTATCAAATTCTCAAGGTACAGTGGCCCTTCTCCATTCTCCATGCACGAGAGCTGTTTGATGAAATGTGAAGGTATCTTAAATTATCTTTCAAATTAGTTTTTATTAAGATTGCTTTCTAAATCATACACTTTGGCATATTTAGTTGATTATTTAACAACAAGTAAACAACAATTTGATGTTCATAACCAAATACAGGTTGTTGCTTTTTGGGTGAAAAATCTATCTACTTTTAATCATACTCATCATGTTTGTTCGAAGTCTGTATAAAATAGTGTGGTGTAGTCTCTGGTGTGAATAGGCTCAATTCTCAAAAATTTAATTGTTTGTCTATGACCTTACATAGTTTGACATAGCTTTAATATAGATAGATTTACTTAACTATGGACTGGTTATAATTATCTGCATTTTAGCTCAGTTTTATAGTACCTGAAATATGGTATGGTCTATAAAAAATAATTCTCTGCACAAATTCATTACCAACGCAAAGAGGAGCTACCTGACAAGACTTCTAAGGTGATGTTCCTTTTCTGCGTCAAGATTTACATAGCATGGGTCAACAGTATTCAATGCACAAAACTGAAATGATCGATGAAAGATACATTAGTCTAATTAGCAAGATATTTGCTTAATTTTAAAAGAAAGATTATAAAGCACGTGTTTCACAGATAATAGTAACAATCCTTGCCAGAAAGAAAAGAAAAATCTTTACTTTATTAAGTTGTTCTTTTTAATTTTTTATAGTCAGATGACAGTTATTTCTACATTATATTGAGAGAGCTCTTCCTGAACTCTTACAAGTTTTCAATGATCATATACTACAGCGAAGGATGCATAGATTCTAATTCATCCGTTTTATATCTCACAGGTTTGGGATGTCGTGAATACTGTTGCAAGATGTTTAAGACCGTTGCGAAACACCTAATATATGTGGTGGTTCCATAGTATACTTTGATCAGCGAATCATATTAGAAGCGAGAAGATGCATAAATATAGATATGCAGTCTGCAATAACGAATGCATGTGGCTATATTTTACAAGCAGAATGTTCAAATATGAGGTTAGGATACAACATTCAATTGACTGTCGGCTTGCCAACTCACCAGCAAGAGTCCTCTTTTGTTGTTACAGGAGGCGCATGGAGGTGGATTGATAGGTTATTTTGGTGCCAAGAAGATGGAGGATATTTTGGCCACACACTTCTTTCGGCCAAGGATGAGGAAAGATGTTGAGGGCTTTGTTGCTCACTGCACTACAGGTCAAAAAGCTAAGTCTCGCTTGAATCCATATAGTTTATACATTCCACTTCCTGTTCTTTCTATTCCTTGGGCGGATATTTCTATGGACTTTGTTTTAGAACTGCCTAGGACTAAGAGAGGGAATGATAGTATTTTGGTTGTTGTGGATAGATTTTCTAAGATGGCACACTTTATACTATGTCATAAGACTGATGATGCTAGTTATATTGCTGATCTCTTTTTCAAAGAAATTGTATGTTTGCATGGTATGCCTTCTACTATTATTTCAGATCGTGATGCAAAATTCTTGAGTCACTTTTGGCGCACGCTTTAGAATAAGTTGGGTACAAAGTTGTTGTTTTCTATAACTTGTTACCCACAAACTGATGGACAAACTGAGGTGGTGAACCGCACTTTGGGTACTATGTTGAGAGCTATTTTAAAGACAAATTTGAAGCAATGGGAAGAATGTTTGCCTCATGTTGAGTTTGCATATAATCGGGCAACATATTCTACTACCAAGGTAAGTCCTTTCAAGGTAGTGTATGGTTTTGATCCCCGTCCTCCACTTGATATACTTCCTCTACCTATTCATGAGAGAATTCATGTTGATGCTAACAGTTAGGGTTTGGGTTTTGTTTAGATTATTCTGTTCATAACAGTTTTGCCATCATCACTGTTTGTGAGACCCCAACTTCGTGAGATTCATAATACATCTGCAATTGTGTTGCCTTCTTCTTTGTTCTTGCTTGTGTTCTTGATTCGCAGACAGGGATTAGCCTTCTTGGTGAGGTCAATTGTTTTAGGACGGTTGACAACCAGAGGAGACGTCGTGCTGTGATTGCGGGGTTTAGAACATGCTGTTCTGAAGCCGAATCGATTTGTGTGTCGCTTCCGACCAAATCAACGTATCCAGAACCTTTCGGAAGATCGGGAACCCTTGTCCACATTACACATGATATATGGGTTTCCAGACATTTAAGAGGCTTCCTTTTGGTGATTGACACGGATTCAAGTTATTCCAAACACAGAGTTTGAATATTTGGAAAGTTTGAATTCAATTCGGATTCATCGCGAGACAGCCTGACATACCTTTAGAAAAAAGGACATATCTCCCTCATATGGAGTCCGATTCGGATGCATGAGTACTGCATGGAAAGATAATTTGATGCCCGACGCAATGGCACAGGATTCAGCCTCTAATACTTTCTGGTCGCGGCGCAATATACAATACCAAACGTCAGTTCAGAGAAGCAACACTAGATTTCTTCGGATTTCTTCACCGTCGACTTGATGGATCATTGGACAAGAATTGAGATGTTGCATCCACTCTTCATCATCAATACTTGCTGGTGCAACAAAGATCAAGATTCACATATCAAAGGACAAGCCAACATATGCCCAATGCTTAAAAGACGAAGTCATCAAGATTCTCCGGAAAATGAAGCTAGAAGCTGAAATCATTGGTAATTCTGTATACTTCCTCTGCCGACCATTGGATAAAAATTTGATATCTGAATAGAGCTTCAAGTCTTCTTTCCAACTCAACAAACGGTGCTAGAATTGGATTTTTTTACAAGGATTTATGAGCACATCATTGGACGCTGTGCAATCTGTCAACAGCACGTAGCCATAGAGCAAAAACATCATAAATCCCACATACCGTGTCCATTTGAAGTGTATGAGCACTCGTTGGAAAGATGTTGCAACCTACAAGATGGTATAGGTCTTTGGCCCTGTTCTATTTTGTTGGCAAGGTGAAATTCAGAGAGAAGAGGATCTGCAGATTATCAATGACAAAATTGGAGATGAAGATGACAACAAGGATAGCTCGAGCAATTCTCCTACAAGCAAATGATTAGAAGTTGAACAAGATTGAAGACTCCAGAGCATTATATCACATATATACATTGAGAATTATGCAACACAATGAAAATGAACAATGAGCGAACCACGATGAAGATTGGATAAGTACAAGCTACATGGAAATCTTTGGATCTTACACCAAGAACCATGGCTTCGCGACAACAAGGTATGTAAGAAGTCTAGCTATATGACTCTAATTGAAGTGCTTTTCGGGAGGCAACCCATGTTTTTGTGTTTCTTTTTGTTTTGTTTAGATTTACTAGTGGTACTAGGAGGGCAACCTAGAATTTTTGCATCGTGAGAATGACCTAACTCAATTGATTCACTTGTGGCAAATTAGTTCTGGATTAACTTTTTATTTTTAGACCTCCGCCACCATCATTTTGTGTTTCATTTGCGAAAATCATCCACTGCATGCATATTTGTGAGCACTTGCTTTATTTTTGTTTTTATTTTTGCATGATGTTTTCGCCTGCATGCATTTAACCATCTAACTTCAGCCCATCTAAGCCTCCCACCCTTCATTTTCCATCAAATTCTATAGCCAATTCCAAATGCGCCGATCGGCACAACACCCAAATGCTTTTTCAAGCATTCCTTCACTACCGCCTAACATGTTTTTGTTTTGATTTGCCCAAACCTCTAACTTTGCATGTTCATATTCACCTTCCCACTCATAATAGCTTGGTTTGAACTTGATAATTAGCACTTAATTGGCTTGCGCACAATATCCTTAGCAAATTTAGGTGTAAACGTGGTGTTTATGCTTATTTGTTGAACAACATTGGATAGTTCATTTGTCTTGCTCTGTTTTGCATTGCATCATTTGCATTGGTTGGTTGCTAATATTTTTCATTGCGCTATCTCTCTAGTCCAACGGGTTTTGCAATAGCTAAGTCACATAAACATGGTGTTTAGACTTTGGTTGTTAACGAATTTCGTTTAGATTGCTAGCAATCTAGTTGGAAGCATAGTTCTTAGAGCTAGGTGTAAACATTGTCCTTGTTTAGCTTCCACGCCGCTAACCTTCATTGCTAACATGCTCGTTTGCTTTGCTTCAAGACTAAATGATGAAAGCATTTTGATCCCAGAATTGTGTACATGACACATTCATTTAGCAATTTTATGTGAACGTGGTGTTTAGATGAAATTGTGGAACAACATTGATTATAGTCTTGTTTCTTTGCGAACATTGTGATATTAACTCCATGCATCCACACTTGTGCACACACGAACACCCATTAGGATTTTGTTTCCTTTTGCTGCTAGAATTAACATGCCACAAGTTGAACTTTTGAGGTTGTTGCTAGATGGTAGATATTGTTCTATCCCTGACCATCATATCGGGGGTAGTATGTGCATTTCAATGTTTTGCAGGAATGAAAGGAGTACTCTTGAACAAGGACAGTCAAAGAAAACGAGGTGATAATAGCCGCATATACAAGAGGGAGCATTGGGACAACACATCAAGGCTGGAGATAGAGGTGATGAGAGGCACAACCGTCTGCGCCGATCGCCGCACCCTCGCTGCCCCTGCTATCGCCCTTCTCTCGTGCAATCCTGCAAGATTTTAAGCATGGGGGAGGCACAAGCTGAGCTTCAATCGATTAAAATGTGGTAACATCCCTTTAATTCTTCACTTCTCCTAATATTATTTTCTTCTCAAACCTGTACTTGCTGTCTGCTTTCAACTTGGGAATTTTCTCTCTTTTTCTTTTTGTGATACCCTTTTCATTTTGTTTATGCAAAAGGTTATTTGTAATTTGTCACTTAGAACATAGAATGGACAATGACATATCCCTAATAGCTACCTTAGGGTGACAAAATGTCATTAATTTATCTAGGGGAGCTTGCCTGTATCATCACCGTTGTCTTATAATGCTTTTACGATGAATAAATGCATAACTATGATGAGGATCTTTGCTAGAGATATGATGAAAGTTGCTATTATTATTGGAACATGCATGATTCATTACACATAATTATCCACCGCTTAATTTTCATCTAAGCACCAATTCTATGAACTCTATTTGTTGACAGATGTTTTGGTAAAGACCCTATATGGTTGAATTGTTCTTCATGACAATATGCTTTGCTCTAAGAAGAAAACTCCAACATAGCTAGTGAACTTAATAATTTTTGGAAAACTGTTACATGTGGTCTCTAACCCTTGCAAATTTTGCTCTCTTGTATTGATCATACCTACCAAAGCCAAATCTGCTATACTTATATGATAAACCTGTAGATTGCAACATGTAATTTGGTGAGTCATTTCAAGTTTGTGTTCTTTTGGAATGAGACTTAGAAGTTGGCCATTTTGTTTACGTAACTATCACTTGTTTGCTAGCCTCTTCATATTTAGCAATGCTCGCTGAATATTCCCACCTGTAAACCCATATTTCTTTTGGTGATGTCCTCTCCTTGTCCACAACCGATGATACGAGTTTCTCGTCGAGCCGTTGCACTATTTATATGGCTTTATGCACAAATTATCAAGACCTCTTAGTGAAGACAATGATTTTCATCAATAAACACCTCTGAAGACTCTCTAAAATGCAAAGCATCAATAGAAGGAGAAGACAAGGCAAAATCATATGTGTGCCAATTGACACAAGGAATAAAAAGCGCTCTGTTATCTCCAGAAATTAATTATATGTGTTCCAGATGGTTGAAGAGAAGAAATAAAGGATTTAGCTAGTGCTTATCTTTTGTCACTCCCTTTGCTCGAGGACGAGCAATGTTTAAGCATGGGGGGATGGACGTCATTCATCATTCTGAAGCACTAGCTAATGGACTTCAAATATTGTTGAAGGAAGATCAAGGATGTTTCAAGTTATATCAAGTTGCAAGAGAGGAATTCACAAGATTTATGCATGAACCATTATTCTTCAAGTAAGTGCATTCAAATTGGCTGAAACTCTATCACTCCAACCATGTGCAATCCGATTTTGAGAACTTCATTTGTGTCTTGAGATCATTCTTTGCCTTTTGCACATGTCCACCTTTCAAAAGCGTGTATTTTTCCTCTTCTTCATAATGTTTTCCATTGGCCTTTTTGACAAGTCTTTGTAAAACCAATTAGAACTATCTCTTGATTTGACAATACTCTGAGTTACATTGTTGCTAGTTGTTTTCCTACCAAGCTACACATAAAGCCTTCCACCAAATATTTTTAGATAGGATCACTTCTAGTTGTTTGGCTTGTGAGATTTGTAAAATGAGTGTTGCCTTGATTCTTTGCAAGAGAGCATTTTTGTTTGGATAAATGAGACTAAATTTTTGGAAAAACTTTATCATTCAAGGCCTAGTTTGAGAAGTAATCTGATTTGAGAGTTGAAGCTACTTTATTTAATCATTGTGGTCGGATCTTAGTCATTTTCTGTTCCCCACTAGTATCTTTGAGTAGTAGAATTGGTGCAACATAAAACTTTTTGTACTACACTTTTAAAGCAGGTTAGATATGCATGTGCCTTGATGAATGCGAGTGAAGATAATATGATTGCAACGCTGATCTCTCCTTGAGGGTGATTTATTTGCTCGAGGACGAACAAAGGTTTAAGCATGAGGGAACTGTTGGTGGTTTCTATATACCCGTTTTATATGCCAATAGTCACCAACATCAAACCATATTCTCATCATAATCATGTGTTTTACCTCTAATATTGACGATTTCCATATGTAGTGTCATTTTAGTGCTTTATTGCAGAAACAAGAGAAAAGATGACAAAATGACTTATATGAGAAGTACCGACATGAAGCCCGACTCGTCATACAAGGAGGGCTTCCCACTAGCCCATGAAGCTTACAAGACACACCTGGTCGTCCATGAGGTCCAAAGTGCAAGCCCAAGGTCGTGGCCCAATGCCTAAGGATTTCTAGAAGGTTTATCCGGAAGGAAAGTTCAATTTGCGGAGTCTAGAAACAACACTATATTGTCACGTGATTTCGGAGCCCAAGACTTAGTCAAATGGGAAACCTCAGAATACCAAAGTTGAAGATCTCGTCGCATGCTTTTCAAAAAATATATTATTTACATTTATTGGACTCCAGAGCTGGGAGATATGGGCCCCGCAAGGCAGGCTGCACAGAGGAATCCGAATCAGAACAGATATTATGCTATCGCAATTTTGGGTATCTAAACATCCGAATCTGAGGATCCAAATAATACCAAAGTTGTAGATCTTTTCGAAGACTACGTGATAGAGTCTAGGTTTGCCTCATTTGGACTCCGGAAGCATCAGTTATGATTAAAGTAATTCGGTGCAGTTTATAGAAGGTACGAAACCGACTTGGATTCAATCTCTATGAGCTAAACTTGGAGGTCAAGCAATGGAGGACGTGACCGGAGGCTATGTAAACACCCATATGATGTCCAAGGCTAGGGCACCACGAGACAACAGGGGAGAATTAGGCTATAGGAGCCGCTGCACATCGCTAGGAGGCCACCGGAGTTGAAGAGCCACCAAATTGAAGAGATGTAGTCTAGTCGGGTAGGGACCCTGCGTGGTGCACTACACCGGAGCTAGGAGAAGTAGAGCCATGTACCTTAGGAGTCGTCAACGATGCATCAGGGCTGCGCCCAACGGCGCATCCCTGACGGTGATGAATATTGGTACAGTTATCAATTCATGTTATCTATCTTGATTCTATTCTTGGCTGCAATTTGTGTTCGTCTGAATTGATTGATCTTACATGTGCTTATTTAATTGCTTAGAGGTACATCTAAGTATTTAGATGCTCTCTTAATCGTGGTGATTAGGCTAGTATCCGGATCTTGTATGGATCATGATTGCTTGATGATGCTAGGGTGTGGTTTAGTTGTGACAGAGCTAAGCTTGCGCAACACTTTTAGTTGTGACAGAGTTAAGATACTCGCGTGATTAAGGGTTTCCTCTCGGCAGCGATAAATCAGGAGCCGCTCAGAAAGCAGGGTGGTCTTGCTCATCTTCGATGTTTACCGATTATTTAAAGTGCCAAGTAAGCTAGGATTAAGATGATAATGACTACTGCTTCAGTGCCGATCGGCATACCAGTTGCGCCGATCGGCATAGCCTTTCTACGATCGCTAGATGCATATAGGCTAACTCCAGGTGATACTCGTTGGTCGATGTGTATGCTCCTACTCCCCAAGCTTTGGATCAGGCGCACTTTGGCTCAGGTAAGACTTTGCGCCGATCGGCGCAACCTCCAATTTCCATCTTCTCTTCATGCTCACGTGTGTCCAATATGTACTTCATGATATGATTGATTTGCTAGATGAAATAGTAAACTCTAAACATGGTTCTCTTCCGATCCCTGTGGATTCGATTAAACCTTGGAATACTCTAAGGGAAAAAGTGCTACAATGTACACCGTCCTCTTGCGGTATATAAGTGGGTACGTAGTAACGACCAACAGAGCATCAACTCTCGTTTCATCGAGAGGAGGTATGGGTTTCTGCTTGCCGTGTTTGCAGTGGGCTACAGGGGGCGTCAGCCCTTAAGAGAGGATGACTGTAACACCCCAGCCTGTTAGCAGCCTCTAGTAGTAGTATTTTCGGCCCAAGAGGCCTAGAAGTGAAATGAAGTTGTGAGTTTAGTCCCACATTGAAAGTTTAGGTGGGTGAGACATCAACATATAATCCTTGTTATTCCAACCATAGCACCATCGGGTTAATCCTTTTACATCAAGCGAGGATGAAAGCATAAGAGTGGTGCTATGCATGAATATGCATGTCCTCCCCTATGGGGGGGGGCTGGGGGGCTGGGTAGTAAGCAGACTTTGGACGCGGGGCATTACAGTGGTATCAGAGCATCAACTCTCGTTTTATCGAGATGAGGTCTTGGGTATCCACTTGACGTGTTTGCGGTGTGCTGCCGAGGGCGTCAACCATGAAGGGAGGGTGACTATAACACCCTAGCCCGTTAGTAGACTATAGTAGTAGTAGTAGTTTCGGCCCAAGAGGCCTACAAGTGAAGCGAAGTTGTGGGTTTAGTTCCATATTGGAAGTTTAGGTGGGTGAGGACTAACATATAACCCTTGTTGTTCCAACCATAGCACCATCGGGTTAACCCTTTTACATGAAGTGAGGACGAAAGCATAAGAGTGGTGCTATGCATGAATACGCGTGCCCGCCCGTATGGGAGTGCTGGGCGGTAAGCAGACTTCGAACGCGGGGCATTATAGTGGTATCAGAGCATCAACTCTCATTTCATCGAGAGGAGGTCTTGGGTATCCTCTTGCCATGTTTGTGATGTGTTGCCGAGGGCGTCAGCCCTTAAGGGAGGGTGACTGTGACACAACAGCCCATTAGCAGCCTGTAGTAGTAGTAGTAGTAGTTGTAGTAGTTTTGACCCAAGAGGCCTAGAAGTAAAGTGAAGTTGTGGGTTTAGTCCCACACTAGAAGTTTAGGTGGGTGAGGGTCAGCATATAACCCTTGTTGTTTCAACCATAGCTCCATCGGGTTAACCTTTTTACATGGAGCGATGATGAAAGTGTAAGAGTGGTGCTATGCATGAATACACGTGCCTGCCCCTATGGGAGGGCTGGGCGGTAAGCCAACTTTGAACGCAGGACGTTACAGTGGTATCAGAGCATCAACTTTTGTTTCATCGAGATGAGGTCTTGGGTATCCGCTTGTCATGTTTGCGGTGTGCTGTCGAGGGCGTCAGCCCTTAAGGGAGAGTGCCTGTAACACCCTAGCCTGTTAGTAGTCTATAGTAGTAGTAGTTTCAGCCCAAGAGGACTAGAAGTAAAGTGAAGTTGTGGGTTCAGTCCCACATTGGAAGTATAGGTGGGTAAGGGTCAGCATATAACCCTTGTTGTTCCAACCATAGCACCATCGGGTTAACCCTTTTATAGGAAGCAAGGACAAAAGCGTAAGAGTGGCTATGCATGAATATGCGTGCCCACTCCTACGGGAGGGCTGGGCGGTAATCGGACTTTGAACATGGGACGTTATAGTGGTATCAGATTATCAGCTCTCGTTGCATCAAGAGGAGGTCTTTGGTATCCACTTGCCATCTTTGTTGTGTGTTGCCGAGGACGTTGGCCCTTAAGGGAGGGTGACTGTAATACAACTGCCCGTTAGCAGCCTTTAGTAGTAGTAGTTTTGAGAAACCATGTGGATATGTGCCATGGTTTGCATTATATGTGATGAGTAATTGACTTGAGGGGATTTGTGTTTGAGTTCAAATGTAGGAATCTAGGGATTGCATGAGTTTGTGCATGTCATGATTTTGACTAACCGGAGTTGGTGGAGGTATTGGTGATGTTGCAGGAGTTGGGAAATGTGTTTGCTTGTATCATGATGTGTATGTCACTAGAGTCAACTTGGCGGTCAATGGCGAGAGGATCGGGCACAAGTAGGGGACTTGGGGCCGTATGATCGGGATGCCGGGTGAAGTCAAGGGTGATCCATACCGTACATGTGGATAGGCAAGAAGCACAGACTGTTTCACGATTGAGCCTCAAAACCATGGTGGTGATGGAGATGACATGTTGATGAAGTCAAGGCGAACAGGATGCCGGTGCAAGTGACAAGGGGGTCCGATGGACAGGGACTGGGAGAGACTTGCCGGTGGTCAGGATCGCAGGACATGGTGATACGTGTCAACATCCAGAAGTTGCACTTTGAGAAGTGTGCGAGGCGGATTCCCGGTTTGGGCCTCAAAACCGGTGGTGGTGGTGCATGTGGCACCATCGCGGAGCTTGCTTTGAGACGAAGCAAAGACATGAAGCGTCTGATGGCATTCGGGTGATGAGGCGAAAGATGGACGATTATGCCCCCGGTGGTAGGTGGGTGTGTTATGTAGGTCAAGGGTAGAGTGGTCATATGGACAATAGACCCTAGGCCTATATAAGAAGAGGTAGGGCTTGATGTGGACAAGGGTTCCCGATCTTCCGAAAGGTTCTTGGTAAGTTGATTTGGTCGGAGGCGACACACAAATCGATCCGGCTTCAGAACAGCACGTTCTAAACCCCGTAATCGCAGCACGACGTCTCCTCTGGTTATCAACCGTCCAAAAGACGATTGACCTCGCCGAGAAGGCTAATCCCTGCCTGCGAATCAAGAACACAAGCAAGAACAACAAATAATGCAACACAATTGCAGATGTATGATTAAACTCTCGAAGTTGGGGTCTCACAAACCGATGAACGGCGAAACTGTTTATGAACAGAATTGATCTAAGCAAAACCCGAACCCTAATGGTGCGGCGGTGGCTGTATATAAAGACCCTAGGGTCGTGCAAGACCCTTTGGACGCGCCCCGAATTGGGCTCAACTAGATACAAGGCCCAAAGACAAAAAATAAGCGACGCAGCACCGACACAGATTCTGGACTCTCTCTTGTTTTGACGATTCCCGATGACTCCGGATGAATTTTGACATGAGGCCAGCGGCATTGGAAAGTTCTTCTCCTTATCTTTCCGTGCATATGTAGAACGTCCAAATCCGAGTCCGTATGCGTCCTGGGCGACCGTTTTAGTACAGACTGGTCCTGGGCCCCGAAACAGACTCGAAGTCGGTTTTGATTGGGCCTCCACTTTGGCTTCCAAGCCCTTGCTGGCCCTCCACGTTTCCAAATCCTTCTCCCATCATCTCCTGGTCCTCTCCATGGTTTCTAATCATAAAATAATCATTAGGTAGCAAACCATTCTCAAAAGTAACATATAGCGAAGAACGTAGGAACGAGCTCACCTCTAAATTTAGTTGTCGTGTACGAGCTCTAGTCATTGGACCTTGCAAGTCCAGATTTGGAGGAGTGTTGTGTGTATCCATAGGAGTGATGTCCTCATCAGGGCTAGTGGAAGAGGTGCCTCTCTTTCCATTAGCCTTGTGTTAGGACTTCATTCAAGTGCAAGGAGAGGACTTCATGTTTTAGAGGAGAGGAAGAGGGAGGCTTCCTAGCCTTGTATCTATGGATCTTGTATGCAGGTGTATATGATATGAGAATTATTTTCGTGCTCAAGATCATCCTCTCTCCCAAAATCCTGAATTTCTCTTTGTCCCTATTTTCGGAGCTATTATTGTGGGAACTTTTGATCTCCTTTTTGGATGAGTTTTTGGTAAGGATTTCTTAGGGAACTTTGTGCTATGATGAGCTAGATCAATCCTACATAGGTTCATGACCAAATCAAGAGCTCTAGCACCTTCGATTTGAAGGATTTCTCAATTTTTCCCTTTTTGGTGTTCTTGGCACAGGATCTGAAATTCATGATGATTCCTTGAGCAAATTCAGTTGATCTTCTAGGATTAGGGTCGTGATGTGTTGAGGATTCACTGGTCCAAAACTTGCATCATTTGGAGTTCTTTTGATTAGGTTTTGACCAAGTTTTTGCTTTATCCCTAAACTTTTTCTTGTTCTATCGGGGTTGATCAACACTGCCGATGACCAGGACTGGCACCGCCGGTGGGTCACAGTATCCCGCATCGGCACTGCCAATGGGTCAGATCGGCATGCCGATGTGACACACCATGTCACAAAATGGTAATTTAACTAAACCTAATATTAGTTGAGGGATAATTAAAAATAGAATTAATTAAGGTGCCAAAGAATAAAGGGAGAAATTAAATTAACTAAATCCAGAATATCCAAATGAGAGCCATTCTCAAACCTCACAAAAAACCCATGGAAGTGCACCAATGTTTTTGCATATTCTGAATGGCGACATTAAAAGAGAATTTTGAGAATTTTACCAGAAATTTTGGCAGTCACTTAGTACCCTTAAAAATTCCCCTAAAGGCAAAGAAGAGCATTTCTATCCTGGAATTTCCATAATTAATCTAGGCCGAATTAGATCATACACCCAAAAGAAAAGTTGGAGCACATGATTCCCTGAGCAAGCACAAAAATTGGCGTGAGGTGTGGAACAATAGAACTTTGTGAATTTCGGGCAAACCCGAGCATGGTTCAAAGTCACGAGTCAATCCTTCTCTTCTCCGTCTGGCCAACCCCAGCTCGACACCGAGTGTACCCCGAATCCCTGTGCCACCGCCGATCACTGGTGCTCCCCCATGTCGGCCACTGCACCACCATCTCCTCTCCTGTGCCACCGACCAAATTGAAGCCCCGGCGCGAGTGAGCCATTCTCTAGCCAACAGCGCGACTCCCGCCTCTCCCTCTGCTCTCTCTCGCTCTCTTACTCCGATCGGGACAAAAGGGGAAAATCGCTTAGCGCGCCACTCCCAGCTCTCTCTGTCTCTCTCTGCTCACACTCCCCGTGCAACTCCCAGAAAGGTTTCCCGCAAAGCCAGGCATCTCTGCCCTCCCTCTTCCTCTCTCTCCCCGGCAAACCCGAGCCAGAGCTCTGTTTCCCCCGCCATGGCCGCCATCGCGCCCAGCTCTGCCTAGGTACCTTCCCCCTCTCTCTTTCTTTTGAAAATTGGTGCGCCAAGGAACCTTCTCACGGCCTCTTGATTCTCTCCCTCCCTCGTGCAGAGAGCTCGCCGAAATTTGTGAAATCTAGACCCGCCGCCGTCGGGATCCGACCAACCCGCCGATGAGAACCCACCTCCGGCCTTCTTCCTTGATGTCTTCCTCGATCCCGACCCTCCCCGACCTGTGGTGAAGCTCTTCGACCAAGCCCTGGCCTCCCTCTTCCCTGGCATCATCACGCGAACCACGCCGGAGCTTTCTCCGCCGCCGCCCCTCGTCGCCGGCAGCTTCCGGTGAGCCCCTCTCCCCTCCGACCCTAGCCTCGGGACCCTCGTAGCGTCGGGAATGTTTTGGGGTGCGCGCTGGCCCCGGCCGCAATGCTGATCGGCCGCTGGGCCGAGCTCGCCGTCGCCGGCCGCCGCGCGGGCGCGCGCGCGCCTGGATTGAATTCAAATTGGCGATGGCAATTTGGTAATTAAGGGTGAACTTTGCTATGAAGTTTAAAAATCAATAACTCGAGCAATATAAGTCCAAAAATCATGAAACCAATTTTGTTCGACTCCTAAAATCCCCCTCTACCAGAAAAGTAAGTTGAAGTCCAAGGTTATGCAGTGAGTTAATTTATTTAATTCCCTAAATTTACAACCTTAAATTTCTTAATAAATTCATAAGTAAATAAATATAAGTGGTAAATTCATGAAACTTTCTCAGTGATCATTTCGTGGCATACCTAAACTTTCTGCAAAAGCACATTTCCATTTATATGCATATTTTTAGTATTATTGCAAAATCTTTCTTTTTCAGTAATTGAATTTATATAAATTATTGGCTAGGAATTTATTAATGTAATTTGGTATTCCTGTTCCTTATGCACTTGTACACTCCTATAAAATCCCATGCAAAATTTGAAGCAACTTAAGAATACTTTTTGCTATCGGATTGGTCACTTGATAGTTAACTTAGGAATTTTCCATATGAATATTGCCTTTATGTGCATTTAGTTACAAGTAAGAATAAATTTACCTCTGGAATATTCATGTAGGATAATTCATCCTAAGATCACAGTAGAAATGTTCATCTCCATTTCTATGCTCATGGTGCCTAACTAATCATATATACATGCACCTAGAGCTATTTCTATCTAGAATCAACTTTGTCAACCTCATATTTTGTGATGGCCAATTGCATAATGGTCACTTTAGATACTTTGCTCAAAAATGAACTTTCTGAAGTATAGGACCAGTACTACATTTTCATGTCACCATCATCATATAATGCCATGTGATTCTCATCTATGCTGTGCTCATATTCAGGGTAGACATACACTAAGTTTCGATGCATGAAACCCATGTTTTGGTTAATTAGAAGTTTGTCCCCTTCAAATTCAGTGGTTTCCATGTCATCCATGTGTGTGCATACACGTTCATTCATGAGTATCAGTTTCATTAATTCTATTTGTTGAGGAAGGGCCATGAGTCATCATGCCACTCATTTCATCTTTAGTTAAGGAACTCCATGAAACCTTGTGTACTCCTTCGTATTTATGTTTTATTCATGTCATATAGAGATCGAGACCGAGGAGATCACACCGGATCAGACGAGCTCTAAAGTGAACTTTAATGAAGACACTAACTACGAGCACTCCCAAGGCAAGCCCCGGTGCATACCCAAATAATTTTCGAGTCCTTTTTACTTTGTCACAAGATAGAAATATTGTATTGTGCATTACGTGTAGGACTTGTATGAAACCCACTTGCATACTCCAGCAATGACCTATAATTTGTTTATGTTAGTAAGCTTTTTCGTTAGCGAATGCTATGCTTAAACTAGTGGAGTCAAGGATAGGTTATAGATTCAACTATGGTTCACTGGATTAATGAACTTGATAAAATGGAGCACTTATCGTTGCAACTCCGCGGACAAGTATTACATACCTTTAATATGGGAATTGGTAAAACTAGTAACTTGGGCGCCGTATTGTTGGACGGCCATACTCATCGATCCAGAGGTGATGTGAACAGCACGGTGGTTGCACGGGTTTAAGAACCGCTGAAGAGTGCATGGGTTAAGCCTCGGATACAAAGTACTGTATCGCGGGGAGGACGTGTACTCGGGATCGATGGCCCCGGATCGACTTTATAGCAATCTTGTGAACGGTGGCCATACGTGTTCTTAAGTGATACGTATGTTGTGTATTTGGGTTTTCCCTACAGGATGTAAATCAATTCGAATTGCCGTCCCTCGCGGTTATGAGTACCTCTTGTTCGAGTAGCGACAATGATATGTTAAGTAGTAAAGTTGTGGTTATGTTTCTGAAATTTACTTATGCTATGGCTACATATTGCGATGATGTATTGCTCTTTACTTATGTTTAAGTTTTAGCAGCTAGCTAGACACACCGTAGCTGTTTTCTGCAAGAAGCAAAGTAAAATCTTGATTAAGGAAATGAAAGTGCAGCATAGAACTAATAGGAGCTTTTTATGCAATTATCAAATAAACCCGGTCAGCCCCCTGCATACTAGGAGTCGGTTTTAGTAAACCTTTTGATGGGTAAGTCTTGCGGAGTATTTTAGATACTCAGGCTTTGCAATTATGTTGTTTTTCAGGTTTCCCTCAAGCTACATATTGTGATTGTTGTAATAAGGTTGTGTGGGAAGGTGAAGAGCCTCTGAATTGGACCATTGAATGGGTCACTAGCTCCCCTAACCATGACGACGGAGCCATCGCCATAGGGCTGGCATGGTTCACATAGGAATCGACGTCATGTTTTGTCATTTTATCGCTTCCGCTCATTTATGTAATATTAACTAAGGACTTATGTATTGTATCAAAATCTAAACTTATTCTCATTTGACCTCTGAACTTGTAATGTTATGCACCTAAGTGATGTAACTTTGTAAATGATGAATGTTCATGTGTGAATGCTAAGTATGGTTACTTCGTTAACCATCTCCCGAGGCGATCCTCTGCGACACACCCTAGTTTTCGGAGTAGGGTTGTCACAGCTGGTATCAGAGCCATCTCGAGATAAGCTACACACAAATTAGCATTTTAAAACATTAACAAGCCGTTTTTACGCCTTACGGTGAGGTACGAACTAGTAGAGCCCATATAAGAGTCTTGTAGGTGGCAAAGCTAATCCTGGGTTATGTTTGTTTAACTTACTTGCAACTACGGATTCTTCAATGAAGGTATGTCTTTGTGCGCGGATCAGTTGCGCTGTAAATACCGAACGCCTTCCGGGTGGGCAAAGACCTGGGCTTTGATTGATGCGCGGACCGAATGCGTTTAAACGTCGGCTGCCTTCCGGGTGGGCGAATTCCTGGGCATAAACTGTCATTGTTATTTTGGCTTGTTTCTTTTGAATTTGATGTATTGTTTCTGAAATGGATCTCTTGCAGGTACACTAACCACGTGTAGTTTGCTTAGAAATGTGTGAGAGGTGTGTGTGCCACCGAAAGGATCGATCTATATATTCGGTCAAGTTTTCTTTTTGCAAGGATGTAGGAAATCGTCATATTGAGCATTTGGCATTCATGCATACCATATGCACTCACCTTTGCTAAATCATGTAAAAAGGTCACTAATATTGTGAACATGTGAAATGACTCAGCTTTGGGTGAATTTGAATCACTATGGCACCTAAACCAAAAACTTGAACTCAACCGATATAAACCCAACTTTGCCAGAAAAGTCAGTTTCACTAAAACAAGCATAACTTCCTCAATTATAATTCAATGAAGGTGAATAAGTACTCGCTGGAAAGCTGAGATTTTTATCTACAAGTTTGGTTTAGGAACTTTGTCGTGGAAAAATTTGGAACTGGGTCGAATTTTGCAAAAACAGTAGCCTTTTTCTGGAAGTCAGAAATTGCTTCATTTCTATCCCCTGTCTTTGGATGATCATAACTCCCAGAGACTTTATTGGATGGGTATGTGTGAGTATGCGGTGGAAAGATGATGAAATTATCCACAACATTCGTAAAATACAAAAATTTTAATTTTGTCCAGAAGCTTAGCGTTTTTGTGCGTTTCTGCGCTTTACTCCGTCGGCCGCAGAAAATTGGTCGTTACCGGTCGTTAGACGGATCGGGAACCTCGTGTCTTTTCTTTTAGCAATAAATCCTTATGCTATTTTAAGCATGTGTGCTTAGTGGGATATTATGTTTTGACTCACCCTCGCAAAACCTTATTCCTGCAGATGGATGTTGGCAAGCTTATGAAGGACCCCGAGTACCTTGCCTCCCGCCTTGTCGAGTTGGAACGAGAGCGCGAGGCGCTGCTGTCCACACTTGCTGCCCGTGATGCCCAGCTCGCGAAGTGGGACGCTAAGATTTCATATCTTGAGGGCAAGCTGATCTTTTCGAGCGGGCTGATCTTTTCGAGCAACTCCATGATGCGCAGCTCATCATCGAGGGCGATGCAAGCGATCAGTTGTAGGAGCAACTGAACCAACGCAACGCCCAGCTCACCGCTGCCCAAGAGGAGATTTACTCTCTTCATGGTCAGGTTACCGCTCTCTTGGAGGACCGAAGTGAGCTACAGGCTCAGCGTAAAGAAGCTCAAGATGCGCGTGATGCCATGGAAGGGAACCTCAACGACGCTCACGCGGTCATCGCACAGCAAGAGCAGCTCATCGGACATCTCCAAGCTGCTAATGGCCAGCTGAACGCCATCCTTAACGATGAGCCACCCATTCCACTCGCAGTGATTCCCCACGATGACGCTGATTTGAGTGAGAACGGTGAGTCCGGTGTCGACTTCGAAGCACCCCCTGGACCGGGTGATACGGACATGGAGTCCAATGGTGATAGCCATGTCGGGTGATTGAGTAGTAGTATGTACGTAGGGTGGAGATCTCGTAAGACATCGTAGTTGTATGTGCATAGTGTTAGTAATGCTAAGCTAAGTTGTAACCTAAGCTCTCCGAGATTGTGTGGTGTCATGTTCCGAGTGATGTAACCAAAGACTTACTGTGTATCAAAGTTGCATCACATGTATCCATAGTTTTTATCATAATTATGTTGCCTATGGCGTTGGAAATTATGGAATTAAGTTATCTTTTGTATCCGCACCGTTTACTTGTCAAGCCTTTCAATTATGTTGCCTATGGCGTTGGAAGTGCTTGGTGGGACAGTTTCACCGCCGCTCTCGCCGCTGGTCACCAAGTCACGTGGGTGGAATTCTACATAGCTTTCCGTGCACACCACATCCCCGCTGGACTCATGAAGCGCAAGTTGCAGGAGTTCCGTTCGGGTCTTACCCCGAAGCTGCAAGACCGCTTGGCACAATTCACCGCAGGCACATTCAATGACTTGATGAGTGCCGCCATCATGTAAGAAGACGCCATCCATGCCAATCAAGAGGACAAGAAGAGGAAACATGCTATCAGAAGTTTATCCGGCTCCGCACTGTCCAAGTACAAGCTAGCAATCACTTCCCTGACCGGACAGAAATTCCGGGCTGCGGTACCGTCGGGAGGAGGACCTCGCCCATCATTCTCGCAGCAGCACTCGCGATTCCATGGAGGCAACCAGCAGCATTCTTCTGGTTCTCGCCCACTGCAGCAGAATAACCAAGTGGTGAAGACCAACTCATCGCAGCCATGTTACAACTGCGGCCGTACTGGTCATTTTGCTAAGGAGTGTTAGTTCCCGAAGCGCAACCCGAACAACCACAACAACAACAACACTCCCGGGAATAACAACAACAGCAACAACCACAACAGCGGCAACAACAATGGTAGCAATGGAAGTCGTCCCCAGTCTTCTACCCCCACACACAAGAATGGCCGAGTCAACTATCCCACGGTCGAAGAGACCCAAGTTGGAGAACCCGTTCTCGCGGGTACGTTTTTGGTCAACCATCATGCTACCGTGGTTCTTTTTGATTCGGGAGCAACACATGATTTTATTAGTCAAACATGTGCAAATCATTTGAAAATCACCCGCACCACTATGGGAACACCGTACGTCATCACATCTCCCGGTGGAAAAATAAGAGCCCATCTTGAGTTATGGAAAGTGCCACTTAAACTAGAAAGCAACGTATACCCCACTTCCCTAATCATCTTAGATGGCCAAAGCATCGACATAATCCTTGGTATGAGGTGGATGACTAGTCATAAAGCCATACTGCACATTAAGGACCGGGAAATCCATTTGAACTCACCGTTACATGGCCCCTCTATTCTCCGATTGCCATATCCCCAGTTGTCCACTTCTCGAGTGTGTCATGTTGAAGGAAAAGAGCTAGAAAATATTCTGGTGGTACGTGAATTCCCCGATGTATTTCCAGATGATTTGCCGGGAATGCCTCCTGACAGGGATGTTGAGTTTAAGATTGAACTCATACCCGGTACAGCGCCTATCTCTCGTAGGCCATACAAAATGGCTCCGAATGAGTTAGCGGAGTTGAAAGAACAGTTACAAGAGCTTATGGACAAGGGTTACATCCGACCAAGTTCATCTCCTTGGGGCTGTCCCGCTCTCTTTGTGAAGAAGAAAGACAAGACCCTACGCCTATGAGTTTACTATAGGCCGTTAAACGCCGTAACCATCAAGAACAAGTATCCTCTACCTTGAATTGATATCCTCTTTGATCAATTAGTGGGTGCTAAAGTCTTCTCCAAGATTGATCTCGGACCCATTTATCATCAACTAAAGATCCGAGCCGAAGATATTCCAAAAACAGCTTTCTCCACTTGATATGGTCTGTTCGAATATCTTGTCATGTCTTTTGGTCTCACCAATGCTCCAGCCCACGTCATGTATTTGATGAACTCTGTGTTCATGCCAGAGTTGGATAAGTTCGTAGTTGTATTCATTGATGATATTATGATCTACTCCAAGTCCGAGGAAGAACACGCCAAACATCTCGGTATTGTTCTACAGCGGCTCCGAGATCATCAACTTTATGCCAAATTTAGCAAATGTGAATTTTGGCTAAAGCAAGTTCCATTCTTGGGTGACGTCATATCAGCGGAAGGAGTAGCCATGGATCCTAGCAAAGTAGAGGATGTGCTGAATTGGAAAGCTCCAAAATCGGTCAAACAAATTTGTAGTTTCCTTGGTCTTGCCGGTTATTATCGGAAATTCATTCCCAACTTCTCAAGCATTGCCAAGCCTATGACCAAGTTGCTGGAAAAGGATGCTAAGTTCAAGTGGAGTAGTGCATGTGAAGAAACTTTTCAGTCGCTCAAGAAGCATTTGACAACCGCTCTGGTTTTGGCTCAACCCGATATCACAAAACCGTTCGATGTTTACTGCGATGCCTCCGACACCGGATTGGGTTGTGTGCTTATGCAAGAAGGCTGTGTCGTTGCCTATGCATCATGACAGCTCCGGAAGCATGAGCAAAATTATCCCACTCATGATTTGGAATTGGCCTCCGCCGTCCTAACCTTGAAAACCTGGCGCCATTACATGTTCGGTAATCTTGTTAACCTCTACACCGACCACAAAAGTCTCAAATATATCTTTGCTCAATAAGAACTGAACATGAGGCAGCGTAGATGGTTGGAATTAATCAAGGATTATGAATTGGAAATTCATTATCACCCCGGGAAAGCCAACGTGGTTGCCGACGCCTTGAGATGAAGGGACCAATGCAATCACGCCATCGTTTGCTCTATGGAAGCTTGTACGATTTCAGATCCTAGCAAACCAAGTCTTCGTGTCATCCCATATGGATCCTTGTATAATTTGGCGCTCATTCCTACCCTTCGGGAAGAAATTGTGGAAGCCCAAAAGAAGGACAAGGGAATGGAATATATTCGTCAGAAAATGGGGAAGAAGGAAGCGACATGTTTCTGACAAGACGAAGATGGAGTACTATGGTTCAACAACCGCCTTGTTATTCCAAAGAACGAAGGGCTAAGAAAGAAAATTTTGGATGAGGCTCACTTGTCCAAATACTCCATACACCCCGGCAGCAACAAGATGTACCGTGGGCTAAGGGAAAAGTTTTGGTGGACGCGTATGAAATGAGAGGTTGCTCGTTATGTCTCTGAGTGCGATACTTGCCAACGTGTGAAGGCCGATCACTTGAGAACAGCCGGTCTTTTGCACCCATTGAAAATCCCTGCTTGGAAATGGGAGGACATTGCTATGGATTTCATTGTTGGATTACCCCTCACACCCAAGAAGCATGATTCGATATGGGTTATTGTGGTTAGGTTGACCAAGTCTGCTCATTTTATACCCATCCATACAACCTACTCTACTAAGCAATATGCCGAGCTTTACATTGTGCGAATCCTATGTTTGCACGGTGTGCCCAAGATGATCATCTTTGATTGAGGTCCCCAATTTATTGCTCGTTTTTGGGAGCAATTGCACGCTTGTCTTGGCACCACTCTCATCCGAAGCTCCGCTAATCATCCGCAAACCGATGGTCAAACCGAGAGACTGAACCAATATTTGGAGGACCTATTGAGAGCATGTGTTCTGGAAAGTTGTGGAAATTGGGAATCTTGTCTCCCGTTCGCTGAATTCTCCTACAACAATAGTTACCAAGAGAGTTCGGGAATGTCGCCATTTGAAGCCTTGTATGGTCACTGGTGTCGAACCCCGCTGAATTGGTTGGAATCAGGAGAAAGAATTACTTTTGGTCCAGATCTGGTCACGCAAGCCGAAGAGAAGGTGCGGCAAATTCAAGCTAACATGAAGGCCGCACAATCCCGCCAAATAAGTTATTCAAATAAAAGAAGACATCCATTGGAGTTCGAAAAGGGAGACCATGTCTATCTCCAGGTTTCTCCCAACAAAGGTGTATCTCGCTTTGGAATCAAGGGAAAATTAGCACCCCGCTATATCGGACCTTTTCCGATCACAGAAAAGCATAGCACCGTTGCTTATCGGTTGCAGCTACCGGAGAACCTGGAGCGGGTGCACAACGTCTTTCACGTGTCCCAACTCAAGAAGTGTTTAAAGCCTCCGATCGACGTGGTTATCTCTGACACCGAGAAATTGGAAGAAGACCTCTCCTAACCCGAATACCCCATCCGAATTATCGATCAAAAAGACCGGGTAACTCGCAGCCGCACTATCACCTTCTACAAAGTGCAATGGAGTAACCATACTGAAGATGAAGCTACATGGGAACAAGAAGTGTTTCTGAAAACTAACTTTCCGGAATTCTTGGCCTCGCAAAACCGGTAACCGCCCACGCCCCCTCTCGTTTGTTCATCCATTTACAAATCTCGAGGCGAGATTTCTTTTAAGGGGGGTGTGCTGTGACACACCATGTCACAAAATGGTAATTTAACTAAACCTAATATTAGTTGAGGGATGATTAAAAATAGAATTAATTAAGGTGCCAAAGAATAAAGGGAGAAATTAAATTAATTAAATCCAGAATATCCAAATGAGAGCCATTCTCAAACCTCACAAAAATCCCATGGAAGTGCACCAATGTTTTTGCATATTCTGAATGGACACATTAAAAGAGAATTTTGAGAATTTTACCAGAAATTTTGGCAGTAACTTAATACCCTTAAAAATTCCCCTAAAGGCAAAGAAGAGCATTTCTATCCTGGAATTTCCATAATTAATCTAGGCCGAATTAGATCATACACCCAAAACAAAAGTTGGAGCACATGATTCCCTGAGCAAGCACAAAAATCGACGTGAGGTGTGGAGCAATGGAACTTGGTGAATTTTGGCCAAACCCGAGCACTGTTCAAAGTCAAGAGTCAATCCTTCTCTTCTCCCTCTGGCGAACCCCAGCTCGACACCGAGTGTACCCCGAATCCCTGTGCCACCGCCGATCACTGGTGCTCCCCCATGCCGGTCACTGCACCGCCATCTCCTCTCCTGTGCCACCGACCAAATTGAAGCCCCGGCGCCGGTGAGCCATTTTTTGGCCGACAGCGCGACTCCCGCCTCTCCCTCTTCTCTCTCTCGCTCTCTTACTCCGATCGGGACAAAAGGGGAAAATCGCTCAGCGCGCCACTCCCAGCTCTCTCTCTCTCTGTCACACTCCCCGTGCAACTCCCAGGAAGGTTTCCCGTGAAGCCAGGCATCTCTGCCCTCCCTCTTCCTCTCTCTCCCTGGCAAACCCGAGCCAGAGCTCTGTTTCCCCCGCCATGGCCGCCACCACGCCTAGCTCTGCCTAGGTACCTTCCCCCTCTCTCTTTCTTTTGCAAATCGGTGCACCAAGGAACCTTCTCACGACCCCTTGACTCTCTCCCTCCCTTGTGCAGAGAGCACGCCGGAATTTGTGAAATCCAGAGCCGCCGCCATCGGGATCCGACCACCCCACCGACAAGAACCCACCTCTGGCCTTCTTCCTCGACGTCTTCCTCGATGCCGACCCTCCCCGACCTGCGGTGAATCTCTCCGACCAAGCCCCGGCCTCCCTCTTCCCCGACATCATCGCGTGAACCTCGTCGGAGCTTTCCCCGCCGTCGCCCCTCGTTGCCGGCAGCTTCCGGTGAGCCCCTCTCCCCTCCGACCCTAGCCTCGGGACCCTCACAGCACCGGGAATGTTTTGGGGTGCACGCTCGCCCCGGCCGTGCTGCCGCGTGGGCGCGCGCGCGCCTGGATTGAATTCAAATTGTCGATGGCAATTTGGTAATTAAGGGTGAATTTTGCTATGAAGTTTAAAAATCAATAACACGAGCAATATAAGTCCAAAAATCATGAAACCAATTTTGTTTGACTCCTAAAATCCCCCTCTACCAGAAAAGTAAGTTGAAGTCCAAGGTTATGCAGTGAGTTAATTTATTTAATTCCCTAAAGATACAACCCTAAATTTCTTAATAAATTCATAAATAAATAAATATAAGTGGTAAATTCATGAAAATTGCTCAGTGATCATTTCATGGGATATCTAAACTTTCTGAAAAAGCACATTTCCATTTATATGCATATTTTTAGTATTATTGCAAATCTTCATTTTCAGTAATTGAATTTATATAAATTATTGGCTAGGAATTAATTTATGAAATTTGGTATTCCTGTTCCTTATGCACTTGTACACTCCTATGAAACCCCATGCAAAATTTGAAGCAACTAAAGTATACTTTTTGCTGTTGGATTGGTCACTTGATAGTTAACTTAGGAATTTTTCATATGAATATTGCCTTTATGTGCATTTAGTTACATGTAAGAATAAATTTACCTCTGGAATATTCATGTAGGATAATTCATCCTAACATCACAGTATAAATGTTCATCTCCATTTATATGCTCATGGTTCCTAACTAATTATATATACATGCACCTAGAGCTATTTCTATCAGGAATCAACTTTGTCAACCTCATATTTTGTGACGGCCAATTGCATAATGGTCACTTTGGATACTTTGCTCAAAAATGAACTTTCTGAAGTATAGGACCAGTACTACATTTTCATGTCACCATCATCATATAATGCCATGTGATTCTCATCTATGCTATGCTTATATTCAGGGTAGACATACACTAAGTTTCGATGCATGAAACCCATGTTTTGGTTTATTAGAAGTTTGTCCCCTTCAAATTCAGTGGTTGCCATGTCATCCATTTTTGTGCATACACGTTCATTCATGAGTATCAGTTCGATTAATTCTATTTGTTGAGGAAGGGCCATGAGTCATCATGCCATTCATTTCATGTTTAGTTAAGGAACTCCATGAAACCTTGTGTACTCCTCCGTATTTATGCCTTATTCATGTCATATAGAGATTGAGACCGAGGAGATCACACCGGATCAGACAAGCTCTGAAGTGAACTTTGGTGAAGACACTAACTACAAGCACTCCCAAGGCAAGCCCTGGTGCATTCCCAATTAATTTTTGAGTCCTTTATACTTTATCACAAGATAGAAATATTGTATTGTGCATTACGTGTAGGACTTGGATGAAACCCACTTGCATACTCCAACAGTGACGTATAATTAGTTTATGTTAGTAAGCTTTTCCGTTAGCGAATGCTATGCTTAAACTAGTGGAGTCAACGGTAGGTTATAGATTCAACTATGGTTCACTAGATTAATGAACTTGATAAAATGGAGCACTTATCATTGCAACTCCGCGGACAAGTATTAAACAGTACCAAGTACATACCTTTAATATGGGAATTGGTAAACCTAGTAACTTGGGCGCCGTATTGTTGGACGGTTATACTCATCGATCCAGAGCTGATGTGAACAGCACGGTGGTTGCACGGGTTTGAGGACCGCTGGAGAGTGCATGGGTTAAGCCTCGGATATGAAGTACTGTATCGCGGGAAGGACGTGTACTCGGGATCGATGGCCCCGAATTGACTTTATAGCAATCTTGTGAACGGTGGCCATACGTGTTCTTAAGTGATGCGTATGTCATGTATTTGGGTTTTCTTTACAGGATGTAAATCAATTCAAATTGCTGTCCCTCGCGGTTATGAGTACCTCTTGTTTGAGCAGCGGCAATAATATGTTAAGTAGTAAAATTGTGGTTATGTTTCTGAAATTTACTTATGCTATGGCTACATATTGCTATGATGTATTGCTCTTTACTTATATTTAAGTTTTAGCAGCTGGCTAGACACACCGTAGCTGTTTTCTACAAGAAGCAAAGTAAAATCTTGATTAAGGAAATGAAAGTGTAGCATAGAACTAATTGGAGCTTTTTATGCAATTATCAAATAAACCCGGTCAGCCCCCTGCATACTAGGAGTCTGTTTTAGTAAACCTTTTGACGGTAAGTCTTGCGGAGTATGTTAGATACTCAGGCTTTGCGATTATGTTGTTTTTCAGGTTTCCCTCAAGCTACATATTGTGATTGTTGTAACAAGGTTGTGTGGGAAGGTGAGGAGCCTCGGAATTGGACCATTGAATGGGTTCCTAGCTCCCCTAACCGTGACGAGGGAGCCATCGCCATAGGGTTGGCATGGTTCACGTAGGAATCGACGTCGTGTTTTGTCATTTTATCGCTTCCGCTCATTTATGTAATGTTAACTAAGGACTTATGTATTGTAGCCAAATCTGAACTTATTCTCATTTGACCTCTGAACTTGTAATGTTATGCACCTAAGTGATGTAACTTTGTAAATGATGAATGTTCATGTGTGAATGCTATGTATGGGTACTTTGTTAACCATCTCCCAAGACGATCCTGTGCGACACACCCTACTTTTTGAAGTAGGGTTGTCACAGCCGATGGGGCCAACCGGCACTGCCGATGGCCCCGATCGGCACTGCCAGTAGTAGTCCAGTAAGGTCTAGTTTTTTTGGTGAGTCTCTTGACTAGTTCGAGTCCTTGTTGTTTCTTGTTGTTTTCGCTCTGTTTCTTTGTTGTGGTTGATCACTCCTAGGGCTAGTACACCACGAGTTGATGTGTGTAGTCTTGGTGATTAGTTCGGAGGTTGGGTTGGGTTGTTTTTGGGATATAGGCCAAGTTCTCTTGGAGAATTTTGATTGGCTCCCATTCACCCCCCTCTGGTCGCCTTCTTGGTCCTTCAATTGGTATCAGAGCTAGTTTGATCACTAGTTGACCTTCATCGTCTTTGTGATCCAAAGGCGACATGGAGAAGCGTGCGGTCAAGCTCAGGATGTTTGATGGAGAAGACATTCCCTACTGGAAGTCGCGGACCAAGGCTTACCTCATGAGTCAAGGACGTACTATCTGGGACATCGTCGAGCAAGAATACAACATACCTGCCGACCACAACACCGCTCCTATAGGTGAGTTGAATAGGTATGAACACAACTCCAAAGCTATCAACATTCTGCTCTCTGCACTTGGCAGGTGTGAACATGATCGCTTTGCACACCTTGACACTGCTCATGCTATTTAGGTTAAGCTTTGCACGTACCATGAGGGTACCAATCATGTCAAGTCTATGCGTAAGGATTCTTACAATAGACAATACCAAACCTTTACGTAGGTTTGAGGAAATTCTGTGCAACTTATGGGCTTGTGGTAACCTTGTGTACAATGATAATGATAGAGCTAAGCAACTGTTGTACTCACTTGATGAAAATGTTTGGGGGGTTAAAATTGCTGCTCTAGAAGAAACTGCTGATTTCAACACCTTGAACTGTGAGCAACTGTATAGCAAGCTGAAATCTCATGAACTGTCTAGGAAATCTCGTCCTAATCAAGTTAATCCTGCATCTATCATGGCTTTGCTTTCTCGCTCTCAGAAGGGTGATCACAGTGGTGCTTTATGGAACTAACCCCTCACTTGACAAGTCTTCTATGGAGTTTGCTCTGTCTTCTCTTGTTGCAGCTTCCGATGAACAGATGGAGTGCATCCCTATGAGGAGTTGTCCTTTCTCACAAGGAAGTTCAGGAAGTTCTACAACAACCGGAAGGAGAGAAGAGGAGGTGGTTCAAGAACCTGCTTTGAGTGTGGTGACCTGGGACACTTCATTGCTGATTGTCCCAAGAACCAGAAGAAGGTCGGGTACCGCAACAACAACACTAAAGACTTCAAGCAGAAGATGAACCACTTCTACAAGAAGGGCAAGAACTCCAAAAAGTTTGCCAAGGCCATTGCACTGGCCTACGTTACTGCCTTGAGCGATGTCGACCTCACATCAAGCGAAGGCCTTACACGCTCGGAGGAGGAGGTTGAAAAGCCATGAGTCAAGAGGAAGGATGACTTCACTGGGCTTTGCTTCATGGCAAAGAACAATCACAACATCAACTCTGGATCCGACTCTGACACAAGCGAGGTACCTCTCACTCTTGATGAGCTCTCTTCTGAATGATCATTTACGCGATGTTCTGCTCTTGCAAGATGATAAGGTTCACAGTGCTGTTCATGAGAGTAAAGAGCTTAAGTCTAAGTTGGACAGTGCTGATTTTGAAGTTGATTCGCTTAGGTCTAAGCTTGCTTGTGATGTCACTGTTGTAGAGTGTGAGTCATGTCAAGTTGTGATGAATCATCTGAGTCAGAGGGAGAGTGTGCATGCTCAAGTTGCCCGTCAGCTTGAAAGTGCCCTCAAGGAGCTTGATGAATTCAAAGCTAGGCCAACTCTTTTGGGTGCATGTCAGAAGTGCCCCAAGCTCACAAGTGAGTTTGAAGCTCAAACCCTCAAAGTCAAAGAGCTTGAGTCCAAGCTGCTCATTGAGACTTGCTCTAAGGTCCTTCCACCACCCTGTGAGGTATGTGTCTTTCTTAAGGACAAGCTTGTAATCACTAGGGAGGAAAACAAAGTCCAAGTCTAAGAAAATGACTATCTTGTATCTAGGCTCCAAAGAACCTTAGTGAGTGAGGAGAAAATTGAGAGTGACCTAGCAAGAGTCAAAGAGAGTGCTAGTAGGTCAACCTACATCTTGGGTTTGGGATTTGAGAGGGTTGACAAAGAGAGTGAAAATGTGGGTAAGTTTGTGCCTAGCTCTAGCTACGAGGATGTGGAACAATCCATCAAACCCACTAACACATACTATCCACCAAACCCCAAACCTTCCTTCAACCCAAAGCAAACAGAGAAGCCAAAACCCAAACCTCCTGTGCAAACAAAGCCTAATCATGAGAGTGTCTACATTTGCATGTTCTATGGTCATAAGGGTCACTTGGATGAGTAATGTTATAGACGTAAGAGGATTGAGAGGATACAAGCTGAGTTAACTAGAAATGTGCATCATGATGATTTTGATGATTTTCAGCCTTGCTATTTTTCTCGTGCCTATCATGGACAGGGTCATCCCTCATATGTCCTTGATTCATGAAACAAAGGCTTTGCACAGTAGCGCTTTGGTGCCCCACATTTTACCCATCGTGGTGAGTGTCACTCGCGTGGATTTGGTTTTCACACAGATGATTTGTATTCTCACAATCCAAGGTTTGAGTTGAGACGCTTTGACAGGCCACGCTTTCCCCATCGTGGTTCTCGTCCCATGCGTTTGAATGATAATGTGTAAAGAACTATGATGACAACTACCGATCGTATGGTTAAGTGCTGGATTCCAATATGTTTTTTGACTAACCCCAGCACTGATCCATCGACTTTTCCTTCTTGTTCTTTGTAGGTAGAAGGTGGAGGTCTAGAGAACAAGTGGCTAATGGACTCCGGGTGTTCGCGCCACATGACCGGAGATGCAAAACTGGTTCTCCAGCCTCACTCCCTTGAAGTGGCGGGAGTATGTGACCTTTGGAGATTACAAGAGAGGGAGAGTGAAGGCAAGTGGCGCGGTAAAGGTAAATGAAAAATTCACTCTCTAGGATGTTGGTTTGGTTGAGCATCTCAAGTATAATCTCCTCTCTGTTTCTCAGCTGCTTGATATTGGTTTGGAAGTGCGCTTTAAGTCAAATGCTTCTTGTGTTCTTGATTCGAGTGGTTCCTTGGTTTGTGGGATTTCTCGCATTGGCAGAGTTTTTCAGGCTGATTTTGCTAGTTCTCCTGGTTCTCACAAGTGTTTGTTTGCCCAATCTTCTTCTGAGCTCTGAAAATGGCATAGGAGACTGGGTCACATGAGCTTTGACTTGTTATGTCGCTTGAGTGACCTTGGCTTGATCCGAGGATTGCCTAAGCTCAAATTTGATAAGGATTTGGTTTGTGCTCCTTGTCGTCATGGGAAAATGATTGCCGCTTCTCATCCACCAATTAATTTGGTGATGACTAAACGCCCTAGAGAGTTGCTTTTTATGGAAACTGTTGGTCCTTCTTGGGTTTGTTCGGCGGGTGGGAAGTGGTATATTCTTGTGATTGTTGATGACTACTCTTGCTACTCTTGGGTTTACTTTCTTGAGAGCAAGGATGAAGTGTTTGATCACTTTCGGAGCTTAGCTTTGAGGTTGTTCAAGGAACTCCCTGGTGCATTACGAGCAATCCACAGTGATAATGGCACTGAGTTCAAGAACTCCTCCTTTGATGCTTTCTGTCTTGAGCATGGTATTGAGCATTAGTTTTCAGCACCTTGTGTTGACCAAGTCAAGGCAAACGGGATGCCGGTGCAAGTGACAAGGGGGCCTGATGGATAGGGACTGGGAGAGACTTGCCGGTGGTCAGGATCACAGGACAAGGTGACACACGTCAACATCGAGAAGTTGCGCTTTGAGAAGCGGCAAGGCTGTTTCCCGGTTTGGGCCTTAAAACTGGTGGCGGTGGTTAGTGGTGCATATGGAACCATCACAGAGCTTTCTTTGAGAGGAAGCAAAGATGTGAAGCGTTCGATGGCATTCGGACAATAAGGTGAAAGATGGTCGATTATGCCCCCGATGGTAGGTGGGTGTGTTATGTAGGTCAAGGGTAGAGTCATCATATTGACAATAGACCCTAGACCTATATAAGAAGAGGTAGGGCTAGTGGAAGAGGTGCCTCTCTTTCCATTAGCCTTGTGCTAGGACTTCATTCAAGTGCAAGGAGAGGACTTTATGTTTTAGAGGAGAGGAAGACGGAGGCTTCCTAGACTTTTTTGCGGTGTACTACCGAGGGCGTCAGACCTTAAGGGAGAGTGACTGTAACATCCTAGCCCGTAAGTAGTTTGTAGTAGTAGTAGTTTCGGCCTAAGGGGCTTAGAAGTAAACTGAAGTTGTGGGTTTAGTCCCACATTGGAAGCAAGGACGAAAGCGTAAGAGTGGTGCTACGCATGAATATGCGTACCCGCCCTTACGAGAGGGCTGGATGGTAAGCGAACTTTGAACGCGGGGCATTATAGTGGTATCAGACCATCAACTCTCATTTCATTGACAGGAGGTCTTTGGTATCCGCTTGCCATGTTTGCGGTGTGTTGTCGAGGGCATCAACCCTTAAGGGAGGCTGACTGTAACACAACAGCCCGTTAGAAGCTTTTTGTAGTAGTAGTTTTGGCCCAAGAGGCGTAGAAGTGAAGTGAAGTTGTGGATTTAGTCCCACAATGGAAGTTCAGGTGGTGAGGGTCAGCATATAACCCTTGTTATTTTAACCATAGCACCATCCAGTTAACCCTTTAAATGACGTGAGGATGAAAGCATAAGAGTGGTACTATGCATGAATACGTATGTCCACCGTTGCGGGAGGGCTGGGGGGTAAGCAAACTTTGGACGTGGGACGTTACAGTGGTATCAAAGCATGAACCCTCGTTTCATCGTGAGGAGGTCTTGGTTATCCGCTTGCCTTGTTTGCAGTGTGCTGCCAAGGGCGTCAACCCTTAAGGGAGGGTGACTGTAACACCCTAGCCTATTAGTAGCCTGTAGTAGTAGTAGTTTTGGCCAAAGAGGCCTAGAAGTGAAGTGAACTTGTGGGTTTAGTGCCACATTGGAAGTTTATGTAGGTGAGGGTTAGCATATAACCCTTGTTTTTTCAACCATAGCACCATCGTGTTAACCCTTTTACATAAAGTGAGGACGAAAGGATAAGAGTGGTGCTATGCATGAATACACGTGCCCGCCCCTAGGTGAGGGCTAGGCGGTAAGCAGACTTTGGACGAGAGGCATTACAGTGGTATCAGAGCATCAACTCTTGTTTCATTGAGAGGAGGTCTTGTGTGTCCACTTGTTGTATGCTGCCGAGGGCGTCAACCCTTAAGGGAGGGTGACTGTAACACCCTAGCCCATTAGTAGCCTGTAGTAGTAGTAGTTTTGGCCCAAGAGGCCTAGATGTGATGTGAAATTGTGGGTTTAGTCCCACATTGAAGATTAGGTGGGTGAGGGTCAGCATATAACCCTTGTTGTTCCAATCATAGCACCACTGGGTTAACCCTTTTACATGAAGCTAGAACGAAAGCGCAAGAGTGGTTCTATGCATGAGTATACGTGCCCGCCTTTACGGGAGGGCTGGGCGACAAGAGGACTTTGAACGCGAGGTGCTACTGCGGTATCAGAGCATCAACTCTCGTTTCATCGAGAGGAGGTCTTGGGTATTCGCTTGCCGTGTTACGGTGTGCTGCCGAGGGCGTCAGACCTTAAGGGAGGGTGACTGTTGTTGGCGGTTCTTGGGCCTAACAGGGAATATCTACAAGCGTACAGATGCCAACGTAGCTTTCACCCATGTGTATTCCAGAGTATCGATTTCCACAGGGAACAAGTAAAGTGTCACTCCTAATCTATCAAGTCCTAGTGATAAAGTGTGCAGAATAAAGTGTATTCTATAGGGAGAAGAAATCCCCGGGCCAGGCAATCTAATGTAGTGAACCTTCTCCAAGTAACTTAGTGAGAATTCTATTTCCAAATATCTGCTTCGGGGCACGATAACGATCCACAGGTAAGGGTTGGTAACTAACCTCATGTACTAGTGGGCACGTTAACGCTAGACAATCCTGCTTGAGACTTCCCGAATGTGGTGGAATTCAATATGTGACGAACAGGGCTGTCACCACCTGCCGCCTACCACACAGCCCGTGGGGACAAATGCAATCCCAGGAAAGCTAAGTCTAAACACCACGTCTAAATATAGACTTTCATACCAGTTCTAGAATTGGTAAGCATAACAAGATATTGCTACGAAGCAATAAACAGTTATGCATGAGGATCCCGCAGAATAAAAGGATAGAAATACTCACTTTATTACTTGGGCAAGAATTCTACTACATGTTACCCGGCCCCGAAGATGAGGGAGATTACTCATGCAGGAGCTTCAATCCCCGAGGCACAAGTTAAAGGAGCCAGCATCCTGAACTCCTCCTTCTACACCTCTACTCTTCTACTTGGGTAAAAATTGGGACTAGTGCTTATTTCTTCTCTCTTCCTCTCTCTCCTGCCAAATTCCCCCTCTACTTATAGGTGGCAAAGACTTGGCGGGTACTTGTAGGTGAGGAAGAGTCGGTGGGCTAAAGTTCCCCCACCGGGCGGCATGCACCGCCGGGCGGCAACCCAGGCCGGGCGGCCACATGATTGAGTCGATTTCCGACCGCCTTCCCTCGAACGGCTCAGATTTGGTCCGGATGTTGGTTGTTGGGTCGGTTTTCAACCGCCTTATCCACTTGGCGTCGGTTGGCATGATGGACCAAGTGGGCTGGACACCCCGGGAGGAAAAGTCCCAGGCCGGGCGGCCTGGCAGGCTGGCTGGCGGCCTAGGCCGGGCGGCGGCCTGTGCCGCGTGGTGGCCCATTTTTGGTGCCGACCCCCTCCGGGTCATGTCTTCACTTGTCCAAGTTGTGCCACGTGGATGCCTCCTTTACTTCTCCACTTTTTACCCTCCTTAGTCCGGGGATGGAAAACAGCCTCATGGTGGAGTGTTTTGCAGGGTCGGCTGGGTCGGATGGTTCAGCTTGATGAGACTCTGTTTTAACCAGTCGGGTGGCTGATTTCAGCCTTATATGACCCTGTCGGCTGAGTTCTGATTTCAGCCACCACGACCCTGCCCGGGCCCTGATTTTAGCCTCATATGACCCTGTCGGCCGGATGTTTAACAACAGGATCGACCGATGGGGCGTTTCTTCATGTTTTTACCTAATTTTGGCCCTTTTGAACCTGCAAACACATATATCACCAAAACTCATGGAACTTTATTAGTTTAAACAAATATTCATGAAATTTTGGTCTTTACCTTGCATTTCCCGACCGGTTAGTGGCCGATATTGGGTTTTAAGGGCCACCAACAACTGTAACACCCTAGCCTGATAGTAGTTTGTAGTAGTAGTAGTTTAGGCCCAGGGGGCCTAGAAGTAAACTAAAGCTGTGGGTTTAGTCCCAAATTGGAAGTTTAGGTGGGTGAGGGTTAGCATATAACACTTGTTGTTCCAACCATAGCACCATCGGGTTAACCCTTTTACATGAAGGGAGGACGAAAGCGTAAGAGTGGTGCTATGTATGAATACGCGTGCCCGCCCTTACGGGAGGGCTGGGCGGTAAGCGGACTTTGAACACGAGGCATTACAGTGTTATCAGACCATGAACTCTCGTTTCATCGACAGGAGATCTTGGGTATCCGCTTTCCCTGTTTGCGGTGTGTTCCTGAGGGCGTCAGCCCTTAACTGAGGGTGACTGTAATACAATACCACGTTAGCAGCCTGTAGTAGTAGTAGTTTTGGCCCAAGAGGCGTAGAAGTGAAGTGAAGTTGTGGGTTTAGTCCCACACTGGAAGTTTAGGTGGGTGAGGGTCACCATAGAACCCTTGTTGTTCCAACTATAGCACAATCGGGTTAACCCTTTTACATGAAGCGAGGATGAAAGCGTAAGAGTGGTGCTATGCATCAATACGAGTGCCAGCCCCTAAGGGAGGGCTGGGCGGTAAGCGGACTTTGAACGTGGGGTGTTACAGTGGTATCAGAGCATCAACTCTCATTTCATCAAGAGGAGGTCTTGGGTATCCGTTTGCCATGTTTGTGGTGTGTTGCCGAGGGCGTCAGCCCTTAAGAGAGGGTGGCTGTAACACAATAGCCCATTAGCAACCTGTAGTAGTAGTAGTTTTGGCCAAAGAGGCTTAGAAGTAAAGTGAATTTCTGGGTTTTGTCCCATACTGGAAGTTTAGGTGGGTGAGGGTCAGCATATAACCCTTGTTGTTTCAACCATAGCACTGTCGGGTTAACCCTTTTACATGAAGCAAGGACAAAAGCGTAAGAGTGGTGCTATGCCTGAATACACGTGCCCACCCCTACAGGAGGGCTAGACAGTAAGCAGACTTTGAACGCGGGGCACTACAGTGGTATCAGAGCATCAACTCTCGTTTGATCGAGAGGAGGTCCTGGGTATCCGCTTGCCTTGTTTGCGGTGTGCTGCCGAGGGCGTCAGCCCTTAAGGGAGGGTGACTATAACACCCCAGCCTGTTAGCAGCTAGTAGTAGTAGTAGTTTCGGCCCAAGAGGGCCATAAGTGAATTGAAGTTGTGGGTTTAGTCCCACGTTGAAGGTTTAGGTGGGTGAGGGTCAGCATATAACCCTTGTTGTTCCAACCATAGCACCATTGAGTTAACCCATTTACACGAAGCGAGGATGAAAGCATAAGAGTGGTGCTATGCATGAATACACGTGCCCACACTTACGGGAGGGCTCGGCGGTAAGCGGACTTTGAGCACGGAGCATTACAGTGGTATCGGACCATCAACTCTTGTTTCATCGAGAGGTCTTGGGTATCCGCTTGCCATGTTTGTGGTCCGTTGCCAAGGGCGTCAGCCCTTAAGGGAGAGTGACTATAACACAATAGCCCGTTAGCAGCCTGTAGTAGTAGTAGTTTTGGCCCAAGGGGCGTAGAAGTGAAGTGAAGTTGTGGGTTTAGTCTCACAGTGGAAGTTTAGGTGGTGAGGCCGGCATATTGTGACAACCCTACTACAAAAAGTAGAGTGTGTCGCACAGGATCGTCTCGGGAGATGGTTAGCGAAGTAATCATACACAGCATTCACACATGAACATTCATCATTTACAAAGTTACATTATTGAATGCATAATGTTACAAGTTCAAGAGTTTCAGCAGAAGCAAGTTGAGATTACAATACAATACATATGTCCTTGGTTTATATTACATAAATGTGCGGGAGCGGTAGAATACAAAACACGATGTCGATTCCTACGTGAACCATGCCAGCCCTACAGCGATGGCTCACTCATCACAGTTTGGGGAGCTAGGGACCCATTCGATGGTCCAATTCTGAGTCTCCTCACGTTCCTACACAACCTTGTTACAACAATCACAATAGGTGGCCTAAGGGAAACCTGAAAAACAACATCATCGCAAAGCCTGAGTATCTAACATACTCCACAAGACTTACCCGTCAATAGGTTTACTAAAACCGACTCCTAGTATGCAGGGGGCTGACCGGGTCTATTTGATAGTTGCATAAAAAGCTCCTATTAGTTCTATGCTGCACTTTCATTCCCTTCATCAAGATTTTACTTTGCTTATTGTATAAAACAGCTATGGTGAGTCTAACTAGCTGCTAAGACTTGAACATAAGTAAAGAGCAATACATCATAGTAATATGTAGCCATAGCATAAGTAAATCTCAGAAACATAACCACAACTTTACTACTTAACATATCATTGCCGCTGCTCGAACAAGAGGTAATCATAACCGTGAGGGACGGCAATTCGAATTGATTTACATCCTGTAGGGAAAACCCAAATACACGACATACGCATCACTTAAGAACACGTATGGCCACCGTTCACAAGATAGCTATAAAGTCATTCCGGGGCCATTGATCCCGAGTACACGTCCTCCCCGCGATACAGTACTTCGTATCCGAGGCTTAACCCATGCACTCTCCAGCGGTCCTCAAACCCGTGCAACCACCGTGCTGTTCACATCACCTCTTGATCGATGAGTATGGCCGTCCAACAATACGGCACCCAAGATACTAGGTTTACCAATTCCCATAATAAAAGTATGTACTTGGTACTGTTCGATACTTGTCCGCGGAGTTGCAACAATAGGTGCTCCATTTTATCAAGTTCATCAATCAAGTGAACCATAGTTGAATCTATAACCTACCGTTGACTCCACTAGTTTAAGCATAGCAATTACTAACAGAAAGGCTTACTAACATAAACTACTTTCAGGTCATTGCCGGAGTATGCACATGGGTTTCATCCAAGTCCTACACTTAATGCACAATAAAAATATTCCTAACTTGTGAAAAAGAAAAAGGACTGGAAAATTAAATGGGTTATGCACTGGGGCTTGCCTTGGGAGTGATCGTAGTTAGTGCCTTCACCAAAACTCACTTCAGATCCATGCTGATCCGGTGTGATCTCCTCGGTCTCGATCCCTATATCAAACGAGCATGCATAAACACAAAGGAATACATAAGGTTTCATGGAGTTCCTTAACTAAAGATGAAATGGATGTCATGATGATTCATGGCACTTCCTCAGCAAATAAAATTACTGAACTAATGCTCATTCATGAATATGTGTGCATACCTAAGTATGACATGGCATCCACTGAATTTGAAGGGGATAAACTTCTAATTAGAGAATGTAGTTTTCAATCATCACCAACTTAGTGTATGTCTACTTTAAACATGAACATGGCATAGATAAGGATTACATGGCACTACTCGATGATGATGACATGAAAACATAGTACTATGGCCTAAATTTCAGAAAGTTTATTTTAAGTAACTTAGGTAAAGTGGCCATATGTAAAGGCTAGCACTATACATACAATGACAAAGTTAATCACATAATTAACTCTAGGTACATATAGTTAATTAGAAACCAAGAGCATATAAATGGAGATAAGAATTTCTACTGTAAGGTTAAGATGAATTATCCTTCATCAATATTCCAGAAATGAATTTATTCCTACTTTTATTAAATGCACACAAAAAGCAAGATTCATATGGAAAATTCCTAATTTAACTATCAAATGATCAACTCGACAGCAAAAGTATACTTAAGTTGCTTCAAATTTTTCATGGAATTTTACAGGAGTGTACAAGTGCATAAGGGACAGGAATACCAAATTTCATAATTAAATTTCTAGCCAATAATTTACATAAATTCAATTACTGAAAATGAAGATTATGCAATAATACTAAAAATATGCCTAAACATGGAAATGTGCTTTTGCAGAAAGTTTAGGGATACCATGAAAAAATCACGGAGCAAGTTTCATGAATTTACCATTTGTATATAATTACTTATAAATTTATTAAGCAATTTAGGGTTGTAAGTTTAGGGAATTAAATACATTAATTTACTGAGTAACTTTGGACCTCAACTTGTTTTTCTTGTAGAGGAGGATTTTTGGAGTCGAACAAAATTGGTTTCATCATTTTTGTACTTTTATTCTCGTGTTATTGAATTTTAAAGTTTAATCAAAGTTCACTGCTATTTACAAGAATGCCACTGGCCATTTCAAATTTCCCCCGCGCGCGCGGCGGTGCTGCGGCTCTGCTGGCTCGCCGGCGACGATCAGCGGCGGGGCATGGAACTCGGTGCTGACCTACGTGATCAGTGACTCACAACGGTCACGTGGGTGGTGGTGGCCGGAGTGGGGGCTGCCAGGGCACTGCCGGTGACGAGCGGCGGCGATGCTCGACGGCGGCCGACGGCGGCAGGCGCGTGTAGAGGCAAAATCGGCAAGGGAGAAGGTCCAGGAGCATCACCTGGGTGCCGTGATGCTCGTCGAAGCGTCTGCTGGAGTCGGGATGGCCTGGAAGTTGGTCGTCACCGTGAGCCCCCTCCGCGCGGTGGACGGCGGCGGCTCGGGTTTCTCCCAATTCCGGTGATGTCTCTGCACGAGGGAGGGAGAGAGTCAAGGGGCCATGAGAAGGTTCCTTGGTGCACCGATTTGCAGAAGAAAGAGAAAGGGGGGAGGTACCTAGGCAGAGCTGGGCGCGGTGGCGGCCATGGCGGGGGAAACAGAGCTCTGGCTCAGGTTTGCCGGGGAGAGAGAGGAAGAGGGAGGGCAGAGGCACTTGGTGCTGTGGAGAGGCTTCCTGGGAGTTGCACGGGGAGTGTGAGCAGAGAGAGAGAGCTGGGAGAGGCATGCCGAGTGAGTGGCTCCTTTTGTCCCGGCCGGAGTGAGAGAGCGAGAGAGAGCGGAGGGAAAGGGGGGCGTCGTGCTGTCGGCCAGGGAATGGCTCGCCAGCGTCGGGGCTTCAATTTGGTCGATGACACAGGAGAGGAGATGGCGGTGCAGTGGCCAGCATTGGGGAGCGGCAGTGATCGGCGGTGGCACAGGGAATCGGGGTACACTCAGTGTCGGTTTTGGGTTGGCCAGGGGAGAAGAGAAGGTGTTGACTCGGCTTGACTTTGAACATGGCTCAGGTTTGGCAAAAATTCACCATGATCCTGTGCTCCAATCTTCCCACAGATTTTTGTGCATGCCTAGGAAAACATTTTCTCCAACTTTGCCTTTTGGATGCATGAGCTGAATCGGCTTAGATTAATTTCAAAAATTCCAGTACAGAAATGCTCTTTTCTGACTTTAGAGGAATTTTTAAGGGTATTAAATGGTTACCACAAATTCTGGTAAAATTCTCAAAATTCTTTTTTAATATGGCTATTCATAATATGCAAAAAAATTGGGGTACTTCCATGGGTTTTTGTGATGTTTGAGAAAGGTCCTCATTTGGATATTCAAGATTTTAATTATGTAATTTCTTCCTTTATTCTTGGGCACCTTGATTAATTATATTTTTAATTAGCCTTTAACTAACATGGGGTTTAGTTAAGTTTCATTTTGTGACATGGCACCATCGGGTTAACACTTTTACATAAAGTGTGGACAAAATCGTAAGAGTGGTGCTATGATGAATACGCGTGCCTGCCCCTATGGGAGGACTGGGCGGTAAGCGGACTTTGGACGCGGGGCTATTGGCACCAGATTTTGATTGGTCCCATCAATCAGAGATAGGAATTTGAAATCGGCCGAAGTCAATGATATTAAATGGCTGAAGGAAGTTAAGTGGGTCCGATAGAGTTATTTTATTTCTTTTCGTTTTTAGTTTAGATTTTTATTCTAAAGACTAGTCAGTTTTGTTTAGAAGTCCTCGCTGAGTCGGGTTAAAACCTCTTACATCAGGTTATAAATCTGTAATAGGATATGTACGGAAATAACAACACCTTCGTTCAATACAATTCGGCGCATCACCAACCATTCCTACTCGACGAAATCCTTGTCTCGCACGGGCTGCATTGGTGTTGACACTTCTTAGCATCGCACCAGAAATATTACTATCCCCGGCAACGGCGCCAGAAATGCTTGTTGGTATTTCTTATGATCACAAATAAATCCGCAAGCGCACGGATACCGATGTAGCACTTCACCTAGGAGTGTTCCAGGTTATCGAATCTCAGGGAACATGTGTGAACTAATCTCCTATCCTAATCCATCCAAGGACAACAAGAATATGGTAGGCAGAGGGTAGAGAGGATTCCTATGGTCACAGATCCTAAAATAAGATAGGTTCAGTCTATAAATGCTTACTTTGGGCACCGGTTTACCCCTCCATCCACAGGCGACTCCGGCCAACAGCTCTACAACGTACCCGAACGTGGAGGATTACTAAGGCCAGATAGGGCTTTCACCACCTACCAACTACCTCTACAAACCGTGGGGCACATGGCAAACAAAGGTAACCTCTAGCCTAGACACCACGTCTATACTATTAATTACTATCAAAGTCTCGACGTCACACTTATAGAAGACTATGATACTCTAACTAAGTAAAGCGATGATCCCGTAAGCAACTAAGGAAAAAACTTACTTAAAAAGGAAACTTAAATACCAATGGAAGATCACGAATACTTACTAAGAAAGGAAAGCATCTGCTGAGGTACAAGTGTGGAGAAGGCGCCGACAAGCCTGGACCTCCTCCTAACTCTCCCTCACTCTCTCCCTATTTTCTAAGCACTTTGGTAGTGCTAAAACCTTTTTAGTGGAGCTCTAAATCTTCTTCTTGTGTTGACCTTTGTTTATGCCGAATTTCCCCTCTATTTATAGGTGGCAAAGACTTGGCGGGTACTTCAAGGTGGAGGAGAGTCGATGGGCGAAAATTCCGCCGCCGGGCGGCCACGTGTGCCGAGCGGCGGGGCATGCCGGGTGGCATCCAACCGACTCGCTTTGGACGGCTCAGATCTTGTCTTGATGGCGGTTCCTTGGTCGGTTTCCCCTGAAGTCTCCGTTTTGGGGTCGGTAAGCCTCATGGGCCTCATGCCGGGCGGCCAGGTGGTAGGCCAGGCCGGGCGGCGGCCCATTTTTGGTGCCGGCCCCCTCCGGGTCATGTCTTTACTTGTCCAAGTTGTGCCATGTGGATGCCTCCTTTACTTCTTCACTTTCTGCCCTCCTTAGTCCGGGGACGGAAAACGGCCTCATGATGGATTGTTTTGCAGGGTCGACTGGATCGGATGGTTCATCCTGATGAGACTCTGTATTAACCAGCCGGGTGGCTGATTTCAGCCTGATATGACCTTATCGGCTGAGTTCTGATTTCAGCCATCACGACCCTGTCGGGCCCTGATTTCAGCCTCATATGACCCTGTCGGCCGGCAGTTTTACGGCAGTATCAATCGACGGGACGTTTCTTCATGTTTTTGCGTATTTTGGCTCTTTTTTACCTGCAAACACATGTCTCACCAAAACTTGTGGAAATGGTTAATAACAAACTGCTATCACTATTTTGTTTATTCCTTTTATGTTGTTTATGTAAGGATTTGACGGTCGGATTTGGCATTAAGGACCGTCAACAACATCCCCACACTTAGTCTTTGCTCTTCCTCGAGTAAAGGAATACAAACTAAGGTGAATCATAACTTCAATTGGTATGATGGTAACATGCAAATTATTCCAAGTCATACCTATACCTATGAACTTTTAATGTGTCTATCATGTTACCTTCGGTGGTTGAAGGATGGAATGGTCCTGACTCTAATCATCTTCACTCATTCTACTATGTAGGTTGGGTTTTTGAAAAGATTTTCAAAACAAATCATAGTTGTAACCCTCAAATGATTCTCTCAAATCGCTCGATGTCTATGGTTCCTCACCAGGACATCGCCTCTTTTCATCCTACTTCTAAATTTGGCTTTATGTGGAGCTCAAGGTAGGGATAAAAGAGAGGCATACTTGTGTCTCATATATTACTAAGTCAAAAACTGGATCCATGGAGAATAATTCATGAACTTTTGATCAAGCATGTGCACATGTGAAAATGTGGATGGAAAATGACTGAATATGAATACTCCTTTTTCTTTTAAGATGCTCCCTCCCTTCTATTGGATAGGCGTTTTAGAACATGGGCTAATTCTTTCTCTATTTTTTCACCTTTTTTTTTGAATCATGAATAGCCCATGTCACTTTTACGAGGATATTTGGAGAGGGAGTCTATCAGAATATGATGGAGTACTTTATTTAATAGATGGATGATGACATGGAATTGCTATCTTCTAGTATAGAAGAAATAGCTCATGGATGATGGATATGGTGGTGCTAACTTTTAGTGAAGAAGTATTAGCAAAGTGGTGTGCACAAAATCTTGATCAAAAAGTCATAAATAGTAACTCACAAGGGTTTAATGAAACAACAAGTAGCATATGCATAAGATTTTCAATGAGTTCGTTATATGGCTCTGATAGGAAGATATAATAATTGAGGAGTCAAGCTATTGATTTTAATTTTTTGATTTTTTTATAAGAAGAATTCCCAAGCATATCAAGGATAAGAGAAAGATTCATTTCATCAAACCATATCTCATGCATCAACTACCTAGGTGACATGCTTTCCTAAATATGTAGTTCACAAGTAATAGGTTTATGAACTAGGAATAAGGAGCATGCAAGCCCACCAAATAGAAGCATGAAATAAAATGAGGGTTCCACAAGGTTCATTTTAATTTTTTTCAAGTTAAATTTTTATGATTGATTTAAGAGATAATAATTTTAATTCGCAAAACAAGGAGGTGATGGAATTGAGTGCGCAAACCATTGTATTGAAGAGGGTGGAAGTTGGGATGTGCCTAGACGCCACGCTCCTTCTCATGATGTTAACTTCTGTTGTTTGCACATTGAAAAGCCTGAGAAGCCTCCCCCACACTTGTTCTTGTACCTGACTGCTTTTTATTCAAAACAAACAAAGGGTTGTGAAAACAAAAAGGACTCTACCGGGTCTAGGACCGGGGAGTTAAATTTATTCGAATGAGAGAGAATGCAGAGAGGAATGCTAGAGTAAAGCACTAAAATCAATTAAATTGATCACATGTACCTCCTTACCTTGGTTGTCATTTGGCTCTAGGAAGACTTTTAAATGATGACCATTTACTTTAATTTGGTTCCCTCCATCATCTTGGAGTGTGATTGCTCCATGTGATGCAGCATTAATGACAGTGAATGGTCCTTCCCATTAGTCCGAAGCTTCCCATGACCAAACAACTTGACTCTAGAGTTGAAGAGCAACACCTTGTCGCCTGGCTTGAACTCCTTAGGCTTGATCCTTCGGTTGTGCCATCTTTTGGTTCTATCCTTGTAGATCTTGGCACTATGGTAAGCCTTCTCTCTCCATTCCTCTAACTCGGACAGCTGTATTTTTCTACGTCTCCCGGCCTCCCTAAGATCCATGTTCCATTTCCGGATGGCCCAATATGCTCTATGTTCCATCTCGACTGGTAGATGACATGTTTTTCCATATACGAGCTGGAAGGGAGACATACCAATCGGTGTTTTGTAAGCTGTCATATATGCCCAAAGTGCATCTGGTAGCTTCATCTTCCATCCACTCCCCATCTCATTCATAGTCTTCTGCAGGATGTTCTTAATCTGTTTATTTGAAGTTTCTACCTGCCCGCTTGTCTGAGGGTGGTATGGAGTTGCAATGTTGTGTTTTACTCCAAGCTCTCTTAAGAAGTTCCGGAAGGTCTTATCAATAAAATGAGACCCTCCGTCACTTATCACCATCCACGGTGTTCCAAAATGAGGAAAGATGATCTCGTGGAATATTCTTCGGGCGTGCTTGGAGTCGGCAACTCTGCATGGTATTGCTTCTACCCATTTGGATACATACTCAACGGCCACCAAGATGTACTCGCAATCATAGGACTTTCGAAATGGTCCCATGAAGTCAATGCCCCATACATCGAATAATTCCACTTGAAGGTTGTATGTTAGGGGCATTGCGTTGCGAGCAGTAATCCCTCCATGCTTCTGGCAATTCCGACATCTTCGAATGAATTCTTTTGTGTCTTCATGCATTGATGGCTAGAAGAATCCACTCTGCCAGATTTTCGCTTGGGTGCGGAATGCACCAAAGTGGCCTCCATATGGAGATGCATGGCATTTCTCGATTATCTGGGTGCCTTCAATTCTTGGGACACATCTCCTTAGCAACCCGTCCGAACACACTCTGTAGAGGTACGGGTTGTCCCATACGTGACGTCGACTCTCATAGATGAGCTTCTTCTTGTTCTCCCCTGGTGGTACATACCCTGTAACAATGAAATTCACAATGTCTACATACCTGGGGTTGGAGTCCGTTACCTTCAGTAGCATGTCATCGCAGAGGAAGTCATTTATCGGAATTTTCTGCATATTAGTCACTTGCATACGCGACAAATGATCCGCAATGGAATTCTCTACTACTTTTGTATCCCTAATTTCAAAGTCAAATTCTTGGAGTAAAAGAATCCATCTAATTAGCATTGGTTTAGCATCTTTCTTAGCGAGCAGGTATTTTAGTGCAACATGATAAGTGTGAAAGATAACCTTTGCTCCGACTAAGTATGACCTAAACTTATCAATAGCAAAAACAACGGCAAGGAGCTCTTTTTTTGTAGTGGCATAATTAAGTTGTGCTCCTGTCAAGGTCTTGCTAGCATAGGCTATGGCGTGATGCTTCTTATCTTTGGTTTGGCCAAGAACAGCCCCAACAGCATAGTCACTAGCATCACACATGATTTTGAAGGGCAGCGTCGAATCAGGGGGTTGAATGACTGGAGCTGAGATGAGTGCCTTCTTAAGGATATTAAAGGAATGAAGGCACTCATCATTGAAATCAAAGAGAGCATCCTTAGCCATAAGACTAGTGAGGGGTCTGGCGATTTGTGAAAAATCCTTGATAAAACACCGATAAAACCCGGTATGTCCTAAGAAACTACGGATCCCCTTAACATTAATCGGAGGTGAAAACCATTCTATGACCTTGATCTTAGCTCTATCCACCTCAATACCCCTCTCGGACACAAGGTGTCCTAAGACGATGCCCTCTCGGACCATAAAGTGGCACTTTTCCCAATTAAGTACTAAGTCCTTTTCCTAGCATCTTTGTAAGACCCTATCTAGGTTCTCAAGACAATGATCAAAAGTTTTCCCATAAACAGAGAAATCATCCATGAAGACTTCCATGATTTCTTCGATCATGTCAGAGAATATAGAAATCATGCACCTTTGGAATGAAGCGGGTGCATTACACAACCCGAATGACATTCTCCAATAGGCATAGGTTTCGTAAGGGCTGGTGAAGGTAGTCTTACGTTGATCATCAGGATGGATGGGAATTTGATGGTAAGAAGAGTACCCATCAAGGAAACAGGAGAAGGAATTCTTGGCAAGACGCTCCAACATTTATCAATAAAGGGCAGCGAGAAATGATCGTTTTTTGTTGCCTTGTTGAGCCTCCGATAGTCGATGCACATCCTCCATTCCATGACAGTGCGTTGAGGGATCAACTCATTTCTATCATTTCTAACAATCGTCATGCCTCCCTTCTTAGGCACTACTTGCACAGGGCTAACCCATTCACTATTAGGAACGGGATAAATTATCCCGGTGTGCAAAAGTTTCAAAACCTCCATCTTAACAACCTCTCTTATTGCATTATTTAGCCTCCTCTGAGACTCCCTAGAAGGTGTGCTATCAGGATCAATGGGAATGCGATGGGTGCAAAGAGCGGGACTAATTCCCTTAAGGTCTTGGAGTGAGTAGTCTAGGACAAAACAATGCTTTTCTAGGATGGCTAAAAGTTTAGAAGTTTCTTCCTCAGATAGTCTGTCACTTATGATAACAGGGGCTTCTAGGTTGCATTTAGGAAAGCATAGCATAGGCCAGAAGGCAAGGGCTTAAGTTCAATCGGAGGTCATGATGGTGGTTCTTCAATGGGTAGCTCAATTGTCTCCTGAAACTCATCTATCTCTTGGATAAACTCTTTGGCATCTCTTTCTAGAAGGGGTTCAGGAGAATCAAATTAAAGAATAGCCATTACTTCCTCGATTGGGTCTTCCTCGGGGGAAGGGTCTAGTAGGGAGTTCCTTGATCGGGAGATCGGCACAAAAAACTTTTCCCTCCCTAGTTTTACGTTGATACTTCCAAGCATCGATACATCCATGAGTAATTTCTCAATGGGATGTCCGATTAAGACATCAAAATCCTGAATGTCAAAGACATGGAAGTCTAGGACAGTCTCGACGTTTGCGTGCCTTACTGTCACATCTTGCAAAATCCCGTATCCTTCTAAAATAGGGCCAAAGGGGCTCTTGAAGGATTTACTAGTTGGTGCCAATGGCGTATCGCCCAAAATATCAAATGCAAAGACACTAGAAACTATGTTGGCACCAACAGTGGGATTATAAAGAACTTCCACCGTGACTCCTCTAATGTCGCATCGAATAGTTGAAGAGGGAGGAAAAATTCGAATTACATTAGAGGATAGCTCAACCTCCCACAACCATTCGTCGCTCATAATTGAAGTTAACTCCTTCACCATCTCTTGGAGGAATGCCTCTTCAAGTGGCTCAAGAGGAGAGACGGGAGTCGGGGGCTTCTTTTGGCAACAATACCTTGAGGTGTTTCCATAATCCTCAAAGATATCTTCCTCAAAGTCAAATGGGAATTCTAAGGGTTGAATTTCTTTTTCCCTAGGTGTTCCCAGTTCGGGTGAGGGCTCAATGGTCGAATCTTGGGGTATGCAAAGAATGGGGTTGGATTTAGCTATTAAGAGTTCCTCATGGCTCGACTTGGCTTCCTCCTAGAGGGGTTCGGCATGATCAGAAAGGAAGGAAGTGTTTTCTAGAATACGGTCTAGGATTTCTCTTCCTTCCATCACGGTCTTGTGGACAAACGATCCTCCAGCAGCAATGTCGAGGTATAGGGCAGCTTCCTTATTCAAACCCTCACGAAAATGTTGTAGCAACATCGACTTAGGAATGGAAAGGTTGGATCCGGATTTGGATAGAAAATTAAGCCTAGCCCAGGCTGCACCTAAAGATTCCTTCTCATTCTAGTGAAAACCAAGAATTTCTATACGAAGGGAGACAATACGGGACATAGGAAAGAAAGCGAGACAAATTTATCTCGAAGTTCTTCCCAATCACCATTTACACTCCCGACAGTACGAGTGTACCATTGTTTCGCCCTCTCCATGAGGGAAAAGGGAAACAATTTCCACTTTAGAGTTTCCTGTGTTATGCCCTTTATAGAAAGGCATGAACACAGTTGCTCGAATTCTCATAGGTGATGGTATGGGTTTTCACTATCTAAACCAGAAAAGTATTGTTCCCGAACCATGGCTATAAAGCCAGGGCGAAGTTCGTAGCTAGAAGTATGAATTGGGTCCGCGGACGGCGGTGACTCAAGAACTCACCCTTTGGAGCAGTAAAGGATGGGATAGAAGCTTACCCCTGCATCCACAGGTGACTCCGGCCAACTGCTCTACGACGTACCCGAACGTGGAGGATTACTAAGGCCGGATAGGGCTATCACCACCTACCGACTACCTCTACAAACTATGGGGCACGAGGCAAACAAAGGTAACTTCTAGCCTAGACACCACGTCTATGCTATTAATTACTATCAAAGTCTTGACGTCACACTTATAGAAGACTATGATACTCTAACTAAGTAGAGAGATGATCCCGTAAGCTACTAAGGAAAGAACATACTTAAAAAGAAAACTTAAATACCAATGGAAGATCATGAATACTTACTAAGAAGGAAAGCATCCGTTGAGGTACAAGTGTGGAGAAGGCACCGACAAGCCCGGACCTCCTCCTAACTCTCCCTCACTCTATCCCTATTTTCTAAGCACTTTGGTAGTGCTAAAACCTTTTGAGTGGAGCTCTAACTCTCCCACGTGTGCCGGGCGGCCGGGCATGCGAGGCGGCATGCACCACCGGGCGGTAGCCCAAGCCGGGCGGCCACGGGATTTGGTCGGTTTCCTACAGACTCGTTTAGGACGGCTCAGATCTTGTCTTGATGGCGGTTCCTTGGTCGGTTTCCCCCGAAATCTCCATTTTGGGGTCGGTAAGCCTCATGTGCTGGTAACCCTGGGTGGCCAACCCAGGCCGGGCGGCAAACCCTGTCGGGCGGCAAGCCCAGGCCGGGCGGCGGGGTAGGCCGGGCGTCCTGGCAGGTCGGCCGGCGGCCTAGGCCTGGTCGCGGCTTGTGCCAGGCGGCGGCCCATTTTTGGTGCCGGCCCCCTCCGGGTCATGTCTTCACTTGTCCAAGTTGTGCCACGTGGATGCCTCCTTTACTTCTTCACTTTTTGCCTTCCTTAGTCCGGGGACAGAAAACGGCCTCATGATGGATTGTTTTGCAGGGTCAGCTGGATCGGATGGTTCAGCCTGATGAGACTCTGTTTTAACAAGCCAGGTGGCTGATTTCAGCCTGATATGACCTTATCGGCTGAGTTCTGATTTCAGCCATCACGACCCTGTCGGGCCCTGATTTCAGCCTCATACGACCCTGTCGGCCGGCTGTTTTACTGCAATATCGGCCAATGGGGCGTTTCTTCATGTTTTTGCATAATTTGGCTCTTTTATACCTGCAAACACATGTCTCACCAAAACTCATGGAAATGGTTAATAATAAACTGCTATCACTATTTTGTTTATTCCTTTTATGTTGTTTATGTAAGGATTTGACGGTCAGATTTGGCATTTAAGGACCGTCAACAATCGGCTCTGATCTCGGCGATAGACTTGGATTAGTCACATTTGGTAATTCTATCAATCTCAGCTAGTACTTTCTCATTGATTTGATATTCTAGTTGTTATCATTAGAATTGCTAGTTATCCGGTAATTAGATCTATCTAGTATCTGTTTGATTGACTTCGATTGTGGTACTATCTCGGTTAGGTCCGATCTATTGCAATTTAGTATACTCTGCAGGTATTGTTTAGATCTATTATTCGAGTCACTCTATGGACTTTATTTCTAAATAGATTAAATCTAGCTATATCTGCCAGGTTTGAACACTGTCTCAGTTAAGTTCAATCTGTTCAAATCAATGAGGTGAAGTTGATAGAGTTCTATCGGGATGTTTAGCCAATAGGTTATCACGGTTCAATCGACTTTCTGGTGTTTGTTCAATTATATTATTTATTTTGATAGTCGATTGCCCCCATATTGTGATAAGATAGGTCATTGATTTAAAGGCATATTTGCAATACCAACTAATAGATCTATCGACTCAGCAGTATCGACAGGGTGGGTTTCTTACGCATACACTGTAGGTCTATCGACTCTGCCCTGTCGACTCTGCGCTATCGACTCAGCAAGTATCGACATGTTTTGTTATATCCTCGTGATCTTGTTGCGTTTAATTCAAACCTTTATTAGCACTACAATGAGTAATGTATTATGTATTTAATTTGTCAATAAGCCGATATAGTCAGTCGATTAGTTCATATCATCTTATAATTATTTCTTCATCGGCCTATTCCAGGCTGGTGGCCCATAAAATCTAACAGTTTGTTTCTTTGCCGATTTATAGGGAAAATCGACTGGCACACCTCGGTTTCTTGTTTTGAGCCTGCACTGGAGCTAAGCAGATCTCCTAGGTCACGCGTGGAGATTTTCGTGTCAACACGCTTTTTGGCATACTCGGTGGGACTAAAAACTTCAAACTCACATCACGTCTGAACTTGGAATGCCATAGGACAGTGAGGCGATACAGCCAAAGAACAACATCAGCTCAGATCTTACGAATGAACATATGCTACCTGTCAATAGGGATGAGTTGAGTGATGATGCAAAGGCACAGTTTTGTTAGAGGATGTCTGAGTATGAAAGTCTTCTGTTAAGCACTTTTAGGAAGACAAGGAACAACAAGATGATCTAGAAAGGAAAGTTACCAGTTGCCGCATTGACTGAAGATGCAACAAAAGAGTCAAATACTAAGAAGCCAATAGAGTTCATTGATGAAGCATCTTTGCATAACATAATTCATACTACTATACACCATGTGTTGATTAACCAATCACGTGTGTTGGTTAGTACATTGAGGAGCCTGATTATTCAGACTGTGGAGGGATGCCTATATGAAGATTCAGCTCGTGGGCCGGTGTACTTTCGCATACCAAATAGTGTTCCTCGGCCTGCAAATAAAGCATCTACTTCACAACAACATGGGGAGAATACAACGCAAACTATCTCAGGTTCAAGTACATCCACTTCTGAAGTGCCCCCAGGTCAGAAGAATGCTGATGGTGGAAGAATACCTCAAAGGATAATACTGCAAAGATCTACACCACAAATACATCCACAACATTACAGGCAAGAGGTTACCGAGCCAAACGTTACGTACAGTACTGCACCTATTGTTGAGCCTAGCATGTTTGGAATGTCGTTATTGTCTGTTCTGCCAGGAGAACTAGGAGGTCAGCATAGAGTTGTCAATTTTGGTCCACAACCATTAGCATCTGGTCTCCCATCGACTGTTCCGGATATCAATGGGTCGACCGATGGCTGGGCTTTGAAGATTGCTGAGGTGATGAGGGAGCCGTTTGGATTGAAACCAAAGCAGCAAACGTACATGTATCGGCCGCCGTATCCTCCGAGCTATGATTTGATTCCGATGCCGAGTCGATACAGACCTCCAGAATTCACAAAGTTTACAGGACAGGATAGCACTACTACAGTTGAGCATATAAGCCAATTTTCAGTATAGTGCGGGGAGGCTGGTAACACCAAAGCTTTGAAAATCAGGCTATTTCCATTATCCTTGTCTGGGATAGCATTTCCTTTGTTCGCATCGTTGCCCCCCGAGTTCAATTATGACTTGGGCCGATCTCGAACAGAACTTTCATAAATGTTTCTTTGCTAAAACTAGAGAATTGTGATTGTCTGATTTGATTGCTGTGAGACAAAAAGCTAGAGAATCTGTGCATGACTATGTGCAAATATTTAGAGATGTGTGCAGAAAATGTTTCATCCTACAACTGACCGATAACCAGATGGCGGAGATAGCATTCAATGGGTTAGTTGCGCCATTGAGAGAGAAGTTTCCTTCAGCCGAATTTGAGAGCCTATCCTAGTTGATGTAGAATGTGTCAATTCAGGAGAACCTGACTCGAGGGAGGGGGGGGGGGCACGGACAAGGCCGATCTAGATCAATTTTAATGATTATGACTCTAAATCTGATGAAGAAGTCATCGATATCGATATGGCACAATGGACTAGGAACAAGACTGTGTTGTCGTGCCCATGGGTGAAACAGAATGAACCAGAAGAAAAGTATGATTTTGATATCACCAAGGCCGACAAGATATTCGACATGTTGATGCAAGAGAAGCATATTCAGTTGCCGTCTAATCATGTGATTCCCCCTGCTGAAGAATTAAAGAAGGTGAGGTATTGCAAGTGGCATAATTCTCCTTCTCATAGTACTAATGATTGCAAAGTGTTCAAGAGACAAATTCAGATGGCAATTGAGCAAGGCAAGATCAAGGTCACCAAAGGTACCATGAAGATCGATGAACACCCTTTCCCTTCAAGTATCCACATGGCCGGTATCGATAATGTAGAAACATTCATAAAGCGGTATCAGAAGAAAAGGGAAAGAGAGGTGAGGGAGTCACGGTTTGATCCACATTGGGAATGTCCTTTCCTTTAATATTCCTAGGATAATAATATGAAGTTGCCATCAATCGACAATTGTCCGAGATGCAGTAGGCATACAAATCAATTGTACAGGGAAGCCACAATGAGTCATTGATACCAGTACTATACAAGCAATTACAAAGAGTCGATGGTGGGTTTGGCTGGACAACGGCCCAGGTTTTCTGCTTTTGATCGACATGGAGTGAAGAAGAGCGAAGAGGCTAGATTTGACAAAGAAGTCGATGGAGAGTTGTAGTAGCAAGAACAGAATGATCAATGGTGCCCATCTGGTATATTATCCAGGAGTCAAAAGCATAGAATTCAGAGGATGCATTGCAGAAAAACAAGGGCTTGCAAATTCTATTATGAGGAGGAAGACGATCAGCCACCTAAGAAAGTTTGGAGGCTAAAGGTGAAGTCACAAGAACAGGCGCCAAGCACTTCTGTAAATATGGTGATGATTTTGCCTTAGGAATTTATGGCTGTAGAGAAGGAACTGGTTGCTGCTGGAGAGTGTGAACCTCAGCTTGTTTTCGATGCCCAGCAAGCAGTGTTCAACAAACCCAACGAGTCTAAGCATCGACACTTGAAGGTTTTGTACCTAAGGGGTTTTGTTAATAGGATGCCGATAGGGAAGATGATGGTTGATGGAGGCACTGCAGTGAATATCATGTCGATCACCACTATTAGAAAATTGGGGAAGACTGAAGATGATTTGATTGATACTAGTGTGATTCTAAGAGATTATGGTGGTCATACCACAGCGGCTAAAGGAGTTCTGAACGTAAAGCTTACAATCGGCAGTAAAACCTTGGCAGTTACCTTCTTTGTTATTGATGGAAAGGGATCATACAACCTGTTATTGGGTTGCAACTGAATACATGTTAACTATTGTGTTCCACCAATGATGCACCAATTTTTGACCCAATGGATTGGCGATCAAGTAAAGGTGATCCCGGCTGATGAAACCATCAATGTTGCATCGGCCGATTTAGTTCCATGGCATGCTGATGATATAGAGTGTTTTTCTTGCAAGATATGGGATGGAGACTATGTTAAGATAACTACACGGGGTCTGGAGGTAGTGAACCAATCAAATTCTAAATTGTTTCTTTGACAGGCACCCTAATGGAATTTTATGGAGGAGGGAAAGCTAGGAAAAGGATTTGTGTTGGCCAATGTACTTCAAGAAGTCGATATAGGGGATGGTGATAAGCCAAGGCCAAAATTTATCAGTAAGAAGTTATCTAAAGCTTATAAAGTAGAATTAATAAAATTATTAAAGGAATATCGAGATTGCTTTGCTTGGGATTATTCTGAGATGCCGAGTTGAGTCGATCTATAGTGGAGCATCAGTTGCCCATCAAGCCTGGATATCGACCTTATAAATAGCCTCCAAGGAGAATTGATCCAAAAATTTATGATGCTATCAAAGCCGAGATCACCCGATTATATGATGCAAATTTTATTAAAACTTGCCTATATCCAGAGTGGGTTTCAAATATTGTACCAGTGTTCAAGAAATGTGGCAAGCTAAGGGTGTGCATCGATTTTCAGCCATTGAATAGAGCTACTCCGAAAAATGATTACCCCATGCCGGTAGTAGATCTTCTAATTGTCACAGTAGTTGGGCATTAGATCGTCAGTTTTATGGATGGTAATGCTGGTTACAATCAGATTTTTATGGTAGAGGAAGACATACTGAAGACTGCTTTCAGGTGTCCAGGAGCACTCGGGTTATATGAATGGGTAGTTATGACGTTCGGGTTAAAGAATGCTGGAGCTACATATCAGAGAGCTATGAATTACATGTTCCATGATTTGATCGACTGGTTAGTGGAAATTTATATTGATGATGTGGTAGTGAAGTCTAAAAGAATAGAAGATTATGAAGCCGATCTGCGAGAAGTGTTAGAAAGAACTAGGAAGTATGGTTTGAAAATGAATTCGAAGAAGTGTGCTTTTGGCATCTCATCTGGGAAGTTTTTGGGTTTCATTGTGCATGAAAGAGGAATCAAGATTGGGCCAAAGAGCATGAAAGCTATCAATGATATTGAGTCGCCGATCAATAAGACAAAGTTGTAATCTTTGATCGGCAAAGTGAATTTCATCAGAAGATTCATTTCAAATCTGTCCAGTAAGCTTGATGTGTTCACTCCATTGTTAAAATTAAAGGCAAATCAGAAGTTTGTGTGGGAGTCAAAACATCAAAAAGCTTTGGAAGATATCAAGAAGTATCTGGTTTTGCCACCTGTGTTGGTGCCGCCAAGGGAAGGGTTACCATTCAGGCTCTATCTAGCTACTGACAAGAAGTCGATTGGTTCAACTTTGATTCAAGAACAAGATGGTAAGGTAGGGGTTGTGTTCTATTTGAGCCAGAGATTGATTGATGCTGAAACCAGGTATGTCGAGATTGAGAAGTTATGTTTATGTTTATATTTCTCGTGCATGAAATTGAGGCATTACCTATTATCGGCTGAGTGCACGGTGGTATGCAAAGCTGATGTCATTAAGTATATTTATCGGCCCCTATTCTGAAGGGTAGAATTGGTAAGTGGATGCTTGCTTTGGCGGAGTATGATCTTATGTGTGAATCTGCTAAAGCTGTTAAGGGTCAAGTGCTAGCTGATTTGGTGGTTGAGCATTGTGGATCTGAAGTATCGATGGTCGAACTGGTGTCGTGGCTATTATTCATTGATGGATATGTTTGTAAAAATGGTTGTGGCATCGGGCTTGTGATCATATCGCCTCGGGGGGCAAGATTTGAGTTCGCATTTATTGTTGAACCATCAACTAATAACCAGGTTGAATACAGAGCTGTGCTTAAGGGATTGCAAATATTGAAAGAGGCTAGAGTTCATTGTGTTGAGATCATGGGAGACTTGCTACTAGTGCTCGGACAGTTGGCGGGAGAATTTGAATGCAGGGATGATGTGTTGAGGCTGTTTCATGCCGAGTGTCAGGGTGTGTTGCACCACTTCAGGATAATAAGGTTCAGGTTTGTTCTGAGAGAACAGAATATGGAATCGAATGATCTGGCGTAGAAGGCATCGGGCTATCAATAGAACAATGGCAAGATAATTGTTGACGTAGCCGATGTCGATGAGGAGGATTGGAGACTCAAGATCATCCAGTATCTCAAAGATCCAACTCAACGAGTGTCTCAAAGAATCCAATATATAGCACTGAGGTATGTTTTATTAGAAGAAAAAATTTATTATTGAACAGTTGATGGTGTGTTGTTAAGGTGTTTGAATCAAGGAGAGCCAAGGTTGTTATATGTGAAGTTCACAAAGGAATATGTGGTACACATCAATCGGCTCATAAGATGAGGGGGTTGTTAAAAGGACTGGATACTATTGGCGGACTATGCTGGAAGATTGCTTCAAATACTATATGGGATGTCAGGACTATCAGAAGTTTGGGGCTATACAGAGAGCACCAGCATCGACTATGAACCCAATTATTAAGCCATGGCCTTTTAGAGGATGGGGGATGGACATGATCAGTAAAATTTTTTTTGTGTCAAGCAAGGGTCATAAGTATATTCTGGTAGCTACAGATTACGTTACAAAGTGGGTCGAAGCAGTGCCCATGAAGAATGTTACTACTAGAGATGTGATCAACTTCGTGAAGGAACATATTATATATTGGTTTGGTGTGCCATAAACTATTACTACTGATCAGGGTTCTGTGTGTACTTCAGAAGAGTTTCAAAGCTTTGCTGACAGTATGGGGATCAAGCTCTTGAATTCCTCACCATATTATGCTCCGGCCAATGGTCAAGCAGAAGCATCCAACAAGAGTTTGGTTAAGTTGATTAAGAGGAAGGTTGATGAACAGCCCAAGAAGTGGCATATAACATTGGTTGAATCTTTATGGGCATACATAATGGCTTGTCAGGTATATAACAGCCCAAGAAGTGGCATATAACAGTGGTATATATATATATATATATATATATATATATATATATATATATATATATATATATATATACATATATTCATTCAGTGATGATAGGAAAGATTACAAGTGGTCATCAATACAAAGTGAATAGGAGTATATTACTCGCAGGTAATCGATTTCTAAAGAGATCTACTCTCCTACTACAACCAGGGGATGAAGATGTAATTATTATCCCAAATACAAGAAAAGAGCATATAATTAAAAACAAAGGTGGTTCAGTAGCTTGGTTCTTCTTCACCGGAAATCATCGTTGTCATCAGATAGTACATGACAGACAAGGGGAAGAGAGGGCTGCCTCGCTGATGCTATTCTTCATGATTGGGTCATCCATCAACCCGTAAGTTGATTTCTGACGCTGAAGCGGCTGTGGATTTTGGATTGAAAGGATGCTCCGGGGATGAGAGAGACAAAGAGTATTCGTCACAACACACTTAGCAGATTCGGGGATAGGTGGTATTTTTCTATCAATGCTCTCTTAAGAAGACCCATAATCAAAGGAGTTGAGATGAAAGGGAGCTGGTCGAAGGGGCTATTTATAGAGTCTGCACGTGACCTTTGAAGAACTCGGGCATCGCTCTACATTAATTAGGGAGAATAAGAAGTGGAGAGGATCGAGGAGAATAGATAAGAATGAGGACGGTCAAAAAAAAAAAGAAGACCAGCATTTGAGACAGTGCAGGAAAACGATGAGCCGCAATTAAGAAGAGCATAAGTGGTTGGGAGGTATACTATAAGACAAAGTTTGACACTGGGTGGCTTAGCAGTAAAGGCACGCAGTAAACAAGTAGAAAAAATTCGGCGCACAAAAGATTTCATACACCGGACTCGGGGGGCATGTGTTGGCACTAGATTTTGACCGGTCCCATAAATCAGAGATAGGAATTTGAAATATGCCAAAGTCAATGATATTCAACGGCTGAAGGAAGTTATTTTATTTCTTTCTGTTTTCAGTTTAGATTTTTATTCTAAAGATTAGTCGGTTTTGTTTAGAAGTCCTGGCCGAGTCGGGTTAAAACCTCTTACATGAGGTTATAAATTTGCAATAGGATATGTATAGAAAAAACAACACCTTGGTTCAATACAATTCGGCGCATCACCAACCTTTCCTACTCGACAAAATCCTCGTCTTGCGCGGGCTGCATTGGCTCCGATCTCGGCGGACTTGGATTAGTCACGTTTGGTAATTCTATCAATCTCAGCTAGTACTTTCTCATTGATTTGATATTCTAGTTGTTATCGTTAGAATTGCTAGTTCTCCGGTAATTAGATCTATCTAGTATCTGTTCTATCGACTTCGATTGTGGTACTGTCTCGGTTAGGTCCGATCTATTGCAATTTAGTAGGTTCTGCAAGTATTGTTTAGATCTATTATTCGAGTCACTTTATTGACTTTATTTATAAATAGATTAAATCTAGTTATATCTATTGTGTTTGAACACTGTCTCGGTTAAGTTTGATCTGTTCAAATCAACGAGGCTTCATCGACTTTGATCTCTCGTTGGGTCGATAGAGCTATATCTGATCTACTTATAGGTGAAGTTGATAGAGTTCTATCGTGACGTTTAGTCGATAGGATTATCACGGTTCAATCAACTTTCTGGTGTTTATTTAATTATATTATTTATTTTGATAGTCGATTGCCCCCATATTGTGATAAGATAGGTCATTGATTTAAAGGCATATTTGCAATACCAGCTAATAGATCTATGGACTTAGCACTATCGACAGGGTGGGTTTCTTGCGCATACACTATAATTCTATCGACTCTGCCCTGTCGACTCTGCTCTATCGACTCAGCAAGTATCGGCATGTTTTCTTTTATCCTCATGATCTTGCTGTGTTTAATTCAAACCTTTATCGACACTACAATTAGTAATGTTTTATGTGTTTAATTTGCCGATAAGCCGATATAGTCAACCGATTAGTTCATATCATCTTATAATTATTTCCGTAATGATACCGGATGATTTCACTCACACAGTGATTATCGGCTTTCTTCATCGGCCTGTTCGAGGCCGGTGGCCCATAAAATCTAACAGTTTGTTTCTTTGTCGATTTACAGGGAAAATCGACTGGCACGTCCCGGTTTCTTGTTTTGAGCCTGCATTGAAGCTAAGCAGATCTCCCAGGTCACGCGTGGAGACTTTGGTGTTAACAGGGGCGTTATAGTGGTATTAGAGCATCAACTCTTGTTTCATCAAGTGGAGGTCCCGGGTATCCTCTTGCCGTGTTTACGGTGTGCTGTCGAGGTCGTCAGCCCTTAAGGGAGGGTGACTATAATACTCCACCTCGTTAGCAGCCTGTAGTAGTAGTAGTAGTTTTGGCCCAAGAGTCCCGGAAGTGAAATGAAGTTGTGGCTCTAGTCCCACATTGAAAGTTTAGGCGGGTGAGAATCAGCATATAACCCTTGTTGTTCCAACCATAGCACCATCGGGTTAACCCTTTTACATAAGCGAGGAAGAAAACGTAAGAGTGGTGCTATGCATGGATAGACGTGCCCGCCCCAACGGGAAGGTTGGGTGCTATGCGGACTTTGGACGCGGGGCATTACAGTGGTATCAGAGTATCAACTCTCGTTTCATCGAGAGGAGGTCTTGGGTATCCGCTTGCCGTGTTTGCAGTGTGTTGCCGGGTGCGTCATCCCTTAAGGGTGGGTGACTGTAACACCCTAGCCTGTTAGTAGTCTGTAGTAGAAGTAGTTTCGGCCCAAGAGGCCTAGAAGTAAAGTGAAGTTGTGGGTTTAGTCCCACACTGGAAGTTTAGGTGGGTGAGGGTCAGCATATAACCCTTGTTATTTCAACGATAGCACCATCGAGTTAACCCTTTTACATGAAGCGAGGACAAAAGTGTAAGAGTGGTACTATGCATGAATACGTGTGCCTGCCCATATGGGAGGGCTGGGCGGTAAGCGGACTTTGGATACGGAGCGTTACAGTGGTATCAGAGTATCTACTATTGTTTCATCGAAAGAAAGTCTTGGGTATCTGCTTGCCGTGTTTATGATGTTCTATAGAGGGCGTTAGCCCTTAAGGGAGGGTGACTGTAACACCCCAGTCCATTAGCAGCCTGTAGTAGTAGTAGTAGTTTCGGCCCCAAAGGCCTAGAAGTGAAGTGAAGTTGTGGGTTTAGTCCAACATTGGAAGTTTAGATGAGTGAGGGTCGGCATACAACCCTTATTATTCCAACCATAGCACCATCGGGTTGACCCTTTTACATGAAGCGAGGACTAAAACGTAAGAGTGGGGCTAATGGTGCTATGCATAAATATGCATGTCCGCCCCTATGGGAGGGCTGGGCTGTAAGCGGACCTTGGACGCGGGGCATTACAATGGATTTTCCTCTTAATTGAATAACATGGTAACTGTTTTCTTAAAAAAACAATATATCAGCAAAAGTAAAATGTTTACTACATCTTTATTGGTCTATGGTCCCCAAGCATTGAACGATTTATGTGTTGTGTTTATACCGGTGCAATTGTGTTGCAGCCAAATCGTACAACTAGAAATAACCTGTTGTGTAACCTAGATGCGTACCCATGTATGTTTTGACAAATTCACTTATTTTTTTAAAAAAAATTGTTCATTTTGGTCAACTATCCAGGTCAACTAGAAGATCTTTTGGTCGCATTCAGATGTGAAATCAACTGAACTACTTGAACTTACCAAACTTATGTTAAATGACTTCTTTGCATCCAAAATACATAGTTTCAACAGAACAACTAAGACACTATTTGCACCAGCTTGTTGACATTTGATTATCAGCTTTTCCTGCATCTCATTTCTTCAATGCTTGATGAACAACGAAGAGCTGAGAAGTGAAGTTGAGGAGAGGCATACAATTACGCCATGAGAACTGAAGTAACTACAATCCATATGGCAATTTGGGGGTTGGTAGAAATGTGACTGTGTCACCAACAACTTTTGTGTCTTTTACAACATTATGACCTTTCCTTCCCCTCTTTTACACAACAATTTTTCAGGAAATGATGTATGAGAAATTTTATCAGTTTCTAGCCTTTGAGACAATTTGTTGCTATTGAGCTTACAATATGGGCTAAAATGTTTGCTTGATATCTTAGTGAATGGATACGTTTTTTATTTGCAATGCTCTAATTAAAACAATATGACCACACATGGCTTATCAAACAAGTAACAACAAAAAGAGAAGCACAGCAAGTCGCGCTGTATTTCTAGTTAGTTGTTAAATTAGTGACGGGTTAAGGACCCATCACTAAGTTAGTACCTAGCAACACAAAATATTACACTGCAGTCGCTACCATATCATCAGTCGACATAAAAAAAGGTGTGTGCACCAATAGTGCTGGACCCAGTCTAACCCTAACCCTAAGCTACGCCATCGCCACCGCTAGGTTGCTGACCACCCCGTCGGCCGCCAGCGAAGTCTTTCGGGCCTGAGCCACCGCCATCGCTACATAGGCTGCCGCCTCCGAAGTGAAGGCCGACGAGAAGGCAGCTGCCTTGGTAATGTCACCGGCCACCCCCTAAGTGGTCATCGCTGTTGTGGCCGCTGCCGCCACTACATTTCTTGTCGCTATACGAGGAGCAGCAACGAAAGAATAGACCAAGGTGGCGGCCCCACCATTATCTTCATGGCCGTGGTCGTTGCGATGCTTGGCAGGGCGGCAGTCGCCAGATCTGGTGGCAATGCCCTTTTTCACGTGGGCTGTCTCAATCGACGGACACCACCGCACGAAAGCCTGATGGCTGCGCTGCGCCAAGATCTAGCACAACTGTCCGATCAAGGGACGGAGGCGGCATCATGATAGGGTTGTACTCTCACCATGCCCCTTCTTTTGTAGTAGCTCACACATTTACTAGTGGGCTATAATATGCCTGCCATTAATTGTCTGTGGGTTTTTGTTGATAAAAATCATTTTTGTAGCAGTGCAAAATTTTTCGTCATGAGCACAAAATGACCAGTAGAAGCATGTACAATTGTTGATCAAAGTGCAATGGTTGATCCTTCCAAATATTGAGACAAGTTACTGAAACTGATGGTCCTTTTGCGCCATTCCACATGAGCACAAAATGTGCAGCCTGCAGCAGCATATGCTTCTCCGCACCTCCTGTACAAAACCGTCCTGAATGGCACGTATAAACCGTTCTCCAGGTGACCATGTTTGGTAGAATTTTGTTGTCAACAACTATGCTGGGAAGCACTTGCCAGAAAATAATCATCATATTTTGCGGACAAAGAGATGATCAAGAACCTTATAAAGGTCCTATTATTTTTAGTGAAATTCCCAACGATAATGTAGTGTCTCATTGGTTAGATTAGATTATTTATGTCATTATATAGTACTAATATAGTATAAACATTGTGGATACATATTCTCTAAAATAGGATAGGTCTCTTGGAGTGCAGGATGATGACAAAACAGTGAAAGAAATATGATTTTTTTTGACAAGTAAAAGTCTTGTCTTTCAAGGATCTGCGGTCTGTGCCAAGAGAGAGGACCAAAAGACGAGGAGCAAATGCTTGAAAATTGTGACAAAAAGGTTTAATTGGTGCATGGGAACTGAAAATTGGAACTCCTCCCTCACATAAACGAACTCTAACACAATCCAGGATCTAGATCTTTTAAACAAATTCCTTTACTCTTTACAAATCCAGTTAACTGCTAATGAACAAATCTGAAAAACTAATTGTTCTAGCAGTACATTTTCTATTGTTCCAACTGTTGAGTTATCGATGATCGCAGGTATGTAGATCAGAGAAACAAAAACTAAAAATACAAGAATAGAGGAGACGGAATTCTTTATTCAGTAATTTTGATGTAATTACAAAGTGGTGTCTCCTCAACTATTTATAAGGGTGGAACCCTAACTTCGTGTTGGGCCTAGATTTGATAACGAGCCCACATGGACCAGAACACCTTCTTCTAGAAGGTGGGTCTGGCCCAATAAGAGTTTTACAACACTCCCTCTTGGGCTCTTTATCACGATAAATATATCTCATAAAAACTCCTTAAAAACCCAGTGGGAAAAATAGAGAAAAGAGCACATATTACCATTACTTGTGTTGCACGCATTGCCTCATCGAAAACCTTAATGAGAAAAATTCATACGAAAAACTCATAAGGGAAAAAGAGTACAATGCTTTAATCTTCGTGATTAATAATTATCGATCTTCATGAACGATATATATTATCTTTAAGATAATACTTTAATTCGGGAATGTGATGTACTTAGGAAAGTTCTCCCCCTATTTCAAACACTTCTTTAAGTCTCTTTGTGTCATTACACATCGACACTTTTCAAAAGTGCAAACTAGTAATGCATTTGTGAATAAATCTACATGATCATCACAATATCGAACATGAGTTACCAAAATCTCTCCCTTCTTTTACAATTCATGCATATGGAAGAATTTAGGTAACATATGCTTTTTCATGTTCGACTTTATATATCCTGATTGTATTTGTGTAATACAAGCTCTATTATCTTCATAGATAATTGTAGGGGATGGAGTTACGACACTCCACAACTATTTAATATATGGCTTGACGTCCTCCTGAGCCAGGTGTATTCCTTAACAACTTCAAATATTGCTTTGTCGACAAAGTTACTTCTACATTCTTCTTGAAAATAGTCTGAGATCTTCAGTTTCTCTGACATATCTGAAGATTTGCTTGATATCATTGAAGTGTCACATGCTCGGTGCCAAGTTGTATCTTGCTAGTAGATGTATTGCCTCGTCAAAAACCTTTCATGAGAAACCTTCGAGTAAAAACTCACAAAGGAAAAGAGTACAATACATAACCTTCATGAATAGGAAAAATGATCTTCGTGATCAAAACAAATAAGTGATATTATTTAATATGCTCCCCCTCACACGGACATTCCTTGAACTTTGTGTTCAATGTCTTCATCATACATTCTTCAAAAATGCATATAAGCAATGATAAGAAATATTACCATATTGCTAAGTCTCGAAAAGACTTTTCTCACAATTGTTCTAAGACTGTAATGAGAGTAATAGAGCAATGTGCTTCGTGCACATATAAGTTTGACATAGTCAAATTAGCACTTATTTAAAAATAGAAGTTGCTACAATGATGCAACATTCAATAGAGATCTTCAAAATCCTACACCAGTCTTTACTTCTAGTTGGGGATTACACTAAATACCTTCATGGTATCATATGAAATCATATTTCTATTGCTAGCATGTACTTTTGAAGTACTTATGATTCTATATTCATCGAATTGGGTCGAAATCCTTCAAGGATCAGTGGTTTTTATTTCATAATTCGACTGGTAGAGTCATTCACTGACTTATTCCTTTGTGGAGGTATCTCCTCTATAAAGATGCTCTTCATGAGACTTTACATTAAGTGATGCTCCTTGGTGGACGCATTTCTTCAGTGAGATGCTCTTCATGAGACTTCTCATATAAATTCTTTCAAGTATTTCACCGTATGGATTTTCATAATCCACTTGATTCACTGCATTTATTCAATATGACTTGCCAGAAATAATCAGAACATTTAATGAGTAGGAGTATAAGTCTTCGTGACCTATGAACCATAAATTTCACCATTATTTATGCTTCATCCTCAATTGCTTTATTCATTGACCCGATGTAAATGCTTCAAGCATTTATGCCATGGACTTTGTTTCCGGATTCGGATTCTCATATGAGAAGTAATAGCAATATTTCAAAGGAAATATTGTTAACAATACTTCAATTCTCTCCCGTATTCATCTTTCAAGATGATTCAATACCATATCATGGTTGTTCTGTATTCCTTTACTATATATGTGCGCTTATAGTAATGGGTTCATCTTCATGTTGCTCTCTTCATGAGAAAATTTCCTCGTGAAATTTACAAGCGAGGAGTTTCTTCAATGATTTCATTCATGAATATGGTAGTTCCATAATTCATAGGCATTATTATAGCTTTTAGAGTGATCAGCTCTAGAATCTATAATTATCCATAAGAATGGAATAAATGACATCTATGTCATTCTACCATGATGATATATATATGCAGGTGTCCCCGTAATATATTAATTCAATGCTCATTTTACTTCGTGTAAAATATAGCTTCTAGTTTGTAACTTCAAGTTACACTCCTCTTTGCTTCAATGCAAATTTATCTGGCCTTCACTCGAGCTTCATGCTCAATTTAGTGCGTGAATATGATCATTTTCCTTCTTGGAATGTATAAGGCATTGATTCAATGGTCTTTCTCTCCCCCTAATGTCGTCATCAGATCATTTTAGTAGCATATTCTCAAATATATCCCCTATGATGAGTTTCGGTGATGTATCTTCAAGATTGATCCATCTCTCACTTCTTGTAAGTGCTCATTCATATATGCTCCTATGGTGAAAATCTTCGATAATTCGATGCCCATTCTTCAAATTCATATGCAGTGAACTAGACATGCTCTATTAGAACAAAGTTGATGTTCAGTTTCTTCTCCTTCTCTGTAACAAATATAAACTGCAAAGTTTATAAAGGCAATAGGTTTCTGCAAGAAATCCATACATACCACGTTGTATTTTCCACATATGGACTGCATGTCCATTCATTGTAAATCCACTTACTCATATTCAATTGAGTAAATTCTATCCCGTATACTGTATTGCTCCCCCTGATAAGTGGCATGCAATCCATTTCCATGGGAATAGTAGAAATAATGTGTAGAAAATTTCCATTAGTCATTCTTCATGAAGACATATAAATTGCTATGGCAAAATATACATGTAGCTTCGTGCTACTAATAAAATCCTCCCCCTCATCATGCCAAAATTTAACTTCAAGTCAATACTTCATGCATTTCTGACAATATATTGTAATGCAATCATACTACAAGTATGATTCATTTGGCATGACTCTCATGTACAAAATATTCAAAGATAAAGACATGAGTCGGGTGGAATTCGGATCACATCTTCAAGGCTAAAATGATTTTTCTAAAATCAATTATACAGCTGATATTCTCCAGTTACCTTCATGGTAAAAATTAATCTACGAGATCAATTATTGCTCGAGTTGATAGTATCACTGCGTGTGATATCAATATACCCAACAAAACACTACTTCATGTTATCAATTGCGATCGTTGTAAGATTATAGGGTCTCCAGGCACATCTTCATTTCTTCATTACTAAGGAGATGAGATCATCCTGAAGAGCTAAATCTTCGTGGTTATTGCTCAATCCGTCATGATCCATAGTGTCCCTTAGAATGGTAGCAATAGTGCAACTGTCTACAAAACAGAGCCCCTCATCTATAGCCATTGTACTCCATGATACAATAATGTATAAACAATAGAGTAAAATGATACAAAAATTTCACACACACTAATATGATATTTTAGTGAGAAATGTATTGTCTTCGTGAGAGTACATAGGTAAACCACCAAAATTCCTTCTAGGAATCAATACATAATGCACCCCTATTATAAATGCGTATATTTGATTCTAGGTAGTCTACGTGACTACTTGGAAACATCATGCACACCTTCTTTCAACTCAAAATCAATAGTCTTTCTTGGTCTTGTAGTATAGAATTCATCTTCATGATGTCTTCTATAGGAAGTAAGACTATTCCAATCTACTCAAAGCGTTCATGCAATAAGTCCCACAATACCTTTGCGCTTCTTTCAGTTATGTATTCATCATTCAATGTAGCACTTAGGTGACGCCTCAGAAGAAATAGGGCTTCAACTTTCTTTGCTTCTATTGCGAGAGAATCTTCTTGTTTAGGCAAAACCATCTTCAATATCCTTGATCGGTAGTTATTTCCATTGGGATTAAGTGCTTCAAACTCGCTCTTCATGAGGTCAGATATCCGCGAGATATCACTGTGCAAAGGATTACTTCATGTATCCAAATAATAGGGGGCATAAGTATGGTGGTATAACGAAAACTTCATGTTTAAGTTATTTTATTGGTGTTTCTGCATAAAAGCGACCAATAAACCATGAAAATGATATATTATAAATACCATAGTTCATTCTCACAAGTATGAAAAAATCTAGGGTGTGTATCTGCAAAATAACACACTCCCGTGAAATTTCTCATTATTTGCATTTTCTGTGTTCTTATGGTAATTTTTATAATTACTGGGGACCTTTGTGCAAAACTATACTATGGGATTATCTTCAACAAAATCTAGGTTATTTCTGTGAGAAAAACCAGAATTTGATCATAAATCCGATAATTTCATGGTGCTTTGTGCAATTTCCAGTTATTCTGCAATTTCTATGGGCCCATAGTAATTTTCGTAATCACGAGTGAACTTGCTGCAAAACATTGGACATGTTTCTTCGAGAAAAAGAAAACTCATAATTTTGGGGCGAGGCCTTCGAGGCCAGGCGGTCGTACGTGGCATGTGCGGGTGGCTGGGGTCATGCGGGTCCCAAGCACTCCTCCGGCGCTGCTGCATGCTCGCGTGGGCGCATGCGTGCAAGGAGCAAGTTCCAGCCGCTGACCAATGCAAGCGTGCATGTGCCAGGCAACCAAGCCTTCGTGGCTATTATTTTTATCTTCTTTATTGCTTTGCTAGATTTCTCCACCTTCGTATCCTCCAGTGAGCACTAGATCTGGACTAGTGTGTGCCTAAGGCCGTCGGATCTGAGGTGGATTAGAGCCGCCACCTTCGAGGTGGTGTCCATCTGCGTTCTCTTTTTTTTTTTCTGTGATGTATGTTTTTTTTCCTTTTGGTGATGTAACATCGTGTCGGTTGCTGATGGTGAGTCCTTGCCGGTACTAATCGTGTTGCTTCTGTGCCGGCTTAGATCTGCGCGCGCTGCCTTCGTGGCATATGTTGTCGAGCCGAAGCCAATCTGTGGCTGTGCCCCGGTTCCGGGATCTTCGGGTTCACCACCAAGGGGCATCATGCCACGTTGTGATTAGTGTCGTCGGCCTTCGTTGCTCGTGACGTGCCAGGCTTCGAGTCTCAGTTAGAGTTTATTTCCGACCGGACCACGCCAGATCCGGATCGGCCCTTCCTTTTTCTTGATCTCTTTGTGATGGATCTTGACGGCGCTTTGATGCTTTTGTGTGGATCCGGTCACCTTCACCGCTGGGGTAAGGACTAGGTGTTCAAGTCGCCGGATTCGGGATTCTTTTTTCTTTTCTTTTATTATGGATCCGATCGGAGGAGTCCCTTCCGGGTAAGCCAACCGTTGGATCTGATCTTCATGCGCGGCCAGACGGCTCTCACGCGGATTATTTTCTATATCTACCTTTCAACTGGGCCGGGCGTGATGGATTAAGCCATGCATTTCCATCGGGGTGATGCTTCAATGGCGCAGTTCATAGGGTGCGCCAAGCCATGCGGTGCTCAATGCCGCCACTGCAGTTTGCTTTGTTTTTCTTTGGATCTTGACAACATTGTGTCAAGATCTTGATCTTCATCTTTCAGGCATGCCCAGCCTTTTTTCTAGAACTTCTCTGTTCCCTTTTCGGATCTGGGAATCCAGATCCTCCCCATGTCGGATAGAAATCCGGACTAGGGTTGCGAGATCCCGGCACATTGATAATGACGCAAGTCAAAATCATGCCCGGGAATCTGATTTTGTTTTTCTCTAATTAATTCCAGATCTTGGTCTTGATTTGTTTTGCTTCGATTGTTACAGTAGCCTGAAGGCTTTCCGCCGGAATTCTTCTACGTTTAGCTACATGCTTTCCTCCGGGATTTCTTCTTTATTTTCGGATTTAGTCAACGCAAAGAACTCCATGGACAGATCTTTGCTGCAACGAGTCAAGATAATAATGCAATTGTAATGAAAAAAAAAACATACCGTAAATCACCGAAGGATGAAAAACTCAATTAGAGCATGCTGATAACGTGTTGAGTTATCGATGATTGCAGGTATGTAGATCAGAGAAACAAAAACTAAAAATACAAGAATAGAGGAGAGGGAATTCTTTATTCAGTAATTTTGATGTAATTACAAAGTGGTGTCTCCTCAACTATTTATAAGGGTGGAACCCTAACTTCGTGTTGGGCCTAGATTTGATAACGAGCCCACATGGACCAGGACACCTTCTTCTAGAAGGTGGGCCTGACCCAATAAGAGTTTTATAACACCAACAATACATTTTCATTGTTCTAAAAATATGACTGAAACAAAAGCAAAAAATCAGTGACCCGCTAATGAGCAAATCTCATATATTAAACTTCAAATATTTTATCGTACAACCCCATAGCTGTTAGAATTATATGGGCTTGGCCCATTAACAATAACAATAATTTCTAGAAAATCTCAAAGGCCCATTCATAAGTGGTGGGAGTGCAAAAGTTTAGTCCCACATTGCTAGTGGTGGTGGAGGGAGTCTAACTTATAAGATTGGTTGCTCTAGCATCTCTTGCAAGTGTGTGGATGGGAGAAATGAAGAACACACGCACGCGCTTGCTCGCCTCGCCTCGCAGGGCCAGGCCGGGCTGGGCGGGGCGGTGCATGGCATGGCGTGGCATGGACGATGGGCGCGGCCGCGCATCACCTGCGTGAATGGTCCACCGAAATTTGGTCCCGAGCCTTGCGGGGGCGCGGCTTCTTTTTGCACTTTCTTTTTGCTGCGTATTCCATATATATAATTATAGGAACCGACTTATTAATATGATAACCGACTCAGTTGCGGGATGCCCAACCCTAGCGGTTCCTCCCTATAAATACGTACGGGTACCGCCGCAAATCATAACACGTAATCGCCTAGGGTTTTGCCTCTCGCTACTGTTGCGCCGCCAAGTCTTTTCCATCCTGATTGTCGACATGCACTGGCGAACGGGAGAGCAGGTCTTCGGAACCGTCATCCTTTGCAATCCTGCACCGGGAGAGGGAAAATAGGGTTTTTGGGAAGCGCTCTGCACAACTGCTCGATCTCTTCCTCGTCTTCATCAAGCTTGTCGCCACGGCTCGTCTTCCACGTCGTCGAGTCGGTCTTACCCGCCATCGTCAACAACATGACGGTGCTGCACGTCGTCGTCGCCTCCTCTACCCAGTCCAGAAGAAAACATACGTACTCTCATCTTACACCATGTCTTTCATACTAGCTTTCGTAGTCTATTTGTCTATGATTGATGTTGCTAGTATGGTAGATGCTATGCTTTTGTCTGGCCTAATAGACCTGTCTAGATTTTGCATAGACTTGTCTAGTTCATTATGCAATCTGTTAATCTTGCTTATAATTTATTTCTAGATTAATATAAAACTAGAAGTGTTAATTTATCCAACAATCCAAAAACCTTATTGTAGGCACTTTAGTTTTATGGCTGAATTTGTCGATGCACTGAGGCCAGAGAAATTCACTGGCGTGCACTTCAAAAGATGGCAAGTGAAAGTCACTCTGTGGCTTACTGCCATGAATGTGTTCTGGGTGTCGAGTGGCAAACCTGAAGGCGATCTCACTACAGATCAGGAAAAGGCCTACAGTGAAGTCAACACAATATTCTTGGGCGATGTTATTGGAGTTTTGGTAGATCGTCTTTAGGACGTCTACATCCATGATACAGTCGCTAAGGATATGTGGGACGCTCTGATCGCTGACTATGGTGGTTCAGATGCTGGCGCTGAACTGTATGTCATTGAGCAGTACCATGATTTTAAGATGGTAGATGACAAATCTGTCATCGCGTAGGCTCATAAGATACAATGCATAGTGAAGGAACTCAAATTGCTTAAGATCGTCATATCTGAGAAGCTTGTGGCTGGGGGCATTATTGCCAAATTGCCTCCAACTTGGAGGGATTTTGCCACTACTCTTAAACACAAGAGGACGAACATATCTATCTCAGATTTGATCACATCTCTTGATGTTGAGGAGAAAGCTCATGAGAAAGATGGACGTTCTAAAGTCAACGAGGGAAAAACTATTGCCAATATGGTGCATCAACCACAACAGTCTCATGGCTGTGGTGGTAAGGGCAAGGGCAAGAACAATAAGCCTAAGCAGACCACTACCTTCAAGAAAAAGAACTAGGAGAAGGGAGCATGCTTTGTTTGTGGTTCTAATGAGCATTGGGCAAAGAAGTGTCTAGAACGCAAAGGAAGGAAGCCTCCACAGCAAAAGTCTGCGAACATGGTGACAGTGCTGGAGAAAATAGTGGGTATGATAATTTACCATATGTTTTTTCTATATTTCAATCAACCTATTGGTGGCTTGATACTGGTGCTAATGTTCATGTTTGTGCTGATGCCTCTTTGTTTACTTCTTACCAGGTCGCCCGGGATTCCTCCGTCCTAATGGGGAATGGGTCACATGCTTCTGTTCATGGTGTTGGCATGGTTGAGCTGAGTTCACTTCAAGGAAGATTGTCCAGTTGAAGAACGTACAGCAAGTCCCTTCTATCATGAAGAATCTCGTTAGTAGCTCCCTTTTGTGTAGGGATGGTTTTAAGGTAGTGCTAGAGTCGAATAAAGTTGTCGTGTCTAAGAGTGGACAATTTATTGGTAAAGGCTATGAGTGCGGAGGCTTGTTTCGTTTTTCCCTTTCAGATTATAGCAATAAGTATATGAACTATATTTGTGATGGTGTTAATGAGAGTGATGCTAGTGTTTGGCATTCACGTTTATGTCATCTAAATTTTGGTTCTATGTCTCGACTGTCCAACTTGAATTTAATTCCGAATTTTTCCATTGTCAAAGGTTCCAAGTGCTCAAGTTGTGTGCAATCTAAACAACCTCAAAAGCCTCACAAGGCTACAGAGGAGAGACACTTGGCACCACTAGAACTTATACATTCAGATCTTTGTGAAATGAATGGTATATTGACTGAGGGTGGAAAAAGATATTTCATGACTTTGATTGATGATGCGACTAGATATTGCTATGTTTATTTGTTAAAAATGAAAGATGAGGCTCTAAACTACTTTAAAATTTATAAGGCTGAAGTTGAAAATCAACTAGAGAAAAAGATCAAAAGAATGAGGTCCGATCGTGGTGGCGAGTATTTCTCAAATGAGTTTGATTTATTCTATACAGAACATGGTTTGATACATGAGAGGACGGCTCCCTATTCACCCCAATCAAACGGGGTTGCCGAAAGAAAGAATCGCACCTTAACTGACTTGGTTAATTCCTTGTTAGACACGGCTGGATTATCTAAGGCATGGTGGGGGGGGGGGGAGGCTTTATTGTCATCATGTCATGTCCTAACTAGAGTTCCCATGAAGAATAAAGAGAAGACTCCACATGAGGAATGGATTGGTAGAAAGCCATCGCTCTCTTGATTACGCACATAGGGTTGTTTGGCCAGAGTTAACGTGCCAATTAACAAGAAGCGTAAGATGGGACCTAAAACTGTGGATTATATTTTTCTTGGATATGCTCATCATAGCATTGCCTATAGATTTTTAGTGGTTAAATTAGAGGTGCCTGATGTTCATGTTAATTCATTAATGGAGTCTCGTGATGTTACTTTCTTTGAGAATATATTACCTATGAAAGATTAACATAGCATGTCTAGATTATCTTCTGATGTGATTGCTGAAACTACTCCTGAACCTAGTGCATTTTCTGATCATGCTGAACAAACACTTGAACCAATCCATGAGGAGATTGACAGTGAAGCTCCTTGGAGGAGGAAGAGACAAAGGACTGCAAAGTCTTTTAGTGATGATTTCACTGTTTATCTTGTGGATGACACTCCTAGAAACATTTCAGAGGCATATGCATCTCCTGATGCAGATGACTGGAAAGAAGTTGTCCATAGTGAGATGGACTCTATTCTTTCTAATGGAACTTGGTAAGTTGTCGATAGACCATATGGTTGCAAACCTGTGGGTTGCAAATGGGTGTTCAAGAAAAAGCTTAAGCCTGATGGTACTATTGACAAGTATAAGGCTCGGCTTGTGGCTAAGGGTTATACTCAGAAAGAAGGCAAAGACTTCTTTGACACTTATTCACCTGTTGCTAGATTGACCACTATTCGTGTATTACTTGCTCTGGCTGTCTCACATGGTCTTATCGTTCATCAGATGGACGTTAAGACAGCTTTCCTTAATGGAGAGTTGGATGAGGAAATCTATATGGATCAGCCAGATAGATTTGTAATAAAGGGTCAGGAAGACAAGGTGTGTAAGTTGTTAAAGTCTTTGTATGGTCTGAAACAAGCTCCTAAGCAGTGGCATGAGAAATTTCATTCAACACTTCTAGCAGTAGGATTTTCAGTTAATGAGGCTGATAAATGTGTGTACCACCGCCATGGTGGGGGTCAGGGAGTTATACTGTGCTTGTATGTTGATGACATACTCATATTTGGAACAAATCTTGATGTGATCAATGAGGTCAAGACTTTTCTGTGCCAAAGCTTTGAAATGAAGGACATGGGTGAGGCTGATGTTATCTTGAACATCAAGCTAATCAAAGGAGAGAATGGGATTACTATTACACAATCTCATTATGTTGAGAAGCTCTTGAACCGTTTTGGTTACAAGGATAGCAAGTCTTCTCCAACACCTTATGATCCCAGCTTGATCCTTCGAAAGAATAAGAGAATTGGCAGAGACCAATTAAGATATTCTTAGATAATTGGATCACTTATGTATTTAGCCAGTGCTATTAGGCCTGACATCTCGTTTACTGTGAGCAAACTAAGCCGGTTTACTTCTTGTCCGGGAGATGATCATTGGCGTGCGCTTGAGTGGGTAATGCACTATTTAGTTGGTACTATGGATTATGGAATTCATTATTCTAGATATCCAGCAGTACTAGAGGGCTATAGTGATTCCAATTGGATATCTGATGCTGATGAGGTGTATGTCACGAGTGGATATGCATTTACTCTTGGTGGTGCTGCTGTTTCATGGAGATCATGCAAATAGACCATCTTAACGAGGTCTACCATGGAATCAGAGCTTACCGCACTAGATACAGCTACAGTTGAGACCGATTGGCTATGTGAGCTCTTGATGGACTTGCCTATTGTCGAGAAACCTGTGTCGGCAATCCTCATGAATTGTGACAATCAAACTGTGATAGTCAAAGTGAACAATTCTAAGGACAATATGAAGTCATCAAGACGTATTAAGAGACGTTTGAAGTTTGTCAGGAAAATGAGAAACTCCGGAGTTATATCAGTAGAATATATTTCAACTGGTGAGAACTTGGTAGATCAATTCACCAAGGGTCAGTCACGTAATATGATAGACAGTGCATCAAAGGAGATGGGTATGAGACCCATATGTGCTATTCCATAGTGGTAACCCAACCTATATGATCGGAGATCCCGTGAAGTAGGACCTGGGAAGAACAAGCTATTGGTTAGCATGAGAGTAACCTTTTTATGACCCACTCAAGAAGCGATGCATTACTCTCGATATCTATATGACAGGTTGGTTGTTGCCTTAATGTATTCAGTTGGCTTTAAATTGTGAAGATGTTGTCCTATAGAACATTCTTGAATGAATAGACCTATATGAGCCTGATTGTTGTAAGGTTGCAATCTGTGAGATTTGGGTGATCTCTATTAAGCTCATGAAATACCAAGGGAGTATGACCTATATGCTCCACCCGCGGAGAAGCCTACTGGAGGTCTAGTATCAGTTATGATAGTAAGTGAAACTTGTTTGCACAAAACTTACAATTCAAGGCGTAGTCCATTGTTCAAGTTGTTAATGAGTGTAGCTTATTGTTCTAGGTGTAAGTTCAACTTAATAGTCTCCACTGAAAACATTGGTATATTAAACAATAGTGGGGTGAGGCAAAGTCTAGCTGGGACTTTGAGATCTGGTGGGTGATTGTTGGAATTATATGGGCTTGGCCCATTAATAATAACAATAATTCCTAGAAAATCTCAAAGGCCCATTCATCAGTGGTGGGAGTGCAAAGGTTTAGTCCTACATTGCTAGTGGAGGTGGAGAGAGTCCAATTTATAAGGTTGGTTGCTCTATCATCTTTTACAAGTGTGTGGATGGGAGAAAAGAAGAACACACGCGCGCGCGCTCACTCACCTCGCCTCCCCTCACCGGGCCGGGCCGGCCCGGGTGGGGCGGGGCAGGGCATGGGTGATGGGCGCGGCCACGCATCACCTGCGTGAATGGTCCGCCGAAATTCGGTCCCTTGCCTTACAGGGCGCGGCTTCTTTTTGCACTTTCTTTTTGTTGCGTATTCCATATATTTAATTATGGAAACCGACGTATTAATATGATAACCGACTCGGTTGCGGGACGCCCAACCCTAGCGGTTCCTTCCTATAAATACGTACGGGTACCGCCGTAAATCATAACACGCAATCGCCTAGGGTTTTGCCTCTCGCTACTGTTGCGCCACCAAGTCTTCTCCATCCCGATTGTTGGCGTGCACCGGCGAACGGGAGAGCAGGTCTTTGGAACCGTCGTCCTCTGCAATCCTGCACCGGGAGAGGGTCAATAAGGTTTTTGGAAGTGCTCTGCATGACTGCTCGATCGCTTCCTCGTCTTCATCAAGCTCGTCACCATGGCTCGTCTTCCACGTCGTCGAGTCGGTCTCACCCGCCATCATCAACAACGTGACGGTGCTGCACGTCATCGCCGCTTCCTCTACCCAGTCCAGAAGGAAACGTACGTACTCTTATCTTACACCATGTCTTCCATACTAGCTTTTGTAGTCTATTTGTCTATGATGGATGTTGTTAGTATGGTAGATGCTTTGCTTTTGTTTGGCCTAATAGACTTGTCTAGATTTTGCGTAGACTTGTCTAGTTCATTATACAATATATTAATCATGTTTATGATTTATTTCTGGATTAATATAAAACTAAAAGTGCTAATTTATCTAACAATAGCTTTATTAGTTAATGATTCACTCTCAAAGCGCATAACCTTTCAGACTATTCATATATGACTAGTTACATGTCCCTGCATTGCAGCCGGAATAAAATATATTTTATGACCAACGACGTGCAATCAACTTGATTAGTATGCGTCCACACTATATTTTTTGAAGGACCAAAAAGGAAATTGATCTTATTTTTAGTCTTATTAGTAGTCATTTGATCATGTTTTTAGGGTTTACAGATTTGATTCTGCTTTATCAAAATGAAAGAACGAACTGACCCAAAACCATTTCAGCTATGTAACGGTACGGTGTTAAGTCCTTGATAAAAGGACACATTTACCCTCGCATCATTGATCCTACCTTTTAATATACATTGCACAAATAACCATATTTTATACATGAAAATTTCAGCACTTTTTGAATACATTTGACACATCTACCTTTTAATGTACATCTACACATCTACCTTTTAATATACATTGCACAAATAACCATATTTTATTGTATCAAAATTTCAGCAACATTTTGAATACATTTTATAATGTTTTACTAACAATTTGACCATAATTCAGGTTATTTAAAATATTTGCAGAATCATTACGATGCATCGGTTACAACTAAAAACAAATAGGAGCTGATGATAATGGAACATTATAGCGGTGCTCAAAACGGTTATACACCACCCAAGCTAAAAATAAAACTAAACAGTGGCGGGTGACTGGCTTCCGCCACAAAAACGAATATTAGTAGCGGTGGACAGTAAGGTTGCCGGCTGCTACTAAGAACCAGGAAAAATAGCAAACATAGCTCCAACCGCCGCTCCACCCGCCGGTGCGGCTACCGACGAGGCTGTTGGAGGCCGCGAGGCGTACAGATCTACCGCCGGTGCCGCCCGTTGAAACCGCTGAATCTGCCACTCATGTCACTAGATCTGCTGCTCGCAAAGATTGCTGGATCAGCCGCCCACAGAGACCGTTGGATCCGCTATCTGCGTCACTAGATCCGCTGCCTACCAAGACCGCTAGATTCGCTCGTGTCGCTGGATCTACCGGGGCAGGCCAGAGGGGCACCGGAGAAGGGGGCCATGTGGTGGGGACTAGGGGCTAGGGGTGCCAAAGGAGAGGGCATCGAGAAGGGGGCTAAGTGGAGGGGCGCCGGAGGAGAGGGCAGCACGGAGAACACGAGGATCCATCCGTGTGAGCTCGTCCGTGGGCGTCTAGGTGGCCCGGATCTGGCCGTGCGCTCCTCCATTGGGATGGCTCGGATCCGGCTATGGGCTCGTCCGCTGGGATGTTGCCCGGATCGAGCCATGAGCTCGCCCACTAGGGGAGACGACAACCGTAGGAGAGGATGATACGAAGGGGGCCAGGGGAGGGGCCAAAAAGAGGAGTTGGGGGGGGGGGGGGGGAGGGGCTGGGGTGACAAGGAGGCCGGGGAAGGGTGGTGGTCTGAAAGGACCGAGTGATCGAGAAGGGAGGAGAGATTGAATCGGGAAGTCCCAAGAACAAACTTTACTTTGAATGCTTCTCTACCTAGGACTCAAATGCAGTTCTAGTAGTGACACTCTAGCATGACACGAGATCCTATGAAAGGTAAGAGCAACCTAAAGATGCTACTAATTCACCCACCAATCAACTCCTATACATACTAGTGATAAGAAAAAAATCAATACAGCACACTTAGTAAGCATGGTGTCCTACTCATGCAATTCTAGTGACAAGGCATTAGGAGCAAGGAGCAATTGGTTTAGCAACAAGAACTACATAAATACTACAACATAAGATGCAAAAAAGTAAATGCAAGCAGTAAGAAGATGATTTAAAGAAGGCTCATGATTTTTAGCCCAAGGTATCGGATGGATGGAGCTTTCCCCTGGTCCTCATTCGATCGACTCTTGCTGGAGTATTGATCTCTTCCACCCCTCAACAGTGGAGTCCATGCACACAAATTCGTATCACTAACGGAGTAATGGCGTGCCTACGTGATCACTACTCCTCAAGCATGATCTTGCCTCCCTCAAGGACTTGCTTCACTCCTCGAGTCGATAGTGTCCCCCCTAGAGTATGATCCACTCTCCAAGTGGACTCACGGGCTCCTTCCTCTGCCACTAGTAGAAATGTGCACAACAATGATGTTTTGAAAATGCATCATAGAAGATGGCCCTACTATGACGAAAAATAGTGGACCATCATGCTACATAAGTGATGAATTTTCAATGATGAATTTTTTGAGGAAGATTGAAATGGCGTCATAGAAGAGAAAACCTAGAACATCATAGAACACCAACCCATTTGTGCCACAGTTTTTTGACATTTTTGATTCGTTATAGAACCGCACTAGCTGACATGAGTGCCATATGTGGGTCCAACATTCCACCATGGCCTGAGAAGCTTGTACTAGGTGGACATATAAGCTCTCTCGATCCACCCAGGCCTGCATTTTAGTGCTCTCGGTCCAACATGGCATCGGGTCCACCGGACCCACATGTTAAAATTGTAGGTCCATCATTGCACAGGTTCACATGCCAGCACTCCCTTTTTAATTAAAGTTGAGGTGGGTTGGTCTACGGGGTCCACATGTAAGTGCTACCACCATGATCGTCAAGTTTTTGTAAGAACCAACCGTAATTGCCAGGTCCCGAACCCATGACCTGCCCTAGGAAACTGAAAGACTTACCATCGCGTTAGGACCCCCGCTTGATTCAAGGGTCATAACATTTTCTTTTAATGTTGCTATGCTGATGTTCGCCATTACTGGATTGGACTATTTGTAGGATACTGGACTGGGCCAGTTGCTGATCTACTTTGGGCTATGCTGAATTCTGTAGGGCCAAACATTCTCCAAGTTTACTAAACAAACAAGAGATACTTCATCACTAAGAAATGCGAACCATCTCAGGAAATTCAAACCACAATTTCTTTCAGATCAAAACACTAAGAAAAACAATAGTCTACATTAACTTATAGCACAACACAAGAATAATACAGAACTATATCACTAAGACTACGTCCTTCCACTCGATTTTGCCAACTACATAAACTTTCTTGAGTGGCTTGTTAGTGATCTAAAGGGTCATTGTCCTATGGGGATTGAGAGTATTGTTTAGCAATGTAAGCATGGTGCTTAGATTGGTAAAAAGCTATGAGTATTTGTTTGCTTCCATGAATAGGATTGACTTTAGGAATGGCATAGGTACTTGAGAGCCGTAGTGTCACGTGTCCTAGTATAGGATTAACCTTTAGGTGGTGACAGCCCTGATGTACTTAATCCTCCCTGTTCTGGCTCAACATAGGACGCAGGCTTGTATGTGTTGCATATATTTAACCTATAGGCAGGAATATAGAAGTACATAAGGATCTAGCTTGACTCCTCTTTAACCCACTTATCCTAGGCTTTGTGTTAATGTTAGGTTGGATTGTTCTGTGTGTCACTACCCACTATCTTTATTATCCTTACCCCTATCTATGACTTTGGTATATTATTATTTGTATGGTTATGAACATGCTATCTCTTGACCACTGCCTTCCCTTGGTAAACTATAAATGACAGCCATTGGAGTAATCTAGTGGTGAAGTGCTACAAGCCGATTTCCGTGAGCTTGCGGATTTAACTTGCCAACACTAACCATTTGTTGAGTTCTACCAACAAGTAATTTTGGCGCCTTGCCTAGGTCTATTTATTTGGTGTGACTTAGCAGATGTCAACAATAGAAAGGGTGGCTCTCATGGATAGGTGGCTCGGATGGACGAGCATTGAATGGGGTGGACGGATTGTTTCAAACCTAGCCACCGATACATGGAACTGTTATCATCTAGGGCACAGGTCAGGGACTTGGGCGAGGCGACATTGGTGAGGCGGTCAATTAGTTGGTCATGGAAGGTGAGGCGGTTGCGGTCATGGAAGGAGAGAAGGTTGCGGTCATGCATGGAAGGTGAGGCGGTTGTCCTCAACATTGCGGTCATGGAAGCCCAGGGTCTTTCAAGACCCCGTGCACATTGTGGTCATACCACATGCTTCGTCACTGGCGCCGTGCCCCCATCCTTGCTATAATCTTCACTGCCTATCATCGCTGCCATCCACGCCTCCACCACGCTAACTCATCATCCCATGTCGGTGCCACACTAACTCATGGACCTCGTGGGAACCTTAATTTATACGATGCTTCCACCGTTTCTATGTCCGGATGGAGAGGAGGAGACTTGGGCGCACAAAAGGATACAATGCACGGAAGTACATGAAGGCAACCGTGCACGTGGAAGGATTTTACGACATGATGAGAGCGTGCCCGGTTCAACGAGAGCATGTCCAAGGCAAACATGCATATACCTAAACTAACATTCAAATTACGGTGAGAGTTTGACAACCAATGACATGTCAAACTTAAAACAAAGATCTAAAAACACCACCCAACGACTCCACGACTCCATGACTCCTCGATGCTGACCATGAGTCCCAACACACACTCCCCTCGACACGATGACGATGCCCACGACAATATCAGACCTAATCATCCTCCATTAGGTCATCAACCAGCTTCCTATGTGCTGATCCCAGCTGTCACGGGACAACATGACAGCATGGAGGGTCACTTCGTGCCTATTCAGTGTCTTGCCGCAGCCGTCACGGGGCACCAGAGGAGACGGATGGCAGTGGGGATAGCGCTACCACATCATTCTTATCGGCGAGGTCCTATGGAGGACAGAGAGGTGAAGTTGTCGTTGTCATTGCTGTGGACGACCAGCAGAGGAGCTAGCGCCGGTGGAGCCAGTGGAACCGACACCAGGGGACAGCGGCTTGATGTGGACGCGCTACGAGGGTGGCGACAGAGACCACGATGGGATTCAATAGTGTTAGATAATTGCAACATCCACAAAATGGAGCGAGAAATTGAGCGAAAGAACCTATACCAGATATTGGCGGCGCGAGGGGTAGGCCATGGAGTACTGTGAAAGCAGCGGAGGCAGAGCAGCGGTTGTGGAGGGGAAGGTACAGAGAGAAACGGAAGTGTGTTTGAAATGATTAAACCCATGAGTATCATGCTCTTATATTTCACATTTCTGCCATTCTTCTAATAAATGATGTAGATAATTCATAGCTTTAGATAGTCTTGCATAGTTCATTGTGCTAAACCTACACTTGCTCTTCACCATTGCCTTTGGTTCTTTGGCGCCAAGCCTCTAACTTGCTCTTCACCCCTGCACATGGTCCGTCGCAGCCAAGTCTTGCTCAATCTTCACCGCCTTTCCATGTAATGCTATTTTGTATCCATCAGCATCAATATTCTCACTATTATTGAATAACCAAGTTGATATATTCCTTTTCTCAAGTGTCTTCATTTTCTTCTTGTCTTAATGGTCACTTAGCTTCAAGTTATTGGCCAATAATCTCTACTTTAATTATTAACACATCACCATGCTGACACCATCAACTAATGATATTCAATCATCTTCTATGATGTGTTTCTAGCTTCAAGCATAAGTGTTGATTATGTCTACCGACATCTTCATCATCACATTGATCACTATTATCCTTTATCAAGAATTTTCATCAAATAACTTATTAAGTCAGCCATACTATCACCAATCTACAAGCTTGTCCATGTTGATCCTCAACACTTTATATAAATTGTTTAATGTCATACCTTGATCCTCTTGCTTGATGTCGGAACATGCATGACCTATCATGCAGAAACTCATATAAAAGGTCAGTTCCACTCTAAAAAAAATGTTAGTTCCAACAACTATTGTCATTTATCACCAAAACTCATAATTAATTCAAGGCTAGAGACCTAGACATTTCTCTTGTGCTTTTGGGGACCCCACTTGTCATTGAAGTAATCTATTGAATTGGATGTCTCCCAGTAACCCACGATTGGATGTGGAGGGCTGGCGTGGGGTTGTGTGCACAAACGAAGAGGCCAGAAGTCATTGGTGCACACGGGAGATGTAGAGACATGTGGTGGCCTCTTTACCCACTCGCTGAGACATGAGCCCAATATTTGCCGACCCTACTTCTCATTGATGTTGTCTACTCTCACGGAGAACCGCTCAAGATAGGCAACACGTAGTTGGCCATAGATGAGCGCCACTATTAGTGTTAGATAAGTCACACTCGAACTAGCACATTGAATTCATTTTGTCTCTGGCGAGGCTTGTTTCTGATAGTACGTTTTCATACTTCCTAGTTACCAATTATTTTCTATCTAACTAAATATGTCGATTCATGCAGTGCAATTTCTTGAGAACATATACGATACACTCCTCCACTTTTAGTAATTTTTTTGATTTTTTTATACATTTCATGACATGTAGGTGTTTTGAATTTGTATTCATGTGATAAGTAAAATATGGCGTGCCCATGGACAAAAAATGTTCTAAAAATTCTTAAATAGTTATTGTAGCTTGGGACACATATGTGTCACCTCTGTATGAAGTTATAGCTATAGACCCATGTTTTTTTGCATGATACAAAAAAAAAGGTTGATTTTCCTATATTTCACACATTTTTATCTCCCAAGGTACAATGAATTGTTGGTTCTAATTTGGCACAGCTATTGTACAAATTTTGTTACATTTTTTGAAAACTTTTAACATTGCATGTCTTTTGAAACCTAAGAGTGATCTTCAAGTGATATGGAGTATGGAAGCAAGTTCACACTTAACGGAACACACATAAGTTTCAATTGTTGTAAACATCTCTGCAGTATCCTAAGATGTTCAAGTGCATAAGATTTGTATGCTCAATAAGTTTTGTAACAAAAATATTTTTTGTGTGATATATGCAAATATTTTTTAATGGTGATGGATATTTTTTAACGGAACACACATAAGTTATTGTAGTGAAAAAGATGAATGATGATTTTAGAGGATTATAGAAACAAAAATCTACTCATTTGGACCTTATGTGACCAATCTATACGTGTTTCTGTTGTTAAATGTGAATAAAAAATAGAAACATATTTTCTATCAAAAACTGGGAAGAACTGGAGATGACCTAGGACACTGCGGCCTTCAAAATTTTGAACATAAAAGGTCAGTAAACCGGTCCGCTCTAAGTACTCAAGGGCATAACCGCCAACTCGTGCTGGGCCGCCATGGTCCAATATATTCTCTCCTGTCACCCTGAAAATTCAAATCATTTCTCCTCCACCTCAACGCACTGGATCTACGCCTTCTCCACCTCGTTGTCCTCAAAGCCATCACACCGGACATCCTTGTCATCATCCACCCCATCGCCTCGCACCGGATCTCCACCTACTCCTCCACCTTGTGCACACCATCACCCCGCTCTGGATCTCCTTCGCCTCATCATCGACCTCTTCCATGTTGTTGGGTCACACCAAACCTCCTCCTCCTCCTCCTCCATCTACTGCCTCATCTGCTATCGATTCCGCACCTCATCTGCTACCTCGCCTTGCCTGATGGGAAGACGCGGTTGTGGACGAAGAGGAGGCCACTGACACCAGGTAGTGCAAGGTACGATGAATATGACTAAAATTTTTATAGCATGACATATTAGTGTCAGTAGTTTAGTTTAATACAATCTAACACATAAAACTTGTTGACAACTTTAAGAACCTCCAATAACTGTCTATGAGCGGGAATGTGAGGCCAGTATCAAGGATAATCTTAGAAGAATGGCATAGTTGGGACTTCATGATTTACTGACATCTCTTAGACTATCCTCAAATCAATTACCGAAAGCATCTGACTCATCAGATTACCTTCCTGAAGTTGAAGAAAATGTTCACGGGGATGATGATATAGACTTAGAGGTGGAGGAGCCCCAAACTCTTGCAATCGAGGTAGATGTTTTGCTTATTCTGGTGGTGGTGGGAAAAAATGATTTCTTAAGTGTTATTAGCTTGCACTTGTCATTAGCATGCATTATTGTTGTGTGACACAGTTGTCATTAGCATGCATTACTTTTTTATGACACACTTGTCATTAGATGTATTATTGTTGTATGACACACTTCTCATTAGCACGCTTAATTGTTGTATGACACAATTGTAACAAATTTACATCAGGCTCGTCCTATACAAACTAGGAGTCGCAAGGTCTATGCAACAAGTTCAAGAGGCAATGTTGACATGCCTGGCCATGGAGGCACTCGAAGGAAAAGAGTGAGGCCAACCAACCCATCAGAAGCGGTTGGCGGTGTCAGAACATGGTCATCCAAAAGACTGCATACTGAAGACCAACACCAACACCTGCCTACAGTAATAGAGGAGTCTAGCGATGAAGGTCCAGTGGGGAACCCTGAATCAGCAATTCCTGCTAGCCCTTTTCATGACCGGAGACTATTAACGGTCCTTAAATGCCAAATTCGACCGTCAATTGCATGCATAAAACTTATGAAATAAAAAACCAACTAGTGGTAGGAGTTTATTACTAACAATTTTCACAAGTGCTGGTTAATATTTGTATGCAGGTGATTTATCCATATATTAGAGGGAAAGCTTAAGTAATTAATGCATGAAACACACTCCCGGCCAATCAGAGGACAACACACGGATTGAATGGCCCACCTATATAAGAATATCGCCTCAACAACCAACCTAATGGTGTCAGGAGATAAGAGGGGCCACCCATTAGTGTGCTAGAAGAACCGGGGGGCTACTGGGCCCCACCCCTATTCGGCTGAACAGGCCAGTTCGGCCAAACAAGGAGTTGGTCCAGTGGGGCCCAGTTTCTTATGGTGGTTCCCCACTGCCTTTCCTACGTTGGTTCTACCCATAGGGCGGGAGTTACCGCCTCCAGGAACCACCTTTGGGCCCTATATAAGGAGGGGAGTGCCTCCACTCCGACACACACAAGAAGAGAGTTTAGAGGTCCACTCTAAAGGCTTTAGCACTACCAAAGTGCTTAGAAAATAGGAAGAGAGTGAGGGAGTGTTCGAGGAAGCACCGGGCTTATCGGCGATCTTCTCCATGCTTGTACCTCGACGGATGCTTTCCTTTTCAAGTAAGTGTTCGTGATTTCTCTTTGGTATTTCAGTTTTCTATTTAAGTAAGTTCTTTCCTTTATTGCTTACGGGATCATCGCTCTATTTAGTTAGAGTATCTTAGTCTTCTATGAGCGTGATACCAAGACTTTGATAGTAATTGATAGCATAGATGTGGTGTCTAGGCTAGAGGTTACCTTAGTTTGCCACATGCCCTACGGTTTGTTAGAGGTAGTCGATAGGTGGTGACAGTCCTATCCGGCCTTAGTAATCCTCCACGTTCAGGTACAATGTAGAGCTGTTGGCCGGAGACGCCTGTGGATGCAGGGGTAAGCTGGTGCCCGAAGTAAGCAGTAGTAGACCAAACCTATCTTATTATAGGATACTTGACCATAGGAATCCTCTCTACCCTCCGCCTACCATATTCTTGTTGTCCTTGGACGGACTAGTTTAGAAGATTAATACACACACAATCCATGTGATTCGATAACCTAGAATACTCCTAGGTGAAGTGCTATATCAGTATCCGTGCACTTGCGAATTTATCTGTTATCATAAGAAATATCAACAAAGACCTCTAGAGCACCCTGATGATGTTCTTGAAGAGCAGCATGATGATGTTGTTGAAGAGCAGCACGATGATGTTGGTGAAGAGCAGATTTCATCAGCATTCAAGGTTGGTAAATATCATCAGTACTATCAAACTTTCATTTATATAAGCAGAAATATAACAATTGAATGCGAACTTTGCAGCCTCAAGGAAAACTAGGCGGTCGAGGGACCATACCAACGGAGTTCTACTAGACCACATGACTAGATCTATGGGGCGAAAGCTACATATCTTTGTACCTGAGGGCTTGTCAAGGCCCCGGCAACCTACACGAGCTGGCAAATTTGCATCCGAGGCTGGAGTTATTATTAGGGATCAAGTCCCTATCTTGTCCCACCTGAAAGATCACAAGAATACTGAGCACTTTGATGGTTTTGTCATGAGGCTTTCTGTAAGTACCTATGCTACACCCTGTAGTTTTAAATGAACTATCACAATCGATGTAACTCACAAAGAATTTCAATTGACATGACTAGGGGAGGTTGGCGATGAACAAGGACAGGGCAACAGAGAATGTCTGTTCCAGTGGGTTCAAATCTATGGTACGTCAGGCCCGCTACAGGTTGAAGCAGTCTTTCTTCAACAACGTCCTTGCTGATCCGATCAGAACCACCTCCCTTGTTACTTCTATGTTTGATGAACAGTGCTGTCAGCTTGTTGAGAAGTGGTCAAGTGCAAAGAACAAGGTACTACTCTTCCTAAAGTATTTTTTTACATGGTATTCCATTCTCCACTGGTGATGTGGTCTGTCTTGTTGTTCTGCTTTAGGAAACCACTGAAAAGAACAAGGGAAACCATGCCAAAGTAAAGTATGATCATGCAACTAGATCTCGCTATTATGTTGCACACATTCATGAATATGTAAGTTTGACAAGCACTAGGGGCATTGTCTATGCTTCATTTTCTGTCAGTCTGACAAGCACTTTTGTCCAGATGAAGCAGAAGGATGGCCAGGCAGCACAACAACACGAAGGCCGACTAGAAGGAGCGCGAGAAGAATATGATGATTGTTGACGGTCATTAAATACCATTTATCGACCACCAAAATTACTCAAAATAAAGGAGGATTCAACATTCCCACCATGCATGTTAGCTAGAAATAATAAATATCCACTTGTGCTTGGAGAAATAATGAAATGGAGGAGGAAACCCACCTATTTGGGGAAGAAACACAACTCTAACCAATCAGAGCTCACCAACAGGGACTCCCACGGATTGAATGGCCCACTTACAAAAGCAAACCGCCTCAACAACCAACCTTATAGTGTCACTGGACAAGGGGACCCACCCACTAGGACACCAGAGGCAGCAACACCCGAGGGGACTCCCCTCCTGTTCGGCCAAACAGGTGTGTTTGAACGAACAGAGTGTGGCTCCCCAATGGCGGTTGTTCGGGTTAGGTGGCAGTTACTGACTTCAGGAACCAACTTTGGGCCCTATAAATCGAAGGGAGAGGCCTCAGTCCTTAACACACACCAAGAAGCATCACGCTCTTTGTATTTCGAGTTTCTCTCTAGTTCTAGTGGAGTTAGGCTTAGAATAGAGTCTTCTTTAGTTCCCAAGTCTTCCTTGGAGTTGTGGTGTGGCTCTTGTATTTTTCTCTTTTTGTAAGCCTTTGTTTTATTTAATATATTTATTCTTTCTGTATAGTTATGCTTGGGTCATGTGTTTCTTGTTTGATTATATGATCCATCCATGTATGTGGTTATTATGCTTGCATGTTAGTAATGTAGTTATACTATATTACCATGTTAGACATAAGCCTTTACTATAGTCCTTATATCGTTATAGTTATGTATGGCTAATGATTGACTTAGATCATTTCCATGTGATTAGTGTTCAGTTCAATGTGATTACTCCTTTTCTGATCGATCGCTATGGGATTAGAGGTGTTGTTCTAGAGATCTAAGTGTGGTGCTTAGATCAATAGAATGCATTATTTGTCATATAGCCCACTAATTGCTAGGGGTAGGCAGTAGGTGGTGACATCACTATCTGTCCACTGAAATCTCCCATGTTCGGCTATGCAATAGGCTCTTGGCCAGAATCGTATTGTGGATGCAAGGGAAAACCGGATGCCCAGAGTGTGATAATCTTATTGTCTTGCATTGTTATTGTATCTATATAATAGTATATAATATAGACTATATAATAAAAGCAACATAGAAACTTAGCTCTTTCTTTGTCCTTCTCCACTAGACTGGTGTTATTTTGTCTTGAGTATGCTATCTGTGTCTCCAGTACCCATAATTATCCTTACCCCTGTGAGGTCTTTGTCTTGGTTAAGAACATGGTAATTACTCTGATCAATCCCCCGCCTTCCTTTGGGATAAAATAAATATGATACCCTGAATACTTTCGGGTGAAATCCTGCAATGGTATTCTTCGTGCGCTTGCAGAGATACACATTTCTGACATTGTTGCTAAGGCAACTTAGTGACGATGTTAAGAAATGCTAACAAACATTTCTGTTGCCAGTGCCAGGGAAGGCAATTGATCAAAAGAATTACCTCTGTTCTAATTTTGCATATGAGGTTATTTGGCATTCATGCAAACAGGCTAAACTTGTCTGTTTTCTCCTTTTGTGTGAAAACCAGATAATGCATGACCGGCTTCACCTTGCCTGAAAATTATATTGAAGATCCTGAACAACTCTTAAGAAGGGCACATGCACGTCTCGTCCCTCCTCAGCAGTTTGTGTCTGCAAGTGAACCAGTCATCCCCGCACCATCAACCTTCAAGGTCATGGCCTAGAAGAATCTTCGTGATTTCTCCGCTCCCTGAGCATCCAACATTCCTGTTGCACCCAACATCAAGGGAGATGCAAGTTTTGAGATCAAGACGGGTCTCATCACCATGGTGTAGGCCAGACTATTCTGTGGGAATGCCAATGAGGATGCCAGCACCCATCTGCAATAGTTTCTGCAAATTTGCAGCACCTTTAACATGAAGGACGTCTCTCAAGACGCCATTTGCCTTCGTCTATTTCCGTTCTCCCTCCGAGGAGAGCAAAACAGTGGTTCTACGTGAACAAGGATGTTGTGAGCACCTGGGAAAAATGTTCAGCCTTGTTCCTCGCCAAGTTCTTCTCATTGGGAAAAACCAACGCCTTTTGTGGAAGAATTTCAAGCTTCTAGCATGAGTTCAAGGAGTCAATCTTCGAGGCTTGGTAGAGGCAGTAAGAGTACATTGCCGCCTGTCATCATCACAGGATGGATGAATGTCTTATCATCCAGAACTTCTACAATGGATTGACTTTGTTAGCTTGTGATCATATCGATGCTGCTGCGGTGGAGCCTTCTTCTCACTGACCCTTGAAAAAAGCTAAAGAACTTATTGATAAGATGATCTCCAAACAAGGATGGAGTGAAGATCGTCTTCACCCACGCCAGCGGGGCATGCACATCGTTAAATTGGTGGACATGCTAGCCGCTAAAATGGACCTCATTATGAACAAGATGGATGAGGAGGCCAAAGGACATGAAGTCGGCACCGTCAACGCCTTAGATGCTCTCCTGACATGCGAAGACTACCGTAACATGGGCCACTCGTACAATGACTGCCCTGAGACTCATGAGGATGTGTTGTACATGAACAACAACAACAACAACAACAACAACAACAACAACAACGGCTATCATCCCCAAGCAGGCAACGGGTGGAATCAACCACACCCTTATTATCAAGGAGGTAACAACTACAACTCTTCTAATGGTTTTAATCAACCCTCCTTAAAAGTTGTCTTAGGCCAGGCTAAAATTAATGAAACCTTTATTAAAAAGTTTTTGATCAATGACAAGACTTTAGAAAGTGTTAATGCTAAGTTAGAAGGTCTTGCTTCTTCCTTTAAAAATCATTGTAGCTTTAATAAAATGCTAGAAACCCAACTAGCCCAGCTAGCTGTTATTGTTCCCCCCTTAGAGTCGAGGAAGATTCCGGGGCAACCAGAGTCTCCCATTGAAATATTAATGCGTAGACCATGAGAGGGGGTAAGACCACACGGGACTCGCCATATCCTAACACTGCAGGGAAGGACAAGGAAGTAGAAAAGGAAGTACCTTCTAGCAAGGATGAAGTTGTACATGACAGGAAGATGGCTCCACATGAGTTCTTTGACACCACAGCCATGTCATTTCCCTGTCGAAGCAGGACGCTGCCTATGAATGAGCTATTTCTCACTTTGTTGAAGTTTTCTAGACAATCCACATCAATGTGGCCTTGTTGGATGTGATGCGAGTTCCAACCTATGCTCGCTATCTCAAGGACATCCTAAGCAATAAGCATCTGACGCCCACCACAGAAGTCATGAAGTTGATGAAAGAGTGTAGCGGGGATATACTCAAATGGCTTCCGGAAAAAAGAAGAAAGAACCAGGGTGCTCCACGATAACTTGCTCGATCAGGGCGCATAAATTCGACCAAGTCTTGTGCGACCTTGGTGCAATTGTGAGCGTAATGCCCAAGGAGGTACTTGGTAAACTAAACTACGCAGCTCTATCTCCTACAATGATGAAGCTTCAACTGGTCGTTTCATGGGTCCGCTATCCGAAGAGAATTGCAGAAGATGTGCCGGTAAAAATCTAGGATTGCTTCATCCTTGTGGATTTTGTGGTGCTCGACATGGATATTGAGAAGGAAACGCCTCTCATTCTTGGGTGCCTGTTTCTAAGCACCATAGATGCACACATTGATGTTGGGGATAGAGAAATTCATTTCCTCATCAATGGGAAGGAACAGAGGTTTGATTTCAGCCAAAGAGAGAGCAATGCTCAATGATCAAGATCAACTACGGGCTGAATCCAAAGAATATTAAAGTGGTCGAAGGAGCACCCCAGTGAAGGATAGCCTCATTGTCTACATGAAGAAGATCATGGCTAATGAGATGCCATACCGTTTTGAGAAGAAGAACCCACGTACGGCGAGGCCAGGACTGTGGGCAAACTCACAACCTGTTAAATTCAGGAAGCCACTGAGTGCAACAAAGATGAAGAAGGTGTGGCGAGTGAAGGAAGTGCAGCCATCTATATCCACTTCTCCAGTACCAGACACAACGACATCAAGCTAAATGTGATGGACAAAACTCCCGCTGGTCAGACTTTAAAAATCGATGAGCCCTTGCCAAAAGCAAATTGGTATTTATCTCATATTTGATTTCTTCCACTTTTGCACATTTGAATTTTCCAACTTTTGGATTTTTCAAATTTTCCTTTGCATTTGCATATTTGGATTTCATACTTGCATGTCGGAATTATTTTCCAACATTTTCTATCTTTCATTAAAAATACAAAAATCAGTTTTGGTTTCCAACTTTGAGAAAAAAAATTTCTGAGCAAAAATTTTGTCGAAACATTGGACCTAACCCCTGTAGCTCAAGAAATATAGTTATTAGGGAGTTGTTGGCCAAAGTGGGGGACCAGTGGGACTCACCCATGGTCGGTCAAACACCCATCCTTGGCCGAAGCGATGTGGGCCCCACCAACCTTGGCCATTTGCCTCCCCACTAGCCGTTTTCGACCGTTAGGAATTTTCCTATAAAAAGTTGAGTGTTTTTCCATACAAAGTTCCTTTCTCATTTCACTCCCTCCTTCACTCATTTGATCTTGAGCTCTCACTTTGCTTCTCTAAAGTTGACATTCCAAAAACCACCAGAAATATTTCCCTTTCTAGTTTGCTTTGGTTTGGATTGTTCGAGTCTCTATGACAAGGATGGCAAGAGCAACACAACCGGCATATTTGATTTTTGCTAACACATAACTCATGTTCGAGTTGTTCTTGTGTTTTTGTTTAAGTGGTGCATATGAAGAAAGCTAAGGCGCTGATGCAACGAGTGACATGTTCGAGTTCATGCCGTTCACACGGTAGCTCAAGCAGGAACCACTACAATGTTTTAGGTCTGTCACAAGGCCCTAAAAACATTGCTATGGGTATTTTCATTGTGATGATAAACTATCGCAACAATGTCGTGTTGTTGGGAGGCGTCACAAGTAGTCACGCTAAGATAGCTTTTGTATCGTTGCGGTAGCTATGGCTTGTTGCAACACCATGTGGTGTTGCGTATAGGTGATATGGCAATGATGGCTGCATTGCAGTAGGACGGATTAGCAACTACATGCATCGTTGCTATAGTGGCTATTGCATCAACATTGCATAGTTGCAAATACACAATATTGCAACGCTCTTGAGGTGTAGCGAATGCCGCAATTGCCATGTAGGTGCTCGTCACGATATCTGACCCAAACTGCAACAACCTCCTCTGTGTTGCTATATGTTGAGTGTATCGCAACGAAATGAATAGTAGTGAATAGTGTACAAAATGAATATAAGCCGTGGCAATCTGCGTTTAGTGTATCACAACAAAATATAGTGTACATCAATCCAATATTATTGTTAGTTACATCAATCCAGTATTCACTTATACAACCCATTCAAATCAAGAACTGCAATTGTATCCACAGAAATTTCTGCATGCCGCCAAGTATCAATGTTCCTGCATGCCCAAATAAGAAACATATAGGGTTCTTAGTGAGATGAGTATTATAGCTTGTGGAGCTATATAGAAATGCATTGATAAAAATTAAGGCAATTATGAATGAAGGTCTATTTCGAGTTCTTACATGCAAGTTGATTCCTTTTACCTCCTCACGTTCTACTTAGAACTATCAGCTCATTTCAAGATATGAAATTTTTTGATGGCTCATGATCACGATATTCCTTCGCCAAATTCTTTGACTGCTTGGTAGGTTTTGGTTTGCGAGCCGGAACATTTTCCTTTTGTGTTGTGACAATGCTTCTTGTCTCAATCTGGTATAAAGACTGTGGGATATGTATACCAGGGATACCTCACCACTCGGATATATTGCCGAGTGGGCCGGGGTCCAATAAAGATAAAGCCCATGAAGATAACTACTCGGATTATTACTTGGAGTACACGACAAGTCAATACTAGATATAGAAAGTTAGAGATAGCATCCTAGTCGGAAATCATGTTGTAACAGACTAGGACACTTGCCATGTAACCCTGCCCTCCCGGATATATAAGGAGGGGCAGGGGCTCTCTCATAGACAACCAGACATACGACATAATACACCACAGAACACAGGACGTAGGGTTGTTATCCTCCAGGAGGCCCGAACCTGTCTAAACCTTGCGTCTTGTGTGTCCATCGACTCTCGGTCTCACGCATGCCTCTACCGATAAACAAGGATCATGGGTTGCCCTATGATCCACTGCCGATATTAGTGTCCACAGTTGGCGCGCCAGGTAGGGGCGGCGCGAAGATCGACTTGTCGAGTTCAATGGCAAGTTTTTGAGAAAAGTTGGATCTTCATCGACAACGATCAAGCGGAGGCAACAACTCCATCAGGCGAGGCGACATACGTGTATAGTAGCAGTGCTGCATGTGTGACGCTGTGTCGGCGAGTATCAAGCGACAAAATCCTTGGCGAGTCTGGATCACGTACGATGGCTATACTTGGAAGCCGAATCCAAGTTTACGTGTCTCACAAAGAAGGAGTTCGAGTTCTGCATGGTGATTATTGGTAACCGAAGGACAAGACGTGACGGATGACTCGGGCTTGCATTGGCCGAGTTGTGCGATAACACTAGGGAAGATAGCGGTCCTATATCTATGAGGAACGTATTACCAACAACACTGATCAATTTCGTCGTCCACCGGTCACTCGGCGACTCGACTAATCTTTCAGCGACACAATCACTCAACGACTCGGGCAACAAGTCACTCGCTGACTCGTTCATCGGCTTGATGGTTCAGTGACATGCTCGGGGGCACGTCTATGAGTCGCCAAATATCAAAGCTAAGTTACATTTATAATTTTTGTATTCTACCAATTCAATTTGAAGGCCATAGGTTCTTCATCTTACTATGATTGTTTTAAGTTTCTTTTGAACTCATCTTTTTGCCTTGACAATATTGGTCAATAATTTTTCTCGGTTGATTTCGACTCGTACGTGTTTGGCCGAATGAGTTTAGCAGTACACAAGTGGTATTAGGAGGAGTTCAGCTGTTTTGCTTAGTTGCCCGTCTGACTCCCATTACCCAAGTTGGTCAGTCTAGCTCCATGGCTCATGTTGTTTGTCGAAATCATCGTGCACATCGTTCTTTTAATGAACCTTGTTTGTTTTTTATGTCTGTTGGTTGAATGATCAATTATTTCTGCTAGTACTCTAAGCAAACATAGGCCTTAGATGAATAACAGAAATCCAACAGACTTATATATTAAAGGCATTGTTTCATCAATACTTTATATTAATTTTACATATAACTACATTATTTGTGTTCTTATATTACAGTTATCTCGTCGATACCACTCGACCACGGAGCGCTGAGTCATTGAATCACTCGGTCATGGAGCGCCGAGTCATTGGATCACTCGGTCACGGAGCGCCGAGTCATTGGGTCACTCAACCATGATCAACTACTCATGATTTTGCTCGGAATTACTTCCAGAAGGGCTATCATGATCATGGTTCATGATTTTACTCAATATTGGAGAGTCCTGCAAGAATTGATATTGTTTACATGGAATCACGCCCGGGGGCTGATATACTTGTTATACTTGATCAAGTATCACTCGGATTCACTAGTATCAATGGTTCCTTTTGTTAGTAGGGGGAGTGGTAGAACCAATCTTGGGGGCTACCGTATTAAAACTCCTCATCAAATCAATCGGGGAAAGTGGTAAATCCAGATTTATATACGGTGTTATTATTTTTGACTCACAAGATATTTTATGATCCAAATACCTTCTGAGTCGGGGGCTATACCTACACCTAGTAGGTGGATTCGTTCCCCGCATATGGATTTTATTTGGCGCATAATTCTTTTTGAAGATTCTTGGAGACCTTTACAAGTTTGTTGCTGTACAAGAAAAAGTTAATCATATTCATGAAGATAACTACTCGGATTATTACTTGGAGTACACGACAAGTCAATACTAGATATAGAAAGTTAGAAATAGAATCCTAGTCGGAAATCATATTGTAACCGACTAGGACACTTGCCATGTAACCCTGCCCCCCGGATATATAAGGAGGGGCAGGGGCTCTCTCATAGACAACCAGACATACGACATAATACACCACAGAACACAGGACGTAGGGTTGTTATCCTCCGGGAGGCCCGAACCTGTCTAAACCTTGCGTCTTGTGTGTCCATCGACTCTCGGTCTCGTGCATGCCTCTACCGATAAACAAGGATCATGGGTTGCCCTATGATCCACTGCCGATATTAGTGTCGACAAAGGCATTGGAATATTGTTAGCTATAATCCAAGTACCACATCATCATGATTGCCATACTTGTTCAAAACCATTACCTGCTCCGGCTCGAGTGTTGGAACAGTGTTATGCACTGGTGTTGCATCAATGTTGTCCTCAGTGTTCCTAGCTTCACATTCGGTTGTATTGTAGCTTATTACATTATTCGTCGCTTCATTGGTCTCCTCTGCAATTATGCCTTTAGTGGTCCCTAATGCAATGTTGGTTTCATTGGTAGCAGCCTTAAAAATACAAAATAGGGAACAAACTATGTAGTATGACAAATTTAAAAGTAGTCAAGATTTTGATTATAATCTATTTGAGCAATTTTAGAAACTTCCACGAGCATTACAAATCTTTAATTGCCAACAGAGCTTGGCAGTGGCGGAGCTAGGCCCAGGCTCTAGGTTGGTCCAAATGCTATCAGGCTAGTTTGGCTGGGCCAAAGGAAAAAATGCCAAAAACAGATGCAAAAAATAAATAGGAGTTTTACTGTCAAAAATACTGGTCAATAGTTTGAGGGTAATTTCATAATTGCACTATTAATTAATAAATTGATGTTTATTTTTAAGATAGAATATTAAGTCTACCAAATTATTAAAACATTAGTTTATCTTAAAAAATAAAAAATTAGTTATTAATCAGATTGTTAATATAACTTCATTTATAACAATAAAAATTAATTGCTATAAATCTACAACTCTTATTTTTCTGATATTGCCCTCAAATTGAGAAACTAGTGGCCTGTTGGCAATTCTTAAGCATAACAGGGAATATCTGCAAGCGTACAGATGCCGACATAGCTTTCACCCGGGAGTACTCTAGAGTATCGACTTCCATAGGGAACGAGTAAAGTGTCACACCTAATCTATCATGTCCTAGTGATTAGGGGGCAGAACAAAGTGTACTCTATAGGGAGAAGAAGTTCCTGGGTCAGGCAGTCTAATGTAGTGAACCTTCTCCAAGTAACTTAGTGAGAAGTCTATTTCCAAATATCTACTTTGGGGAGCGATAACGATCCATAGGTAAGGGTCGGTAACTAACCACATGTACTAGTGGGCACGTTAATGCAAGACAACCCTGCTTGAGACTTCCCGAACATGGTGGAATTCAATATTGGATGGACAGGGCTGTCACCACCTGCCGCCTACCACACAGCCCGTGGGGACGAATGCAATCCCAGGAAAGCTAACTCTAAACACCACGTCTAAACATAGACTTTCATACCAATTCTAGAATTGGTATACATAACAAGATAATGCTGCGAAGCAAAGAAGTAATGCACGAGGATCTTGTAGAATAAAAGGATAGAAATACTCACTTTATTACTTGGGCAAGAATTCTACTACATGTTACTGGGCCCCAAAGACGAGGGAGATTACTCACGCAGGAGCTTCATCCCTGAGGCACAAGTTGAAGGAGCCAGCATCCTGAACTCCTCCTCCTGCATCGATACTCTTCTACTTGGATGAAACTTGGGACTAATGCTTATTTCTTCTGAAATCCTTCACTCCCCCTCGTGGCAATGGGCTGGCATGTATTTATAGGTGATGGATAGTCGGTGGGAAAAAGTCGGTCCGCCGGTCGGCCACATGTGTCGGGCGGCATGCTAGGTGGGGTGGTGGCCCAGGCCGGGCGGCCCTTGGATTATGTTAGTTTCCTAACCGACTTCCCCCAGATGACTTGGTGGTTCTTAAGCCTAATAGGGAATATCTTCAAGCGTACAGATGCCAAAGTAGCTTTCACCCGGGAGTATTCCAGAGTATCGATTTCCACAGGGAGCGAGTAAAGTGTTACTCCTAATCTATCAAGTCATAGTGATGAGGGGGCAGAACAAAGTGTACTCTATAGGGAGAAGAAGTCCCCGGGCCAGGCAATCTAATGTAGTGAACCTTCTCTAAGTAACTGAGTGAGAATTCTATTTCCAAATATCTGCTTCGGGGCACGATAATGATCCACAGGAAAGGGTCGGCAACTAACCACATGTACTAGTGGGCATGTTAATGCTAGACAACCCTGCTTGAGACTTCCGGAACATGGTGGAATTCAATATCGGACAGACAGGGCTGTCACCATCTGCCACCTTCCACACAGCCCGTGGGGACGAATGCAATCCCAAGAAAGCTATGTCTAAACACCACGTCTAAACATAGACTTTCATACCAATTCTAGAATTGGTAAACATAACAAGATAATGTTGCGAAGCAATAAGAAGTTATGCACGAGGATCCCGTAGAATAAAAGGATAGAAATACTCACTTTATTACTTGGGCAAGAATTCTACTACATGTTTCCCGGCCCTAAAGATGAGGGAGATTACTCACGCAGGAGCTTCATCCCCGAGGCACAAGTTGAAGGAGCCAGCATCCTGAACTCCTCCTCCTACACCTCTACTCTTCTACTTGGGTGAAACTTGGGACTAATGCTTATTTCCTCTGAAATCCTTCACTCCCCTTCATGGCAATGGGCTAGCATGTATTTATAGGTGATGGAGAGTTGGTGGGCAAAAGTCGGTCCGCCGGGCGGCGGGCCATGCTAGGCGGCCACGTGTGCCGGGTGGTCGGGTAGGCCGGCGACCCTTGGATTATGTCAGTTTCCTGATCGACTTTCCTCGGATGGCTCAGATTTTACCCCAATGTCAGTTGTTGGGTCGGTGGCTACCAAATTCTTCACTTGGCGGCGGTAGGCGTATTGGGCTGAGTGGGCCGGCCACCCTGAGGGACTAAACCTAGGCCAGGCGGCATGTCACTCCCGGCGGCGGCCTAGTCCGGGCGGCGGCCCGTGCCGGGTGCCGACCCCCTTTGAGTCGCCTCGTGACTTCTCCCGGTTAGGCCACTTGTGGACCTCTTTTCCTTAGCCATGTTTTATTACTTTTGGTTCGGGAGGAGAAAACACCTTCATGGTGGAGTGTTTGGTAGAATCGACCGGATCGGATGATCAGCCTGATGACGACTCTATTTTGACCAGTCAGGTGGCTGATTTCAGCCTGATATGACCCTGTCAGCTGGGTTCTAATTTCAGCCATCATGATCCTTCCCGGGTCCTGATTTCAGCCTCATATGACCCTGTCGGCCAGTGGAAAACGGCTATTTCACAGTCGTGATCGGCCGATAGGACGTTTCTTCATGTTTTTGCATATTTTTGGCACTTTTGACCCTGCAAGCACATATCTCACCAAAACTGGTGGAACTCATTAGTTCTATTAAGGATCAGGGTTCTTTCCAAGAGTTTCATGCTTTTCAAAGTTTATTTGGTAGGCTTAAAAGGGAAATAAAGACTACCAACACCCCCCACGCTTAGGACTTTGTTGTCCTGAGCAAAGTAGAAATAAGGAAAAGGGGAAGGGTGAGGTAGTTCTCTTCATGCTTCGCATATATAAAGACTGTCCATTACTCCCAATGCCCAAGGGGTTTTAGGTGGCTAAAAACCTTGTCTTCAAAAGTTGAGAGATGGAACAACAAAGGGAAATCAAATCTTTCTATTTCCCAAGGAACTTAAATTTTGTTTGTTCTTTCAATAAAAACAGACCTCTAGATCATAAGTTATTCTCAATTGATGATCTCAAATCACTCAAGGTGGTTTCGATCCCTCTCAATGGCCAGTGGCCAAAATTTCCCTATATATTAAGGCTTATGTAGAGCTTAAGGTGGGGAATATTAGGGCCGCATACTTGTACTTCATTTATCACTAAGTCAAACAACGGATACACGGGGAAAACAAGTCATGAGTTATGATCAAGTCATGTGCATAATGATGGAGTGTATAAATGAAGTATGGTGGATGCTCCTTTTCAAGTGATTTCTCTCTCTCTCTTTTGTATAAAGGAGATCATGGGCTATTCTTGATTGAAATATATTTTTCTTCTTCTTTTTTTTCTGAATAGCCCATAGCTCTTTTTGTAATGATTTTTGGAGAGAGATCAACATATGTGGTGGAGCATGTTATTTAATGAATGGTTATGGGGATACTTGAGGCGAACTTCCAGTATAGAAGTTTTGACATATGTAGTGGTATGAGTGTGCACATGGACTTGATCAAGAACACATAACAAGCATCTCACAAGGGTCACTATATTTAACGAAGTTCAATGAAGATAAAAGTAGTGAAAGTAATAGGTTTTCATTAAAAGCATCATCTGGCTTTGGTAGGAATAAAATCATCATTGAGAAGATTGTGAGTCTAGAGTTCTTATTTGTAAGAAAAGGAAAAAGAAGAATGTTCACTTGGTCTTGAGAATGTTATATCACATTTATCAACAATTTAGATAAGGTTTTCCTATGCAATGAGTGTTTGTCAAGGGCAATGAGAGAATGCAACGAGCTATCTTTATACAATAAGCATGATTGGTAGGATAGGATCATATTACCAAGGTAGACATTCTTAATTATGATGGGAGTTCGGATTGAGATTAGAATCATTAGCTGTGCTCATACCTCCTGAAGTGGCTAGATGGCCTGGTGGCCTGGGCCGTGGCACATCATGCCGCCCGGCAGGGTGTGCCGCCCGGCGGAAATTGTCGTCTAGGGGGCTCCATCGCCCGGTGGGGTTTACTTTACCGTGAGGCTCGCTGGTGTGTCATTCATCAAAATTTTGACCCGTTTCCTGATTTTTCATGAGACTCGATCGTTTGTGACATACAAAGTCCAGCCTATGTGTTGCCACATAGATCGGAGAAATATATTGAAGTAAACACAAAAACAATCTTTAAATTTTATTCATAGAGCCCTGGCGCATTACAACGTTGAAATAATGAAATTAACTAAAGAATTGAGCTAAACAAATGATAACAGAAATGAATGAAATGAAGGAAATAAAGCTAAGCACCAAAGGAAATAAAAAGGACTCTATGGGCGAGGGAGATAGTAGGCGTCCGGATGCCCGGCCGTCGTGGCTACGCACTTAATCTTAGATCCTAGATCCTTGCGTAGCCACTCCACGTCATCTTCAAGCACCTCTCGCCTTAGGTGCTCTTCCCCCATCTGATCTCCAACCTTGTCCACGTGCTGCCGAAGCCCCTTCATTGCCTTCCATAGAGTGCCTGTCTCACCATCACTTGGATCACTAAATTCCATTCTTCCAGGCGGTCCACGGATCGGTGGTGGAGAGGGGTGGCGCCTAGGCTTAGGAGGCACGGAGTCAGTGGACTCAGTGATTGCCTCTGGCGGAACCTTTTGGTAGAGCACCTTCCCATAGCCAATGGGTGTTTTATGCCCACGAACAACATAGGGAGGTGGACTACTGTTTCCAGAGGTTTCCTTCGAGCTAGACACCACCCGTTTGCCGATCTGTTCATAGAGGACCAAGCCCATCCCGTCCTCCATCTGAATGGCGACTTGGTGCATAACTCCTGTACCGACCGCAGGGGTCGACGTAGGGACGTTTGGAGAGCTAGGTCCGGCACTGGCATCTTTCCGGGGCTTGAGCTTCCCCGTGGTTGCGTGGGTTGGGGTTGCAGGGCAGAACTGCTTCCCCTTCCCGATCCCGCGCAAGGGGGAGAGTCCTCGCGGTGCACTACCGCTAGCTGGCCTGGCAGGCGACGCCGGCCGGCGGGAGCTGCCGCCTAGCATAGCTGGTGACGCCGGCCGACGGGATCCATTGCCCGTACGCGGGGGCGTGGCCGCCCGACGGTCCTGGCCCCCCGGTGGCGCGGAAAATGGCCCGATCGGTCGAATATTGGCTAGAGGCTGGGGAGGCTCGTCGTCAGATATTTCTTCCAAGATGAGGCGCTGGGCAAGACGATCACGAGGAGGGGCCATGTTCTTCTGGCTGGACTTGGGTTGAGGTGCCCCTAGGGTGGCTGAGAACTCTCTGTTTTTGTTCATCGCAGGGGATTCGGCCATGGCTCTTCAGAGTGTGGAAAGATTGGAGACTGGGGGTCTTTTTAAGGGAAAAAAACTCGCCTAAACCATGGGACAGATAGGGCTGGAGCTGACGGAGGCCTCTCTAGGTTTGACTTGAAGGCGGAGCAAAAATTTGAAAGTTTGTTGCCGCCACCCGGCGTGTGCCGCCGCCAGGCGGGGTCGACCGCACGGTGTGGTTTCAAAACCCTACGTGGTCGACTGGGCCTCAGAGGCCGAGGGTGGAAGGCCATGCCGCCCGGTGGGGTTGGCCACCTGGCAAGTGCTATCGCCCAACCGGGTTTAGCCATAATTTGTTTTTGAATTAGGAAGGTAGAAAAATAAAACCCTATTAAGGTTGGGGTCAGACCATAGATGCTTAAGTAGGACTGCATTCGAGGACATCTATTTTCTCAAACTTTGGTTTCCTTGGCTCCAAAACGATTTTGAGCCTATGACCATTTACCTTGAAAATATTTCCATCGTCACTTTGCAAAGTGATGGCCCCATGGGAGGAGGCATTGAGCACCGTGTAAGGGCCTTCCCACTTACTCCTAAGTTTACCATGACCAAAAAGTTTAACGCGGGAGTTAAAAAGTAGTACCTTATCTCCCTCTCTGAACTCTTTATGGCGAATCCGTTTATCGTGCCACCTCTTGGTCCTTTCTTTGTATAGTTTGGAGCTGTGGTAAGCTTTTTCTTTCCATTCATCTAATTCTGCCAATTGGATCTGCCTCTTAATCCCTACTGCGGTTTGGTCCATATTCCATTTTCTTATGGCCCAATGTGCTTTGAATTCCATTTCCACTGGCAGGTGACATGTTTTACCATAAACCAGGTTATATGGTGTCATCCCTATGGGGGTTTTGTAGGCTGTCCGATAGGCCCAGAGTGCTTCATGGAGTTTGGGTGCCCAGGCCTTTCCCATTTCGTTTACTACCTTTTGTAAGATATTCTTAATCTGCTTGTTGGAGGTTTCCACTTGGCCACTAGTTTACGGATGGTATGGTGTGGCAACTCTATGATCCACCCCTAGTTTGCTCAAGGCTTTGCTGAAGGTGCGGTCAATGAAGTGGGAGCCTCCATAACTTATCATTACTCATGGTACCCCGTACCATGGGAAAATGATTTCATTGAACATCTTGGTAGCGTGCTTTGAGTCTGCTGACCTGCATGGCATTGCTTCTACCCATTTTGAGACGTAGTCCACAACCACTAAGATATACTCGAATCCTTCAGAGTTTGGGAAGGGTCCCATATAATCAATTCCACAAACATCAAAAATATCAACTTGCAGATTGTTAGTGAGAGGCATTGCATCTCTTGAGTTGATATTTCCATGCTTTTGGCACCTGGGGCATCGCCGCACAAAATCTTTTGCATCTTGGTACATAGGCTAGAAAACTCCACTTTGCCATACCTTAGCATTTGTATGGAACGCTCCATAGTGCCCTACATAAGGGGATGAGTGACATCTTTCCAAGATTTTTAGAGTGTCTTGTATGGGAACACATCTTCTTAGCAGACCATCTGAGCATACTCGAAAGAGGTAGGGGTCATCCCAAAGGTGTATCCGACTATCTCTTATGATCTTTTTTTGATCTGCCCCTGGTGGTATGTACCATGCTATGAGGTAGTTAACAATATTTGCATACCAGGGATCGAAAAATAAGACTTTTAAAAGGGTGTCATCCCTGAGATAGTCGTCTATAGGTAGCTCATCTTGACTGGAATTTTGTAAGCGGGAGAGATGATCTGCCACTGAATTCTCGACTCGTCTCTTGTCCCGGATTTCTATGTCAAATTCTTGAAGGAGAAGGATCCAACAAATGAGTTGGGGCTTACCATCTTTCTTTGTCAAAAGGTACTTGAGGGCTATGTGGTCTGTGTATATGATGACCTTTGACCCAACCAAATATGATCTGAACTTGTCTATGGCAAAGACGACTGCTAATAACTCCTTTTCTGCGGTGGCATAGTTGAGCTAGAGGTCTGCCAGAGTCTTACCTGCATAGGAGATTGCATAGTGTTTCTTGTCCTTGCATTGTCCTTAGACAGCTCCAACGGCAGAGTCACTTGCGTCACACATGATCTCGAAGGGTAACTCCCAATCTGGTGGTTGGATAATAGGGGCGGTGACTAAGGCCTTCTTTAGCCTTTCAAATGTTGTCATGCATTCTTCATCAAAATTGAATGGAGTGTCCTTGGCTAGGAGGTTTGTCAAGGGTCTGTTTATTTGAGAGAAATTCTTGATAAATCTCCTATAGAAGCCGGCATGGCCGAGGAAACTGCTGATTCCCTTGACGTTTGAGGGTGGTGGCAAGGAGTCGATCACCTCTATTTTCTCTTTATCCACCTCTATCCCTTTTAATGAGATCTTGTGTCCTAGGACAATTCCTTCTTTCACCATGAAATGGCACTTCTCCTAGTTGAGAACAAGCTCTTTCTCTATGCATCTTGTTAAGACTTTCTCTAGATTGTTCAGACATGTCTCAAAGGTTGTACCATAGACAGAAAAGTCATCCATGAAAACTTCCATGACCATTTCTATCAAGTCTGAGAAGATGGCCATCATGCATCTTTGGAAGGAGGCTAGTGCATTACAAAGTCCAAACGACATCCATTGGTATGCGAATGTGCTGTAGGGGCAAGTAAAAGTTGTCTTTTCCTGGTCCTCTGGATGGATGGGAATCTGGTGAAAGCCCGAGAAACAGAAGAATGAATGCTTTGCTAAGCTCTCAAGCATCTCATCTATGAAGGGGAGTGGGTAGTGATCTTTACGGGTTCCTTTGTTGAGTTTTCTGTAGTCTATGCACATGCGCCAACCCGTAACTGTACGTTTGGGGATCAATTCATTCTTCTCATTTTGACAACTGTCATTCCTCCCTTCTTGGGGACAACTTGAACTGGGCTAACCCACTGGCTATCTTGGATTGGGTAGATAATTCCATCCTTCAAGAGCTTTAGAATCTCCTTCTTGATGACTTCCTGCATTGCGTTATTGAGTCATCTCTGATGCTCTCTTGTGGGCTTACTGTCTGACTCCATGGGGATGCGATGGGTGCAGAAACTGGGGCTTATTCCTTTGATGTCAGCTAAGGAATACCCAATGACTGACTTGTACTTTTCTAGCACAACAACTGATTTAGCTTCTTCCTCGGGGGAGAGCTGGTCATTGACAATGACGGGTGTGTTCTAGTTGCCGTGCAGGAAGGCATACTTGAGGCCAGAGGGAAGTGGCTTAAGCTCAATGGTTGGAGCGGCTGTTGGCTCATTTTTGTCAAGTTCAACAAAACCTTCTTCTTGCTCCTCCTCTATAAAGTGTTGGGCTACTTCTTCTAGCTCATTGGTCTGGGAGGACATTGCAATGTCGACTGACAGAATTTCCTCCATGATATTTGGTTCAGTTGATGGGTCAGAGGCTGAGTGCATTGATCTTGTGATTCTTATTGTATAACCAAGTGAAAATGATCGCATGTCTCCTTGGGATTTTGCGAGGTGCATGATGGGCATTCCAATGACTACAAAGGTTTTATCTGGCACATCGATGATATGGAAATCTAGAGCAAAGGAGTTGTCGTTGATGTTTACTTCAATATCAAGAACAACCCCTTTGCACGAATAGACACCCTTCTTTACCCGAAGCATCTTCGGGGATTTATCCAATAATCCCGAGAGATGTAGGGTGGCCGCAGCTGATTTTGTCATAAAATTTATCTTGGCCCGGAGATCATAGTAAGTGTCCATGTGCAAGAATTGCTTCTTTTCTATTGAGATCTTGGCGGCTTTTGTCCTAAAAATGACTAGATCTAGATCAGCTCGAGATTTATTTGTCCACTCCTGACTCAAGATGGATGAGAGGTTAAAAAGTTGTTCCTTCTGAATTTCCCTCTCTTCCCAGTCGGGTTCCTCTGGCTCCACAGGTGTAAAATCCATTCTCCTTTCTACTAGCATTGTTTGTACATTTCCAATATCTGAGAGATTGTCGTCGTCCTCCCATATCTTAGGAAGAGGCAATGGTTCGACCTCTGCTTCTTGTAGAGAGAAGGGTGATTCATGGCGAAATAGGTATGGGTCCAGAGTGTTAAATGTTGGAGAACGATCGACCCCTTCTATGATTGGGGTATCTGGTGTGGTGATGATAGGGGAGAGGTCGGCTAATTGTGCTTCCTCTGAGTGGTCCTCTAAAGGTGTGGGCTGATAATCTTCGAGGTTACGAAGAATTTTGGCTAGAATCCTCTTTCCTTCAACAGGTGTGGTATACACAAATGGACCACCAGTGGCTATATCCATAAATTTGGCGCTCTTAGGCTTAAGTCCCCATGCGAAATGTTGCAGGAGCATACATTCAGGTAGTCCTAAGTCTGGGCCAACTGTGGTGTATGAAAGCAATCTCTCCCAAGCAGCTCCCAGTGGTTCTTGATCCTTTTGCTCGAAATTTATTAACGTCCTTTGTAGTTCAATTATCTTTGAGAGCGGAAAGAACTTGCAGAAAAATTCTCTCAAGGAGGTCCAACTTCCCTCAGCATCCTCAACATGATGAGTTTCCACCTTAAAGTGTCTTTATGGACACCAGGTATGTTCACAGTGGAGTAAACTAACTCGACGTGGTGAAGGTGGGCATAAGTGTTTTCTGAGCATTCCCCTAAGAAGGGTGTCGACTGAACCAAAAGTATGAGACCTAGGTGGATCTCATAGTTTTGGGTCTCGATTGGTAAAGCAGAGCTTGGGGGCTCCATGTTTTCACCCTTGGGGGCTGAGAACTGGCTAATGGAGGGTAATTTGATAAAGGTTGCTAGGGTGAAAAATAAAGAAAAACTAGCGGACGAGACAAAGTTCGAAATGGCACTGCTACCGCTCCCCGGCAACGGCGCCAGAAAGCTTGTTGGCGGTTCTTAAGCCTATCAGGGAATATCTGCAAGCGTATTCCAGAGTATCGATTTCCACAGGGAACGAGTAAAGTGTGACTCCTAATCTATCAAGTCCTAGTGATGAGGGGGCAGAACAAAATGTACTCTATAGGGAGAAGAAGTCCCTGGGCCAGGCAATCTAATGTAGTGAACCTTCTCTAAGTAACTTAGTGAGAATTCTATTTCCAAATATCTGCTTCGGGGCACGATACCGATCCACAGGTAAGGGTCGATAACTAACCACATGTACTAGTAGGCATGTTAACGCTAGACAACCCTGCTTGAGACTTTCCGAACATGGTGGAATACAATATTGGACGGACAGGGCTGTCACCACCTGCCACCTACCATACAGCTCTTGGCACTTCCCAAGTGCCCCTTTTATATGTGAATATAACCCCAATTAGAGTATAATTGATACTAATTTAGTCCATTTACCTAGGATATTACCTATATATTTGTATATGCGTTGTTTTGGAGCTTTATTGCAGAAACAGGTAAAATTGGCTATTAAAGTGATGCTGGACAAGACAGGAGTCCAGAACCGATGAAAAGCACTAAAGAAGCCCAGTGCGCCGATTGGCGCAGCTCATGAGCCAATCGGCGCAAGGGTATTTTGGCCCGCAGAAGTGACCAAGGCCTATTTTGATGGAAGTTTATCTGCGCAAGACACTTGAAGATATTTTCTTAGAAGATTTATGGAACTTCAAGATCTCAACATGCGGTACAAGACTTTATCTCGAAGGAACAGGCCCACATGGCAACTGTGGAAGACAGAGGAACCGACTTGAAGCAGAAACCAGAGAGAACACGGCTTGCCTCTATCAGCGCAATCCTGCACCGATCGGCGCAACCGATTTATTTGCTAGAAACCGAGTCCTTCGCGAGTAGAACCCCTATATATACTTGTAACCCCTAGCCGCGATGAGAACCCCGGGGAGGAGGCAATAGAGGGACAACATATTCATGAGTTAGAGCCACTGGGGCTTGCCCCGTTAGAATAGATCTCTAGTTGAGTTTCAAGAACTGTTGGTGTAAGGGTTGATCCGTCAAGGTAGGCCATCTTGTCGGTGATGAATCTTACTCTATGTATCTCAAGGATGATTGAATATGTTGATGATGGTTTTGGTGATTTGTCTATCTTGATTCTATAATCATGCATGTGCTTATTCTCATTTCTTAGTTCTAGGCTAAGTAAGTTGATATTATCTTAATCGAGGTGATTAGGATAGTATTCAGACATTGTATTGATTATGGTTGCTTGATGATGCCGGTAGTGTGGTTTAGCGGTGACAGCACTAAACCTGCGCAGCGCTATTGGATAGTTGAGTAGGGTAAGATACTCGCGTGATTAAGGGTTTCCTCGTGTGGTCTTATTAATTATAGGTTTTCATTGATCCATGTAATTATCCATTATGATGCTGTTTAATTAGACTATCTGGTTACGATCTCACTAGTAGATATCTGGGTACTCACGGAATAGTTTTAGCTTTGGCTTTGACTTGCACTCTAGTTCAACTTCATTGGAGTACCGATTGGCTCAACACCTGCGCCGATCGGCTCAACAACTTAGATCCGCAACAGTGCCGATCGGCTCAACTCTGCGCTGATCGGTGCAATGACAGAATTGCTGTTTGGCGCACCTTTGCGCTGGCCAGTCTCCCCTTCATACAACCTGAACTTGACAGTAGCCTTGATTAGATCTTTTACTGTTAACTTTGTTTAATTATCCCTAAGGTCTCAGTGGTTCGATAATACCTTGGAATACTCTAAGGGAAAAAGTTCTACAACTGTACACCGTCCTCTTGCGGTATATAAGTGGGTGCGTAGTAACGACCAACAGGCCTATTTTTCTGGCGCTGTTGCCGGGGACCATAGCAGGTTTATAAACATTGCTCATGTATTAGTGCTTAGTCATTGTGATTTACTTGTCTTTTTAGTACATATATGCTATTAAGTGAAATTAATAGGTATGGACGGTCCTAAGTCAAACAAACCATCTAATTACACCGATGATCCAGAAAAGCTCTTACGCAAGAAGAGAATAGCGGAAAAGAGGAGCAAGTAACTTGGAGATTTAGCTGGAGAACCAGTCAGTGCCAGCCCTTGAGTATTATTTACAATTGCAGATCCAGAAACAGGAGCGATGGCAGACCAGCCCTTGGTTAATAGTTTCAAGCCTCAATTGGATAAGGTTGTCAAGACAGATTTTCAAGAAGCTCAAGATCATGCTCCATATCAACTAGAGAGGTACGTCGGATTAGTGGCACAACAATCGTTCATAGGTTCGGAAGATCCCAATCAGCATCTGCAGCGCTTCCTTGAAGTCTGTAGTACATTCAAAGTAGCAAGATTGACCAGAGATCAAGCACGTGTGCAGCTGTTCCCCTTCTCTCTAGTTGGACGCCCTAAGCAATGGTACAGTAGCTTGGAAAACGCAGTAAAGACTGCATGGGAAACCTTAGCAGTTGCATTCTTAGTCAAATACTTCCCTCCTGGTAAGACTCAAGCTTTGAAGAATAAGATTCTTGAATTTACGCAGAATATTGATGAGAGCATTGGAGAAGCTTGGGAAAGATACAATGAATATATGGATGCATGCCCTCATCATGGTCTTACAGTTGGTGAAACTGTTGAGAGATTCTATGTGGGATTGAATATCCCCTCCCGTCAACACTTAAATGCTTTAGCTGCAGGTTCATTCATGTCAAAGACTCCCACTCAAGGTAAGGAATTAATCAAATTGCTAGTTGAAAATCAATCATGGTGATGTAGATATGGCCCGATCTTCCGAGAGGTAAGGGGAGAAACTCAAATTTGGGGAACTTGGCGTCGACGACCCTGCTTGAATCAGACACGATCCAACCCCGCAACCATTACACCAAGCACAACTTGACTGTTCCTGCAAGCGAAATCAAGAACACAAGCAAGAGAGGATAAACACGCAATCAAAAATTGCAAATATGGATGAAGCGAATCACAAGAAAAGGTTCAAGCTCTGAACACAAAAGGACTAATCGCCACAGTGGTGTAGAACAAGAACAGGGTCCCTGGATTACTGTAAAAGGACTTGTCGCCACAGTTACAATAATTCGATCAAGTTTCTCTCTGGAAAACTGAACTAAACAAAACCCGACACTAAAAGATAGCGGCTACTGAGTTTATGTAGGAACCAGGGACGTCCTAGGGTTGGGGGCGACCAGGAGGGGTGCCCACAACATGGGCTCAAGGCCCAACACGATACATGGCCAAGTTGGCCCAAAATAGGTGGCACAACACCTTGTCATGGTCACATATTATGACTCACAACCCTTCTGGAGCTAGGACCAGAAACAAAATGACGGCGTCGTCGTACCCTTTCCAATGCATCAAAGAAGGCCTCGTTTGGATGTCGGATGTGGGAGATATCATCAAAACCATGAAGGGGTGTTGGCTGAATCCGAGACGAACGCAGCGACCGAGTTGGTGACGACTTGTAACTTGGGGAAGGCCATGATATGCGCGTATCCAGCATGGTGATGTCCTCATCACATGGGATAGTCAGCGAAGTTCAAGGAACCTACAACCTTCTAAAGGAGTAGCAAAGAGCATGATTGAGAGGACTCATGAAGACTTGGTTATGGATCGCCTTGATGCTATTCAAAGAAGGTTGGACAAGAATTCTCATATCCCTAAGGAAGAGTCACTCAGGCTAGCAGAATTACGCTCCACTTGTGATGAGTGTGGAGAATTCGGCCATGTGAAGAAAGATTGCCCTGAAGAGATGAAGATGCTAGAATATATAAAGAATAGTGGATGGAAACCCCAATATTAGCAACAAAGGAGTTCTTTCTCTCCTAGCTCGTCCATGCAAAACTTTATCCCACTTCGTCTTCAATTTCATGAGTTCTTTCAAGCTCAAGAAAACATCAACAAGGACAATCAAGCTAAATTCAAGGAGGTTGATCGTGTTCTTGAAGGGATTAATGACAAGGTGATAGAAATTGGGAGATCCAATGAGCATATTTTAAAACATACCAAGATTATGGAGCAACAGATGGGACAGTTATCACAGGCCACTCAAGGTAACAAAGGGGTTATTTCTGGTAATACAATGTCTGTAGAGCAGTTAAAGGCAACAGCTACATGGTCAGGAAAGCAAACAGAAGATCCAGAGCACTCTGCAGGAGCAAGAAAGACCCGCGCCGATCGGCTCACTCATTGCGCCGATTGGCACGAGGAAGAGATTGACCTCTCTGGACTGAAGATGGGTATCAAAATAGAGGAGCATGGCCCTACCATGATATTGGATACTCAACTGCTGACAAAGATAGAGAGAGTGCGGCAACACGACGAGCAATTTGCAAGGTTCATCGATGTTATGAAGAAGCTTTACATCAATGTCCCTTTTGTTGATGCTATTCAAGTACCTACCTATGCCAAGTACATTAAGAACATGATGCAAAACAAGAAGTCTCTAGCTTCTGAAGAGGTTGTGAAGGTCACTAAGGAACTTACGGTGGTGATCAATGATGTTGCACTTGAGAAGAAACCTGACCCTGGATCACAAAGCATCAAATGCATAATCGAAACAAGGATATTTGGTAGATGCTTGTGCGATCTTGGAGCAAGTGTAAGTGTTATGCCCCGTCATATATTCACAAGTCTCAGTTTGCCTAAATTGGAGCCTACGGGTATGTGTTTAGAGTTAGCCGACCAATTTGTACGCTTCCCTGATGGAATTGTTGAGGATGTTCCGGTTCAAATTGGAAATCACATCGTCCCTGTTGATTCTATTGTGCTTGATATGGATGAGAGGACGAGAACCCCGTTGATCTTAGGCAGACCCTTCTTGAGGATAGCAAAGTCAAGTATTGATGCTGGGAGTGGTGAGATAAGCTTCGATATAAGTGGAACTCCCTACTCTTTCAAATTTCGCCCAAGGAGAGAAGAGTGTCATGCTATTGATGAAGTGAAGAGGTAGAAGACACCGAGGCACGTGGCATCGAGAGTGATTGGAGGGGATGTAAGGATAGGTCATCCGAGGTATATGAGCTATGAAGATAAGTGAACCTTGTAGTGTTGCAGTCTTCCACCCCGCACTGTGACACTAAGGATTGATTGCTCACGGGGAGGTCAAGCTCTTTGACCTCTAAACAACTAGAGCGCTCTTGGGAGGCAACCCAATTGTCAGGAGATTTAGAAGTTGTTTAGTGCTTGCGGAAGGGCAACTCGTATCATTTAGTTAATTAATGCTAGCCGGGAGGGCAACCCGGTGTTTTTAATTTGCTTTCTTGTAATAAAAACAATCTCCCGAATAAAAGAATTAGAAAAAGTGTGTGCTTAATTCTTGTGTGCTCCTGCGTTGTCTATTTATTTGTGCGAAACTATGTGTATATATATTGTAGACTAACAACACAAGAATAAAAGAAAAAGACCAAAAACAGGAAGGAACAGAGCTTGCACGATCGGCGCACTCATGCGCCGATCGACGCATTGATAACAAGTCAGGACAGAAGGCTGACGACACCAATAATGGAAGAGGAGCCAAAAGCCAACCAGCAAACCAATTTTCAGAAATAGAGCTATTTTCAAGATGAAGAGCGACATCTAGCGAAGAAGCGAGGGACCAGGAGAAAAAGTGGACACCGCACCGATCGGTGCGAGACATTGCGTCGATCGGCGCTGTCACCAGATGGGCCCCGCTTCATGCGCTAATGCTACAGGAACATTGGAAAGAGTGGATATTAGGTGAAAGAAATGAAACCAGATGCACTGATTCTTAGGAACAGGTATGATTTCTATGCAGGTTTCCAGTGCAGAGGAGACATGGAATTGAACAAAAGCTAAAAAAGAGACGGTGTGCCGACCGGCGCTAGCCAGAGCCGATCGGCCCAGTCAATCAAGACAACGGGATTCCATGCTGTTCCCCTGCCAGCCAACATGGTGTACCAGGAAAAGACGAAAAGGATGGAAACAATGAAAGGGAGGAGAATCAGGAACCAGAGCGGTCAAAGATTTGAAAATTTGAAATGTGTCGATCGATGCAGTGATCGCGCCGATCGGTGCAACCCCAAATGTTGGAAATTTTGGGCGGGTCCTTCTCCTGGAAGTTTCCCACACTATAAAAGGGAGGCCAGGCGCCCCCAGTTCGGCACACCATCCCGGTAATCTCTCCACCTTCCCCACTACCCACGATCTCGCACACGTTCCGCATTCCTCGTAGATGGATCATCTCCGCTCCTCCATTGGCAAGTTGGGCAAGAGGCTACGCCGGGGAAGCAGTTCCGGAGGCAGCGTGCAAGGACCGAAGGCCTACCGAGGGGGGGGGGTGAATCGGTAGCCGACCACGAATCCGAAAACTTTAGTTTTATGCCTCTCAAACCTAACAAATCGTTGCAACCTAAACAATTCGAGTAGGTCAAGACCCTACGTATGCTAGTGTTCATGATGCAAAGCAATGTGCGGAAGCTATTCACACTAGCATATGCAAGCCAAAAGTTACCATATCACTAGAGCACACAATTGCAGAATAATAAAGAGAGGGTCAAGGAATGCTCATGATTTTTTCCCGAGGACACTCTAACCTTAGATGTGCAAGGTAGCTCCTTGTTACTCTCACTAGCACTCTCAAGATATCGAATATCCTCTTCTAGTGCTCTCCTCTTTTCCTCTTGGACCTTACCAAATGCTCTCAGGTATTCCACTGGCCAAGAGAGGTCACAAAGACCCCAGCAACAAAGTAATATAGGCTCCCAACCTCAAACTAGCCGTTGCTCCACGAAACAGCCTCTCTGGACGTACTGACCGGACAGTCCGGTCACTGTCCAGACCAAATAGTCTGGTCTCCATCAGACGGCTCCTCCAGAGTCGTTGCTCTCTGTCCCCTGCTTCCTCCTATAGTGAACGAACTGTCCGATCACAGGACCGGACCGTCCGGTCCACTTTATCTCTCTAGTCCTGGAGCCTACGTGAAATGTACCTCTTCTATCGTCCCTGCACCTATATTGACCGGACCGTTCGGTCAATGGACCAAACCGTCCGGTATGTATAGACTTACCTGTCGATAGACTCCTACTTCTTCGCGCTAAGTCCCGAACAATCTCCACATAGTGACCATACAGTCCGGTCTCCTCTGACCCATCTATCCGGTCTCTATGTCCAAAAGCTAAAACTCATCATCCACGGTTGACTTGATTTCCCGACTTCTCCGAACAGCTCGTTGGCTTCTCCACTGTCACCTAGTGCCTGTGATTTCACCGAGCAACCTTGCACATCACCGACTAGACATGACCTAAGAGAATGACCTAGACCCCCTTGATAGTCAGGTTTTTCCTATGGATTCAAAGCCCTAACAACTACTCAAGTGTACCAAACACATGCACCATAGCTTGTACTCTGCTCTGATCCATCTTCGTCAACCCTTGGACTCCATCAAGTTCACAAGCCTCCATGCTTGCGGTCATTTTCATCAATCGCCATGGACACCATCATCCATATGATTTGCAATAGAGTTAAGAGATGATTCCTACATAGACAACACTCATGTAGATGTTAGCCCACAATTTCATAGTTGTCATCTATCACCAAAACATCCATACCACGAGGATCCAATCATCAATGGTCATGAAGCTTACACAGCGGCGAATCGAGCAGTGACTCCTCGGCTAGGGGGGGCTCCGGCGCTCGCGACGACATGTCAGTGGGTGGTGCATCCACTGGCTTGGCAGTGGCAACATATAAGATCCGCGCCCGCCACTCCATCTCTGGTGCGCCCCTTCCGACGGGGCGTGCTACGAGGAGCCAAACAGCGGGAAGCCGTGGGGTTCCCAGATCACCACCATCGCCGGCATTCATGCCACGCATGGTGGAGGAGGGCTTCACCCTCCTGAGCGCGGAGGAACAGCTGCACTACCTCGCGGTGAGGGGAAGGTTCGTCCCCAACTTCGACATGGACGAGACCTTCCTCACCACGATCGGCATGTGGGAGGACATAAGGAGGATGCTAGACAACCTCGGCTAGGTGGACTTCAACCATCTCCCCATGGACTTCAACATCGACTTTGTCACCGAGGTTGCCTCTACAATGAGGCTCGACTCCGACGACTAGGGCGGCTCTCGTTCATCGAAGAGATGAATCGTGGCAACATCCGTAACCCGACCATTCAAATCTTCCATTGGTGGTTGGCGGCACGCACATGCGACAAGGTTGACTCCAACAACATCACCAATGCGGACTTGCGGTGGCAATTCAACGCCATCGTGAGCCTGTCTCACTGCAACACTATGTCAGTGATGGTGCGGGGTTGGTTCGACAAGAGGGGCAAGAAGAGCAAGAAGTTAGCCTTTGGGGGCTATCTTTAACGCATGGCAGCCCACGTCTACGGCAATGACGGACCGGGAGGACATGAAGACAAGTGGGAGCTCGCAATAGAGATCGGCGAGAATATGAATCATGACAACATTGTCACAGGAAGTGTTCACGCCGGCTTCCATGTCGGCGGCACCAACATTAGGCTCCCGTGTACGGAGCTAGGAGTTTTTCTCCCTCGCAAGCTAGAGGGAGGAAATTGGCTTGAGGAAGGTCTCCTGGAGGGTGGCCGAGTTCTCAGGGACCACCGTGGGCAGATTCGACAACCGGCGACATCTATAGCAGTCGGCAGTGAGTGGAACTCATGGGGGTCACGCCAAGAGCCTCAGTAGTACCAGATAGGGTGGAGCAACACAGCGGGTGGTTCACAGCCCACTGCGCCGGTCGGCGCAGGCGGTGCACCGGTCGGCGCATCCTACTTCAGCACAAGCATTAACTATAGGTACCAAGGACAGGTACCTGTGGTGCCTCCGGTGCCCGGTGCAGACTTCTTCGTGCCCATGCAGGGGTACCTCGACAACAACATGCACCACATCGAGCATGTGGAGGACGCCACGTCCCAAAGGAGGAACAACCACGACGTGATGGTGGAGGAGTTCGAGCAACTCAAGCCGCGGTGCTATGGCTTTGATCAGCCACCGTCTCCACCTCTGCTTGATTAGACTGCCTAGGAGTGGGCATATGTATCGGTTTCCCGGTTTGCGTTTTCATTTATCTTTTGCAATCTATTTCTTTATTTGCTTATGTGTGTGTGAGCGGGTTGGGAAAGCTTGTATCGGGTGTGTTTATTTTCATGCAGGTGTGTTAGTAGTAGTTTTATTTTCATACAGGTGTGTTAGTAGTAGTTTTATTTTAATGCAAGTGTGTGCGAAAATCATCACCATGTATTTGAGTTTTGATCTTAATATAATGGTGGCGGTTATGCTCTTTTAGAAGAATTGAATTACCTATTCTTTCTTGAAAAGTGTTGATAAAGATCAAATAATGTTGAGCATTGAATAAAATTTCAAACTTACACTTAATGATTATTCAGCAAATATTTCTTATATGGAGCAATTCTGAATACCCTTGTGCTTCATTTGCATTGTCCGATTCGTGATGATAACTTAGTACCAATCTTTTTATAAATAAATTTTCATGTTGTGAACTTTGGAATTTATTGTTTCCAAGATCCTCACCTACCAATGCCATATTTTGAGCAATACTCATGAACCTTTGATATGAAGATAAACATTAAATTGATGGTTGAGTTCGGTTAGGATTTAATTCTTTTTGGTATGAACTTTACTAGGATGGCCAAATCCTTGTGCAAATTTCCAATTCTGCTGAGTATTCTATTTTAAAAACAAAGTCTTGTTGAGTATCATTCCTTGACCACATCCTATGTTTTTGGCTCTATTTGAACTTTGAATAAATTTTGAAGCCAGATGAATCAAATACCAACAAAAGCTGGTAAATTCAGGTTGAGAGCCGATCGGCGCCGTTTAGAACCGATCGGCGAAGCAGAGAGTATAAAAAAAATGCTCTGCTGATTGCTAAGGGACTAGCAACATTTTAAGTGTGGGGGGTGGTATATGACATGATTATTCTCGAAATTCTAATATAGCCATGAATCATTCCAACCATGTGCAATTTGATAATGGGAGTTCCTTTTTCTTCCAAGATCAAATTTTTGATGCACATGTCCACATATCCAAAGTGTGAGTCCTTTCCTAAATTTTCTTTGGCCATCTTGTTAAGTTTTTGTAATTCCAATAAAGAATAATCTCCTAGCTTTACAATATATTGTTGATTTATGTTTGCAATCCTTGAATTATCTCACCTAGCTACTCAAATAAGCCTTACATTAATATTATTTGATCAGTATGATGTAGTATATAGGTTGAGTGATTTGAAAGATGAGTTATTGCCTTGGATTATTTGGAAGATAGATTCTTTATGTTCACAACAATCTATTAAGTGAGTTACATGTGGGGAAAAGTTATAATTTGTGAGTTGGACACGATCTTTTGCTTTGGGGTGAAACTTTGAGCTTTATGCCCATATTTGAATTATTTTGCTGAATACCAATATGAAATACACTACAATAGAACAATGCTCAACATTTGCTAATTTAAGATATCTTTCATGATAAGAAGAGTATGTTCTTTGATTTCTCTCTTTTACTTTACTCGGGACGAGCAAAGGTTTAAGTGTGGGGGAACTGTTGGCACTTCCCAAGTGCCCCTTTTATATGTGAATATCACCCCAATTAGAGTATAATTGATACTAATTTAGGCCATTTACCTATGATATTACCTATATATTTGTATATGCGTTGTTTTAGAGCTTTATTGCAGAAACAGGTAAAATTGGCTATTAAAGTGATGCTGGACAAGACAGGAGTCCAGAACCGATCAAAAGAACTAAAGAAGCACTGTGCGCCGATCAACGCGGCTCATGAGCCGATCAGCACAAGGGTATTTTGGCAGACATAAGTGACCAAGGCCCATTTCGATGGAAGTTTATCTGATGTTTATGGAAGTTTATCTGTGCAAGACACCTGAAGATATTTGCTTAGAAGATTTATGGAACTTCAAGATCTCAACATGTGATACAAGACTTTATCTCGAAGGAAAAGGCCCACTTAGCAGCTGTGGAAGACAGAGGAACCGACTCGAAGCAGAAACCAGAGAGAACATGGCTTGCGCCGATCGGCGCAGGATTGCACCGATCGGCGCAACCGACTTATTTGCTAGAAATCGAGTCCTTCACGAGTAGAACCCCTATATATACTTGTAACCCCTAGCCACGATGAGAACCCCGGGGAGGAGGCAACAGAGGGACAACAGATTCTTGAGTTAGAGCCACCAGGGCTTGCCCCTTTAGAATAGATCTCTAGTTGAGTTTCAAGAACCATTGGTGTAAGAGTTGATCCGTCAAGGTAGGCCATCTCGATGGTAATGAATCTTAATCTATGTATCTCAAGGATGATTGAATATGTTGATGATGGTTTTGGTGATTTGTCTATCTTGATTCTACAATCATGCATGTGCTTATTCTCATTGCTTAGTTCTAGGCAAAGTAAGTTGATATTATCTTAATCGTGGTGATTAGGATAGTATTCAGACATTGTATTGATTATTGTTGCTTGATGATGCCGGTAGTGTGGTTTAGCGGTGACAGCACTAAACCTGTGCAGCATTATTGGATAGTTGAGTAGGGTAAGATACTCGCGTGATTAAGGGTTTCCTCTCGGTGGAGATAAATCGGGAGCCGCTCGGAAAGCATGATGATCTTATTCATTATAGGTTTTCATTGATCCATGTAATTATCCATTATGATGCTATTTAATTAGACTATCTGGTTACGATCTCGCTAGTAGATATCTGGCTACTCATCGAATAGTTTTAGCTTTGGCTTTAGCTTTGGCTTTGACTTGCACTCTAGTTCAACTTCGCTGGTGTACGAATCGGCTCAACACCTGCGCCGATCGGCTCAACAACTTAGATCCGCAACAGTGCCGATCGGCTCAACCCTGCATCAATCGGCGCAATGATAGAATTGTTGTCTGGTGCACCTTTGTGCTGGCCAGTCTCCCGTTCATACAACCTAAACTTGACAGTAGCCTTGATTAGATCTTTTACTGTTAACTTTGTTTAATTATCCCTAAGGTCTCAGTGGTTCGATAATACCTTGGAATACTCTAAGGGAAAACGTGCTACAACTGTACACCGTCCTCTTGCGGTATATAAGTGGGTGCGTAGTAAGGACCAACAACAGCCCACGAGGACGAATGCAATCCCAGGAAAGCTAAGTCTAAACACCACGTCTAAACATAGACTTTCATACCAGTTCTAGAATTGGTAAACATAACAAGACAATGCTGCGAAGCAATAAGAATTTATACACGAGGATCCCACAGAATAAAAGGATAGAAATACTCAGTTTATTACTTGGGCAATAGTTCTACTACATGTTACCCGGCCCCGAAGACGAGGGAGATTACTCACGCAGGAGCTTCATCCCCGAGGCACAAGTTGAAGGAGCCAGCATCCTGAACTCCTCCTCCTACACCTCTACTCTTCTACTTGGGTGAAACTTGGGACTAATGCTTATTTCTTCTGAAATCCTTCACTCCCCCTTGTGGCAATGGGCAGGCATGTATTTATAGGTGATGGAGAGTCGGTGGGCAAAAGTCGGTCCGCCGGGCGGCCACGTGTGCCGGGCGGCCAGGTATGCCGGGCGACATGCTCGACCGAGCGGCAGCCCAGGATGGGCAGCCCTTGGATTATGTCATTTTCCTGACCGACTTCCCCCGGATGGCTCAGATTTTACCCCAATATCGAGTGTTGGGTTGGTGGCCACCGAATTCTTCACTTGAAGGTGGTAGGCATATTGGGCTGAGTGGGTCGGCCACCCTGAGGGACTAAACCCAGGCCGAGCGGCATGTCACGCCGGGCGGCGGCCCGTGTCGGGTGCCGGCCCCCTTTGGGTCGCCTCGTGACTTCTCCCAGTTAGGCCACTTATGGACCTCTTTTCCTTAGCCATATTTCATTACTTTTGGTCCGGGAGGAGAAAACAGCTTCATGGTGGAGTGTTTTGTAGAATCGGCCGGGTCGGATGATCAGCCTGATGACAACTCTGTTTTGACTAGCCGGGTGGCTGATTTCAACCTTATATGACCCTGTCGGCCGGGTTCTGATTTCAGCCATCATGACCCTGCCCCGGTCCTAATTTCAGCCTCATACGACACTGTCGGCTAGTGGAAAATGGTTGATTCACAGTCGGCCGATAGGGCGTTTCTTCATGTTTTTGCATATTTTTGGCCCTTTTGACCTTGCTAGCACATATCTCACCAAAACTCGTGGAACTCGTTAGTTCTATTAAGGATCATGGTTCTTTCCAAGAGTTTCATGCTTTTCAAAGTTTATTTGGTAGGCTTAAAAGGGAAATAAAGACTACCAACATGGCCAGTAGTTATGATTTTAAATTATGAAATCTATATTGTTTGATCAAACTACTGACCTAAGCCCTCAGTATTCAAACATTGTTATGCACTGGTGTTGCATCAATGTTGTCCTCAGTGTTCCTAGCTTCACGTTCAGTTGTATTGCAGCTTATTACATTATTCATCGCTTCATTGGTCTCCTCTGCAATTATGCCCTCAATGGTCCCTAATGCAATGTTGGTTTCATTGGTAGCAACCAGCAAATTACAAAACAGAGAACAAATTATGTAATTTTACAAATTTTAAAGTAGCCGAGATTTCGACTATAATCTATGTGGGCAATTTCAAAAACTTTCACAAGCATTACGAATCTTTAATTGGCAACAGAGCTTGGCAGTGGCGGAGCTAGACCCAAGCTCTAGGTTGGGCCAAATGCTATCGGGCTGGTTTGGCTTGGCCAAAGAAAAAAATGCCCAAAATAGATGCAAAAAAACAGATGTATCTTTCGGATCTGAGGATGGGCATGAGAGTGTTAATTACCTCCAGATTGCAGTTTTGTGGAAACATTGCTGGAAACTCTTGCAACAACTTTTCTCGAAGTTTGGCCATGAGTCACTCCTCCTCTTCCTTATCGGCAGCTTGCTTTGCAAGAAGCGGTTTTAGTTGCTCAAGCTCATGAGCTTGTTCTTGGACTCTTTCTTTAAGCAGTTGCTTTTTATTAAGATTACGCATGTAACCTTGGCCACGTAACCTGCTTGAATTGGCATCGGTTGTTTCCATGCATGATTGGTGGAGAATAAGGCCCTCTTTACCACATGCAGATGGGTTACTTCTTGCTTCATCACAACCCAATTCAGATGATTCAGCCATATGCCATCTCCTGGCTGCATTAATCTAAGGAAAAGAAACAAATGTATCTGATCAATGTACGTAATGTTGAGACAAAAAGTAAATTAGTTCACAAAGATTATAGCACTCACATAAATACTTTCAGATGTCTCATTTGACCATTGTCCATGCTTCGTGTGAGTAACCTTAAAGAGTTCCATAGGGCCCGGCTCAGCACCAGTTTCTATATCTCTCTACAAATGCAAGCGTACACATCACTAATATGTCAGATTAATGTGTTACAAGCAGAGAACAGTCATGACAATGTTTAACATTTCCCAACTACACTGAGAGAAAGGCTTCAAACCCATCACATGCATATTTTTCATTTCCTTATGATTCATAGAGTTCTGGCTGCTGATCTTCTACGGAAAGTTAACAATTATAGTTACGAAACTTAAACTACCACTACAAAACATAGAAGGTCAGTACTTTTCAATAGTTCAATATGCAGATGGTACGCTCCTAATAACGAACAATATAGCACACTTTCATCCCTGCCTGCTTGGGACATGCATGGTTACAAGGCCAAAAATCCAAGGTAGTTTGGGAATCAAGAAATTAGCAACATAGAATAATACGCTCCTAGTAATGGAAGCCTCCCAAGATGACAGCTCTGAAAGCCCTACTACACATATTTTCTGAATTAACTGACTTTAGCACTATTAGAAAAAAAAATATTGATATGCTTTATTTATAAGATAGATACATTTATTTCATCTTTATAGTAATATAGAAACATTTTCAAAAAGCGTGTTGAAGGCGTCTCCGCATGTGCCGTGTCAAAAACTTGTAGAGGTGAATTTTAAAAGCAGGTCTAAGTTATAAAACATGTTTGATGGAGATGATATATACATATTTTCATATCTACATACGCTTTTCTATTACATGTCTATTATTTTAGACATGTTTTTGACGTGTTAATAAATTGAGACATAGCTTGATTGATTCATTTCTATTACGTATCTACTAATATAGAGACGTTGTATATAATATTTTAAAATATTATTCTTTATCACCTCTTTGTTTCTGACAACCTAGTCTAACCATCTCATCCTATCGCATTGACACATTTTTAAAATCGTGTTAAAAAGTGTCTTTAAATCTTGATGTAAATGAAAAGTCTAGGTCTCTGGCCTTGGATTAGTGATGCATTTTGGTGATAGATGATAATAGTTGTTGGAACTAACCTTTTATATGAGTTTGTGAGCTTACATCATAGGTTATGTTCCGGCATCAAGCAAAAAGATCAAGTTATGACATCAAACCGTTTATAACAAGTGTTGAGGATCAACATGGACAAGATTGTAGATTGATGACAATATGGTTGACTCATTAAGTTATTTGATGGAGATGCTTGATAAAGGGTAATAGTGATCAATGTGTTGATGAAGGTGTCGGTAGACATAATCAACACCTATGGTTGAAGCTAGAAACACATCATAGAACACGATTGAATATCAATAGTTGATGGTGTCAACATGGTGATGTGTCAATAACTAAAGTAGAGATTATTGGCCAATTACTTGAAGCAAAGTGACCATTAAGACAAGCAGAAAATAAAGACACTTGAGAAAATAAATATATCAACTTAATTATTGAAATGATATTGAGCATGTTGATGATGATTGATACAAAGTAGCATTACATGTAAAGGCAGTGAAGGTTAAGTAAGACTTGGCTGCGACGGACCATGTGCAAGGGTGAAGGGCAAGCAAGAGGCTTGGCACCGAAGAACCAAAGGCAATGGTGAAGATTAAGTGTAGGCTTAGCGCAATGAACCGCGCAAGATTATATGAAGCTATGGATTATCCACATCACTCATTTGAAGAATGGTAGAATTGTGAAATACAAGAAGATGGTATTCATGGGTTTACTCATGTCAAGTGAAATTGAAAGTAAGAGCAATGATTGAATTTCATATGTTGAAGAACGTCAAGTGGGATGAACAAATGGAAGTGGTCACATACACTTCATGAGTTGATGAACATCAATCCCAAAATATCATGTGGGCATGCTCAAGGAAATGGAAAGATTGCAGTTGCACTTTTTGAGTTGATGAACATCAAATCAAAAATCTCAAGTGGACATGCTCAAGGCAAAGGTATAATAATGTTGGTCATATATGATTATCAATGGTTTATCAACAACTAAATGTCCAAATGGTGAAATGCTCATGCGTTGGCAACCCCCAAATGGTTGAAAGAGACACGGCTATTTGGACCTCCTCAACGGAGACGTAGGATTCTTGAAAAATCTGAACTTCAGGAAACAAATCATCACGTCTCATATTTGGTTTGCAAGTTCTTTACCTTGTTCTTCATATTTGTGATTGATTTGCTTACACAGAATTATTCTATCATTATACTTGTTGTTGGTTCAATTCATTCGGTGTATTTGCTCATATATATGTCTAGAACAACTTGGTAGGAGCCGATTTATATATAGATTGCTTAAAGCGTGTTTTTATACACCTTCTCAAAATAGTATCCGGACTAAGATGCCAACCGTAGCAGACTAAGACGGCTCCTGTTTGAACTTATCTATTTTATCCGGTGCAAATTTTTTTTAATTGCCTATTCACGCCCCCCCCCCCCTCTAGGCGACATTAAGGTCCTTTCAATTGGTATCAGAGCCTAATCTCTTAATTAGGCTTAATCGCTTGGAGAAATAATGTCATGAGATGAACTGGATCATAATATTTATGATTGCTCAAATGATTTTCTTTCTTGTATATCATATCCTTCTTGTGAAGTCCCTTATTTTAATGGCACAAATTATGCTTATTGGAAAACTGAAATGGTTTCATATTTTTGTGCTATGAGTCCTAAAATATGGTGGATTGTGGATATAGGATTTTCTCATGCATTAGATGATGTTCCACAAACACAAGCACAAGAAAAATGTCTATATCTTGAGGCACATGCATATAAAACTTTATTTAGTGCTTTGAGTGCAGAGGTTTCCAATGAAATTACACCTTTGAGAGTGCTCATGTTGGATTGAACTTCAAGAAAAATATGAAGACTCCAACACTAGAAGTGATGATGCTTGCCTTGACAAATTGGTGAACAAAGATGATTGCTCTACATCAAATACTCATGAAATTAATGATCATTCTTCAACAAGTGTCCCTATTGATGAACCACCAACTCCATCAACATAACCTCATTGCCTTGTGGCCAAAGGTAACACGAAACACAAAATTGATAGTGATGATGATGATAGTGATAGTGATGATGAAGAAGATGATCATGAGTACACATATAATGAGCTTGTGGAATTGTTAAATGGAATGAGAAAATATGTGGAGCAAGAGAAATATAAAATGAGTAAATTAAAGGAGGAAAATTCTTCTTTGAAGAACTTGTTAGAGGAGCTAAAACATTCTCATAAGGATCTTAGTGAAACTCATGAGAAGCTCAAAGACACTTATGACTCTCTTATTTCTAATACTTTAGAAAATACCAAAGTGGACATAGGCATTACATGTGATTTAATTGATGAGTCCACTTCTTGTTATGTATTATGTGATAACCCTTGTTGCTCCCAAGCAAATATTTCCCCAAGCACTACATGTGACTTGGATTGTGTAGGTGATCATGAAAAGCACAAGGGTCATGAACTTGAAGCAAACTCTAACAAGATGAGCAAGTCCATCAAGAGCAATAACATGGGACAAAATCTAAAGAAGAACATCATTCACATTATTTGTTTCAAGTGCAAAAAGAAGGGTCATCATGTTAGGGATTGCTCATTAAAGAAGGAATTAAAAGATATGATCAAGAATGAAAAAGAAAAGAAGTTGACCCATGTCAAGTGCTTCAAATGCTTAAACATGGGACACTATGCTTCAATGTGTTTGAACAAGGTTCATGACAAGCCCACACTTCCAAAGAAGAAAACAAGAAAAATCAAGAGGAAGTGTTATTGTTGCAATGAGAAGGGTCATGAAATTGTTTCATGCCCTCATAAGAAGAATGAAGAAATTATGTCACCCAAGAAGGAGCTCACCGCCACGGAAGCAAACAAGGAGCAAGATGAGAAGATGTCTTGCAAGTACAAGAACCGAATTAGCTACACATGTTAGAACAAAGGACATATAGGCAATAATTGTCCTATGGGTAACAATCCTAAGCCTATTCCTTTTAATGATCATTATTTTCTTAAAAAGACTAGAAGTGGTACTATTATTGCTAAGGACATGTATTTACATTAAAAGTATCTAGTCTCTAGCCTTGTGTAGGCTTTTATTGTTCTTGCATATCTTATGTTGCTTGGATGCTTCATTTGTATCAATTTGAGATAAGATATGGTTAACATGCATTTGGGGAGCACTATATCATTCAATATGTATTGTACCACCAAAATGCAAATAAATTTATTTTGATGCTATAATAGTTTTCAAAATAGCATTTTGACAAATAACCCAAAACTTTAGAAAACCTATTGCAAAAATTGTTGTCCTTCAAACCTATCTTTATATGTTACAAAATCTTCCTTTATGATAAAAATGTTTGTGGACCCAAAATATGGATTTTAGGATCTTGTATTTGATTTAAAAGCTTTATTTTCATCAAATCATTTTAAGAAGGATTTTGAAAATGAATATCTTTGCAACCCTTGAGAGTTATCATTATTGATCTTTTTGATGTTCAAAATGTTTTCTTATGACTAACGGTTTGAAATGTACTTGGTTTGAAAAGTCACCAAAAACCTTCGTAATCTTATTTTTTCCTATTTTAGCATCAAGTGAGTCTTGCCACTAGAACCACATATTTTGTATATATAGGTTCGAGGCATTTGTAACTCATACAAGAAAGTTCAATTCAAATGAGTCATTTTTGGCTAAATTTGCCTCTTTGGATTTTTGGTCAACATATGAGCATCTATTGTAAAATGTTTGAGGTTATGAGAAACTCATGCTCCTTTTGTTGTTATCCATAAAAGATTTAGTTGACAACTTCGATTTGTTTGAAAAAGAGCATAAGGAGCTTAATTGTTTGTCTATGAGCAACCTTGCAAAGAAAATATTATTGTTAAGACTAACAATGCAAGGTAATTGAGAATTGCAAGCATGGATAGAAGAGGTCAAGGACCCAAACAAAAGAAATGGTAAGTAATGTCAAACCTCTTCAAGATATTGGTAGACATGGGCATGAGCTTGAGCCGATGGTTTTGGGATGCTCAAGGCAAGATGGTGGGTCTACCGAGAAGAAGCTTGTGGAGGGAGCAAATATGACTTTTTTATTTATCATGAAGATGAGAAAGTCCTATTAGTACAAACTCATGATGACGGGATGACAATGAAAAGTAAATCTACTCATTCCGGTCTTGTATAAAAAATTTGGAATCGTTGGATTGGTTCAACATTATATCATCTATGCTGTTGAGTTGGTATTCGTGGAGAAATAAAAAAGTTGGTATATATTATTGATGGTCCTCACAAAAAGAGAAGCAAGCCTTCTAGTTACAACACATTTGAGGTAATCATACTCATATGCAAATATCTCCTTGTTAATAGAAATGTAGAGTGACTTGATTTCACTTATATACATATTAATGTTGCTCTATATTACAATTTCTTGGCACTAGTACTTGATTTATAAGAGAATGCTCCTTTGTGATACTAGATGCCAAATTTATATGATCATGCTTGTTTTGTTTCATTCTTATCATTATCCTATATGCAGGCATTTGCTCATGCAGAACAATAGAAATTCACAAGGGCTATAGTGTATTCTCATATGGTAGATTGCTATGTGTCTTGTTATATTTCTTGAACAATCTACATGTGCTTTCGTTTCATATTGCTTAAGGCAAGTTGTTTTTTTATTATTATATTTCTTTTGCCATAACCAAAATCATATGTTATGTTCCCCTCGGGTTGTTATGATTATGTGCATAATTGCAAGAAGTAATAATCACTTGTATGCATATTGTTAGGGGGAGCCTATACCATGTTTTTGGTACAAGAGTCTAACACATCTATCAAGTTTCTTGGTAGTTGTCTTGTTTTCTCTCCTTGTCTTAGGAAATGTGCCTTTGTGGTGGATGATTATCAAGGAAAGAAAATGTACAAAATAAAATGAAAATAAACAAGTGTGAAGGAAATATATTCTCAAAAAGCATAATATGAAGGTGATTGCCTATGAGATCAATAAAGCAAGCCATGAATCATGACTTGAGTTCAACTTTATTTGAATGTCCACGGACATTATGGACATATTGAATGGCTTCAAGAAAATATTGAGGATCTCATCAAGAGTCTATGTGACTCGAGAGGATTTGGAGAATTAACTCATAGATGGAGAAAAAGTAATGTTGGAAGTGAAACTAATTTTTCAAGGATCAATCATATGGTATTTCTTGATCATACTATACCCAAATCCTCCTCTTGAATATCAAATAAACCTGATTTAATTTCATGCATGTCACAACCCCCTTGGACCGAAGTTTCCGAGGTGCTGATTAAGCAGACACAAGATAATACAACAACCGACCAAGTATAAAATACGTAGAAAGAGTGATATTTATTAGACATCAGAGTTTAGTACTTAAGTGCAGCGGAAAATATTACAAGATCAGGTTTGAAAATAGCGGAAGATAGCGTGATTAAACGTCTACAATTTACAACTCGATGATAATAGCAAGTGTGATAAATCCAAGCCCATACGGATTATCACCTAGCATCACACAACAACAGCGGCTACTCACCAATGGGTAGACCATCCCTCAGGAATAGACATATCCCAAGGAAGAACCCCCATAGGTAACTCATATGCATCAGTGTTATTACCTGAAATAAATAAAACAACAACATGGCAAAGCCTGAGCTACTAAGCTCAGCAAGTCTTACCCGACAAGTATTAAACCTAGACATGCATAGGCTCAGAGATGGATAAAATTAAATTTAGTGAACATTCTAGTGACTATATGATGTGGACAAGGGTTCCCGATCTTCTGATAGGTTCTGATAATCTTGATTAAGGCGGAGGCGATACACAAATCGATCCGGCTTCCGAACGACACGTTCTGAACCCCGCAATCGCAGCACAACGTCTCCTCTGGTTATCAACTGTTCAAGAACGATTGACCTCGCCGAGAAGGCTTATCCTTACCTGCAAATCAAGAACACAAGCAAGAACAAAGAAGTATGCAACCAAATTTGTAAGTATACGATGAATCTTACAAGTTGGGGTCTCACAAACCGATCAAACGGCAAAACTGTTATCAATAGAATAATCTAAGCAAAACCCAAACCCTAATGAAGAGGCGGCGGCTGTATATGAGGACCCTAGGGTCGTGCAAGACCCCCTGGACATAGCCCGATGTGGGCTCAACTCGATACATGGCCCAAAGACCGATTACGGTGTCGTAGCACCAGGACAGATTCTGGAAGTTTAATTGTTTTGACGATTGCCGATGGCTCGGAACGAATTTTGACATGGGATCAGTTGGGTTGGAAAGTTCTTTTCCTTATCTTTCCAAGCATATATAGAACGTCCAAATCCGAGTCCGTATGCATCCTGGGCATCCGTTTTAGTGCAGACTAGTCCTGCTCTCTGAAACAGACTCGAAGTCGGTTTTGATTGGGCCTCCACCTTGGCTTGGACATCCTTGCTGGCCCATCACGCCCCCAATCACCTCCCCAGCTATTTCATCATCATCTCTATGATTCCTAACAATAATTAATTCATTAGGTAGCAATCTATTCTCAAAACCACATAAGCAAAACATTAGAAATGAACTCACATGTAAATTCAGGTGATGCGTATGAACTTTCATCCTATTTGGAGGAGTGTTGTGTATATCCATATGTGTGATGTCCTCATCATTCTCCCCTTTTTGAATCAGAGTCGTCCTCGACTCGAACTCATCTCTTCCACCCATGTATGGTCTCAAATCTGAAATATTCATTGTGAAACTATTCCCAAACTTGGGATGCAAGTCATATTTATATGCATTATGAAATTTGTTATTACAATGTGAAACTACAGTAGAAGGCATGTCACACAACTGAACAACATCTTTGAAAATTTGGCCAGCGGTATGAACATCATCCTCACTCTTATGACGAGTTAGAAAATGTGTGAGCTTAGAAACACTAGAAAAACTTGACATAACATGACAATTGTTATTGCAGTTTTCTAGTGTCTCATTGAGTTGCCCAACACAAGGAGGTTTCAATATTGAAGAAATATAAACTCTATGCATCATAAACAAACCTCTATGATCATAATAGCCAATAGCATGAAAATTATTTCTTGTCAATAAAGGAAATTCAGTTTGAGAAAAGATTTTCTTCTCAACGGCATTTAGATCACAAAGAACATCAAATTCAATATAACCCAAAGTATTTAGAGAAGTCAACAATTTCTGCTCATCTTTTTCACAAGTAACTAAAATTTTAGCACTATTGTGTGAATCATAAGCAAAAGCATCAAGCTCATTCATTTGTTGTGGCAAAGGTATAACTGAAGCATTGGCACACAACTCCTCTTTATCACAAGGACCAACAGATAAATCAACTTGTAACAAAGGAACATCATCATAAGGTTCCAATATAGCAAGATTATTGGAACAATTCATCACATCAAGAAAGCTTTTACCTGAAGCAACAACCTGTTCTTTACCTTATCCACTATCATCTTCTTTATGTAGATGTTGAAATGTATTAGTTGCAACAAGAGGCAAAGAAATATGTTCATCCTCTAGTAATTCAGATTTTGATGGAAGTGTTGCAATATTTGAAATAGCCCATTCTATCCTAAATGGTTCATTCTTTCTTCTCTCAAATCTTTGTTGATCCTCTTCTAAAATTTCAGTAGCAGTCATAGGTTTAAGAGTAACCCTTCTACCATTGTATTTAAATGAGTAGCTATTAGCAATGGCATTGTGTGAAATATTATTTGTAGAAATCCAAGGTTTACCTAATAACAAATGACATGCTTGCATAGGTACTATATCAAATTCTGCACTATCCTTGTAAGAACCAATAAAAAATTCAATGCATGCAATTTGATCTACCTTTATCTTATCACAAGAATTTACCCATTGGATGTAGTATGGACATGGGTGTGGCTGTGTGGTCAAGCCAAGCTTCTCGACCAACTCCAAGCTTGCGATGTTGTGGCTACTCTCTCCATCAATGATGACACGGCAATGTTGATCCTTCACAATAAAGTGAGTCTGGAATAAATTGTTCAATTGATTTCGCTCTACCTTTTCCATTTGAGAACTGAACACTCATTGTGCTACAACACTCTTATCATCATAAGATGCCATTAATTTATTCCCATGAGTATTGGAACCTGTCATTGTTAGTAGCAAACAAGAAAACACACAAGAGTATATTTTCCTATCACTACTGTGTAATAACGGTGGAAACTCTCAACAGGAAAATAGAAGCATCTCACCAAGCCCTTACAAAGTTCTTAATTATAGCAAGCAAAGGATACCTTGGAGAGTGTGAACTGACGATTGCGAGAGTCAAAAATTTGTGCTTGTTCATAAGGTTATATATGGAGCTTGGATAGGCAATATTAGGTAGCAAGGATTAGCAAAATTTCAATTCAGAAATTACAAAACTGAATAATAGTCCCAAGCTAGTCTATGTCACCGGCCTAAACTTGTCTCGGACCTAGTTCAAGAAAGCAAGCAAATGACTTAACAAAGGACGCAAAGGCTACAAGCAATTCTGAATTTTTATCTTTTCCTTTTTTTTGTGCGGCTTTTTCTCTTGTGCACTTTGCCTATTTCTTTTCTTTTATTTTCTTGTGAATCAAAACTGCAGCAAGATCTTAGTGCTAGAAAGCGAAAGGAAAAAATTATAGCTCAAGGGAAAATTATGATCTCAATATGATGGGCACAAAGATAGATAATATATTGTTCCAAAACTCTCAATGTGTCACATGAACAAGCACTTTTCTCTCTTTCTTTTGACACAAAAAGTAGAAGGCTAGATGTTAAATAAGTATTTGGTGCATATAATTCTAGCAATATTATTCTCTCAACGTGTGCAACAAACTGATTTTTTTCTCTTGATTGTCTATGACAAGGACATGAACGACTCAAACAAGACCAAAGAACAAGCACTAGGCCAGCAACACAATGACCTTGTAGGGACTGAAATTCCGAGAAACAAACTAAACTGAAAATTACAGGGCACAAGGGGGGGTGTAGGACAGCGGAAACACGACGAACAAATATTTTTGTAGGGTAAATTTCTGGACTCTAGGATTGAACAAAATAACAAGGATAAGGGCGAACCTAATGGTGTACCTAAAGCTCTGATTACCACTTGATGTGGACAAGGGTTCCCGATCTTCCGATAGGTTCTAATAATCTTGATTAAGGCGGAGGCGATACACAAATCGATCCGGCTTCCGAACGACACATTCTGAACCCCGCAATCATAGCATAACGTCTCCTCTGGTTATCTACCGTTCAAGAACGATTGACCTTGCCGAGAAAGCTTATCCTTACCTGCAAATCAAGAACACAAGCTAGAACAAAGAAGTATGCAACCAAATTTGTAAGTATACGATGAATCTCACAAGTTGGGGTCTCACAAACCGATCAAACGGCAAAACTGTTATCAACAGAATAATCTAAGCAAAACCCAAACCCTAATGAAGAGGCGGCGGCTGTATATGAGGACCCTAGGGTCGTGCAAGACCCCCTGGACGCAGCCTGAAGTGGGCTCAACTCGATACATGGCCCAAAGACCGATTACGGTGTCGTAGCACTAGGACAGATTCTGGAAGTCTACTTGTTTTGACGATTGCTGATGGCTCGGGACGAATTTTGACATGGGACCAGTTGGGTTGGAAAGTTCTTTTCGTTATATTTCCAAGCATATATAGAACATCCAAATCTGAGTCCGTATGCATCCTGGGAATCCGTTTTAGTGCAGACTGGTCCTGCGCTCCGAAACATACTCGAAGTCGGTTTTGATTGGGCCTCCACCTTGGCTTGGACGTCCTTGCTAGCCCATCATGCCCCCAATCACCTCCCCAGCTATTTCATCATCATCTCCATGATTCCTAACAACAATTAATTCATTAGGTAGCAATCTATTCTCAAAACCACATAAACAAAATATTAGAAATGAACTCACATGTAAATTCAGGTGATGTACATGAACTTTCATCCTATTTGGAGGAGTGTTGTGTATATCCATATGTGTGATGTCCTCATCACTATAACAATATAATGTAACTTGCATATAAATAAAATAAGTTCAACAAGCAATCTGAAATTTCAATTAAGTAAAAAAAAATTTCAGTTCAGATTCACTAAAACACAATATTCTTCATTCAACCATTTCATTAATTATTATTAGTGAGGTTCTTCAACTACGATGTGATGCAGTGAACAAGCGGTACTCATTACTGCAAGGGACAGTGATTGCAATCGTTTTACACCAGCTGGGAAAACCCGATGTACATAGCATACGCATCAATTAAGAACACGTATGACAACTTTTCGCAAAGTCATAATACAAGCTGATCCGGGTCGAAAAGCCCGAGTGGGCAGCCATTTCATGGTAACGTCGGGAATTTGTCCAATCCTACTGGATCACACGACCAAGCATTTGGTTGCCGTCCAACATAAATATGACAATGTTACATCAGTTTACTAGTTCCCATATACTAGCATGCATTCGGTACTGTTCAATACTTGCTCAACAGGGCCGACAATGAACAGGTCCTAGGTCGACACAGACAGGGGTATAGCCTTGCAAACCATGTCCTTTAAAGGCACATGATCTTTGCCCTTTCACCTACGAGGCCTGTCCATGTCTCAAATTTTAGTTGTTGACATAAACGGACTGCCACCTTGCGAGACAAAAACCATAACAGGTCCTTTGCCTTCGCCGTTTCCATTACAGACCCGTTTAGTCCAAATTTTATCATTCTTACTTGACAATGTGACTATCATCATGTCACTAATATTTCAAGTACCATAACAGTGTCCATCCTATAACTAAGCATAATAATTTCTCTATTAACTACATGTACCTATACCATGTTTAAAATAATATAGGATATTTCCAGAAAATGCAGGTAGGGTTTCATCCAAATCCTAAACTTAATGCACAAACAACCTATACACATCTAACAATTTAATTACTAGAATTTAATCAAATTAATACACAGGAATGTTCTGGGGCTTGCCTTGAGCTACAACCATGGAGTTAGTATTGATGTTAGGATCTTCTTGTATAGAGAAATCTGAAGATTCCTTCTGAAAATCCTCATTACTGCGAGGGACAGCGATTGCAATTGTTTTACACCAGCTGGGAAAACCTGAAGTACACGGCATACGCATCAATTAAGAACACGTATGACAACTTTTTGCAAAGTCATAATACAAGCTGATCCGGGTCCAAAGGCCCGAATGGGCAGCCATTTCGTGGTAACGTCGGGAATCTGTCCAATCCTACCGGATCACACGACCAAGCGTTTGGTTGCCGTCCAACATGAATATGACAATGCTACATCAGTTTACTAGTTCCCATATACTAGCATGCATTCGGTACTGTTCAGTACTTGCTCAACAGGGCCGACAACGAACGTGTCCTAGGTCAACACAGACAGTGATGTGGACAAGGGTTCCCGATCTTCCGAAAGGTTCTGGTAAACTTGATTATGGCGGAGGCAATACACAAATTAATCCAGCTTCCGAACGACACTTTCTGAACCCCGCAATCGCAGCACAACGTCTCCTCTAGTTATCAACCGTTCAAGAATGATTGACCTCACCGAGAAGGCTTATCCTTGCCTGCAAATCAAGAACACAAGCAAGAATAAAGAACAATGCAACCAAATTTGCAAGTATACGATGAATCTCATAAGTTGGGGTCTCACAAACCGATCAAACGGCGAAACTATTCTTAACAGAATAATCTAAGCAAAACCCAAACCCTAATGAAGAGGAGGCAGCTGTATATGAGGACCCTAGGGTCATGCACCACACCCTGGTCGCAGCCCTAAGTGGGCTCAACTCGTTACATGGCCTAAAGACCGATTACGGTGTCACAGCACCAGGATAGATTCTTGACATCGATTTGTTTTGATGATTGGGGACCGGTTGGGTTGGAAAGATCTTTTCGTTATCTTTCTAGGCATATGTAGAACATCCAAATCTGAGTCCATATGCGTCTTGGGTGTCCGTTTTAGTGCAGACCGGTCCTGGGCCTCTAAACAGAATCGAAGTCGGTTTTGGATTGGGCCTCCACCTTGGCTTGGACGTCCTTGCTGGCCCATCATGCCTCCAATCACCTCCCTAGCTATATCATCATCATCTCTACGGTTCCTAACAATAATTAAATCATTAGGTAGCAATATATTCTCAAAACCACATAAACAAAAACATTAGAAACGAGCTCACCTGTAAATTTAGGTGATGCGCGTGAACATTCATCTTAGTTGGAGGAGTGTTGTGTGTATCCATAGGTGTCATGTTCTCATCAGATAGGGGTACAGCCTTGCAAGTCATGTCCTTTAAAGGCACATGATCTTTGCCCTTTCACCTACGGGGCCTGTCCATGTCTCAAATTTTAGTTGTTGACATAAACGGACTACCACCTTGCGAGAAAAAAACCATAACAGGTCCTTTGCCTTCGCCCTTCTCAATACAGATCCGTTTAGTCCAAACTTTATCATTCTTACTTCACAATGTGACTATCATCATGTTACTAATATTTCAAGTACCATAACAATGTCCATCCTACAACTAAGCATAATAATTTCTCTATTAACTACTTGGACCTGTATATCATGTCTAAAATAATATAGGATATTTCCAGGAAATGCAGGTGGGGTTTCATCCAACTCCTAAATTTAATGCACAAACAACCTATGCACATCTAACAATTTAATTACTGGAATTTAATCAAATTAATACACGGGAATGTTCCGGGGCTTGCCCTGAGCTACAACCACGGAGTTAGTAATGATGTTAGGATCTTCTTGTGTAGAGAAATCTGATGATTCCTTCTGAAAATCCTCCTTGGTAGAATTAATGTTTCCTATAACAATACCGATATGTCAATATGGAGAATGCATAGAAAATGCAACAAAATGCCCTGAGCATTTATTAACAGAATTTCATTTCAACAAGAGTTGGAACATCAAGAGGACTCCCATCTCTTTCCATAAACTATTTACATGCTCCAAAATTCCAAAGGAGTAATACACTATGAATTTTGAAAATCAGGACAGATTGGTTTGAAGTGAACAAATTAGTTTTGGTTTGGACAGATTGGTTGCAAGCTTTACAAGTTACTTTGCTCAAATTTTAAACACACAATTGAGAAGGTGAATCAGAGGTAAGATCAAATTTTTAGTTCACCTGATTAAATGCAAATGCCATGAATGCAAGTAAATTTTGATCCTAACCGTTCCTCACTCAAAAGAAAATATATAGACATATATACCGACATATTGCAGTAGTCGTAATTTTTGGTGACGACCCGTACTCACGAGCAAACATTCTAAGTTTTCGACACACACACACACTCTAACGTGGTTAGTGTACCTGCAAGAGATCATTTCAGAAACATTTCATCAAATTCAAAAAAAACTACGAAAATAAGCAGTTTACATACTACTTGGCAACGGTTCATGGAACGAACCGCCTTGAGAAGCCACGGTCCTCGCAAGCGGACCCATGCTCATAAACCTACCATGATGAGCATCGTCTACAAAAAACATTGGCACGGTTTATGGAAGAAACCGTCTCACGAAACCACAGCCCTCGTGAGCGAACTCTACGCTCCAACACTTGTTCAAGAAGCCAAAAAGAAAATATGTTGCCAACGATTCATGGAAAAGAATCATCTCGCAAAACCACAGTCCTTGCGAGTGGACTATAAATGTCTAATAGAAATACAAATAGCAAACCAACTCAAACATAACCCGTTAGCTTGTCACCATTCGAACCTTTACTAAATAGTTGGGCATATACTAATGTATCCTCACTGTATACATCATATTTTCAAAATATGTCTAAATTATTGTATTATCCCGGAACATGGCTCTGGTACCAGCTGTCACAACCCCCTTGGACCGAAGTTCCCGAGGTGCATATTAAGTAGACACAAGATAATATAACAACCGACCAAGTATAAAATATATAGAAAGAGTGATATTTATTATACATTAGAGTTTAGTACTTAAGTGCAGCGGAAAATATTATAAGATCAGGTTTGAAAACAATGGAAGATAGTGTGATTGAACGTCTACAATTTACAACTCGACGATAATAGCAAGTGTGATAAATCCGAGCACATATGAATTATCACCTAACATCACACAACAGCAGCGGCTACTCAGTCTCCCAATGGGCGGACCATCCCTCAGGACTAGACATATCCCAAGGAAGAACCCCCATAGATAACTCATATGCATTAGTGTTATTACCTGAAATAAATAAAACAACAACATGGCAAAGCCTGAGCTACTAAGCTCAGCAAGTCTTACCCGACAAGTATTAAATCTAGACATGCATAGGCTCAGAGATGGATAAAATTAAATTTAGTGAACATTCTAGTGACTATAACAATGTAATGTAACTTGCATATAAATAAAATAAGTTCAACAAGCAATCTGAAATTTTAATTAAGTACAAAAGAATTTCAGTTCAGATTCACTAAAACACAATATTCTTCATTCAACTATTCCATTAATTATTATTAGTGAGGTTCTTAAACTACGATGTGACATAGTAAACAAGCGGTACTCATTACTGCGAGGTACAACGATTGCAATCGTTTTACACCAGCTGGGAAAACACGAAGTACATAGCATACGCATCAATTAAGAACACGTATAACTACTTTTCGTAAAGTCATAATACAAGCCGATCCGGAATCTGTCCAATCCTACCGGATCACACGACCAAGCGTTTGGTTGCCGTCCAACATGAATATGACAATGCTACATCAGTTTACTAGTTCCCATATACTAGTATGCATTCGGTACTGTTCAATACTTGCTCAACAGGGCCGACAATGAACAGGTCCTAGGTCAACACAGACAGGGGTATAGCCTTGCAAACCATGTCCTTTAAAGGCACATGATCTTTGCCCTTTCACCTACGAGGCCTGTCCATGTCTCAAATTTTAGTTGTTGACATAAATGGACTACCACCTTGCGAGACAAAAACCATAACAGGTCCTTTGCATTCGCCCTTTCCATTACAGACCCGTTTAGTCCAAATTTTATCATTCTTACTTCACAATGTGACTATCATCATGTCACTAATATTTCAAGTACCATAACAGTGTCCATCCTATAAGTAAGCATAATAATTTCTCTATTAACTACCTGTACCTATACCATGTCTAAAATAATATAGGATATTTCTAGAAAATGCAGGTGGGGTGTCATCCAACTCCTAAACTTAATGCACAAACAACCTATGCACATCTAATAATTTAATTACTAGAATTTAATGAAATTAATACATCGGAATGTTCTGGGGCTTGCCTTGAGCTACAACCACGGAGTTAGTACTGATATTAGGATCTTCTTGTATAGAGAAATCTGAAGATTCCTTCTGAAAATCCTCCTCGGTAGAATTAACGTTTCCTATTACAATACCAATATGTCAATATAGAGAATGCATAGAAAATGCAACAAAATGTGATGCATATGATGAATGAGCATATCAGTAAAATTTGTTCCTCGACATTGTTCTCGAAGCCATATGCCTTAGAGTTAGCAATTCTAATAAGAAGCATTCATACATAAATTGTAATAATGCATTTTAAGTATGAATATCAAAGGATGACATGCAAATAATCATTTAGTAACATAAAATTATTTCATTCGACATGAGTGATCTACATGTGATTGATATATGTATGATCAGCAAATTTGAAAAGTTTCACTATTATATAATGAGCAATTAATTAATAATGCATTTAGCAAGATTTAATACTAAATAAATTATTATGAAATATAAACAGCAGATAAATTTTTACAAAACAATCATGATCATGCAATATGACAAGCATGATTTTTGTGCACAAGTGCAGACTTTAAATATTTATAGAAATTACTTGAATGCAAATCTAAGCCTTTCAAAGATAAAATCATATTTAATTTTATGTTCAGAACCTAGGGTCATTTAAAGGTATTCTGGACAGAACATGTCAAGGGAAGTCTAAAACAATTTAAGTTTCTATTTAATCATTTATACAACTAGACATACAAATTTATTAGGGTTTACACTAATTAAATTCTATAACAAAAGGTTATATATAAAACATGCAAAGTAACATGTTCACGGCACAGATCTCATCATAAGTAAACTAACAAAATTTATTTTGCAATTTTTGGAGCTATAAATCTCCAGATATGGATTTTTCAAGATTAAACATTTTTCTGGATTTTTATTTTTAAGTTCATGTTATTTACGATACTGCCATTGCTGCATTTGAAACACGCGCGCGAGCGTGCACGCGCGGCGGCGCTGTTGCCGGAGCGGCTTTCGAGCTTGCCGGCGGGCACGGTAGTCTCCAAAGCCGGACTTTGTGATCGCCAGAGTGATGAGCACAAAGAGACAACTGCTCTGACGAGGTTCGCGAGGACAAGTGCTCACCGTAGATGCTCGGCGGCGAGCGGCGGCGGAACAAAGAAGATCGGCAACGGCGTGAGCTCGACGTGGAGGCTGAGGAGAGAAGCGGAGTGGTCGGCGAGCACCAGTGGTTCACGGCGGAGCTCGACGGAGTCACCGAGGGAGCGGAGGATGGCTGGATGAAGCTGTCACCGTGGAGCTCCCATGGTGGCTGATGGCGGCGGAAGGGGAAAGCTCGGACGGCGACAACCTCGAGGCAAGAACCAGGAGCAGATCATGTCAGAGACGTGCGTCAGGGATGCGCGCAGCCATGAGTAGAGAATTTAATCCACGAAACACACCTAAACAGAAGAATTTCACGAGATTCAAGATTCAGCCGCTAGGAACAGGAGCTCAGATTTTCTTCAAATTCTCGTTAACCAGGAAATGGATAGAGGTGGGATTTCTTCTTCAGTTTTGTTCAGCTCACGATCTTTCCATTTCGGTTGATAGCTCAAGCTTAGTGGGTTTGTTCCGCCAGGGCGATGAGCTCAAATGCTGGCAGCAATGGCGGGGGAAAACAGAGGAAGAAACAAGGCCGGGGAAGGAACAGAGCACGGAGATGCCGAGGGGAGAAGTCGGAAATGCTGAGGAGGGGCTGGCGATGGGTTTCAAGGCCGAGTTTTGATCCCTCGGCGCGACAGAGGGGCGATGACACGCGGCTGCTCTCGTGTCGGCGCGCATGGCGTGCGAGTGCCAGCGAGAGAGAAAAACAGAGAGATGAGTGACTGACAGGTGGGTCCTGATGTCAGGTTTTTCTCATTTTCCAGAATCAAATGGGCTACAAGTTCCAAAATTCAAAATAAAATAGCTACTGGCTCCAAATTAATTTGGGAAAATTTATACAGAAAGCTTGAATTGTGTAGATCACAATGTGATAGGTGTCCAGTTTCAAAATCAAATAGTTTGGATATGCCAAATATTTGAATATGAGTAAAATTCAAACTTCTAGGAATTAATTAGGGCATTTCCTTTTTGAATAAAATTCAGAGAAAATTCCTAAAATTCTTTTATGGCAAACACTCTCACATAAATGTTTGGCAACACCAAGTTGTATGACAAATTTGAAAGTTGCTTCACAACTTAACCATACTTTGGTTTGAATTCAAATTCAAATTAATTTGAAATACAACCAAAATTGAATTATGACTTGATGAACCCGAACTAGGTGCATTTGTGTGATCAAAAGAATGTAGTGACACTGGGGTGTCACAATGCATTTGTTGCATCATATAATTATGTGTGTTTTTAGTATTACAAGACTTTGTTGTAATTTCCTATCTTGCATGAAGATTGTAATCCTAGATATCTCATCTTATTATGGAAGATTGCAATGCTTGCCTTGGCTTGTGGGTCTTTGACTATCTTTGCCATGTTTAAAGTGCTTCATATCATGTTGCTATAAATCTTTATATTTTTCCATGATATGGTTGCTTATTATGGCTTGTGTTTTATTCAAATCGTGTCAAGACATCACATATATGACATGCATGCTTCATATCATGTTCACTCACTACTAACAAAATGGACTAATGCCACAGTTTTTGTTGCAACACCCTGGTTTGCGATGCAATACATAGGTTCAATTGCAACGGTAGTCGTTTTTGGTTGCAATATATCGTAATATTGCCACCAATTAGGTGGTGTTGCGATTGAAATTGTGGTCGTTGCAAAAAGTCTAATAAATCACAACAAATATTTGTGCGTTTTAATTATGATGAAGTTATCACAACGTATTTTTGACATGGTTGCGAAAGGACTATATCGCAATGAATACATATTGTTGTTATTAGCATTCCTTTGTGTTGCAAATGAGTCGACGTTACTGCAACGACAAATATATGTTCTGTTGCGATAATTTTGAATGTATCGCAATGCTTTTTTGACACGGTTGCGAGTGGTCCATATCGCAACGAATATATATTATTGTTATTAGTATTCCTTTGGGTTGCAAATGAGTCAATCTTATTGCAACGACAAATATTTGTTCGTTGTAATCATTCTGAATGTATCGCAACACTTTTTTGACATGGTTCCGAGTGATACATATCGCAATGGAAATATATTGTCGTTATTAATACTTACTTGTGTTGCAAATGAGTCGTTGTTATCGCAATGACGAATATTTGTTCGTTGTAATACTTCATAATATATTGCAACACTTTTATAATATAGTTGCAAGTGGTCTATATCGCAACGTTAAATATAATGATGCGATATTTGTGGTAGATATTGCAACACATAATGAGGTTGTTGCAAGGAAATATCCGAAATTGCATCGCAAACTCGAATCGTTGTGATCAATCTTAGGTATCATAACGAATAAAAATTCAATTGCAACACTATATCGTGGTTGCTATATATATGAAAAAAAAAGTAAAAACAATATAAAAAACAATACAAAAATAGTGATTGTTGTGAATTGAACTCATGACCATTATATATGTGAGTTAAGTTTACTTTGATAAACCAGTTATGCTATACATCTTTTGTGATTATTATAAATACATTACTCTATTTATACCAACATAGTGGGACTCCTTCTAAAAATAATAACAAGTCAGCCGCACCCCTCCAACCCTCATGATCACAGACCCGCAGCCATCCCTCATGATCTCGCGCCCAGGATGTCGTCATGCCCTCACGGTCACCCAAGGAGGCGAACGTCCAGGGAGCAGCCACCGCAGCCATCCTCCACGCCGACCTGGGAGCTGCCGCAGGCCATCTTCCATGTCGCGTCCTCCGTGCAGACCTGAAGGATAGGCTCCCACGCCGCGCCCTCCCTCTGACCGGTCACGTTCAACGCCGCGTCCTCCTGCAGTCCTCATCGTAGAATCGTGGCAGTAATTTAGCATTCACTAGCATGGTGGCAGCACTTTGGCGTGGTCTCGACAATACCGTTGTCATCTCCGTGTGTAGGCATCGTCCCCAACAAGATGTCTAAGGTATACTCATGGTCGATGGTGCATCGATTTTGTGCATGTATTTTAATTTTATTGATGTTTGTGTCTTCATGATAATTATTGCTTAGCGTGGGATACAGCAGGGTCAAAATTATGTTAGATCACATTAATTGGTCAGGTTAATTAATTGTAGTTTGAATTTGTTCACGTGCTGCTAGTGATATGTATTAATTTTTGCCGACACAACATATATTCTTTGATCTGTCTCACATGTAATGCAATCGTAATCTAAACATGATCACTGTTATATTTTGGTGTAAGCTACGTGCCTGTGACTCATCGATATAGATCGGTCAACATCTCCTTGGTCAGAAAAATTAATCACCAAGGTATATATTCTGGCACTTATGCATGAAAATTGAGCTCATCAGATAATATATATGTATTGATGTTTGTTAATAAATATTGGTTTATTTTAGTACTGATGGAGCACCACTTTTCCATTGCTAGGGAATCTGAATTCGGTGTTCAGCAGTCTAGTGTTTTGGTTGATTTTCTCCAATGGATTCTGATGATCACAGTTGGATGGTATTGTCTCAGGCTGATGATAAGTGGAAGGCGGGAGTTAGGAATTTCTTGGAGGAAACATTTGAAGGCAGGTATCCTAGGGAGAGTGCTTCATGTCCATGCCGTGACTGTCGTTGCATGGCACCCAAGTCCCGATATGAGTTTGAATTACACTTGTATCGTAGAGGCTTTGATAAGCAATTCATTACAAACAGACGTCATTTTGCACCAAAGCTCATGGTTGTGGAAGACAATGATAAGGATTTTGGTGGAGGTGAAGATAAAGGTGAAGGTGAAGGTGCTGATGATAGCTCAGTCAAGAACATACTCTCATCATTAATTAGTGGCTCTATACGTGGAAAACTTACTAGTACCGGGACTGAGAAGCCCAATGAGTCTGCGCTGAATTTTTTCAAATTAATGGAAGAAGCAAAAAACGAATTGTATCATGGATGCAAGGTGGCTACAAAAGTGTCTTTCATTGTGAGACTGTTTCAGATTAAAGTCATGCATGGTATTAAGAACAATGCAATGGAGAGTATACTTGGCTTGTTTTCTCTATTGCTCTCAAAAGGACATTGTGTCCCAGAGACCATGGTACAAGTTCGAAAGGTAATTAGAGACCTTGGCCTGGGCTATGAAAAGATCCATGCTTGTGTGAACGACTGTGTGTTATTTCATGGAAAATATGAGAAGATGAACAAATGTCCAACATGTGGGGAGAGTAGGTGGAAAAACTCAGATTCCGAGGAGCTTGGTGACTGCACAACTGACAATGGAAAGAAGAAGTTATTTCCTTGTAAAATATTAAGGTATTTTCCACTTATTCCTCGACTGCAAAGATTATACATGAATGAGACAACGTCGTCGCATATGCTTTGGCACAAAAATGTGGTTGAAGATGGCAAAGTTTGGCACCCAGCCAACTCGTTGGCATGGAAGCACATAGATGACAAGTTTCTCAATTTCTTTGCATATGATCCACGTAATGTACATCTGGGACTTGCATCAGATGGCTTCAATCCCTTTGGAATGTTGAATGTTAATTACACCATATGGCTAGTCATACTTATTCCATATAATTTGCCTCCTTGGTTGTGCTTGAAACAGTCTTATTGGATGATGTCAATGCTGATTCCAGGGCCAAAATCTCCCGCAGAGAACATTGATGTGTATTTGCAGCCTCCGATTGATGAACTGAAGGATCTCTGGATTAATGGTGTTGTAACTTGGGATGCAAAGGTGAAAAAGAATTTTATGCTGCATGCAATTCTAATGTGGACCATAAATAATTTTCCTGCATATGCTATGTTATCTGGTTGGAGCACAAAAGGCAAGTTCGCTTGTCCTTACTGTCACAACGATACAGACTACATGCGGTTAAAACATGGTAAGAAGCATTGCTACATGGGGCATCGATGTTTTCTATCTGTAGACCACATGGGGCGAAGAAACAAGGTCAGCTTCAATAACATGGTCAAAATGAGGGAGGATCCAGTGCCGCTCACTGGAGAACAAGTATTGCAGCAGTACCAGAGTTTTGAGCAAATAACTTTTGGCAAGACACATTTAGGGAAGAGGAAGCAGCGTGATAAGGAAACCAGATGGCACAACTGGAGGAAGGAGTGTTTTCTTTGATCTTCCATGATCATTGCTTATTCATCATAATCTAGATGTGATGCATATTGAGAAGAATGTATGTGAAAGCTTGCTGGCTACTCTACTTGGTTTGGCAAGTAAGTCTAAGGATAGCGAGAAGGCGCGGCTTGATCTACAGGAACTTGGTATAAAGGAGGATCAGCATCTAGTGAAAGAGAAAGGTAAATACACATTGCCACCAGCGCTGTACACCTTAGGGAAAAATGAGAAGGAAATTCTATGCAAATTTTTATGAGATGTTAAGATGCCAGATGGTTATGTCGGAAATATCCATAGATGTGTTGATGTGACTGGTTGCAAGGTAACTGGACTGAAAAATCATGACTATCACATTATATTACAAAAGCTTTTACCCTTGGTAGTACGCCACATATTGCCGGAAGAAGTTAAGATGCCACCATTGATTGAGCTCAGTAGATTTTTTAGCGCAATATGTTCAAAGGAGCTTGATAATAAGGAACTTGATAAACTGCACAACTCGATTGGACATACCCTTTGTCGCCTTGAGATGGTATTCCCACCAGCATTTTTTGATATAATGACACACTTACTAGTTCATATTGCTTGGGAGGCTAAACAGGGAGGCCCTGTTTCATACAGATGGATGTATCTAGTGGAGAGGTACCTACATACACTAAAAGGCTATGTAACGAACAAAGCGTTCCCAAAAGGTTCAATAGCTGAGGGATATCTCTAGGAGGAGTGCCTCACATTCTATTCTCGGTTCTTTGATAATATTGATACAAAGCTTAATCGGCAAGAGCGCCATGAATCTAGCGCTATCAGTGAGCCACCACCTAGGCTAAGTATATTTGCTAATAGACACTTTAGTAAAGAAAAGAATAATCATACTAATATTGTGATTGCATCTTCTTTTGAGTTTAAAAGGATGACACACTACATAATATCCAACTATGACGAGGCAATTCAACGGAAAGAGTAAGATATACATGTCAAATCTGATTTTTTTATTATGATGTCTAAAGTAGGTACTGACATGGTATACTTATTATTCTTTTTAGGGAGCATAAGCAGGAACTAATGAGTAGGAACCCAAAAAATGTTGAGAAAAGGCACCATGAACACTTTGGCTCTTGATTTTAGCGTAAAGTCAGTTTAATTTATAAGAACTTATGTTTATCTCATATATATAAATATCAGGCAAAATAAAATTTTATGTTGCAAATAATCATGCGTGCAGATCAAGAAGCTACATGAAGAAGGAAAAGTAGATGATATGATATATTATCTGTCTCGCGGTCCAGATCATCAACATCGTCTACATAACAGGTGCTCCGTCAATGGATTTCACTTCCGGACAACAGATGTAGAGAAAAATTTAACTACAAACAACAGTGGTGTCGTTGTGGGGGGCGATGGCATGGAAGGGTATGGCGTGATTAAAAAAATAATCATCCTAAATTTTCCAGGTGCAAAGGAAGTGATGTTGTTTGAGTGTGAGTGGTATGATGTTCCGGCACTGACTACGAACAAATCCAGAGGGTATAGTAAAGATCAATATGGGATTGTTGATATTGATACTAGTCGATCTCGCTACTCAGGCAGAGGAAGTATGTTATGTGAAATGTGCAAAGAAAAGTAACTAGAGCAGTGTACTACGAATGAAGCCACGGAACCTGTATGCCATGCCGGAAGGAGAGGGCTCTGATGATACTATTGTTGATACAGATGTGGACCACTTACTATAGGAGTGGAACATATGGATGTTGAAGACCAAGCCTAGGATTTGACAAATTGGAGTAGGCCTGACATGGAAGGATAGAGTTGTGATGCTTCAGTAGTAGAAGAGGCACTTGCTGCAGCCATGCCTGAGCCAGATGATGCCGACATTCCACATGATGAATATGAGGAATCTGATGAAGACACAGATGATGGAGTGGTTCCTCTCGCTATAGAGTACAAGGAGGACGATGATTTCTTTATGTAATTTTGTCCATTTGAGTTAGTGTGTATCCATTGAAAATATTTGTTCTTCTCTTACAAAGTGAATACGTTTATTCTGGCTGCATCCGAAATTGTTCACAGTTCATTTATATTTCATTCCCATGATTTCTATCAGTTTCCATATACAGGTCAATGGAAATGATTTTGGTAGTGCTCTCTAATAGTTGTTTATTTTTTTTGGTAGTGCTCTCTTAGTGACAGGTCGATGGAAATGATTGTGGTCATCATAGACAGTATCTCTTAGATTGGAACTCTATCCCAACACTCATTGCCATCAGCTTCAATATTATCAGATGATAATCACCAACATTAATAAACATGGAAACCAACATTAATAGACATAACTGATTCATCCATTACATGCCCAGAGTTTAACATAACCGATTATCATAGCGATTATCACAGCAGTAGTTCAACATATCTTAGTTCCATAAGAGGTTTCACAAACCTATACTAAGAGTTCCCAAGAACCTATACGAAGAGGTTTCAGAAACAATATGTGGGACATATATACCCGGGATACTTAACCACTCGGCTAACTGGCTGAGTGGGCTGGGGGCTCGGCTATGGTGTATTCGGCCTAGAAGATATTTACTTAAATACTTGTTTGAGTAAGCAGCAAGTTAGGTTAGCAGATATCTTGGATAGATAGGATCTGTTGTAACCGACTAAAAGATTACCATGTAAACCCCTGCCCTTCGGATATATAAGGAAGGCAGGGGGCCTTCGGCAAGACAGAGACTCGTATTGGAACCCTAATTCCAGTGCGAACCCTAGCAATACAGAAACACCAAACATGACGTAGGGTTATTATCCTTCGGGAGGCCCAAACCTGTATAAACCTTGTGTCTTGTGTCCATCAATCTTTCATACTCATACGCATATCTAGAACTACTATCGAGAATATCTCTCGACAGTTGGCACGCTAGGAAGGGGTCGCGTTGAGTTCAGCTTCACCAAAATCAATGGCTTTCATCGACATCAAGTTTTGCCCGGGAGACAAGATCCGCTTTGGTACCGTCAGCCTCGTCGCCAATCAGTACGGGAACCTCGTCGAGCAAGATCATGTGGCCCGTTCGGCGGCCCACCATGCGTTCAAACTCAAGCACCAGCAAAGCTTCGATGGCCGAATGGATCATTCCAGTCGGCCGGTTCTCACTCGACCTTGACAACACGGCGACAGCGTTCCAAGCGGAAACCCTCTCGGGCTCCTACTCAACGTCGCCCGCAATGCCCCGATCGGCAACCTTGACTGGCTCGGACCTTACTGCGGTTGATCTCCCGACTCCTCATGTGGATCAGTTGGATGAAGATCCCAATTTTTTTGATGAATCAAGATTCGTTGCAACAATCAGCCTCGAAAATGAGTTAGTCCTGGACTTGATCGAAGGGCCGAGTGATTCAGAAAGTTGCTCCTCGGATTACCACGAAGTATTCATGGTGGCACCTGCAGCCCAAGGAGGGGCTGACGGAGAAACACTAGCGGCGGCTGCCGCACGTGGCGCCATACCAGATGGACATATAACCGATCTTGAAGACGACGATCCCGATGCCGCCACTCCCCCGCTTCGTTGACTGGATGCTTAGCAGAGACCCCGAGTCGTGCAAAACCTAGATATGAGAGACCTCACCTTAAAACTTGATGGTGAAGATGTCTTCAAAACCCCACAGCACAACATCACGGCTGCAGCGGCCCTCTTGCGCACCATAGAGCCCTTGCTCCAAGTCTCCCCGGAGTTGACACCTCAGGTCAACCGGTTAAAAGCACACATCAGGGCCGTGGCAGTACTGGAGACGCATGCGGCACAATCAACATCGAGTCAGGCGACGTCTGGGGCCGCTAGTTTGGTACCCAGCCTGGAGAGAAGAGACCGGCATCGCTCCAACCGGTAGGCAACCCCGCCTGCCGCCCCAAGGCATAGGCCCATTGCAGAGTACCATGATCGGCATTCGAGCGCCGACCTACGCAATGGCATACCACCACATGATGCGCGGGTCCAATTGGACAGCAGATACCAGGAGCGCGATGACACGGCCCGCCGAGAGTACGAAGATGAGTGATGCTGGCGCGGTTATGTTGACTATGAATGTGACAACAGACGGCAGCCACCCAGAGATGATCATTACCGTGATCGATGGGACGAGGGCCACCGCGAGGACAGATCCTGCCGGGGACCTGGCTCCGAGCGAGAACCGACCCCGGTCACCGACGACAATGACGAGGAGGCTGGCATTCGAGACTTCACTCAAAATCTTTGAACCGTCAGCTGGCCAGTCGGCTTTAAGCCAGTAGGCATCGAGAAGTATGACGGCAAGATGGATCCGCATGATTGGCTTCACATCTATTCAACAGCCATACGAGCACTCGGCAGTGATAGTTTTGTCATGGCCAACTACTTGCACGTCTGCCTGGCCCCGGTTGCACGAACCTGGCTCACCAACCTGCCTGACAATTCCATCAGTTCGTGGGCGGATCTCTGTCGGTAGTTCATCGCCAACTTTCAAGCCACCTTCGAGAGGCCAGGGACTCACTGGGAGCTCGGTCGGGTCAAGCAGCGGGACCAGGAGCCACTTCGAGAGAACATCCAATGCTTTTGCCGAGTGAAAAATACCATCCCTAATATCTCGGATGCTCAGGTCATCGCCGCCTTCCAAGGTGGCCTTCGTGATGATGATCAGATAAAGAAGATTGGGAGGTTAGACGTCGTCGATGGATTGTCAGCCAAAGAACTATTTACCATGGCCGACAAATACGTTGCGGGCAATTCGGCTCTCTTCAAAGATCGACGGTACAAGGAAGCGAACCCAAGGAACCAGTCGGGCCCATCTAATTAAAGCAAAGACGGTGGCAGGAAGCGCAAGCAAGACCGAACTATGGCCAACACCGAGCGTCCCACCAGGAGGAAACCGGTCACTTAGGACGACTTCGACAAAATGCTTGATCCCCCATCCTGCTCCACGATGGAGCTCACAACCGGTACAAGTTGAAGAATTTTGCCCATCATGCCTTGAAGGTCTGCAAGGAACGCCCCCGCGTCCCCAAGGGCGGCAAGAAGGACTCGGATAAGGATAACCAAGATGAAGATAAGGAGTACTTCCAAGACCCCGAACGTGAGGTCAACTACATCTGTGGCAGGTCCACAACAGACTCGAAGCGCCAGCAGAAGATCCTCTACAGAGAGGTCCACTCGGTCTCACCAGCGGTACCTCAATATCTACGATGGTCAGAGGTCCCAATTACTTTTGATTGGTCCGACCATTCGGATCACATCCCCAGGGCTGGGAAATATCCCTTAGTACTAACGCCGACTGTTAACCGAGTTCGGCTAAATCGGGTACTGGTAGACGGCGGTAGCAGTTTGGACATCCTCTTTGTGAAAATCTTCAAGGAGCTTGGCATACCCTTGACCAACCTCAAGCCAAGTCGATCACCGTTTCATGCTGTGATCCCGGGCATGCAAACAGTCCCTCTGGGGCAAATCACTCTGCCTGTAACTTTTGGCACTCGAGAGAACTACAGGACGGAGCGCGTTACCTTCGAGGTCGCCGATCTCGATTCCACCTACCACGCCATCATAGGGCGGCTAGACATCACCAAATTCATGGCCATACCTCATTATCCATATATGATGATGAAGCTACCAGGACCAAATGGAGTCATCTCACTTCACTCGGATGTGCGAACATCATACGACTCTGACAACGGCAGTTGCGAGTTGACGGAGAAGATGGTGGCGGCATCAGAGTTGGCCGAGTTGAAGGCAGCGAACGCAACGACTGAGGAGGCCATGCTTGACCCTACTCCCAAGAAAGCGCTAAAGGCCACGGTATAGGCGGACGCCATGGAGTCCAAGAAGATTAACCTAGATGATAGTGATGTATCCAAGACCACCAATATCGGGGTCAATCTAGGTGACAAATAGGAAAGCGCGCTCATCCTTTTTCTTAGAAATAATAAAGACATATTTGCATGGAAACCTTCGGATATGCCAGGTGTTCCAAAGGAAAAGGCTGAGCACAAACTTCACATTCACGAAAATGCTAGGCCGGTAAGGCAACGGCTTAGACGATTCTCGCAGGACCGAAAGGATGCGATTAGGAAAGAAATCGGCCGACTGCTGGCAGCCGGTTTTATTAAAGAAGTCTTCCACCCCGACTGGTTGGCCAACCTAGTCCTGGTGCGAAAAAGAATAAAGAGTGGTGGATGTGCGTGGATTATACCGGTCTTAATCAAGCCTGTCCGAAAGATCCGTTCACCCTCCCACGTATTGATCAAGTGGTCGATTCGACGGCTGGATGCGCTTTGTTGTGCTTCTTATATGCCTATTCAGGGTACCATCAGATTCCCTTAAACCAATCCGACCAGCTTAAAATCTCATTCATCACTCCATTCGGGGCATTCTATTACACAACAATGCCTTTTGGTCTGAAAAATGCTGGCGCCACTTACCAGCGGACTATGCAGCGATGCTTGGATAACCAGATAGGAAGGAATGTAGAAGCTTACGTAGATGACGTGGTAGTCAAGACTCGGCTCTCCATCGACTTAATATCCGACCTAGACGAAACATTCGGTAACCTCCGGAAATAGAATATGAAGCTAAATCTAGAAAAAATGCGTCTTTTGCGTCCCATCAAGGAAATTACTCGGCTTTTTAGTATCACATAGAGGTATTGAAGCTAATCCAGAAAAGGTAAATGCCATATTGTGGATGCCCCCCCCCCCACATTCACAAAAGGACATTCAAAAGCTTACTGGTTGTATGGCAGCACTTAGTCGGTTTGTACCACGACTTGGTGTTTGAGGGCAACCTTTTTTCTGGCTACTCAAGAAGCAAGAATCATTCATCTGGAATGATGACACACAGAAAGCCTTGGATGATTTCAAGGCTTACATTAGTGGTCCTCTGGTCTTAACTCCCCCAGAGCCAAAGGAACCTTTGCAGCTGTACATTTCCGTAACCAAACACGTTGTGAGTACTATGCTGGTGGTGGAACGGGCGGAAGATGGCAAGGCTCAAAAGGTGCAACGACCAGTTTATTTTGTCAGTGATGTCTTATTGGAATCCAAGGTATGATATTTCCAGCTTTAGAAATTAATTTATGCATTACTGATGACATCTCGGAAGTTGAAGCATTACTTTGAGGATCATCCAATTGAGGTCCACACGTCGTTCGGCCTAGGCGAATTGCTGCACAACAGAGAGGCCACTGGGAAAATTGCCAAATGGGCGGTTGAGCTCAGATCATATGATATCACCTTTAAGTCACGCGACTCGATCAAAGGTCAAGCTTTGTCGTACTTCATCGCCGAGTGGGCAGAATTTGAGTTACCATCCAACCCGCAAGAATTAAGCTATTGGAAAATGGCGTTTGATAGTTCCTTACAACTGGAAGGTGCCAGAGCAGGGGTCATATTGACATCTCCTGATGGAGCCAAGTTTTGGTACGTTCTTTGAATGCACCTCCGCACATCTAACAACGCCGCAGAGTATGAGGCGCTATTACATGGACTTCGAACAGCTATCTCACTCGGTGTCCAAAGAATAAGCATTTCTGGCGACTCGGCGCTAGTAATAAATCAAGTAACGAAGGAGTGGTGTTGTTCCCATGAAAGCATGAGAGCCTACTGCACTGAACTTCGGAAGCTCGAAGACAAGTGTTATGGCATCGAGTATAAACATGTCCTGCGCAAGTATAATGAAGAGGCGGACAAACTACCCAAACTTGTTTCTAGTAGATCTAAAATACTTGATGGAGTATTCCTCGATGATCTGCATAAGCCATCTGTACTAACCCAGCAAACTATGGAGCAGTCGGCACTAAAGGAGGGAGAAGCACCGCAGGTAGCTGTCATTGAGGTAGATTGACGCATTTCCTTCATTGAGTATTTGGATCGTTGCACACTACCACACGACAAAGACGAAGCCCTCCGAATCATTCGCAAGTCTCGATCTTATTGTATAGTCCATCATATCTTGTACAAGCAAAGCCCACATGGGGTACTGATGAAATGCTTGTCACAAGATGAGGGTAGAGTTATATTAGGAAATATCCATGCTGGCATATGTGGGAATCACGCAGGCCCATCAACAATTGCGGCCAAAGCAATGAGTGAGGGGTTTTACTGGCCGACTACGGGTGTTCATGCCAAGGAAATCATCCGAAAGAGTGAAGGCTGTCAGTTCTTTGGACGCCAAATGCACGTACCTGCCACAGAGCTTCAAAATATCCCAATAACTTGTCCGTTTTTAGTATGGGGCTTAGATATTGTTGGACCCTTCATGAAGGCTCAAGGGGGTTTTACTCACCTTTTCGTAGCAGTGGACAAGTTCTCTAAATGGATTGAAGCAAAGCCAGTCGGTAAGATTTCGGCAAAAAAGGCCATCGAGTTCATGATCGAAATAGTCACTCGGTTCGGTGCCCCACACAAGATCATCACTAACAACGGTACTCAATTCACAGCAGAGTAGTTCAAAGAGTTTGCGGGCCGAGTCGGCTTTAAGATTAGCGATGCTTTGGCCGCCCATCCATAGAGCAATGGCCAAGTTGAGAGGGCAAATGGCCTCCTGGTTTCTGGAATTAAGGCTCGTATATTTGATTGGCTGGAAAATTACGCTTGACGATGGGTTCGAGAATTGCCACCTGTGTTGTGGGGTCTCAGAATCAACGTAAGTTGTGCCACAGGGCACTCCCCTTTTTCTTTGGTTTATGGCTCGAAAGCCATGTTACCAACTGAGATTTTGTTCGCCTCCCCATGTGTGGTAGCGTATGAAGAAAAAACCTCCAATGACCATAGGTGTGATGACTTATTATTGTTAGAGGAGCAGCGAGATGCCACCTTAATTCGGTCCGCAAAGTACCAGCAAAGCTTGCGACGTTATCACTACAAAAACATTCGAGCATGAGGTTTTTCAGTCGGCAACTTGGTTTTGAAGCAAGTTCAGTCTAAGGTCGGTAAGCACAAGCTGTCGGCTCCATGGGAAGGACCTTTTATTGTAAAGGAAATCACTCGGCCAGGCGCCTATCGATTGATGCATGAGGACGGGTCGGACCTTCAAAGTTCCTGGAACATTTCACAGCTACGTCATTTTTATGCCTAATATTTATAGTTTATTGTAACTCTATTTTACTTTATTACTAACATATATATATTATGGTCATGATATCTAGTTTTGCAATTTATGATTTCTGTGAATAATTGTTGTTATTGTTTAAGTCATAGCTCAAATTCTGATACTTGGTATCATCCTATCTCGCGCATATCGACCAAGCGGGTTACTTAGTCCCCAGGGTTCTTGCCGTCTATTAGGGACCAAGGCAATTCTCCCAATTCACATATGCTTGACCGAGTGAGTTCTTAGTCGCCATGGTTCATATCGGTTATTGGGAGCATTGTTTAGAGGGCTGACATGAGTTGTGTATTGGTTGTGAGTGTTTAACATGAGTTCATACAATACGTATACAAAGCAGTGCGACCCAAGAATTCATTACAATACTGGTAATGAATCTAGACCTTAGCGGTCTATTGAACCTTAATTATATTACAGCAACAGAGATGTAATACAATATTTTAAGCTTTATAACTCCTTACACTTTGGGTAAAATCTAGATCTATTTGGTCGGCTAATACATGTGTCATTTTTTGCGCCTCAGCCACAAGGGCTTCACATTGCTCGTCAGAAAGATCTTCGTGGAAACCTTCTGCAACCACGTCTAGCTCTATGATGGGGATATGAGATTTTGCTATTGCTAGGACTTGTGCGCCGGCCAGCTCCGCAACATGTCGATCGTGTTCTTTTAATCGGCCGGGTGCCCCTTGTAGCCTAGTCATCAGATCTCGGCACCAAGGTGGTTTTTCTTCAGGGTACACATACTGGGCGACCACCTGTGCATCTTTCTGAAGAGCTGCAAGAGACCATCGAAGGTTTTCATCACCCTCTATAAATTTCTTCTGCAAAAGCTCATAGGACATTTTTGACCCTATAGAAGTACAACAATTACATATACCTAGGTACATATCAACTTGGGAATAAAGGTATTATGCTAACAACACTTACCTCTTAGGCGTTTCTCAGCATCTAATTTTTCAGCTTCGAGGGTGACAACCTTTTCCTTGTATTCTTCCTTAAGCTTTTCAACTTCTTTAAAGCCTTTTTGGAATTGGTTTAGCTCATCTACAACCTTTTTGAAGATCTTTTAGGCTTTGGATAGTTCGGTTTCCATCTTTGTGTTTTTCTCCCTATGGCTTTTTATTATTCCTTCAGCATCTGTTAGTTATAAACATTTTAGTTTACAGTTGTATTTCCATATGTATAGGTATAGTCATTCTTACCTTCAGCCCTTTTCTTCCAAGAAGTTAGGGATTCTTGCATTATCTTGCCGTCGTCTTTCAGCTTTTCAAAATTATTTTTGATTTCTTCTGAGTCCTGGAGCTACCTTTTTAATCCCTGGTTCTCGGTTTTCAAAGCTTCAATAGCTTGGGCAGACGACTCCAATTCTTTTATACGGCCTTCCAGACTTGCAATTTGAGCGGCCGACTGGGCATCTTTTTTTTGCTTCACTTCCAGCATTCGTGATACCTCTGTATGGAAGAGGTCAGATATTCATATTCCAGAGATAGCATGCGAGGTATATCCTTTGTGGATCTCATACCTTGTAGCTCAAACTGAAGTTCATCAACTTGAGATGAACAGGCTTTTAGATCGACTGATAAGCGGCCGACTTCCAATCTCTCTTTGGCAAGCAGATCTTCTAAATCTACGGCTTTGGCACAATGCCTCTCGCAAAGTTGCAGAAGCTTACTCTTGTTGGCCATATGAGTTTTTAGAGCCTGCAATGATGGCGAGTTATATGGTTGAAACTTCACAGCCAGGTTTGGTGATTACTATTATCGACATTATTTTTCAAGAAGGGAGGAATACCTGGAAGGAATGGTAGGCTTATTCAGTATGTTCTTCAAAAATTTTCAACTCCCCTTGTTCTACCGATTCATCAAATCCGGTGATGGCGAATCGGCCAATATGATATACTGACCTAGTCGGTGTGGGTTGTTCCGGAGCACCCTCTTTTACCACTCGGTGAATGGGAGTAGGCGTGACCTTTTTCCCCGGACCGATTGGATACTCATATGTTGGTTCTGGCATTGTTTCAAATACCAGTGATGGCTCTTCGGGTTCGGTGGAGGCAGTATTAGCACCTGCAGCCATCTCAGACGTATTCAGGTCTAGGATATTAGGTGACTCAGCATGGCTAGCTTCTGGCCGAGTGGATTCGGGTGCATTCTTTAAATTACTCGGCTTCTCTACCGAGTGGCCTGGGACATCATCTCTGGATGACGTGACAGGTGGTGTATCCTGATTTTTCTCAGGAACTGAACTTTGCACTGGGATATCCTCAAATGACGTTCCCCCGGTCGACCTATCAAGATAATGGAGATTACACAATTGTTCATTGAAAAGCTACGCATCAAGCTACATTGTTTTGTTTACCTTATGTGGCACTTAAATTTTAAGCCTGACACCTTCGGGGGGGGGGGGGGGGGCTAGTTGGCCTTGGGATATCCGTCATGTCTGATGCCTCCCTAACGGGGTTGGTCTTGCTTGACTCACTTGGATGAGCTTGCTCTTTTTCGCTTGCATTCATGGTCTGCCGAGTGGTGGAGATCTTCTCTGAAGTCTTCTTCTTCGCTTCTCCTTGTAGTCTAGCTATTCTTTTAGCTAGAGAATCTTCTTCATCAGAGTCTCCAATTTGCGCCTTGTGGCGCTTGGAGGATGATGGTTGAGTGGGAGATTTCTTTCATGGTGTCGGTGGTAGTGGTGGATTGGACACATATACATCAAGGTTCTGCAACATATGTGATGTATAAATCGTTACTAAACATTAAGAAAGAGATGTTAATTTTTCAAGCAGTGAGGTGGATAACTTACTGTACTCCTATCTGTCAAGGAATGATGTCCATATTTTGCACTCCCTAGAGTCCAACCAAGAAGTGATGCAAATATGTTCTCCAGACGCAATGTCAATTCCCTCTCTGACAATATCTCTAGCACTTCCATTGTGGGGTTTGAGCCTTGTCGAGAGATCTTCTCGATAGTAGATCTAGGTATGTGTATGAGGATGAAAGATCGATGGACACGGGACACAAAGTTTATATAGGTTCGGGCCTCCCGAAGGATAATAACCCTACGTCATGTTTGGTGTTTCTGTATTGCTAGGGTTCGCACTGGAATTAGGGTTCCAATACGACTCTGTCTCTTGCCGAAGGCCCCCTGCCCTCCTTATGTATCCGAAGGGCAGGGATTTACATGGTAATCTTTTAGTCGGTTACAACAGATTCTATCTATCAAACATATCTGCTAACCTAACTTGCCGCCTACTCAAACAAGTATCTCAGTAAATATCTTCTGGGCCGAATACACCATACCCGAGCCCCCGGCCCACTCGGCCAATTAGCCGAGTGGTTAAGTATCCCGGGTACATATGTCCCACAGTAGCCCCCAAGCACTTTCCATTTTGAATCATCGTCTTGGTTTGCCTCGACATCTTATGAAATTGGGAAGTTCTTTTTCTTCTAATAACTCTTATTCATAAATCCCTGAAAAAGACATAGCCTATGAATATAGCCCCCAACTCAGAAGGGTGTTGAGTCTACACCGAAGCAACTTTTGAGTTATTGAAAAATATCCAATTAATCTTGTCCCTTAACAAACAAGGGCATAATGTTATCTGAATCTTCCAATTTGTCTAAACAAGCTCCATATTTTCTCACTCGTCGATTGATGCATCACCAAATTAATATTTATATCCATAATGCTGAAGTGCCCTTAATCCGAATGATTAACGATGAAATTCAATTGTCATAGCCCCCAAGATTGGTGATGTATCAATAGTAGTAATATAACACAGAAACACAGCCCCCAAGATTGGTGCCGAGATAATCTGAGTTATTTATCATAAAAATCTCGAAAGTTATGAATTCCAAGGTAGAAACTTCAACAATCTGATTGATTTATCATGGAATTTCGAAAGGCACAATTTCCAAGACTGAAACTACAACAATCTGAGTGATTTATCATATAATCTCGAAAGGTACAATTTCCAAGGTTGAAACCACAACAACACGAGTGATTTATTACTAATGTTAAGATCCACAATATCCAAAATCAACTATGAAAACGAGTCTCAATAATATAATAAATGCACGTACCAATTAACAAAACTGGACTTAACAGATTATGAGAAGCCTCGGCCCACCAGGTCATTTATCCCTTATAAAAGGACCTCCAAAATAGTCGTATCCCTTCATCTTTATTTCACCGCCGTACCCATTTTGTGCACACAAACCCTAGATCTCAGACTTCCATTTCCTCCCCAAAACTCCACGCAACTGCTTCCCACTGCACTAAACCAAGAGCGATGGCCCCGAAGTGCACCCGCCAAAGCTCTAAGGCACAATCCCAGAAGCAATCTTCTCCTGAGAAGGGCGAGGAAGAAGAGGCAATTTTTGACATCCCTGCCACCATCAAGGAGTTCCCTGCGTCAGCCATGGTTTTAGAAAAAATCAACAGACTGGTGACTGACGGCATGTTGCAGGATCAATAGATCGGAGGATGGATTGAGGCTATAGGTCAGAAATTTCCCCAACCTCCCATCGATCAAATCACTGTTTTCTCCTCATTTTTCTATCGTGGATTTGGGATCCATTGTTGCGACTTCTTTAGAGGTCTTCTTTGCTTCTATGGCATCAATCTTGTCAATCTAAATCTGAATTCCATTTTGCACATCTCCATATTTATTCACCTATGTGAAGTGTTCTTGGGTATCTATCCCCATTTTGATACCTTCAAAGAACTCTTTGTTTTGAAGTCAAACAATAATAATGTCATAAGGGGGGGGGCTTGATTCCAATTAAGAAATAAATCCATGTATATTGATGTGCCACTTCCATCAACCAACAAGGGGTGGCACGTGGACTGGTTTTACCATGGAAACCATGCTCCACCTTTGCCAGAAACTACGGCCGAAGCCCCCTAGCCACGACCCGAGTGGTTAGCAAAGTCTCATCCAAACAAAAAGTCTTAGGTTGATTTTATATTAAAGCACATTGCTTTTCTCAAGTCGAAAGGATATACCGGCGTACATGTTGCCGCAAGCTTCATATATCGGCGCGTACAGCCTATCAAGAAACACCATGTTCCAGGATGGAAATTTCAATTGGGCTCAGACCCCATAATGGAAGTACCAGAAATATTGTCAGAGGGGGAATTGACATTGCGTCTGGAGAACATATTTGTGTCACTTCTTGATTGGACTCCAGGGAGTGCAAAATCTGGACATCATTCCTTGACTAATAGGAGTGCAGTAAGTCACCCACCTCACTGCTTGAAAAATTAACACCTCTTTCATTATGTTTATTAATGAATTATACATCGTATATGTTGCAGAACCTTGATGTATATGAGTCCAATCCACCATTACCGCTGACGCCACAAAAGAACTCTCCCACACAACCTCCAAGCGCCGCAAGGCGCACATTGAAGATTCTGACGAAGAAGAGTTGCTAGGTGAAAGATTAGCTAGACTTCAAGAAGAAGCGAAGAAAAAGACTTCAGAGAAAGCCTCCACCAGTCGACAGGCCACGGATGAAAAAGAGAAAAATCGTCCGAGTGAACCAAGCAAGGCAGGCACCCATGAGGTGGCACCAGACACAACAAGTGCCCCAAGGCCAACCAGCCCCCCACCAAGAGTGTCAGGCCTAAAATTCAAACGCCGCTCAAGGTAAACAGATAAATGTAACTTGAAGTCTATCTAATTGATAGGTCGTCCGGGTGGTCGTCTTTTGAAGAAGTCCCGGCGCAAAGTCCAGTTCCTGAAAAAGACCAGGAGGCACCACATATTGGGTCATCCAGAGATGATGTCCCAGACCACTCGGTAGAGAAACCGAGTGATTTAAAGAGTGCACCCGAATCCACTCAGCCAGAAGATAACCAGGCTAAATCACCCAATATCCCAGACCTGAATACGTCTGAGATGGCAACTGGTGCTGATACTCCTGCCTCCACCGAACCCGAAGAGCCATCACTGGTTTTTGAAACTATGCCAGAACCAACATATGAGTATCCAATCGGTGCAGAGGAAAACGTCACGCCGACTCCTATTCACCGAGTGGTAAGAGAAGGTGCTTCAGAACAGCCAACGCGGACTAGGTCAGTATATCATATTGGCCGATTTGCCATCACCAGATTTGATGAGTCGGCAGAGCAAGCGGAATTCAAAAATTTTGAAGAACATACTAAAAAAGCCTATCATTCCTTCCAGGTATTCCTCCCTTCTTGTGAATAATAATCACCATTCCTGGCTGTGAAGTTTTAAACATATAATTCGCCATCATTGCAGGCTCTGAAAACCCATATGGCCAACAAGAGTAAGCTTCTGCAACTTGTCGAGAGGCATTGTGCAAAAGCCGTCGATTTAGAAGATCAGCTTGCCAAAGAGAGACTGGAAGTCGGGCGCTTATCAGTTGCTCTAAAAGCCCGTTCATCTCAAGTTGATGAACTTCAATTCAAGCTACAAGGTATGAGACCAATAAAGCCTATACCTCACATGCTATCTATGGAATATGAATATTTGACCTCATCCATACAGCGGCATCATGGTCGCTGGAATTGAAACAAAAACAAGATGCCCAGTCGGCCGCTCAAATTGCAAGTCTCAAAGGCCGTATAAAAGAACTGGAGTTGTCTGCCCAAGCTATTGAAACTTTGAAGTTCGAGAATCAAGGATTAAAGAAGCAGATCCAGGACTCGGTAGAGATCAAGAAAAATTTTGAAAAGCTAAAAGGCGACTTCAAGACAATGCAAGAATCATAAAATTCGTGGAAGAAAAAGGCTGAAGGTAAAAATGAATGTACTTATGCATACAAAAATATATATATGTACTAAAATGTTTGTAACTACAGGCGCTGAAGAAATAATAAAAAGCCAAAAGGAGAGAAACACAAAGCTAGAAACCGAATTAATCAAGGCTGAAAAGATCTTCAAAAAGGCTGTGGATGAGCTAAACCAATTCCAGGAAGGATTCAAAGAAGTTGAAAACCTAAAAGAAGAGTATAAGGAAAAGGTTGCCACCCTTGAAGCTGGAAAAGTAGAAGCCGAGAAACGCCTAAGAGGTAAGTTTTTATTCATCTAATACCTTTATATCGAAGTTCATTGTACTGGACATATATGATTATTGTACTCCTGTAGGATCAAAGAGGTCCTATGAGCTTTTGCAGAAGAAATTTATAGAGGGTGATGAAAACCATCGATTGTCTCTTGCAGCTCTTCAGAAGGATGCAGAGGTGGTCGCCCAGTACATATATCCTGAAGAAAAACCACCTCGATGTCGAGACCTGATGACGAGGCTACAAGGGGCAACCGGCCGACTAAAAGAACATGCTCGACATGTTGCAGAGCTGGCCGGCGCACAAGTCCTGGCAATTGCAAAGTCCCACATCTCCAGCATAGAGTTAGACATGGTAGACGAGGGTTTCCATGAAGATTTCTCGGATGAGCAATGTGAAGCCCTCGTGGCCGAGACGCAAAAAACAGCGCATATATTAGCCGACCAGATAGAGCTAGATCCCTTACCCAAAGTGTAAGGAATTGTAAAGCTTAAAATACTGTATTACAGCTCCGTTACTATAATATAACTAATGTATGTTCGATAGACCGCTAAGGTCTAGATTCATTACCAGTATTGTAATAAATTCTTGGGTCACGCTGCTTTGTATATGTATTGTATGAACTCATGTTAAACACTCACAACCAATACACAACTCATGTCAGCCCTCTAAACAACGCTCCCAATAACTGATATGAACCATAGAGACTAAGAACTCACTCAGTCAAGCATATGCGAATTAGGAGAATTGCCTTGGCACCTAACAGATGGCAAGAACCCTGGGGACTAAGTAACCCGCTTGGTCGACATGCGCGAGTTAGGGTGATACCAAGTATCAGAATTTGAGCCATGATGTAAACAATAACAATAATTATTCACAGAAATCATAAATTGCGAAATCAGATATCATGACCACTATGTATATATATACAATAATAGAAGTACAATAAACTATAATTACTAGGCATAAAAACGACGTAGCTGTGAAACGTTCCAGGAACTTTGAAGGTCCGACCCATCCTTATTCATCAATCGATGGGCGCCTGGCCGAGTGATTCCCTTTACAATAAAAGGTACTTCCCATGGAGCCGAAAACTTGTGCTTACCGACCTTAGACTGAACTTGCTTCAAAACCAAGTCACCGATGGAAAAACCTCATGTTCGAACGTTTTTGTCATGATAACGTCACAAACTTTACTGGTACTTTGCCGACCGAATTACAGTGACATCTCGCTGCTCCTCTAACAACAACAAGTTGTCACACCTATGATCGTTGGAGGTTTTTTCTTCATACGCTGCCACACGGGGGGAGGCAAAAAGAATCTCGGTTGATAACATGGCTTCCGAGTCATAAACCAGAGAAAAAGGGGAGTGCCCGGTGGCACGACTTATGTTGGTTCTAAGTCCCCACAACACAGATGGTAATTCTCGAACCCACCATCGAGCGTATTTTTCCAGCCGATCAAATATACGAGGCTTAATTCCAGAAAGCAGGAGGCCATTTGCCCTCTCAACCTGGCCATTGCTCTGTGGATGGGCGGCCGAGGCATAGCCAATCTTAAAGCCGACTCAGCTCGTAAACTCTTTAAACTCCTCTTCTGCGAATTGAGTACCGTTGGCAGTGATTATCTTATGTGGGGCACGGAACTGAGTGACTATTTCGGTCATAAACTCGATGGCCTTCTTTGCCGAAATCTTACAGACTGGCTTTGCTTCGATCCATTTAGAGAACTTGTCCACTGGTACAAAAAGGTGAGTAAAACCCCCTTGAGCTTTCATGAAAGGTCCGACAATGTCTAAACCCCATACTGAAATCAGCCAAGTTATTGGGATATTTTGGAGTTCTGTGGCAGGTACGAGCATCTGGCGGGCGAAGAACTGACAACCTTCACACTTTCGGACAATTTCCTTGGCTTCAGCACCAGCGGTCGGCCAATAAAACCCTTGCCTCGTTGCTTTGGACGTGATTGTGGATGGGCCCGCGTGATTCCCACAAATGCCAGCGTGGATGTTTCCTAATATAGCTATGCCTTCATCTTGAGACAAGCATTTCATCAGTACCATATGTGAGCTTTGCTTGTACAGGTGATGGTCAACTATATAGTATGAACGCGACTTGCAAATAATCCAGAGGGCTTCGTCTTTGTTGGTCGGTAGTGTATCACGATCCAGATACTCAATGAAGGGAGTGCGGCAATCTACCTCAATGATAGCTACATGCGGTGCTGCCCCCGCCTTTAGTGTCGACTGCTCCATAGTTTGCTGGGTTAGTACAGATGGCTTATGCAGATCATCAAGGAATACTCCATCAGGTATTTTAGATCTGCTAGACCCAAGTTTGGCCAGTTCATCCGCCTCTTTGTTATACTTGCGTAGGACATGTTTATACTCAATGCCATCAAACTTGTCTTCGAGCTTCCGAACTTCGGTGCAGTAGGCTGTCATGCTTTTGTGGGAACAACACCACTCCTTTGTTACTTGATTTATAACTAGCGCCGAGTCGCCAGAGACGCTTATCCTTCACCTAGTGAGGTAGCTATCCGAAGTCCATGTAATAGCGCATCATATTCTGCGGCGTTGTTAGAGGCACGAAAGTGCATTCAAAGAACGTACCGCAACTTGGCTCCATCAGGAGATACCAGTATGACTCCTGCTCTGGCACCTTCCAGTTGTAAGGAGCCGTCAAACGCCATTCTCCAATAGCATAATTCTTGTGAGTCGGGAGGTAACTCACATTCTATCCATTCGGCAACGAAGTTCGACAAAGCTTGACCTTTGATCGAGTCACGTGACTTAAAGGTGATATCATATGCAGCAATTTGCCTAGGCCGAACGACGTGTGGACCTCAATTGGATGATCCTCAAAGTAATGCTTCAACTTCCTAGATGTCATCAGTAATGCATAAATTAATTTCTAAAGCTGGAAATATCGTACCTTGGATTCCGATAAGACCTCACTAACGAAATATACTGGTCGTTGCACCTTTTGAGCCTTGCCATCTTCCGCTCGTTCCACCGCCAGCAGAGTACTGAAAACGTGTTTGGTTACGGAAATGTACAGCTGGAAAGGTTCCTTTGGCTCTGGGGGAGTTAAGACTAGAGGACCACTAATGTAAGCCTTAAAATCATCCAAGGCTTTATGTGTGTCATCATTCCAGGTGAATGATTCTTGCTTCTTGAGTAATCGAAAAAAGGGTAACCCTCGGACGCCGAGTCATGATACAAACCAACTGAATGCAGCCATACAACCAGAGAGCTTTTGAATGTCTTTTTGCGGATGTGGAGGTCCCATTCATAATATGGCATTTACCTTTTCTGGATTAGCTTCAATCCCTCTGTGTGATATCAAAAAACTGAGTAATTTTCCTAATGGGACCACAAAGACGCATTTTTCTGGATTTAGCTTCATGTTGTATTTCCGAAGGTTGCCGAATGTTTCATCTAGGTTGGATATCAAGTCGGTGGAGAGCCGAGTGTTGACTACCACATCATCGATGTAAGCCTCAACATTCCTGCCTATCTGATTGTCCAAACATCGCTGCATAGTCCGCTAGTAGGTGGCTCCAGTGTTTTTCAGGCGAAAGGGCATTGTTGTGTAACAGAAGGCTCCGAACGGCGTGATTAACGAGGTTTTGAGCTGGTCGGATTGGTTTAAGGGAATCTAATGGTAGCCTGAATAGGCATCTAAGAAGCACAACAGAGCGCATCCAGCCGTCGAATCAACCACTTGATCAATACGTGGGAGAGTGAATGGATCTTTCGGACAAGCTTGGTTAAGGCCAGTGTAATCCATGCACATCCGCCACTCCTTATTCTTCTTCCGCACCAGAACTGGGTTGGCCAACCAGTCGGGGTGGAAACTTCTTTAATAAAACCGTCTACCAGCAGTTGGCTGATTTCTTTTCTAATCGCATCCTTTCGGTCTTGCGAGAATCGTCTAAGCCGTTGTCTTACCGGCCAAGCGTTTTCGTGGATGTGAAGTTTGTGCTCAGCCTTTTCCCTTGGAACACCTGGCATGTCAGAAGGTTTCCATGCAAATATATCTTTACTATTTCTAAGAAAAAGGATGAGCGTGCTTTCCTATTTATCACCTAAATTGACCCTAATATTGGTGGTCTTGGATACATCATTATCATCTAGGCTAATCTTCTTGGACTCCATGGTGTCCGCCTGTACCGTAGTCTTCATGGCTTTCCTTGGAGCAGGGTCAAGCATGGCCTCCTCCGCCATTGCGATCGCTTCCTTCAGCTCGGCCAGCTCCGATGCAGCTACTATCTTCTCGGTCAACTCACAATTGTCATTGTTGTAGTCGTATGAGGTTCGCACATCCGAGTGGATTAAGATGACTCCGTTTGGTCCTGGTAGCTTCATCATCATATAAGGATAATGAGGTACTGCCATGAATTTAGCGATGGTTGGCCGCCCTATAATGGCGTGATACGTAGAGTCGAGGTCGGCGACCTCGAAGGTAATGCGCTCCGTCCTATAGTTGTCCCGAGTGCCGAAAGTCACAGGTAGAATGATTTGTCCTAGAGGGACTGTTTGCATGCCCGTGATCACACCGTGAAACGGCGATCGACTTGGCTTGAGGTCAGTCAAGGGTATGCCAAGCTCCTTGAAGGTTTTCACAAAGAGGATGTCCAAACTGCTACCACCATCTACCAGTACCCGATTTAGCCGGACTCGGTTAACAGTCGGCGTTAGCACTAAGGGATATTTCCCGGGCCTAGGGATGTGATCCGGATGGTCGGACCGATCAAAAGTAATTGGAACCTCTAACCATCACAGATACTGAGGTACCGCTGGTGAGACCGAGTGGACCTCTCTGTAGAGGATCTTCTGCTAGCGCTTCGAGTCGGCCGTAGACCGGCCACAGATGTAATTGACCTCGCGTTCGGGGTCTTGGAAGTCCTCCTTATCCTCGTCTTGGTTATCCTTGTCCAAGTCCTTTCTGCCACCCTTGGGGATCCAGGGATGTTCTTTGCAGACTTTCAAGGTGTGATGGGTGAAGTTTTTCAGCTTGAAGCATTCCCTGGCTTTGTGGGCTCCATCATGTAGCAGGCAAGGGCCATCGAGCATCTTGTCGAAGTCATCCTGAGTGACTGGTTTCCTCCTGGTCGGGCGCTCGGTGTTGGCCACCGTTCGGTCTTGCTTGCGCTTCCTATCGCCGTCCTTGCTGTAATCAAACGGACCCAACTGGTTCCTTGGGGTCGCCTCATTGTACTGATGAACTTGGAATAGAGCTGAATTGCCGGCAGCATATTTTTCGGTCATAGTGAACAATTCTTTGGCTGAGAGTCCGCCGGCATCATCCAACCTCCCAATCTTCTTTATTAGGTCGTCGTCGCGGAGTCCTCCCTGGAAGGCGGCGACAACTTGAGCATCCGTGATGTTAGGGATGGTATTTTTTACTCGGCAGAAGTGTTGGATGTACTCTCAAAGTGGCTCCCGGTCCCGCTGCTTGATCCGGCCGAGTTCCCAGTGATTCCCTGGCTTGTCGAAGGTGGCTTGAAAATTGGCCATGAACTACCGACAGAGATCTGCCCAGGAGGTGATTGAGTTATCGGGCAGATTAGTGAGCCAGGTTGTTATCGCTGGGGCTAAGCAAACATGCAAGTAGTTGGCCATGATGAAGCTGTCGCCGCCAAGAGCTCATATGGCTGTCGAATAGATGTGAAGCCAGATGCGCAGATCCATCTTGCCATCATACTTGTCAATGCCGACTGGCTTGCAGCCGACCGGCCAGCTGACGGTTCGAAGTTCCCGAGTGAAAGCTCGGATGCCAGCCTCCTCGTCATAATCGTTGGCGGCCGGAGTCCGTTCTCGTTCGCGGCTGGCTTCTCGGCGAGATCAATCATCGTGGCGGCCCTCGTCCCGTGGATCATGATAATGATCGTCTCTATGTGGCTGCCGCCTGTTGTCACATTCGTAGTCAACATAACCGCGTCAGCGCCGTTCATCTTCATACTCTCGGCGGGCCGCATCGTCGCGCTCCTGGTATCTGTTGTCTAGTCAGACCCGCGCATCACGTGGTGGTATGCCATTGCGCAGGTCGGCGCTTGGATGCCGATCATGGTACTCTGCAATGGGCCTGCACCTGGGGACAGTAGGCGGGCTTGCCTCCCAGTTGGAGCACTGTTGGTCTCTTCTATCCTCCCTGGGTACCAACGTAGCGGCCCCAGAAACTAATTTACTCGGTGTTGATCGTGCCGCATGCATCTCCAGTACAGCCGCAGCCCTGATGTGCGCTTTCAATTGGTTGACCTGAGGTGTCAACTCTGGGGAGACCTGGAGCAGGGGCTCTATTGTTTGCAGGAGGGTCGCCGCGGCCGTGATGTTGTGTTGTGGGGTCTTGAAGACGTCTTCACCATCAATCTTTAAGGTGAGGTCTCCCATATCCAGGTTTTGCACGACTCGGGGTCTCTTCTGAGCATCCGGTCTTCGAAGCAGAGGAGTGGCGGCATCTGGATCACTGTCTTCGAGATCATTTCATGTCCGTCTATGCGCGGCGTGGAACCGCACGTGACAGCATCCGCCGATGTTTCGCCGTCTCCTTGCCCCTGGGCAGCAGGTGCCACCATGAATACCTCGTGGAAATCTGAGGAACAACTCTCTGAATCACTCGGCTCTTCAATCAAGTCCAGGAGTGACTCGCTTTCAAGGCCAATTGCTGCAACGAATCTTGATTCATCAAAAAATTTTGGATCTTCGTCCAACTGATCCATGTGATGAGCCAGGAGATCAACTGTAGTGTAACCCGAATCGACCAAGGTTGTCAATCGGGGTGTTGCGGACAACGTTGAGTTGTCGCCCGAGAGGGTTTCCACCTGGAAAGCTGTCGCCACGTTGTCGAGGCCAAGCGGGAATCGACCGGCCAGATTGCTCTGATCGGCCATGGCAGCGACCGAGTGGGCCACGCATTCATGCTTGATGAGGTTCCTATGCTGATCAGCGATGAGGCTGACGGTGCCAAAGCAGATCTTGTCTCCCGGGAAAAACTTGATGTCGACAAAAGCCATCGATTTTGATGAAGCTACACTCAACGCTGCCCCTACCTGGCGTGCCAACTGTCGAGAGATATTCTCGATAGTAGATCTAGGTATGCGTATGAGTATGAAAGATCGATGGACACAGGACACAAAGTTTATACAGGTTCGGGCCTCCGAAGGATAATAACCCTACGTCCTGTTTGGTGTTTCTGTATTGCTAGGGTTCGTACTGGAATTAAGGTTCCAATACGAGTCTGTCTCTTGCCGAAGGCCCCCTGCCCTCCATATATATCCAAAGGGCAAGGATTTACATGGTAATCTTTTAGTCAGTTACAACAGATTCTATCTATCCAACATATCTGCTAACCTAACTTGCCGCCTACTCAAACAAGTATCTCAGTAAATATCTTTCGGGCCAAATACACCATACCCGAGCCCCCGGCCCACTCGACCAATTAGCCAAGTGGTTGAGTATCCCGGGTACATATGTCCCAGAAGCCTAATTGAAATTTCCATCCTGGAACATGGTGTTTCTTGATAGGTTGTACGTGGTGATATATGAAGCTTGCGGCAACGTGTACGCCGGTATATCCTTTAGACTTGAGATAAGCAATATGCTTTAATATAGCATCAACCTGAGACTTCTTGTTTGGATGAGCCTTTGCTGACCACTTGGGTTGTGGCTTGGGGGTATTGACTGTCGTTTCCGACAAAGATGGAGCGTGGTTTCCATGGTAAAACCAGTCCGCGTGCCACCCCTTGTTGGTTGATGGAAGTGGCACATCAATATACTTGGATTCATTCCTTAATTAGAATCCAGCACCTCCTATGACATTACTGTTGTTTGACTTCAATACAAATAGTTCCTTGAAGGTATCGAAATGGGGATAGATACCCAAGAACACTTCACAAAGATGAATAAATATGGCGATATGTAATATGAAATTTGGATTTAGATTGACAAGGTTGATGCCATAAAAGAAAAGAAGTCCCCGAAAGAAGTTGCAACATGGGATCTCAAATCCACAATAGAAAAAGGAGGAGAAAACCATGATTTGGTCGACGGGAGGTTGGGGAAATCTTTGACCAATGGCCTCGATCCATCCTCCGGTCTGTTGATCCTGCAACACGCCATCAATCACCAATCTGTTGATCTTCTCAGAATCCATGGCTAACACGGGGAACTCCTTGATGCCGGCAGGTATGTTAAAGACTGTATCTTCTTCTTCGCCCTTTCCAGGAGAAGATTGCTTCTCGGATTGAGACTTAGCGCTTTGATGGGTGCGCTTCAGGGCCATCGCTCCTGTTTTAGTACAGTGGACAACGGTTGCGTGGAGTTTCTGGCTGGAAATGGAGGCCCGGAATCTAGGATTTGTGGGCGCAAGATGGAGGCGGCGGTGAAATGGAGGCCCGAGATCTAGGGTTTGTGTGCGCAAGATGGCAGCGGCGGCGAAATGGAGACGAAGGGATGCGACTGTTCGGCGGCACTTTTATTATGGATAGATAACCTAGTGGGCCGAGGCTTCTCGTAGCCTGTTAAGTCCAGTTATGTTAATCGGTACATGCATTTATTATGCTATCAAGATTATTTTCAAGTGATTACCTCGGATGTTGCCAATATTAATGTTAGTGATAAATCACTAGGACTGTTACTATTTCAATCTTAGAAATTGTACTTTTCCAGATTTCGTGAATAATCACTCAGATTGTTGCAATTTCAACCTTGGAAATTGTACCTTTTGATATTTTGTGCTAAAATCACTCGGATTATCTTCGCACCAATCTTGGGGGCTATGTCAATTGAATTTTATGATAACTCACTCGGATTAATGATGATTCGGCATTGTGGATGTTGTTATTAATTTGGTGATGCATCACTCGGCGAATGGGAGAAATTTAGCAAAATATGAAGCTTGTTTAGTTTAGTCTGACAAATCGCAAGATTCTGATGTCATTATGCCCTTTTGTGTTGAGGGACAAGATTAATTTTGATTATTGTATATTTTTCAATAACTCAAAAGTTGCTTTGGTATAGACTCAACAACCTTCTGAGTTAGGGGCTATATTTATAGGCTATGTCTTTTTCAGGCACTTATGAAGAAGAGTTATCAGAAGTAATAGAAAAAGCACTTCCCAATTTTATAAGATATCGAGGCAAATCAAGGCGACGATTCAAAATGGAAAGTGCTTGGAGGCTACTGTGGGACATATATATCCAGGATACTTAACCACTCGGCTAACTGGCCGAGTGGGCCGGGGGCTCGGCTATGGTGTATTCGACCCAGAAGATATTTACTTAAATACTTGTTTGAGTAAGCAGCAAGTTAGATTAGCAGAAATGTTGGATAGATAGGATCTGTTATAAGGAGGGAAGGGGGCCTTCGGTAAGACAGAGACTCGTATTGGAACCCTAATTTTAGTGCGAACCCTAGCAATACAGAAACACCAAACAGGACGTAGGGTTATTATCATTCGGGAGACCCGAACCTGTATAAACCTTGTGTCCTGTGTACATTGATCTTTCATACTCATACGCATATCTAGAACTACTATCGAGAATATCTCTCGACACTATACTAAGAGGTTACATTAGCAAAATGGGAGCAGGCCAAAGCTCCTCCACACGTTGATCCACCTGGACCTCCACTTCATTCAGAATCAGTAGTAGTTATTGCACTCAAGTGCCTCCACTTGAGCGCAAGGCGAAGCTCCTCTGCCTTTTGTTCAACCTGACATAATAAAATGGGGTTAGGCACATGTTACAGAAATGAGGTTTATGAGCTATAATTATGGATATCACCTCCTCTTTGGTCACAACCTTGTCAAGTATGCCGTCATCACTCTCCTCCGAGTATTTAACAACAACTTTTATCTTATTAAATTCACAGTGCACTTTCTTGTCAACTTTATTTTTCTGCAAGATATACCAAAGTCAACCAGTATACGTGGCAGCTTATGTATTTTTAGAGAAACATGTTAACAACAGCATTACTGAGTTGAAGCCATTAGTCAATACAGGAAGCTCAAATGCCTTAGAAGATCAATATGAATCAAGTTCAGGGTAATAATATTTAGTTCAGATGTCTGAGCTGAACTGTTAGTCGATGAACACAGAACACAGCTACATAATCAAAGCTCCAATTGCTAACCTTAGTGCCAACAGAGGAGGAGGCAACTAATTGCTTCCGCTTCCCTTGCTCCCTAGCTGCAGGCTGCTTTCCAGCGACCACGGCCGAGCTCCCACATATGGCGGAGGGGCTCTGCTCCATGAATAATATAAGCCATGCAAAGTTCAGTTACAAAAAAAAAAGGTATTCAGTTTCAGTATTACAAGACATTCGGCATTTAAATGTATGTGTGTTTCAAATGTTGTGCCGCACTTTAGTCTACTGCACTTATAGTTGCATACTCATTTCAGCTGCATATTATTTTGACATTTGAATTACCTCACTGGCAAAGCGGGTGTGGTTCAAGGGAAAACCCGCCGGGAGGCAAACCGGCCTCTTGGTGGAGGAGGGCCCGGTGACCACGCCCGAGGTCCGACACCTCGGCCCCGTGCTGGCGGAGCTGTCAAGTTGTTTTGCTTTTCCTTGGTTCTTTGTCTGCAACAGGGAATATGTAAGACCAAAGGAACCAAATAAGATCAATTTAAAAAGAAAAACTAAAGGGAAAAATGTGGCAAATTTATCACAATCATTTGACTTATAAAAATACAGTATTTCAAAGGAATGAATAAGATTACGGCAAAGGCGAGAGAGGTTTTAATGATTTTTTAACATCACAGATGAACTGCACACCATTTATATAGAGATAGCTATAACAATCTCACAAGAACAACTACAGTCCCAGTTCATAAAAAAACTAGCAGAATTAATTGATGTTCCTTTAAGGTAAATGGACAGGCTGTTCAACACAAATTCCATTAAGGTGAATGGACAGGCTGTTCAACACAAAATTCGTATATGAATGTAGAGTGTAACTCTGCACTAAACCTGACAATCTAAAGGTAACCAAACAATTCTAATTTTGGATTACTACAGACATCAGATATTACTATCAGATGACCTATCTGGCTGATTCTATAATCATATTTTCAAGGTGAACAGTACCCTTCTATATATATACAATATACCCAAAGGAATCTCATGGTAAATTTATAATTGCTTCATATTTTCAAGGTCAATGGAATATAAGTCACTGAGCCAACTTATAGATTGATTGAAACATACTCTAGTCATATGATGGCCACAAGCAATGGGACTAAATAATCTAGTTTACCACGTGCGATCAGTAAAAAGGAGTACATAATTGAAGATTAAATATCCTTTCTACAAGCTTGCCATAATTGAAAATACTCTAGTTATATCAGTAGCAGGGCATCCACAAGCAGATAATATACACACATGATAAATTTACCTCGATCTTACAGCCACGTGACAGATCGGGAGTGGCTCCATTGTCATCTTCACTGTCACTGCTGTCGATGACGATTACCACTCTCTTTTTTGGGCCAGCCAGGGCATAGCTCCCATGGCCCGGGCCCTTGGTGCAAGAGGGGCCAGCCACGACGGCGAACCTCCCATGGCCCAGGCCCTTGGTGGACGAGGGGCCACCGATATCGGTGGACCTTAGCGGCCTCTACAGCCTGGTGGACGAGGGTGGAGCGACCACGACCGACCTCCGACGGCTCGGCCCCATGGCGGACGAGCGCCTCGGCACCGGGGTCAAGGTCGATTGGATGCCGCCGGCAGAGGTTCTTGCGGCGAAACGGCCAAATCCGGCGCGTGGCTGCCACTATGACGCGTGCTTGCGGCGGCGAGTGATGGCTGCACCTCAATGGAGGAGATCGAAGGAGGAGAGGAGAGGAGAAGAGAGGAGAGAACAAGATCGATTCTGATGGGACGTTTTTGTTGGGAGGGGACGACGAGAGAGGAGACCGCGTCGGTTCGGTTTTTGGATGCAACCTCCACTGACCTGTGGGGCTGCAGAGGGAGGCACCGGTCCATGTTTTGTTTCGTGCCCTTCGGGATGTCCAACTGACATGCGAGTCCCACAACGGTGCAGGAATCTGCCACTGTTTTAATCCGGTTCTTCCTTCATCTTGTTCAGTTCAGTTATGATTCACAGTTTAATGTTTAAACACGTAGTAAATTTGTATATTTTGACATAATTTGGTGATTTTTTCCCTAAATTCTCACAATTTGTTTCTATACCATTATATCATATTTCCATCATGTCATAGAATATGATTAAGTGCATATTCATCAAAACCTTTATTGTTATGTTTCATAATTACTTAACTATCTTCGGATTCGATAAAGAAGGTGAATTTGACATTGATATTCATATTTGTATGTACATAACTACCATCACCTAGCATATAGTATTCTTTTTAGAATTACACAAATAACGAATGCATTCATTTGTTCATTTGAATTGCAAACTTACTTGAACGAGCACGGGACTTATGTCCTATAATCAACTATGAACTCTAAAGTATAGAGGAAGTTCACTACAATGAGTAAAATCATTTGGTCGTCTGATTCATGTGACAGGAAACTCTACTCAAATACAAAACAATTGAGAACTACACTTGGTTTAGAAGTCAGTCTAAGTTAACTTGTAACATAACAAGTCGACATGTACCTTTAAAGCTTTTTTGTGTCCATGTTTTGGAATCCCTTCTCGTTCCATCTTCAGTGCCTCGTGATCCTTGGCATGTTTTCATTCGATTCGGCCTCCACAAATGGTATCTTGGGAACGTCTTGGTTGCCAGCGACCTGATCACCATGTTGCGTGCATAGTTAGTTCATGAACTCAAGGTGGTCAATAGCCATGTCTTTGCCATTTCACTGTTTTTTGGTGATCTTCTACCAGATCCATTACTCGTTCATGAAACTACATCATGTGCTGTCTCATTGCTATTGAAAAATTTGATCTGTATCTTGTGCAGGAAATTGGGAACACCTTTCTCGCCATTGGATGCTTCTTCATGTTCACAGCCTGCTGCAGTTCAAGTGCACGATCATCTCCTTTCAAATAACCAAGTTCATTTCACCTTGATGTTATAAGTTATGAAAGTCTTCTATAAAAACACATTAGTGAAAAATTTCCTACCAAATTAAAAAGGATAATTGATAATTTCATTCTAAACATTACCTAATTTTTGTATAAAATAAATTGCATAACGTGAAGAATATACAAATTTCCAAAATATGCGTAATTTCTGTTGGTCCCTCCAAAATTTTGCATTGTCCTGTGTACTTGAATATGTATCCCGCCAATTCTTCTGATATGGAAAAAAACCTCCCGCCACAAAATTTCGGTTGGAAAAAATTCACGATCTTTTAGCGGTTCAGTTTTCTGGGTCTCTTGCGCCCTCACACCCCCCCATGAACCCACACGTTTCGGCATTGCCTAAACTGAACCGTCTAGGCCTCATGCGCCCTCACACCCCCCACGAACCCCCCAAAGCCCGTGACTGCTGAGACTGCGATCGAGCATCCTCGAGGGCGGCGCACCAGGCGATCGGGAGGGACGACGAGATGGCACACCAGGCGATCGGGAGGGATGACGGGATGGCGCACCAGGAGATTGGGAGGGACGACGAGACAACGCACCAGGAGATCGGGAGAGATGACGGTGCATCGATGTCCCAATCCAGAGATCGACCAGACCGTCGTCGGGTGTCAAGCGAGGATGAAAACATTGTTGAACATCAAGATTTGATTGATCCATCAATCATTAGGTACGTCCTCTGTTACTAAACATTTGTATGAAATAAATTACCAAGTGTCTGATCATGAAAGCGCCGATGAGCTCTGTTGTTGTTGTCTATCTGCTACTGGTCACTACTTGTCTAAGCTACCTTGGTTCAAGTGTGAATATCTGAACACCTATAATTTTGGGTCAAATTTCAGTAATTACATTTAGTCTTTGGATCACATATAATCATCAGTTGTGACGAACTAGAAGGGATGATGGTAGATAGCTGGTGTAAAATTAGTTTTGAACTAAATCCGTTGGAGATTCAGTTGTGATGTGGCTTGATATACTCTGCCTTGTTTCTTTTTTCAATCCTGGAGATTCAGTTTGTAAGTTATAAATCATAAATCTAGTTGCTATGTGTCATTATGTGTTGACAGAGGTTACCAGTTGTTGCCATATTGCATATATGTTTGACTTGTGAACAAATATGTGCTAGAAAGTTTATGAGATTGTGGAGGTAGTCATTTAAATCTGAATATCCCAAAAATTTTAGCTAGGAGGCTGTTTTTTGTTCTGTTTCATCGCAATAGTTTATCCCAGTATATCCTAGTCTATGAGATTCTGGTGACTTGGGAATATCCCAGTTTATTTTGAATATATGTACACAACATGGGTACAGTCCTAGATGTTATTTGTTAATGAGAAAGTCAGGGTGTTTTGTACATACTGTAATTATGTGGCAGGTCCTGTACATTAGAATTACTCCTTTTAGATTTATTCTTCTATTGGTGCAATCAGCACTATCATTCCTGACAGTGAATACAATGATTCTACTATTAACCAGTGAATACTTATCTGAAATGATTGGTGCACTATGATGTTAATACTTTGATTCCCGAATAATATGCTAATAATTTCAGTAATTACATTTAGTCTTTGGATCACATATAATCATCAGTTGTGATGAATTAGAAGGGATGATGGTAGATAGCTGGTGTAAAATTAGTTTTGAACTAAATCCGTTGGAGATTCAGTTGTGATGTGGCTTGATATACTCTGCCTTGTTTTTCTTTTCAATCCTGGAGATTCAGTTTGTAAGTAATAAATCATAAATCTAGTTGCTAATAATTCCTTTTTTTGATATTTATGTACACGTACAGAGCACCTCCATCAGGTGAAAGATGGAGCATAGTGGTCCATTGCAAGGGAGCAGATGGAGAGTCCCAACGCATTATTCAGGCTACTCTTGACAGAGTTGACATATCATTTAGGAACTTGTCAGGTTTCAAAGATCAGCTTGGGTATAGCATTCGGGACTAGTTGTACTACATGAAGAGAGAGGGATTTGAAGTTGCAAGTATTCAGGCAATCGATATCAGACAAGATACAGAGAAGATCCTTGAAACCATTGGTTCTAAAAGGAAGTTGAGGTTCATAGTGACCAAGAAGGAAGAAACTGAAAGACATGTGAACATTACACCTCTGAAAAACATCTGGCATGATGTGTTTGGGTCTCTTGATGATGAGGAGGACAATGATGATGATGATAGTGACAAATCAATTGATTCCTACAAGGACTGGCTTGCAGTGCAAGGCCCTTCTACAAGTTTATATGCTATTTCTACCACTCTAACATGTTTTACAACAGTATTCAAAAAATATTATTTCTAACTCGTAGACTATCGTGATGTCAATAGGGATGAAACAGTTGTAACTTACAGGGAATGGTTAAGGGTGCACGGCCACCTGAATGAAATTAGTAATTCCTTTACACCTTTAAATTCTTACATACCTTTTATGCAATGAAAAATGTGAACATACTAAGTGCATGTGTTTTTCATTTTTGATCAGTGCGATATAAAATGGAAGCTGAACGTGCTGAGCGTATGCCTGTACAGGAAGACAACAATGCTAGCAACGAGACAGAAGACACAAACTGGCCATCACATGCTAGAAAAATAAAGAAGAAGAAAGCAGGTTTGCAAAGCTCCATACATTTGACATTTCACTACGTATTGTCCAATTCACTTTTTGTAATCTCTGTTGTGATTGAAACTAGGTGGCAAGAAGGATGGTCGTGGTACCATGAAAGCCATGACTGCATTGGCCAAACAATCGAAAGGGATAGCTGATCTTTCTGCGGACAAACTAAAAATAGAATTTTCCGCAAATTTGGGTGGTCCTTGTGGAGAGAATAGGCGTGTATTTGTGGATGAAATAACTTGGGTGACAAGGTTGCATACACCACTCATTGGAGTTAAACACTAGAAAGGTTGTCCAACAAGAAGTCAAGAATAATATTGCGGATACTATAATGGTATGTTGTTGTTAACGCATGGCACATCTTTTACCATTGTAACCTGTTATGCAGCAATAATTGCCTAATCACAATATATTCAATGTTTTTTATTTCCAACAGCTTGCATGGGACATTGACGACAATGATCGTACAAGGAATATTATATGGAAGATTGCCCAAGAACGCTACAAAGGGTGGCGGTCAGCTTTAAGTATTACATATAGGGCACACCACAGCTACGACGCGAGAATGAAACATAAGCCAAAAGATGTATATTATGAGGAGTGGCACTATCTTAATATGTACTTTGGAAGCAAAAAATTTAAGGTATGCCACTGTTTTGTAAAATTAACAAGTCATCCTCTCTCATTAATACTTGCTATTAAAATTCATTGATTAATAAACTTGTCTTCTTCACTAATGACAGATGATTAGCAGCCAGAACTCTACAAATCGTAAACAAATAAAAGTGGTACATGTCATGGGATCCAAACCTTTCTCTCGGTGTAGTTGGGAAATGGTGAGTAATGGTTACATTTGTTTTGTTGTGTTCTCATACAATTCACATTAATATATTAATTACCTTGCCTATTGCAATGTTAGAGGGGCAAGGAAACAGGTGCTGAACCAAATGATTTGGAACTTTTCAAGGCCACTCGCACAAAGCTGAGAAACTGGTCAAATGACTTGTCCAAGAGTATCTATGTGAGTTCTAATCTGATTCAAAAATTTGCTTCCATGTTACAAGTTATCTTTTGGATCAGACTATGTTACCTTTTACTAATTTATAATATTCCTTTTCTCACTTAGACGAATACGCCCAGGAAATTGTCGATGACAGATTCAGATGAATTGGTAGACCAAGACTCACCAAGCGTCACATCATCCGCACAGTTAAAGGGAACATTCTGTTCCAAGAAGTGTACAAGGAAATAACAGGAGCCAAGTCAACCAAGTCGCGTGGTCATGGTTACCTTTCAAATCCAAGTAAGAACCAAATGCTCCAGGACAGACTCGCGGAACAGGAATGCGAGGTTCAAAGATTGAAAGACCAAATCGCAAAGGAAGCTGCCGACAAGGAAGAAATAAAGAAAGATCTTGAAACATCGATTAGGGAATCACTGATGCAGGAGTTCAAAGTGATGTTAGCACAGTCACAAAAACAAGCACCTGACAGTGAGGTACTCATATCATAGTTCATGCAAGTTTTACTTTGTAATATGACTACATTGGATAATTATTGACATAAGTACTATTTTCAACATTTACTCTTTGCATAATGCAAACGCTAATATTTTTATCCATCACTGCACAACTAGTTTCTTTTGCATAATATCACAATAATCATCACATGATGGTATAGTGATCTAATATTGCAAATGCGCTACTTTGGATTGAACTATGAATATAAGATTGCTGATTATGTGCCATTTTTTTCAAACTAATGCGCAGCCTGCCATTGAAATCAATGATATGACACAAGATGTAACTGGGAGTCTAGAAATTAATAGTGCAACATTGGATGAAGACAGGACCAATGAAATCAACAAAACAAAAGAGTGTGAAGCTAGGAGCACCCAAGAAAACAATGATGCAACACCACCGCAGAGGAAAGAAACAACAGATGAGGTAATTGTCTTACAACATATGTTCCAGTGATCCATATTAGAAACTGAATAGTATAGAAATTAAGGATGCCACGTTAGTTATCTCATTGGTTTTCTAGAGTTCAATGTTTAGCCCTTCAATTATTTAGCTTTTTTTTCTGCCCAAACTGTTAGTTTCACCAAACTGAGCATATCTCCCTCATTTCTTGGCCAAATGAGATGAGTAATCACTGTATGGAAAGCTAATGAGTTTATCTACAACTTTGGTAGCAAACATTTTGCCACAAAAATTATTTATCTTCGTCAAAATCAGACAATACAGAGACCTGTTCTGAGATTCCAGTTTTTGCGGCAGTTCTGTAAACTGTAGTATTTTGCTCATAACTCCCAATTTGTTGAGGCTATGGAGGTGTTTAAATACTTGACGGAAAGATAATGAAGTCCTCTACACCTTTTCTATGTAATTGGAAAATAGTTACTGTTCACAACAGTACTAGAATTCAAGTTGTTTTCGAACTGTTTGTGGTTGAACTGCTAGAAAGAAATGTAGAGTTCTTATTGAACACTGAATATGGTTTGTCATTTTTATTTCAGCTACCTATGTGCTTGCTTGGTCTTGATTAATATTGATTTCAGCATTTGAATTCCATCTAACATTGTACAAACAACTTTATAATTTAGGTTGAGCCACCAAGCATTATCACCGCAGAGAAACGAATTATTCCACCAACTACCAATCCTAAACATTCCAAAATTTCGAAGAATTTGTTCAATCAGAATCATGGGAAAGGCGGTGCAGCCCCAACATATAAATACGTCACTACACAACAGCTGCAAGCTCAAACACGATCAGGGAAAAAGAAGCAACAGGTAACAACTCGAACAGTTCATGCATATGTGTTTTAGTTTTCATATACTCCTGTTGTTGTATTATTTCTCCTATTTCACCTCAAACTTTGTTTCTCTTGAGCAGGACAAGCGACCTCCAAGGAGCAAATAATACTCTATAAAGCTTCATTAATACCTACAGGTTATGATGTGAATGTTAATAGTGTTTGTTTACGACCTAGCAAGTACATCAGAATTGCCTTCACCAACTAACAATCATTCTTTTACATGTGTAGAGCTACAATCCAATGGTGAGACAGGAGGTCTTGAATATTCTGGTGTAGCAATGATTCAGTCATAATAGGATCTCTAGAATTTTTATTTGTTGCGTGTGATGCAATTGACAATGTTTGGTTGATCATGTGAACTATCGAGATTGATGAAATTGACAATGTTTGGTTGTAAGTGAATGATGGATGTTATATGATTACCAATATATGAATTGCATTAGTGTCTATTGTGGTATAATTCTATTGCATTACAAATTTAATAACGCTGCACTATTGCAACGACCATAAACTGATGCGACATCTGTTTGTTACAATGCCTCATGATCGATGCAATATCATCAAATCATATAGCAACCACACATATTGTGTTGCAATTAACTTTAATGAGATTGCAACCACTCTAACACTATTGCGATACCCTGTAAGCATATAGCCACGACTCATAACTGTTGCCATATGTTTTAGGTATATAGCGATGACTTATAACCGTTGCTATAACTTGAAGGTATATAGCCACAATTCATACATCGTTGCGATATCCTACAATCATATACCAACAACCTCTACTGCGTTGCGATACTCTAAAACTATATAGCAACGCCAAAAATTGGTTTGGATTCCAAAGAGTTTATTGCAACAGCACAGACGATATTGCCACTAGCATATACCGTTGCAATATAAGGTATTGCGACGGTACCATGTGTTGCAATTGTGCTTTCTTGCAACGATGCTATCTTGTTGCGCTAAAGATAATAGCAACGATGACCATGGTTGCCATCAACGGACTAGCAACACCCATGGCCGTTGCATTTACTTCCTTTCGCATCGCCGCTCTCCATTGCAACAACATGGTATTTATTGCAATGCTTTAAAATTGCATTGTAATAGGCTATTGCATCGGAAGAAATTGCAACGCCTCCCAACGCTCGTAAAGTGTTGCAATATGTACATATTGCAATGAAAATGGTCTTATTACAACACTTTTGGGGGGGTGTGATATTGCATTTTTTTAGTAGTGATTCCAAATATTACGTTTTATCATGATATGCTTGATTAGTTGGCTTATTTTTATTTTATATCCCTTTCAAGCCATCTCACATGTCATGTGTTGTTACTTATGTTTTTTATCATGACTTGTTGATTACCGTATGCTTTATTTGAAATTTCTTACCATGGTGATCATGTGCATGCATATGTGCTTAGCATCTCTTGACATGCATCAAGTCTTGAATATTTGATCATGACATTTATGTATTAATTCTTATCATATCCTTGTATGTGTCATAAACATGCAAAATGCAGGATACTCTCCTTATGTGTTTTTAATGACAAATTCTTATCCTTCACAAGTCATTCAAATTGTGAGCATCGACAATCTTATCCTATATTTTTGGTGAAATTGAGACTAATGTGTTTGCAAGCTTATATTTGGCTTAGTCTCATGAGGTGAAGTGATACTGTGGATGGATTAATGGGTAGCCTTACATTCATGGTGACTACACAAATGAGGATGGAGATGATGAAAGTAGGCAATGAATTATGAGATATCATGACTAATTCAAAAATCATCAAGTTCGAGTGGTATATCCCTTGTAGCTACCTTCATTATGGAATTATGGGTATGTGAGTTTTTCTTATGCCGATCTAATTAGTATCCACATACCTTTTATTGCATATGTATTTGTAGTTCTTTGTGAGCTGTGTAAAATATATTTGCATATGGTTCATGGAAGCATGATTTTACATATATTGTTCTTAAATGTCATTCCTTCCATATTATGGTTGCTTTCTTGAAACTAAGATATTAGTATATATTTCTCTCTTATTTGTTATTTGTCAAGTGCATATGTATTCATGGAATATTCTACTCTATGCACGATTTGAGGGGGAGATTATACTATGTTTGAGACTAGTGGTTTTATTGAGTTTTGTATTATATGGTCTCTCATTAATTAGTAATATGGACATATCAAAATGTATGCATTTATGATGTTATTTGTCTTGTTGAAATTGTATTGATTTGAATAGTGAATTCAATCTAGATTATATTCCCCTCTTGCTCTTTAAATAATAAATGCATATGATTTTATTGCATATATATCTATGCTCATCATATGAGGGAATTTATTTTTCTAATCATTGTGATCTTGAGACTAACTTTTTATTGAGCTTCATATTATTTAGTCTCAAAGTGAATAAAATGTGACTCCAAAGGTATGTTTGTCATCATTCGTTCTTGTTTAGCCACATTCCCCGGTTATTGTTTTTATATGCATTTGTTCCTCCCATGCACATGTTTTGTCTTATTTTGCCCTTTTTGGTGCTTGATGCCAAAGGGGGAGAGATATATTGAGGGGAGAGATACAAAAAGGGAAAGAGAGCTTCTTTTACATTTTATATGCACATGCTTATGGGGAGCTCTCTCTATGTTTGTTGTTTCATTTGTTGAAACTAACCCTCTAGTATATGACTCATGTTCATGTTGACATATACTAGAGTTTGTTTTTATTATCTTTCATCATGATATGATAGTGTTGTCATCAATCACCAAAAAGGGGGAGATTGAAAGGTCCAGGTCTCTAGCCTTGGATTAATGATGAGTTTTGCTGATAGATGATAATGGTTGTTGGAACTAACCTTTTATATGTGTTTGTGAGCTTACATGATAGGTTATGTTCTGGCATCAAGCAAGAAGATCAAGTTATGACATCAAACCATTTATAACAAGTGTTGAGGATCAACATGGACAAGATTGTAGATTGATGACAATATGGTTGACTCAATAAGTTATTTGATGGAGATGCTTGATAAAGGATAATAGTGATCAATGTGTTGATGAAGGTTTCGGTAGACATAATCAACACCTATGGTTGAAGCTAGAAACACATCATAGAACATGATTGAATATCAATAGTTGATGGTGCCAGCATGGAGATGTGTCAGTAACTGAAGTAGAGATTATTGGCCAATTACTTGAAGCAAAGTGACCATTAAGACAAGAAGAAAATCAAGACACTTGAGAAAATAAATATATCAACTTAATTATTGAAATGATAGTGAACATGTTGATGATGATGGATACAAAGTTGCATTACATGTAAAGGCGGTGAAGGTTGAGCAAGACATGGCTGCGATGGACCATATGCAAGGGTGAAGGGCAAGCAAGAGGCTTGGCGTCGAAGAACCAAAGGCAATGGTGAAGAGCAAGTGTAGGCTTAGCGCGATGAACAGCGCAAGACTATATGAAGCTATGGATTATCCACATCACTCATTTGAAGAATGGTAGAATTGTGAAATACAAGAAGATGGTATTCATGGGTTTACTCACGTCAAGTGACATTGAAAGTAAGAGCTATGATTGAATTTCATATGTTGAAGAACGTCAAGTGGGATGAACAAATGGAAGTGGTCACATACACTTCATGAGTTGATGAACATCAATCCCAAAATATCATGTGGGCATGCTCAAGGAAATGGAAAGATTGCAGTTGCACTTTATGAGTTGATGAACATCAAATCTAAAATCTCAAGTGGACATTCTCAAGGCAAAAGTATAAGAATGTTGGACATATATGATTGTCGATGGTTGATCAACAACTAAATGCCCAAATGGTGAAATGCTCATGCGTTGGCAACCCTCAAGATAAGGAAATATTATGACATGAAGGTGTTCGTATTGGCATAGTTTTCTATTTACTTTTGAGTATAGGAATGCCGTACTATCAAGAGGGATGCAACATTGATAGCTTGGCTTATGTCTCAGTGCTCAAAATTATCTAACAAACTCTTGTGAGAGTTTAACATTCCTTTGGGTGAAATTTGGGCTTGTTATTAGTGAGGATGGATAGTCCTCTGAATTATCTTTTCATAGAGTCCAAGATCACCTAAATCGGACTTTGGGAGCAAAAGTTATGCCATTTTTCTGGGTACTCCCGGGCAAGGACGGGTCCAGCCGGACTAGGATGGCTCGGCCTAGTCCAGAACCATTTTGGTTCTGTTTTCAACTGACCCGGACTAGGACGGCCAAACCCGGACTAGGATGGCCAAACCCGGACTAGGACGGGTTCGGGGGTCAGTCGGACTAAGACGAGAATACGTCGCTGCACCACTTCCTTCGACCACGAGTGCGTAGATGTTCAAGGGGGAATGGGAGTGTGATCCTGTGCGATCGAGAATAGCTTGTATCTAGGAGGAGCATACGAGGTTTTTGAGAGTTAGATACTTTTGGACCTTATTTTGATGGAGTTATTCGTTGTTCATGGATTTTGATGAGTCATGGTTTTTCCTTCACTTGTGTTTGACTCATTTTAATCTCACTTGGTTTATTCCCTTATCATATGCAATATCTTGTATTCTTTAATTATCTTGTATGCCTGTGTATGATATCATGATGATGAATGCTTGTTCTTAATTCTTATGCATTGCCATGCTAACTTGTTGCATCTCATCACTCATGTCTTGCATTGCATGTCCTTATGCTTCCCTTTAATATATTGCCATGACATGCATGCATATTTCATCTAGAGTATGCTTTTCACTCTTTTCCTTGTATCTCTTGATGATGCTTGATTGAGTAGGACCTTATACGTTTATCTCATATGTTGTTATGGTTCCTCTCGATCGTTGTGTAGTTCTTTTTGCCCGGTTGTTTATTGATCAAAATTTTGATTAAGTAGTGGTTGTCATCAATCACCAAAAAGGGGGAGATTGAAAGCTTCATGACCATTGGTGATTGGATCCCCAAGGCATAGATATTTTGGTGATAGATGACAACTATGAAATTGTGGGCTAATATCTACATGAGTGTTGTCTATGTAGGATCATCTCTTAACTCTATTACAAATCATATGGATGATGGTTGCCTTGGCGATTGATGACAATGACCACAAGCATTGAGGTTTGTGAACTTGATGGAGTCCAAGCGTTGATGGAGATGGATCAAAGTGGAGAACAAGCTATGGTGCAAGTGTTTGTAACACTTGACTAGTTGTTAGGGCTTTGAGTCCATAGTAAAAACCGGACTATCAAGGGGGTCTAGGTCATACTCTTAGGTCATGTGTAGTCGGTGATGTGCAAGGTTGCTCAGTGAAATCACAAGCACTAGGTGACAGTAGAGAAGGCAAGGAGCTGTTCGGAGAAGCCGGGAAACAAAGTCAAGCGAGAACGATGAGTTTGACCTTCTGGACATAGAGACCGGTCAGAGGGGTAAGTGGAGACCGGACTGTATGGTCACTATGTGGTGCTGTCTGGGACTTCCAGCGAGAAGCGAGGAATCTGTCTGTGCCAGAGTCTGTACAGACCGGACGGTCTGATCAGTAGGACTTGCACAGGGCAAAGAGGAAGCAATTGCGTGAAGGCTCCTGGATTGAAGAGAGAAATGGACCGGATGGTTCGGTCAGGTGACCATATGGTCTGGTCAGCAGGAGAATCAGTAGGGGTCAGAGCCGTTGGTGCACTGTGCTGCAGTGACCAGACTGTCCGGTCAGTAGGCCCAGAAAGCTGATTTCATGGAGCAACGACTAGTTTGAGGTTGGGAGCCTATATAACTTTGTTGTTGGGGTCTTGGAGATCTCTCTGGGCCAGTAGAATACCTGAGAGCATTTGGGAAGGTTCAAGAGGAAAAGAGGAGAGCACTAGGAAGAGATATTGCATATCTTGAGAGTGCTAGTGGCGAGTAACTTGAGCATCTTACACATCTAAGGCTAGGGTGTCCTTGAGGGTGTGATCTAGATTGTTACTCTTAGTCTATGGTGATACCTAGACCGGTTAGGTGTTGGTGATCGAGCCTATCGTGATCGGTTGTGAAGGCCGTCACACGTTTGTACACAGTCTCAGCCCACCGGTGAAAGGGGCATCGCTAGTGAGCGCCCATGTCAGCTCAGGGAGTCCGGCAAGTTCTCGAGGGAGGCGAGCTTGTGCTTTGTGCAGCGGTGACGCACACCGTGTCTTTAGGTTAGGAGTGATTGCGGGCTCGTGGGCAAGAACTCCACTTGGTGGCAGGAGGGACCGGGACTCCGGCGGGAGTGGTCCAACAAGGATTAGGGGAAGGCGCCATCCTTCCGAGACCTCAGGAAAAAATCATGAGCATTCCTTGACCCTCTCTTCACTATTCCGCAATTGTGTGCTCTAGTGACTAGGGTAAATTGTGGCTTGCATAGGCTAGTGTGATTGGCTTCCGCACTTTATCTTATCATGAACACGAGCATGTGTAGGGTCTTGGCCTACTAGAATTGTTTAGGTTGCTTCTCTTGTTAGTCTCAAGTATTAAAAATTTAAGTAATTGGGTTCGTGAGTGGCTTACCGATTCACCCCCCCTCTCGGTACGCCTTCGATCCTTACAAACGGCAAGAGGATTGGGCACAAGTAGGGGACTTGGGGCCGGACGATCGGGATATCGGTGCAAGTGACAAGGGGGCCCGATGGACAGGGACCGGGAGAGACTTTCCGGTGGTCAGGATCGGGGGACAGGGTAACACGCGTCGACCTCGAGAAGTCACGCTTTGAGAAGTGTGCGAGGCGGTTTCCCGGTTTGGGCCTCAAAACCGGTGGTGGTGGTTGGTGATGCACGTTGCACCATCACGGAGCTTGCTTTGAGGCGAAGCAAAGTCATGGAGGGCCCGATGGCATACGGGCGATGAGGAGAAAGATGGACGATTATGCCCTCAGTGGTAGGTGGGTATGTTATGTAGGTCAAGGGTAGTGTTTTCATGTGGACAATAGACCTTTGGTCTATATAAGGAGAGGTAGGGCAGGTGCAAGAGGTGCCTCTCTTTCCCTTAGCCCCTTAGGTCTTCATTCAAAGTGCTAGGAGAGGTCTTCATGTTTTAGAGGAGAGGAGAGGGTGTGTGAGAGACATCTCTTGCTCTTCCAAATAGTGGGAGGAAGAGGGTGGCTTCCTAGCCTTGTGTCTATGGATCTTGTAAGCATGATTCCATGATATGAAATTTATTTTCGTGCTCAAGATATTCCTCTCTCCCTAAATCCGGAATTTCTCTTTTTCTCTATTTTTGGAGCTATTTTCGTGGAGATTTTCGATCTTGTTTTTGAGTGGGTTTTGGTACAAATATCTTGAGGGATCTTGGTGCTAGGAGATGCCTAAACATTCCTCTATGGATCCTTGATTGATTCCTAGGCAAGAGCACCTTCGATTTCATGGATTTCCTTAAGAACATTCAAACCCTATAGCTTTTGGTAAAACCTAAATTTCATGATGAATTCTAGAGATTTTTGTATGATTCCACTTGGAGAAGGAACGTCCTACCATGAGAAAACTGCTGTCCATGTTTCATGATTTTTGGAGTTTGTTTGGATAGGTTTTGGTAATTTTCTTGCCAAGTTTTGAGCACAGTTGTGGTTTTGGAAAGTGTCGATTGGCACTGCCGATGGCTGGACCAGCACTGCCGGTAGCCTAAACTTATAGCGACACTCCAGAGACTCAAAACTAAACCCACACCAGCACTGCCAATGTGCTCCTTTTTTTGAGTCCTAAGAACCCCACACCGGCACTGCCGATTGGTGTGACTGGCACTGCCGATGGTCCTAACCGGCACTGTCGATGGACCTAACCAGCACAGCCAATGGGAGTCCAGAGAGGTCTGACTTGTGTGCAAATCTTGACTATTTTGAGTCTTTTCAGTTCTCTTTTGTTTCCGCTGTGTTCCACTGCTGTGTTAATAACTCCTAAGGGTAGCACACCACAAGTTGGTGTGTGTAGTCTTGGTGATCGATTTTGGAGTTGGCTTGGGTCATAATTGGGATATAGGCCAAGCTTTTGAGAAGAATTTTAATTGGCTCCCATTCACCCCCCCTCTGGTCACCTTCTCGGTCCTTCAATTAGTATCAGAGCCGGTGTGATTACTAGTTGACCTTCACCATTTTTGTGATCTGAAGGCGGCATGTAGTAGCGTGCGGTCAAACTTTGAATGTTCGATGGAGAGAACTTTCCCTACTGGTAGTCACGGAAGAAGGCTTATCTCTTGAGCCAAGGACGTGCAATTTGGGACATAGTTGAGCAAGACTACGCCATACCGGCCAACCTCAACACCGCGCCAGTAGGTGAGTTAAACAGGTATGAGAACAACTATAAAGCTGTCAATATCTTGCTTTCTACTCTAGGTAGGAGTGAACATGACCGTGTTGCTCATCTTGATACTGCACATGCCATTTGGGAAAGCTTTGCACGTACCATGAGGGTACCAATCAAGTCAAGTCTATGCGTAAGGATTCTTACAATAGACAGTACCAGACGTTTGCACAAAAACCTGGCGAGTCACTAGATGACACCTTTCGCAGGTTTGAGGCTATTGTGTGCAACTTGAGGGCTTGTGGTAACCTTGTGTACAATGATAATGATGACACCTTTCGCAGGTTCGAAAGTTTCTGCTGTTCTGTCGGGGTCGATTGGCACTACCGACGACCAGGACCGGCACTACCGGTGGGTCTCAGAACCCCGCACCGGCACTGCCGACGGGCTAGATCAGCACTGCCGATGGGGCCAACCGGCACTACCGATGGTCCTGATTGGCACTGCCGGTGGTGGTTCAGTAAGGTGCAGTTTGTGAGGTTTTTTACTATCTCGAGTCTACTGTTTTCTTTTTGTTTCCGCTGTGTTTTGCTATGGTTGTTCACTCCTAGGGCTAGTACACCACTAATTGGTGTGTGTAGTCTTGGTGATCGGTTCGGAGGTTGGCTTGGGTTGTTTTTAGGATATAGGCCAAGTTCTCTTGGAGAATTTTGATTGACTCCCATTCACCCCCCCTCTGGTCGCCTTCTCGGTCCTTCAATTGGTATCAGAGCCGCTTTGATCACTAGTTGACCTTCACCGGCTTTGTGATCCGAAGGCGACATGGAGAAGCGTGTTGTTAAGCTATGGATGTTCAATGGAGAGGACTTCTCATAATAGAAGTCACGGATCAAGGCGTATCTACTGAGTCAAGGACATGCAATTTGGGAGATTGTTGAGTACGAGTATGGTGTACCAAAGGACCTGAACACTGCATCTGCAGGTGAGTTAGTTAGGTATGAGAACAACTCCAAAGCTATCAATATTCTGCTCTCTGCACTTGGTAGGGTTGCACACCTTGACACTGCTCATGCTATGTGGGTTAAGCTTTGTACTTACAATAAGGGTGCCAACCAAGTCAAGTCTATGCATAAGGATTCTTACAATAGACAGTACCAAACCTTTGCACAAAAACCTGGCGAGTCACTAGATGACACCTTTTGTAGGTTTGAGGCAATTGTGTGCAACTTGTGGACTTGTGGTAACCTTGTGTACAATGACAATGATAGAGCTAAGCAACTGCTGTACTCACTTGATGAAAATGTTTGGGGGGTTAAAATTGCTGCTCTAGAAGAAACTGCTGAATTCAATACCTTGAACTATGAGCAACTATATAGCAAGCTGAAATCTCATGAACTGTCTAGGAAATCTCGTCCTAATCTTGCTATTCCTGCTTCTGGCATGGCTTTGCTTTCTAGTTCTCAGAAGGGTGATCACAATTATGCTTCTTATGGAACTAACCCCTCACTTGACAATTCTTCTTTGGAGTTTGCTCTGTCTTCTCTTGTTGTAGCTTCGGATGAACAGATGGAGTGCATTCCTAACGAGGAGCTATCCTTGCCCATAAGGAAGTTCAGGAAGTTCTACAACAACCGAAAGAAGAGAAGAGGAGGTGATTCAAGAACCTGCTTCGAGTGCGGTGACCTAGGACACTTCATTGCTGATTGTCCTAAGAAGAAGAAAAAGGCTAGGTACCGCGACAACAACACTGAAGACTTCAAGCAGAAGAAGAACCACTTCTACAAGAAGGGCAAGAACTCCAAGAAGTTCGCCAATGCCATTGCACGCGCCTGCGTTGCCGCCTTGAGCGATGTCAACCTCACATCAAGTGAAGGCCTTATAAGCTTGGAGGAGAAGGTTAAAAAGCCACGAGTCAAGAGGAAGGATGACTTCACTGGGCTTTGCTTCATGGCAAAGAACGACCACGACACCGACTCTGGATCCGACTCCGACACAAGCGAGGTACCTCCCACTCTTGATGAGCACTCTTCTAAACTTGATCATTTATGCGATGTTCTGCTCATGCAAGATGATAAGCTTGTAGCGCTGTTCATGAGAGTAGAGAGCTTAAGTCTAAGTTGGAGAGCGCTGAGTATGAGATAACTTCACTTAGGTCTAAGCTTGCTAAAGAGGACATAATTGCTGAGTGTGAGTCTTGACAATTTGTGATGAATGATCTTGCACAGAGGGAAAATGTGCATGCTCAAGTTGCCAGTCAGCTTGAGAGTGCCCTTAAAGAGCTTGATGAATTCAAGGCTAGACCAACTCTTTTGGGTGCATGTCAGAAGTGCCCTAAGCTCACCAGTGAGTTGGAAGCTCAAACCCTCAAAGTCAAAGAGCTTGAGTCCAAGCTGCTAAATCAGACTCGCTCCAAGGTCTTTCCACCACCATGTGAAGTGTGTGTCTCTCTTAAGGACAAGCTAGTAATCACTAGGGAGGAAAACAAAGTTCTAGTTCAAGAAAATGAATATCTTGTTTCTAGGCTCCAGAGAACCCTAGTGAGTGAGGAGAAGATTGAGAGTGAACTAGCCAGAGTCAAAGAGAGTGCTAATAGGTCAACCTACAACTTGGGTTTGGGATTTGAGAGGGTTGACAAATAGAGTGAAAATGTGGGTAAGTTTGTGCCTAGCTCTAGCTACAAGGATAAGGAAGAATCCATCAAATCCACTGACACATACTATCCACCAAACCCCAAACCTTCCTTCAACCCGAAGCAAACAGAGAAGCCAAAACCCAAACCTCCTGTGCAAACAAAGCCTAAACATGAAAGTATCTACATTTGCTTGTTTTGTGGTCATAAGGGTCACCTAGATGGGTACTGTTGTAGGCCTAAGAGGATTGAGAGGATGCAAGCTGAGTTAATTAGGAATGTGCATCATGATGATTTTGATGGTTTTTAGCCTCGCTCTTTTTCTTGTGTCTATCATGGACAGGGTCATTCTTCATATGGCTTTGATTCACAAAATAGAGGCTTTGCGTAGCAGCGCTTTGGCGCCTCATGTTTCCCCATCATGGTGAGCATCGTTCGCATGGATCTGGTTTTCATATCGATGATTTCTATTCTCACAACCCCAGGTTTGAGTCAAGACGGTTTGACAAGCCACATTTCCTCCAGCGTGGTTCTCATCCCATTTGTTCAAATGATAATGTGCAAAGAACAGTGATGACTACTACCGATCGTATGATGAAGTGCTGGATTCCTAAATGCTTTTTGACTAACCCTAGCACTAAGCCATCAACTTTTCCTTCTTGTTCTTTGTAGGTAGCAGGTGGAGGCCTAGAGAACAAGTGGCTAATGGACTCCGGGTGTTTGCACCACATGACCGGAGATGCAAAGTGGTTCTCCAGCCTCACTCGCTTCAACCTGGGAGTATGTGACCTTTGGAGATGACAAGAGAGGGAGAGTGAGGGCAAGAGGCGCGGTAAAGTTAAATGAAAAATTCACTCTCAAGGATGTTGGTTTGGTTGAGCATCTCAAGTACAATCTCCTCTCTGTTTCTCAGTTGCTTGATGTTGGTTTGGAAGTCCGCTTTAAGAAAAATGCTTCTTGTGTTCTTGATTTGATTGGCTCTTTGGTTTGTGGGATTTTTAGCATTGGGAATGTTTTTTATGCTGATTTTGCTGGTTCTCTTGGTTTTCACAAGTGCTTGTTTGCTCAATCTTCTTATGAGCTCTGGAAATGGCATAGGAGACTAGGACACAAGAGCTTTGACTTGTTATGTCGCTTGAGTGACCTAGGCTTGATCCGAGGATTGCCTAAGCTCAAGCTTGATAAGGATTTGGTTTGTGCTCCTTGTCGTCATGGGAAAATGATTGTCGCTTCTCATCCACCAATTAATTTGGTGATGACTAAATGCCCTGGAGAGCTACTTCATATGGACACTATTTGTCCTTCTCGGGTTCGTTCGTCGGGTGGGAAGTGGTATGTTCTTGTGATTGTTGACGACTACTCTCGCTACTCTTGGGTTTACATTCTTGAGAGCAGGGATGAAGTGTTTCATCACTTTCAGAGCTTAGCTTTGAGGTTGTTCAAGGAACTCCCTAGTGCATTACGAGTAATCCGCAGTGATAATGGCACCAAGTTCAGGAACTCATCTTTTGATGCTTTCTGTCTTGAGCATGGTATTGAGCATCAGTTTTCAGCACCTCATGTTCCCCAGCAGAATGGTGTGGTCAAAAGAAAGAACAGAACCTTGGTGGAAATGGCCCAGACGATGCTCAATGAGCTTAGGACTCCAAGGCGGTTTTGGACTGAGGCCATTAGCACTGCTTGTTATGTATCCAATCGGATCTTCTTGCACTCAATTCTTAACGTGACTTCCTATGAGCTATTTTTTGGGAGGAAGCCATCTGCTTCATATTTGCGTGGCTTTGGCTGCAAGTGCTTCATTCTCAAGCGTGGCAATCTTGATAAGTTTGAGTCTAGATCTTCCGATGACATCTTTCTTGGTTACACCCCTCATGGTCATTCCTATAGAATTTTGAATTTGGAAACTAACACCATCTTAGAGTCCTTCAATGTAACATTTGATGAATCAAACTCTTGTGCAAGCAATATGATTGAGACTGCAGGTACCAAGGAGATGGAGGAGAGCATATTTGTAGAAGAGGACCTACAGAGCTTGGATGATGAGTCAATCCATCCCACATCCGAGCTTGTTCCTGCTGCCACCACCACTCCAGCAGAGGGTCCAGAAGCTTCTACATCTACTTCAGTAACTATCGAGCGAACTCCAGCTATGGTTGAGGGGGAGGTACGCTCTAAGAGAGAGGCTCCTCACCACATTCAGCATCAACATCCACCTCAACAGATGATCGGTAATCTCTATGAGAAGACAACAAGGTCAAGGTCTGCACATCTCGCTTGCTTTACCAATTCTCTCTTTGTTGCCACCTTTGAACCCTGGGATGTTGCACACACACTATTTGATGAACATTAGTTTAATGCCTTGCGTGAGGAGTTGGAAAATTTGAGAGAAACAAAGTATGGACCCTGGTAGAGCCTCTTGTTTGTGTCAATGTCATAGGAACCAAATGGGTGTTTAAAAACAAGCATGGGCAAGATGGTGAGGTTGTTAGAAACAAGGCTAGGCTTGTTGCTCAGGGTTTCAGTCAAGTGGAGGGCTTAGACTATGAGAAAACCTTTGTTCCTGTTGCACTCATAGATGCCATTAGGATGTTGCTTGCATTTGCTGCCTCTAAGGGCATTAGACTTTATCCAATGGATGTCAAGAGTGCTTTCCTCAATGGTTTCATAGAGGAAGAGATTTATGTAAAACAACCACCTGGCTTTGAGCACCACAAATACCCAAACTGTGTGTACAAGCTTCAGAAGGCGTTGTACGGACTAAAGCAAGCACCTAGGGCATGGTATGCTAGGCTTAAGACCTTCTTGCTAGAGCGCGGGTATGTCATGGGGTGTGTTGACAAAACTTTATTCACTCTAAATCATGGCAATGACTTTCTAATGGTTTAGGTTTACGTGGATGATATCATGTTTGGTGGTTCCTCTCATGCTCTTGTGTCCAGATTTCAGGAAGCTATGTAAAGTGAATTTCAGATGTCGATGATAGGCGAGCTCACCTTCTTTCTTGGACTTCAAATCAAGCAGTGCAAGCAAGGCACCTTCATACATCAAGCCAAGTACACGAAGGATCTCCTGAAGAAGTTCGACATGGTCAATGTGAAGCCGTTGCACACACCAATGTCCACTACAACGTCACTTGACCCAGACGAAGACTGTGAAGCAGCAGACCAAAGGGAGTACATGAGCATGATTAGCTCCCTCTTGTACCTGAAGGTGAAAAGACCCAACATACACTTTGCAGTGTGTCTTTGTGCTCGCTTTCAGGATTCCCCAAGGGTGACTCATCGCAAGGATGTCAAGTGCATCTTCAGGTATCTCAAATACACCCTTGAGTTCGGTCTTTGGTACTCTGCATCTTCATCTCTTGATCTCATTGGGTATTCAGATGCGGACTTTGATGGGTGTAGAATTCATAGTAAGAGCACTCCTGGTACTTGTCATTTCTTGGGTACCTCCTTGATCTATTGGTCTTCTCGTAAGCAGTTGAGTTTAGACCAATCCACCACAGAGGCTCAGTATGTTGCTGCCGCTAGCTGGTGCTCTAAAATCCTATGGGCTGTATCTACCATGAGAGACTATAGGTTAACCATTAAGAGTGTTCCACTCTTGTGTGATAACACCAGTGCCATATGCTTAGCCAAAAACCCAATCCAACATTCCACTTCCTGAGAGACAATGTTGAGAAGGGGGATGTTGAGCTCAAATACATCGACACCAGAAACCAACTAGCTGATATCCTCACCAAGCCCCTAGATGCTTCTAGACATGCTTTTCTTCGAGGGGGAACTTGGTGTTTGTCATCCTTATGGCATCATTTGAGGGGGAGTTGTGTCAAAAGATATTCTCGATAGTAGATCTAGGTATGCGTATGAGAAGGATGATCTATGGACACAGGACATAAGGTTTATACAGGTTCGGGCCTCCCAGAGGATAACAACCCTATGTCCTATTCGGTGTTTCTGTATTGCTAGGGTTCGCACTAGAATTAGGGTTCCAATACGAGTCTCCCTTTTATCGAGGGCCCTCTGCCCTCCTTATATATCCGAAGGGCAGAGGTTTTCATGGTAATCTTGTAGTCGGTTACAACAGATTCTATCTATCTGACATATCTTCTAACCTGTCTTGCTGCTTACTCAAACAAATATCTAAGTAAATATCTCATGGGCCAAATACATCAAAACCGAGCCCCCAGCCCACTCGGCCATATAGCCGAGTGGTTAGGTATCCCGGATACATATGTCCCACAAGTTGGTGTTCACTTGTATATATGTATCTTACCTTTTATGCATTTGCATCTCATATGTAATATATGCATTGGTAGATGAGCTTTGATTTTTATGCTTCCTTGCATTTCTCTTTGCTATGATTGAGCTTGAGCTAAGTTGTGTGGATGTGATAGTAATCTCTCATGCTTAGATTTTTTAGATGGCCTGTTATAGACTCATTTGAGAACTTGCTAATCTTAAAGGTAAACTTAGTTTCTTGTGAACCTTATGAACTAATCTTGCTAAAATTTGCTCACCATGTGTATAATTGCTTTTATCCTTGTTGAGACTTGTGTTGAGGCTAGTTTAGAGGATATCTTGGCCATAGCACCTTGTGTTTGCTAAATGTGGCTTTGCAAATGTTTAGATCGTGATGGAACATTGTGGGAACGGTTGTTCCTTTTGCCGCAAAAGCATGCTCATCCTCATGCTTTTAATTTTGCAAAATAAGTTGACTGTGCTTTGAAGCCTCGGGGTGTTTGCCGCACCCAGTCATGCGACCCTCCACATGGATTAGAAGTAATATAAAATGCTAAATCCAAACATTCTACTTTGAAGCCTCGGGGTGTTTGCCGTACCCACTCGTGCGACCCTCCGCACAGATTAGAAGCTACATGAGGATAACACATGCTTTTACTCTTTTCTTTTGAGTCTTTGTTGCATATGTGAGCATTTGTATAGCTTATTTTCTGTGAATGCTTTTTGCCTTGGTTGAGATTGAAACTGGCTAGATTCTTATGATTCACTTAATGCTTGTTTTGCCTTGGATAGGAGTGCTTACACATGTGGTGGCAGATCTTCTCATGAGGAGTAAATTTGATTATATCTAAGTTAGTCAATCTTTTTGCTTAGCTTGTATAGTTCTTGGTGTTTATGCCTTGCTATCTATTTTTTATCTTTGTATGATTGGGAGCTATTGCTTTTATACTTCATGGCTCTATGTTTATGGTTAGCAAAGTTAAATGCTTGTTTGCATAATTGTTGAAGCTCCTTAGGTTTGCATTTTCATGCATTGTATGTTTGCTTGTTCCTTTGCCTCTTTGATGAGTTCATTGCCAAAGGCGGAGAAAATATTGGGTCATGCACAAATAATGCTAAGAAACTTATATGATCCTTTTTGCATTACATGAGACCTACCACAACTTGAGGGGGAGCATATCATGAGCTTGAGCGTTTTCTTGCACTTTTCACATTCTTTGCATCTCGAGTCACTCTCTTTGCCAACTCTTGGTTTTGTGATCCCTACTTTGCTAGATGGCTTATGTTCACCCTTTCTTTGGGTTTGGCCATTTGGATGAGCTTACTCGGCTTCGCATTTCAATCTCTAATCTTTGTGCATTTGAGGTTGTCAATGTACTCATCAAGGGGGAGATAGAGAAACCATGTGGATATGTGCCATACTTTGCAATATTTGTGATGAGTAATTGACTTGAGCGAATTTGGTGTTTGAGTTGAAATGCGGGAATCTTGGGATTGCATGAGTTTGTGCATGTCAAGGCTTTGACTACGGAGTTGGTGGGAGTATTGGTGATGTTCCAGAAGTTGGGAAATGTGTTTGCTTGTCTCATGATGTGTAGGTCACTGAAGTCGACTTGGCGGTCAATGGCGAGAGGATCGGGCACAAGTAGGGGACTTGGGGCTGGACAATCGGGATGCCGGGTGAAGTCAAGAGTGATCCACACCGTACACGTGGAAAGGCAAGAAGCACGGACAGTTTCGTGGTTGAGCCTCAAAATCATGGTGGTGATGAAAACGACGTGTTGACCAAGTCAAGGTGAGCGGTATGCCGATGCAAGTGATAAGGGGCCCAATGGACAGGGACCGGGAGAGACTTGCCGGTGGTCAGGATGACAAGGTGACACACGTCGACATTGAGAAGTCATGCTTTGAGAAGCGTGCGATGCGGTTTCCCGATTTGGGCCTCAAAACCGGTGGACGTGGTAGGTGGTGCACGTGGCATCATCACGGATCTTGCTTCGAGGCGAAGCTATGTCGTGATGCGCCCGATGACATTCGGACAATGAGGAGAAAGATGGACGATTATGCCCGCGGTGGTTGGTGGCTATGTTATTGTAAGGATCATCACCATTGAGGTCACCCCAAGGTATGTTGTTTTGGTGATGAATGACAAGAATGAAATGTTACTAACACCTACACGAGTGTTACCCGTGTAAGAAATCTCTTCTATCTTATGATGATTGTCTACGGCGTCCTTGGCGATGGATGACAATGACCGCAAGCATGGAGGCTTGATGAGCTTGATGGAGTCCAAGGGTTGATGGAGATGGATCAAAGCGGAGAACAATCTATGGTGCAAGTGTTTGGAACACTTGAGTAGTTGTTAGGGCTTTGAGTCCATCGGAAAAATCGGACTATCAAGGGGATCTAGGTCATTCTCTTAGGTCATGTCTAGTCGGTGATGTGCAAGTTTGCTCGGTGAAATCACAAGCACTAGGTGACAGTGGAGAAGCCAAGGAGCTGTTTGGAGAAGCCGGGAAACCAAGTCAAGCAAGGGCGACGAGTTTCAGCTTCTGGACATAGAGATCGGACAGATGGGTCAGTGCAGACAGGACTGTACAATCACTATGTGGAGATTGTCCGGGACTTAGCGCGAAGAAGTAGGAGTCTATCAACAGGTAAGTCTGTACAGACCGGACGGTCTGGTCTACTGACCGGACGGTCCGGTTAGTACAGGTGCAGGGATTGCAAAAGAGGTGCATTTGCGGAGGCTCCTGAACTGGAGAGATAAAGTGGACCGGACGGTCTAGTCCAGTGACCGGACAGTCCGGTCATTACAGGAGGAAGCAGCGGACAGAGAGCAACGGCTTAGGAGGAGCCGTCCGGTGGAGACCGGACTGTCCGGTCTGGATAGTGACCGGACTGTCCGGTCAGTATGTCCAGAGAGGCTGTTTCATGGAGCAACGACTAGTTTGAGGTTGGGAGCCTATATAACTTGGTTGCTGGGGTCTTAGAGACCACTCTTGGCCAGTGGAATACCTGAGAGCATTTGGTAAGGTCCAAGAGGAAAAGAGGAGAGCACTAGGAGAGGATATTGGATATCTTGAGAGTGCTAGTGAGAGTAACAAGGAGCTACCTTGCACATCTAAGGCTAGGGTGTCCTTGAGGGTGTGATCTAGGTTGTTACTCTTGGTCTATGGTGAGACCTAGACCGGTTAGGTGTCGGTGATCGAGCCTATCGTTATTGGTTGTGAAGGCCGTCACAAGTTTGTACACGGTTTGAGCCCGTCGTTGGAAGGGGCATTGATAGTGAGCGCTCATGCCGGCTCGGGGAGCACGACAAGTTCTTGAGGGAGGCGAGCTTGTGCTTTGTTCAGCAGTGACGCACACCATGTCTTCACTCGAGGAGTGATTGCGGGCTCGTGGGCGAGAACTCCACTTGGTGGTGGGAGGGACCGGGACTCCGGCAGGAGTGGTCCAACGAGGAGTAGGGGAAGGCGCCATCCTTCCGAGACCTCGGGAAAAATCATGAGCCATCTGTTACTCTACTCCTTGCTTTGATGCATTACCTTCCGCATTTACATACCGTGCTATTCATGCTTGTGTGCTTATCTTGCTCTAGTTGACTACCTTGTAGAATTGCATGAATAGGCTTCTTTACTTGCTAGTAGTGCTTAGCCTTCATACTTGATCAGTAGCATGTCTAGGAGTTGCTTGGCTTGATTGATCACCCTAGTATGTATTGGGCTACTCATGCATGTATGCTTTCTATATGCTTGTTGATCTAGTAGCTTTGCTTGAGTAGAACGCCATGCTAGCTAGTTGTTTGCTGCCGCGTATCTTTGGTAACTAGCTTGCATAGGAGTTGTATTGACTTGAGTGATCCACTAGTATGCCTAGGTTCTTGTTCCTTTCATAGGGCTTTTATATTGCTAGTGTAATCACCACTAGAATTGCTATAGGAGTTGATTGAGTGTTCGATTTTAGTAATTGGCAAATTTGGTACATAGTGCAAGTTCCCGATTCACCCCCACCCCCTCTCGGTCACTCGGTCCATTCAAGTGGTAACAGAGCCAAGTGTTCATCATAAGGCTTAACCACCTTGAGTAGTGACCGTATTGAGTTGGGATGTCATCCCATTCGGGGTCGGGTCATGGCTCATGGAAGGATCACTTTAAAAGCTACCTAAATGCCATGATTTCGGATAAGTTGATGGATACTCTTGTGGACTTTGCCAATACCTTTACCGATGATCATGTGTATGATGATTGTGATGATTGCGTGGATGTGCCTTGTACTATTGAGTGCCTAGACTCTTCTAGCAATGACTTGATAGGTTGCTCTACTAGTATGCCTAACATGATGATTGATAATGATGTGTCTCTTGATCTTGCTTACTCTACTAGCATTGATGATGTTTGTGAGTCTCCTATTGATCATGCTAGTAGTTCTATTATTGAGGAGTTCTTTGCTTTTCATGCTAATGATAATGAGGACTTACTTGACTCTCTTATTCGCTTGTGAGATATTGTGGACAGGATTGGGGCAACTTCTTTCGAGCTTCACAAGATCGTGATAGTGGAGAAGATCCTCTCCTTGCTTCCAAGTAGCAAGCTCTTCTACATCACTCTTGACCTTCTCATGGAGAAGGGTCTCTCCGTTGAGGACGTGATTGAGCTACTCTTCAAGGATGAGGAGATCACCATGAGCATGGTGTGGAAAAAGACATCCAAGACACACCATGAAGCATCCTCAAGCAAAGGGAAAGAAGTAGCATCGAGCTCAAACTTCTTTGATCCCTCCACAAGATTGCCTTGCAACGACCTCTACACCCCCTTTGGGGCAAGACACTCATCGGGTGCTTCGTCAAGCTCTACCTCAAGTGTCATTCCTAGTACTACTCCAAGCACATTGGGTGGACCAAGCATTGACGTAGAGGGAGCACCAACAACAATGCTCGCTCGATCATTTGAGATGATCAATCTTGCGGCTACGGCTCCGGCGCCTCCACCTCCTCCACCTCCTCCACCACAAGATCATCTTTGGCATCTTTGTCGAGCTAACCAATAGGATCTTCTCTTTGAACTCGGGTAATTTGTGAGAAATCCTAATGTTGACCTTTGTGAGAATCTATTGAGCATATATGATCTTGTGTGTAGGATTAACTCTTTCAGAGGATTTCGGAGGATTGCACCACATGAAGTGATTGACAAGCTCCTCCAACAAATCACAACCCTGAGAGGGGTTTCATACTTGAGGAGGTAGTCAACAGGAGACAAGAGCTCTCAATTGAGAGAGCAATGGAGATGATACTTGTGCTCCATTCACAAGTGGGACATGTGCTTGAGCCCATCACTAGACTCTATGATCCTCCCCATTACTACATCAACCTTGACAATATGCACATGGGGGATGATCATGGACATTGGAGGTATCATGCTCCGCACTATCCCATTAGAAGGAGACTATTGGACGGGATTGCAAGAATCCCTATCTATGAGGATGGTCTTATTGCTCGACACTATGAGGTTAGTACTAGTCAATCATTTAATGCTTTGGATACTAACCCTTCTTCCTCTAGTGCTTGTCTTATGGCTACCAGCAGGGTTAACAAGAGTGGAGGTACCCATTGGATTCTTGATAGTGGGTGCACTACACATGATCGGGAAGTCAACCATGTTCACCGATATTGATGAAGATGAAGATAGTGAGAAGGTGACTTTTGGGGATAACTCAAAGGGGAGAGTGAGAGGCTCAGGCAAGGTGGCCATTACAGAAGACCTCCATCTCTCCAAGGTCTTTCTTTTGGAAACCCTCAACTTCAACCTTCTATCCATTGGTCAGTTATGTGACATGGGATTCAAGTGCACATTTGATGAGGATGGAGGAATCATTGAGAATGCCAAGAAAGGGTTAGTGTTTCATGGAGTGAAGCATGGAAACTTGTATGTCATGGATTTCAAATCTAGCAACACGTCTCCAAGTACTTATCTCTTCACAAAATCAACCAAGTGATGGTTGTGGCATAGAAGACTAGCACATATTGGGATGAGTCAGCTCAGAAAAGTGGTTAAGAGAAATCTAGTTGAAGGAATCAAGGATGTGACCTTTGAGAAGGACAAGTTGTGTAGTGCTTGTCAGGCAGGAAAGCAAGTTGCCTCTTCTCACCCCACCAAGTCCTTCATGTCTACATCTCGACCCCTAGAGCTCTTGCACATGGACTTGTTTGGGCCAACACATTACAAGAGCATGGGAGGCAATATATATTGCTTAGTGATTGTTGATGACTTCACAAGATACACTTGGACCTTCTTTCTTGTGGACAAATCTCAAGCTAGTGACATCTTTAGAAAATTTGCAAGTAGAGCAAAGAATGAATTCAAAGCTAACATTGTGAAGATAAGGAGTGACAATGGGACTGAGTTCAAGAACACCACTGTGGAGGAGTATTGTGACAAGAAAGGGATCAAGCATGAGTTCTCCGCTACTTATACTCCCGAGCAGAATGGAGTAGTGGAGAGGAAGAACAAGACACTCATCACTCTTGCTCGTGCTATGCTAGATGAGTATGGGACTCATGAGAGGTTTTGGGCTGAGGCAATCAACATGGCTTGCTACAATTCCAACCGTGTGTATCTTCACCGGTTGTTGAAGAAGACTACATATGAGCTATTGGTTGGACGGAAACCGAATGTTTCCTATTTTCGGGTGTTTGGCTGCACTTGCTACATACTCAAGAAACTGAATGTTTCCTATTTTTGGGTGTTTGGCTGCACTTGCTACACCCTCTAGCTCTTCCCAAAATTCCTTGAGAGTCCATCCACCAAACAAAGAGGAAACCCGAGTGAGAAGTGAGCCACAAGCCTCTCCACATACACCATCTCAAGCTACCTCACCAAGTTCCTCAGATAAAGTATCCCCATCAAATTCAAGATCCAAGTCTAGAGCTAGAGATCCTATGAGAGATTCACCCACCTCTCTAAGAATCCAAGACACTCATATTTCAAGAGAGCAAGCCATCCATGATGCCCAAGATACCTCACCTGGATCTCCTCCCACTCAACAAGAACATCATCCTAGACCCAAAGCCATAATCAAGGATCGTTCACATGACTTGATCATTGGGAGTCCATCTCAAGGAGTGAGGACAAGGAGAAATCAATACAAGCCCAACTATGTGAATGAAGATGATGAGGAGGCGAATGTTGCTATTGAGAACTTCTCTTTTGTCTCCATGATTGAGCCTACAACAATTGAAGAAGCAATGAATGATCACAAGTGGGTTATTGCCATGCAACAAGAATTGAACAATTTCCAAAGGTGCAAAGTTTGGAAGTTGGTTGAAAGACCCAAGAATCATAATGTGGTTGGCACCAAGTGGGTTTTCAAGAACAAACAAGATGAGAAAGGAGCCATTGTTAAGAACAAGGCTCGCCTAGTGGCAAAAGGATATTCTCAAGTAGTGGGCATTGACTTTGAAGAAACATATGCTCCCATGGCTCGTCTTGAGGCAATTTGGATCTTGCTTGCTTATGCTTCACACAATGGTTTCAAGCTCTATCAAGTGGATGTGATGAGTGCCTTCTTAAATGGGGAGATCAATAAGAAAGTCTATGTGGAACAACCTCTGGGGTTTGAGGACCCCAAGCGTCCTAGACATGTGTACAAGTTGAAGAAAGATCTCTATGGCCTCAAGCAAGCTCCAAGGGCATGGTATGAACACTTGAGAAACTTCCTACTCAAGAATGGATTCACCATTGGAAGCATTGATAGCACCTTGTTCACAAGGCATATTGGGAAGGATCTCTTTGTGTGCCAAATCTATATGGATGATATCATATATGGGTCAACTAATGAGAAGTTCAATGAGGAGTTCCAGGAAATGATGGCAAGGGAATTTCAAATGTCTATGATTGGAGAACTTTATGTGTTCCTTGGCCTTCAAGTGAAACAATTGAGGGAAGGGAACTTCATCTACCAAGAAAAGTACACCAAGGATCTTCTCAAAAGATTCAACATGGAAAATAGCAAGCCTTTGCGCACTCCTATGGCAACTAGCAAACCCTTGGACATGGATGAGAAGGGAAAACCCGTGAACCCTAAGCTCTATAGGTCAATGATTGGCTCCTTGTTCTATCTCACTGCTTCAAGACCGGACATCATGTTTAATGTGTGCTTGTGTGCATGCTATCAAGCAAATCCAAAGGAATCTCACTTGAAGGCAGTGAAGGGAATTCTTAGATACCTCAAGTACACACCTACTATGGGGTTATGGTACCCTAGAGGAACAAGCTTTGAGCTACTTGGTTATTCGGATTCGGACTTCGCGGGATGCAAAGTGAATAGAAAGAGCACATCGGGAGATTGCCAATTCCTTGGAAGAGCTCTTGTCTCTTGGAGTTTGAAGAAGCAAAACTCGGTGGCTCTATCTACAGCTGAGGCGGAGTATATGGCAGCAGGAGCATGTTGTGCTCAACTTCTCTACATGAGGCAAACCCTCTCAGACTATGGTCTCAACTTCACTCAAATGCCACTGTATTGTGATAGTGAAGCGGCAATCAAGATGGCTCTTAAAACTAGAGATCATGGTCATGCAAAACACATTCAAGTGAAGCACCACTTCATTCGTGATCATGTCGAGAAGAAGGACATTGACTTGGTGCATGTGCGTACTCATGAACAATTGGCGGATATCTTCACCAAGCCACTTGATAAGAAGACCTTCAACAAGCTAAGGGGAGAACTCAATGTTCTCGACCTCTCCAACTTCACTTAAGTAACCCTAAAGCTTGTCTCTTGTACATTTGTATAGTTTTGCTTGTTTGTTTTGTTGGTTGTGACTTTGTTTTGTGCTTGTTTCTCTTCTCTTTGTAGGTCAACTTCGAACCTCCTTGAGATAGCAATGTACATGGGTTAAGCTTGGGAAGTTGGTTCATGGTGCACCCAAGGCTTTGAAAAATGGTCCATTGTGAGTAAGCTCGAGAAGGGAACAACTCATCATTGGCACTTTGGTTTGTAGCGGTTCTCTCTCTTTCTTTTAGCATCACATCATGCATTTGTATACTTGTTGCATTTGCACTCTTTGCATTCATGCATTCTTGCATCATGATACTTTACATGCTTCCAAGCATGTGTTCTAGGGGGAGTTGCTTATTTACAATGTAAATACATGAACCTCTAGATGATCACATAGTGATCTTTGTGCTTCATGCCCATTGAGTCATGTTCGACCGAGCTCTGAGGTTAAATTACTCGCGTGGCTCAAAGACAAGTGGCTCATACATTTCCATCACACTAATGACTAACCTTTGCATTCTTGGAGATTTTGTTGTTGAGTCATGTGTGTAGGGGGAGTTGTGGTAAAACACCATTGTTACCAAGAAGGAGGACCAAGAAAGGGGGGGTTTTCCTAACTCTTGCCATTTATTATTTGCTCTTTTGTTCCCTTGTGTTTTGTCTTTGGTTTTTGGTGATAGCTGACAAAAGGGGAGAAGGAACATGAAGATCCAAAAGCCAAGTATACGTTGACAACACAAAGGTGGAAAAGGACATGAGAAGAACATGAAGATCAATCACCAAGTAGACGAGAAGGAACATGAAGATACAAGCAATCCACGAGGTGACAAAGGGGAGAATGGTGCATGTTCACTTGGAGTACACATGAAGATCATGTCAAGTTGGACGTCCCCACCAAAATAAAGAAGAACAACGACGGCGCATGTCTACAACAACAATGTACATCTACACCGACATGAACATCTACGTCTTTGGTGCGTGTCTACTTCAATAAGAACATCAATCACGACACCAAGACGGGCGCAAAATTCAACTCAAGACCGACATCAAGTGCGCTACATGATTGAGTAGTTCTCCCTCAATAGCTAGCACATTTCAAGGGGGAGACTACTTCCAAGGTAAGAACCAAGGTAATCCTTTCTTTTCCTTTGGTTCCTTGTTGCTCGTTCATTTTGGATCATCATAAGTAGTGGTTGTCATCCATCACCAAAAAGAGGGAGATTGTAAGGATCATGACCATTGAGGTCACCCCAAGGTATGACCATTGAGGTCACCCCAAGGTATGTTGAGGTCACCACAAGCATGAAATGTGACTAATACCTACACGAGTGTTGCCCGTGTAGGAAATCTCTTCTATCTTATGATGATTGTCTAAGGCGTCCTTGGTGATGGATGATAATGACCACAAGCATGGAGGCTTGATGAGCTTGATGGAGTCCAAGGGTTGATGGAGATGGATCAAAGCGGAGAACAAGCTATGGTGCAAGTGTTTGGAACACTTGAGTAGTTGTTAGGGCTTTGAGTCCATAGGAAAAACCGGACTATCAAGGGGGTCTAGGTGATGTGGACAAGGGTTCCCGATCTTTCGAAAGATTCTGGATACGTTGATTTGGTCGGAGGCGACACACAAATTGATCCGGCTTCAGAACAGCATGTTCTAAACCCCGTAATTGCAGCACGACGTCTCCTCTGGTTATCAACCGTCCTAAAATGATTGTCCTCACCGAGAAGGCTAATCTTTGCCTGCGAATCAAGAACACAAGCAAGAACAAAGAAGAATGCAACACAATTGCAGATGTATTATGAATCTCACGAAGTTGGGGTCTCACAAACCGTGATGACGGTGAAACTGTTATAAACAGAATAATCTAAGCAAAACCTGAACCCTAATGGTGCTGTGGCGGCTGTATATGAAGACCCTAGAGTTGTGCAAGACCCTCTAGACGCGCCCCTAATTGGGTTCAACTAGATACAGAGCCCAAAGGCCAACAACTGGTGACGTAGCACCGAAACAGATTCTGGACCCTCTCTTGTTTTGACTATTTCCAATGACTCCGGATGAATTTTGATATCAGACCGACGACATTGGAAAGGTCTTCTTCTTATCTTTCCGTGCATATGTAGAACATCCAAATCTAAGTCCATATGCGTCCTGGGCATCCGTTTTAGTGCAGACTGGTCCTGAGCCCCGAAACAGACTCGAAGTCGGTTTTGGTTGGGCCTCCACCTTGGCTTCCACGTCCTTGCTGGTCCTCCACGTCTCCAAGTCCTTCTTCCATCATCTCCTGGTCCTCTCCATGGTTACTAATTACAATATAATCATTAGGTAGCAAACCATTCTCAAAAGTGACATATAATTAAGAACGTAGGAACGAGCTCACCTCTAAATTTAGTCGTCGTACACGAGCTCTAGTCATTGCACCTTGCAAGTCCAGAATTGGAGGAGTGTTGCATGTATCCTTAGCAGTGATGTCCTCATCATCAGGTCATTCTCTTAGGTCATGTCTAGTCGGTGATGTGCAAGGTTGCTCGGAGAAATCACAGGCACTAGATGACAGTGGAGAAGCCAAGGAGCTGTTCGGAGAAGCCGGGAAACCAAGTCAAGCGAGGACGACAAGTTTTAGCTTCTAGACATAGAGACCGGACAGATGGGTCAGTGGAGACCAGACTGTACGGTCACTATGTGGAGATTGTTCGGGACTTAGCGTGAAGAAGCAGGAGTCTGTCAACAGGTAAGTCTGTATAGACCGGATGGTCCGATCTACTGACCGGTCGGTCCGGTCAGTACAGGTGTAGAGACGGTAGAAGAGGTGCATTTCACGGAGGCTCCTGGACTGGAGAGAGAAAGTGGACCGGACGATCTGGTCCAGTGACCGGACAGTCCGGTCACTACAGGAGGAAGCAGCGGACAGAGAGCATTGGCTCTAGAGGAGCCGTCCGATGGAGACCGGACTGTCCGGTCTGGACAGTGACCGGACTGTCCGGTCAGTACGTCCAGAGAGGCTGTTTCGTGGAGCAACGGCTAGTTTGAGGATGGGAGCCTATATAACTTTGTTGCTGGGGTCTTAGAGACCACTCTTGGCCAGTGGAATACCTGAGAGCATTTGGTAAGGTCCAAGAGGAAAAGAGGACAGCACTAGGAGAGGATATTGGATATCATGAGAGTGCTAGTGAGAGTAACAAGGAGCTACCTTGCACATCTAAGGCTAGGGTGTTCTTGAGGGTGTGATCTAGGTTGTTACTCTTGGTCTATGGTGAGGCCTAGACCGGTTAGGTGTCGGTGATCGAGCCTATCGTGATTGGTTGGAAGGGGCATCAATAGTGAGCGCCCGTACCGGCTCGAGGAGTACGGCAAGTTCTCGAGGGAGGCGAGCTTGTGCTTTGTGCAGCGGTGATGCACATCGTGTCTTCACTCGAGGAGTGATTGCGGGCTCCTGGGCGAGAACTCCACTTGGTGGCGGGAGGGACCGGGACTCCGGCGGGAGTGGTCCAACGAGGAGTAGGGAAAGGCGCCATCCTTCCGAGACCTCGAGAAAAATCATGAGCCACCTCTTACCCTACTCCTTACTTTGATGCATTACCTTTCGCATTTACATACTGTGCTATTCATGCTTGTGTGCTTATCTTGCTCTAGTTGACTACCTTGTAGAATTGCATGAATAGGCTTCTTTACTTGCTAGTAGTGCTTAGCCTTCATACTTGATCACTAGCATGTCTAGGAGTTGCTTGGCTTGATTGATCACCCTAGTATATATTGTGCTACTCATGCATGTATGCTTTCTATATGCTTGTTGATCTAGTAGCTTTGCTTGAGTAGAACGCCTTGCTAGCTAGTTGTTTGCTTCCGCGTATCTTTGGTAACTAGCTTGCATAGGAGTTGTATTGACTTGAGTGATCCACTAGTATGCCTAGGTTGTTGTTCCTTTCATAGGGCTTTTATCTTGCTAGTGTGATCACCACTAGAATTGCTATAGGAGTTGATTGAGTGTTCGGTTTTAGTAATTGGCGAATTTGGTACATAGTGGGAGTTCCCGATTCACCCCCCCCCTCTCGGTCACACGGTCCTTTCAGTTATGTAGGTCAAGGGTAGTGTTGTCATGTGGACAATAGACCTTTGGCCTATATAAGGAGAGGTAGGGCTGGTGGAAGAGGTGCCTCTCTTTCCCTTAGCCTTGCCTTAGGTCTTCAACAAAAGTGCTAGGAGAGGTCTTCATGTTTAAGAGGAGAGAAGAGGGTGTGTGATAGACATCTCTTGCTCTTTCAAATAGTGGGTGGAAGAGGGTGGCTTCCTAGCCTTGTATCTATGGATCTTGTAAGCATGTTTTCATGATATGAAATTTATTTTCGTGCTCAAGATCTTCCTCTCTCCCTAAATCCCGAATTTCTCTTTTTCTTTATTTTTAGAGCTATTTTCGTGGAGATTTTCAATCTCGTTTTTGAGTGGGTATTGATACGAATTTCTTAAGGGGTCTTGGTGCTAGGGCATGCCTAAACATTCCTCTATGGATCATTGATTGATTCCTATGCAAGAGCACCTTTGATTTCGTGGATTTCCTCAAGAACATTCAAACCGTAGAGCTTTCGATAAAAACCTCAAATTCATGATGAATTCTATTGATTTTTGTGGGATTCCTCTCCGAGAAGGAACGTCCTACCATGAGACAACTGCTGTCCAAGTTTCATGATTTTTGGAGTTCGTTTGGATAGGTTTGGCACTTTCCTTGCCAAGTTTCGAGCATAGTATTGGTTCTGGAAAGTGTCGATTGGCACTGTCGATGGCTGGACCGGAACTGCCGGTAGCCTAAACTCACAGCGACACTCCAGAGACACAAAATTGAACCCCACACCAGCATTGCCAATGCGCTCCTTTTCTGAGTCCTGAGAACCCTGCACCAGCATTGCCGATTGGTGTGACCAGCACTGCCGATGGTCCCAACTGGCACTACTGATGGACCTAACCGGCACTGCTGATGGGAGTCTAGAGAGGTCTGACTTGTCTACAAATCTTGACTATTTCGAGTCTTTTTAGTTCTCTTTTGTTTCTACTGTGTTCCACTGCTGTGTTGATCACTCCTATGGGTAGCACATCACAAGTTGATGTGTGTAGTCTTGGTGATCGATTTTAGAGTTGGCTTGGGTCTTAATTGGGATATAGGCCAAGTTTTTTAAAAGAAATTTAATTGGCTCCGATTCACCCCCCTCTGGCCGCCTTCTCGGTCCTTCACTTGGCATCATGAGTTCCAACTCACCGAAGCACGATGAGAAGAAGGTTAGCCGCCACCGTCATCTCTACAAGAACAAAGGCTGGATGTGAAGCGCATGCTCCTGGTGTGTCATCTCTTGTTCTCTCCATGCATGGCGTGGTGGTGTCAGTTACCTATTATGTTGTTGTTCTTAATTTATGTCCAATATGTTTGTGTTGAACTATGTGTGTGTTGAACTATTAATGTGTTAGCCTTTTTATCTTGGTGAACTATGTTTGTATTGAACTATTCTTGTGTTGAACTATGTGTGTGTTGAACTATATATATATGAAAACGCATGGATGCCACGTGCTGGCTCCTGATGGCTCCCCAATGGAGGTTGTGCGGGTTAGGTGGCGGTTACCGACTCCAAGAACCAACTTTAGGCCCTATAAATAGAAGGGAGAGGCCTCTCTCCTCAACACACACGAAGAAGCATCACTCTTATCACACCCATTTTAAGAAGCAAAATGGGTGTAGCCGTACGAGTGCCCAGGATCAAGTTACACACACATACGATACATCATTGAAGGTAAATAGAATAAACTACTCCCATCTTGGCTTTCTTGCCTCTCTACTACCATCGCCCTTCCTCCCCTTTGTCACCGTCGCCTTCCTTGTCATCACTGTATCCATGGCCTCAGGGCGATATGCTCCAGGATCATCATCCTTGGTGAATCATAAGCATCACCTCTTGTAGGATTAGGCAATCTTTGCATTGTTTTAGGTTAAATGGTATCCGACTATGGTTGATGTGTTTGTTCCTAATGTTGGATTTGATGTATATGTAGGCCGGCGGTGGTCACCCCAGCAATCGGTAGCCACTGTTGTCCCGCTCCTCGTCGCCTCCGCCTCCAAAGGCGGTCCACCACTAGAGAATGGGAATGGCTATGATGTTGTTTCTGAGAAACCATGTGGATATGTGCCATGGTTTGCAATATATGTGATGAGTAATTGACTTGAGTGGATTTGATGTTTGAGATGAAATGCGGGAATCCAGGGTTTGCATGGGTTTGCATATCATGGTTAAGACTAACCGGAGTTGGTGGAGATACTGGTGATATTGCAGGAGATGGGTGTTGACTTTTGCTAAGCCATATTAATAAATCATTCCCGGCACGGGGCCAGAAACGGTTCACTAATATGTCCCAGAGTTAAGTAGGTAAAATCCGCAAGCGCACGGAGAATACCGCTGTAGCATTTCACCCGGAAGTATTCAGGGTATCGTATTTGTTTATCCCAAAGGAAGGGTATGATCAAGAAGCGTTACTAACATATAAGATCATGTTAACAATTAGCAAGGATATCTTAACCAAGACAGGCGGGTACATGATAATAACCGGGTAGTGTGACACACACAGAAGATTCCTACTAAATAAATAAAGTCTAGTGGAGGAAAGACTAGGCTAAGCTACTCCTACTATACATTCCTATACAGTTGCATAGCCTAAGTAGAATACATACAGACCCACACTCAGGTTCAGCAGTCAATAATATAGCACTTCAGGCACGGACTTACCCCTGCATCCACAGGCGACTTCCGCCAAGAGCCTACGCACTAGCCTAGCGGGGAGGATTTCAAAGGACGGACAGGGCTGTCACCACCTGCCGCCTACCTCAACGAACCAGTAGACTAATGAATAATTGATGCAAATCAGTCACCCAAATACCATACTTGCATGACCAAAGAGCACTCTGCCCCTCCGCGATTACTATTAACGAGGCAGAGCTACCGTACGAATACGATCACCAAACCCATGCTATACTTTATCAGCTAAAACTAAGCATAGGGACTATAACATATAAAATAGACTATAGTGACGGTATATAACTAGCATGACAATAGTAGTATAATAAATATAAACTACTATCACACAAGTAGACTATACTATCACATATATGGATCACAATATCAAACAAGAAACTCATGACCCAAGCACAACTATATAGAAAAGATATATATATTGATAAGAGCAAAGTCTTACAAAAGGGAAAAGATACAAGAGCCATACCAATTCCAAGTGAAGACTTGGGACTAGAGAGCTCTAGACTCAGCCTAACTCCACTAAAACTCCAAGAACTACTACTAGCAAGAGAGAAATGCTTCTTGTGGTGTGTGTTGAGTGTGAAGGCACACCCTCCTATTTATAGCCTCAATAGGTCGGCAAGGGAGAGTAACCGCCACGGAAGGCATCTCAAACCGTCATCAGGAGTCGCGGAGGAGCCAACACGTGGAAGCCCAGGCGGAGAGGGCGCCCGGCCGGGTCGGCCGACCTGACCAGGTCGGCCGACCTGGGGGTGGCCCCTCCTGGCCTGTGCTTTCTCCAGGTGGCTGTACTGTGGGCCCTGACGTCGGTTTGCGCGGTATTACAGGGAGTTACGTCGGTTAAGTGCTGAAAATGGGCCCTTCAATCCGTGTGACGTCCATGTGGCACTCTCTGATTGGTCGAAAGTGTGTTTTCTTGCCTTTTGAGGTGTTTCCTTCACATTTCCTCCTGCATGCACAAAGTTCTCCAAGTACAAGTGGAACTATATTATTGTGCTAAAGCATGCGTGTATGAAATGCCAAATTCTCCTTTATTTGAGTATAGTTGACGGTTAAAAATGGTACTTAACAGCCGTCAACAATGGGAAATGTGTTTGCTTGTCTCATGATGTGTAGGTCACTGGAGTGGACTTGGTGGTCAACGGCGAGAGGATCGGGCACAAGTAGGGGACTTGGGGCCAGATGATCGGGATGTCGGGTGAAGTCAAGGGTGATCCATAACATACATGTGGAGAGGCAAGAAGCACGGACGGTTTCGCGGTTGAGCCTCAAAACCGTGGTGATGATGAAGACGGCGTGGTGACCAAGTCAAGGCGAACGGGATGCCGGTGCAAGTGACAAGGGGGCACGATGGACAGGGACCGGGAGAGACTTGCCGGTGGTCAGGATCGCGGGACAAGGTGACACACGTTGACATCTAGAAGTTGCACTTTGAGAAGCGTGCAAGGCAGTTTCCCGGTCTGGGCCACAAAACCAGTGGTGGTGGTTGGTGGTGCATGTGGAACAATCACGGAGCTTTCTTCAAGACAAAGCAAAGATGTGAAGCGTCCGATGGCATTCGGGTGATGAGGAAAAAGATGGACGGTTATGCCCCCGGTGGTTGGTGGGTGTGTTATGTATGTCAAGGGTAGTGTGGTCATATGGACAATAGACCCTAGGCCTATATAAGGAGAGGTGTGGCTAGTGGGAGAGGTGCCTCTCTTTCCATTAGCCTTGTGTTAGGACTCTATTAAAAGTGCTACGAGAGGACTTCATGTTTTAGAGGAGAGGAGAGGGTGTGTGAGAGACATCTCTTGCTCTTCCAAATAGTGGGAGGAAGAGGGTGGCTTCTTAGCCTTGTACCTATGGATCTTGTAAGCACCTTTCTATGATATGAGAAGTATTTTTGTGCTCAAGATTTCTCTCTTCACTTGAATCCCGAAATTCCCTTTTTTCCTATTTTCGGAGCTATTTTCGTGGTGATTTTCATTCTCATTTTTGGACGAGTTTTTGGCTCGGATTTCTTGAGAAACCTGTTGCTAGGATGAGGTAGAACAATTCTCTATGGATCCTTGACCGAATCAATAGCTCTAGCACCTTCGATTGGAAGGATTTCTCAAGTTTCCCCTTTTTGGTGTTCTTGGCACAAGATCTGAAATTCGTGATGATTCCTTGAGCCAATTGAGATGATTTTCTAGGATTAGGGTCATGATGTGATGAGGATTCACTGGTCCAAAAGTCATATCATTTGGAGTTCATTTGGTTAGGTTTTGGAGAAGATTTGGCAAATTCCCGAAAGTTTCTGCTGTTCTGTCGGGGTCGATTGGCACTACCGACGACCAGGACCGGCACTACCGGTGGGTCTCAGAACCCCGCACCGGCACTGCCAACGGGCTAGATCAGCACTGCCGATGGGGCCAACCGGCACTACCGATGGTCCTGATTGGCACTGCCGGTGGTGGTTCAGTAAGGTGCAGTTTGTGAGGTTTTTTACTATCTCGAGTCTCTACTGTTTTCTTTTTGTTTCCGCTGTGTTTTGCTATGGTTGTTCACTCCTAGGGCTAGTACACTACTAATTGGTGTGTGTAGTCTTGGTGATCGGTTCGGAGGTTGGCTTGGGTTGTTTTTAGGATATAGGCCAAGTTCTCTTGGAGAATTTTGATTGACTCCCATTCACCCCCGCTCTGGTCGCCTTCTCGGTCCTTCAATTGGTATCAGAGCCGCTTTGATCACTAGTTGACCTTCACCGGCTTTGTGATCCGAAGGCGACATGGAGAAGCGTGTTGTTAAGCTATGGATGTTCAATGGAGAGGACTTCTCATAATAGAAGTCACGGATCAAGGCGTATCTACTGAGTCAAGGACATGCAATTTGGGAGATTGTTGAGTACGAGTATGCTGTACCAAAGGACCTGAACACTGCATCTGCAGGTGAGTTAGTTAGGTATGAGAACAACTCCAAAGCTATCAATATTCTGCTCTCTGCACTTGGTAGGGTTGCACACCTTGACACTACTCATGCTATGTGGGTTAAGCTTTGTACTTACAATAAGGGTGCCAACCAAGTCAAGTCTATGCATAAGGATTCTTACAATAGACAGTACCAAACCTTTGCACAAAAACCCGGCGAGTCACTAGATGACACCTTTTGTAGGTTTGAGGCAATTGTGTGCAACTTGCGGACTTGTGGTAAACTTGTGTACAATGACAATGATAGAGCTAAGCAACTGCTGTACTCACTTGATGAAAATGTTTGCGGGGTTAAAATTGCTGCTCTAGAAGAAACTGCTGAATTCAATACCTTGAACTATGAGCAACTATATAGCAAGCTGAAATCTCATGAACTGTCTAGGAAATCTCGTCCTAATCTTGCTATTCCTGCTTCTGGCATGGCTTTGCTTTCTAGTTCTCAGAAGGGTGATCACAATTATGCTTCTTATGGAACTAACCCCTCACTTGACAAGTCTTCTTTGGAGTTTGCTTTGTCTTCTCTTGTTGCAGCTTCCGATGAACAGATGAAGTGTTCCTGATGAGGAGCTGTCCTTGCTCACAAGGAAGTTCCGGAAGTTCTACAACAACCAGAAGGAGAGAAGAGGAGGTGGTTCAAGAACCTGCTTCGAGTGCGGTGACCCGGGACACTTCATTGTTGACTATCCCCAGAAGAAGAAGAAGGCTGGGTACCGCGACAACAACACTGAAGACTTCAAGCAGAAGAAGAACCGCTTCTACAAGAAGGGCAAGAACTCCAAGAAGTTCACCAAGGCCATTGCACGCGCCTGCGTTGCCACCTTGGGCGATGTTGACCTCACATCAAGTGAAGGCCTTACAAGCTCAGAGGAGGAGGTTGAAAAGCCACGAGTCAAGAGGAAGGATGACTTCACCGGGCTTTGCTTCATGGCAAAGAACGACCATGACACCGACTCTGGATCCGACTCTGACACAAGCGAGGTACCTCCTACTCTTAGAGAGCTCTCTTCTGAACATGATCGTTTGCGTGATGTTCTGTTCTTGTAAGATGATAAGCTTCGCAGTGCTATTCGTGAGAGTAGAGAGCTTAAGTCTATGTTGGAGAGTGCTGATTTTGAAATTTCTTTGCTTAGGTCTAAGCTTGCTAAGTATGACATGGTTGTAGAGTGTGTGTCTTGTCAAGTTATGATGAGTGATCTTGCACAGAGGGAGAGTGTGCATGCTCAAGTTGCCAGTCAGCTTGAGAGTGCCCTCAAGGAGCTTGATGAGTTCAAAGCTAGACCATGTCTTTTGGGTGCATGTCAGAAGTGCCCCAAGCTCACAGATGAGTTGGAAGCTCAGTCCCTCAAAGTCAAAGAGCTTGAATCCAAGTTGCTTCATGAGACTCGCTCAAAAGTTCTCCCACATCCGTATGAAGTGTGTGTCACCCCAAGGACAAGCTAGTAATCATTAGGGAAGAAAACAAAGTCCTAGTTCAGGAAAATGACTATCTTGTTTCTAGGTTCCAGAGAACCCTAGTGAGTGAGGAAAAGATTGAGAGTGATTTGGCAAGAGTGAAGGAGAGTGCTTCTAGGTCAACCTATAACTTGGGCTTGGGATTTGAGAGGTGTGACAAGAAGAGTGAGAATGTGGGTAAGTTTGTTCCTAGCTCCAGCTACAAGGATGAGGAAAACACCATCAAACCCACTGACACATACTATCCACCCAATCCAAAACCCTCCTTCAACCCAAAGCAAATAGAGAAGCCAAAACCCAAGCCTGCCATGCAAACCAAGCCTAATCCTAAGGGTGTCTACATTTGCATGTATTGTGGTCGCAAGGGCCACTTGGATGAATTCTGTTATAGGTGTAAGAGGATTGAGAGGAAGCAAGCTAAGTTGACTAGTGATGCTTTTTATGATGATTTTGTTGACTTTCAGCCTCGCTCTTTTTCTCGTGCCTATCATGGACAGGGTCATTCCTCATATGGCTTTGATTCACAAAACAGAGGCTTTGCGCAGTAGTGCTTTGGCGCCCCATGTATTCACTATCGTGGAGAGCGTCATTCGCGTGGATTTGGCTTTCACATTGATGATTTCTATCCTCACAACCCAAGGGTTGAGTCAAGACACTTTGACAGGCCACGTTTTCCCCGTCGTGGTTCTCGTCCTATGCGTTCAAATGATAATGTGCAAAGAACGATGATGACTACTACCGGTCGTATGGTTAAGTGCTAGATTCCATCGACTTTTCCTTCTCGTTCTTTGTAGGCAGCAGGTGGAGGCTTGGAGAACAATTGGTTGATGGACTCCGGGTGTTCGCGCCACATGACCGGAGATGCAAAGTGGTTCTCCAGCCTCACTCCCTTGAAGCGGCGGGAGTATGTGACCTTTAGAGATGACAAGAGAGGGAGAGTGAAGGCAAGAGGTGCGGTAAAGGTAAATGAAAAATTCACTCTCAAGGATGTTGGTTTGGTTGAGTATCTCAAGTACAATCTCCTCTCTGTCTCTCAGCTTCTTGATGTTGGTTTGGAAGTGCGCTTTATGTCGAATGCTTCTTGTGTTCTTGATTCGAGTGGTTCCTTGGTTTGTGGGATTTCTCGCATTGGCAGAGTTTTTCCGGCTGATTTTGCTGGTTCTCCTGGTTCTCACAAGTGCTTGTTTGCTCAATCTTCTTCTGAGCTCTGGAAATGGCATAGGAGACTGGGTCACATGAGCTTTGACTTGTTATGTCGCTTGAGTGGCCTAGGTTTGATCCGAGGATTGCCTAAGCTCAAATTTGATAAGGATTTGGTTTGTGTTCCTTGTCATCATGGGAAAATGATTGCCGCTTCTCATCCACCAATCAATTTGGTGATGACTGAACACCCTGGAGAGTTGCTTCACATGGACACTGTTGGCCCTTCTTGGGTTCATTCGGCAGGTGGGAAGTAGTATGTTCTTGTGATTTTTGACAACTACTCTCGCTACTCATGGGTTTAGTTTCTTGAGAGCAAGGATGAAGTGTTTCATCACTTTCGGAGCTTAGCTTTGAGGTTGTTCAAGGAACTCCCTGGTGCATTATGAGCAATTCGCAGTGATAATGGCACCGAGTTCAAGAACCCCTCCTTTGATGCTTTCTGTCTTGAGCATGGTATTGAGCATCAGTTTTTAGCACCTTGTATTCCCCAGTAGAACGATATGGTTGAAAGAAAGAATAGAACCTTAGTGGAGATGGCCCGGACGATGCTCGATGAGCATAGGACTCCGAGGCAGTTCTGGGCTGGGGCCATTAGCACTGCTTGGTATGTTTCCAATCGGATTTTCTTGCGCTCAATGAGGCCACCCTCGGCCTAACTTGCCACCCTTGGCCACTGAGGCTCAGTCAACCATGTAGGGTTTTGAAACCCTGCCGGGTGGCCAACCCCGCCAGGCGGCGGGACGTGCCGGGCGGCAGCAACAAACTTTCAAATTTACGCCCCGTCTTCACGTCAAACCCGAAGAGCCCTCCGCCGGCTCCAACCCTATCTGTGCCATAGTTTAAGTGAATTTTTCCCCTTAAAAAGACCCCCAGTATCTAATCTCTCCACATTCTGAAAATCCATGGCCGAATCCCCTGAGTTGATCAAAAAAGGTGTCTCGGCCACGCCCGGGGCACCTCAAACCAAGTCCGGACAAAAATACATGGCCCCTCCTAGTGACCATCTAGGTCAACGCCTCATCCTTGAGGAGCTTTCCAACAATGACCGCCTTCAGTCGTTGGCCATGATCCAACCTATCAGGACATCGGGCGGCCAACGCCATGCACCCTCTCCCGTGCCGGTGGCAGCAACCGCCAAGCGGCAGGATCCGCCGGGTGGCAACGCTCGCCGGGCGGCAGCAACCATCGGGTGGCATCACCCGCCCCAAGGGGGAAGCACCCCGCACTGACCATCGGGTAGCAGGCCACGCCGGCCAGCCTCCCTCATGTGTCCAGGAGGCACTGGTAGCGCGCCCCGAGGCTTATCTCCCATACGTGTGTTGACTTTTGCTAAGCCATATTAATAAATCATTCCCGGCACGGGGCCAGAAACGGTTCACTAATATGTCCCAGAGTCAAGTAGGTAAAATCCGCAAGCGCACGGAGAATACCGCTATAGCATTTCACCCGGAAGTATTCAGGGTATCGTATTTGTTTATCCCAAAGGAAGGGTATGATCAAGAAGCGTTACTAACATATAAGATCATGTTAACAATTAGCAAGGATATCTAACCAAGACAGGCGGGTACATGATAATAACCGGGTAGTGTGACACACACAGAAGATTCCTACTAAATAAATAAAGTCTAGTGGAGGAAAGACTAGGCTAAGCTACTCCTACTATACATTCCTATACAGTTGCATAGCCTAAGTAGAATACATACAAAATCACACTCAGGTTCAGCAGTCAATAATATAGCACTTCAGGCACGGACTTACCCCTGCATCCACAGGCGACTTCCGCCAAGAGCCTACGCACTAGCCTAGCGGGGAGGATTTCAAAGGATGGACAGGGCTGTCACCACCTGCCGCCTACCTCAACGAACCAGTAGACTAACGAATAATTGATGCAAATCAGTCACCCAAATACCATACTTGCATGACCAAAGAGCACTCTGCCCCTCCGCGATTACTATTAACGAGGCAGAGCTACCGTACGAATACGATCACCAAACCCATGCTATACTTTATCAGCTAAAACTAAGCATAGAGACTATAACATATAAACTAGACTATAGTGACGGTATATAACTAGCATGACAATAGTAGTATAATAAATATAAACTACTATCACACAAGTAGACTATACTATCACATATATGGATCACAATATCAAACAAGAAACTCATGACCCAAGCACAACTATATAGAAAAGATATATATATTGATAAGAGCAAAGTCTTACAAAAGGGAAAAGATACAAGAGCCATACCAATTCCAAGTGAAGACTTGGGACTAGAGAGCTCTAGACTCAGCTTAACTCCACTAAAACTCCAAGAACTACTACTAGCAAGAGAGAAATGCTTCTTGTGGTGTGTGTTGAGTGTGAAGGCACACCCTCCTATTTATAGCCTCAATAGGTCGGCAAGGGAGAGTAACCGCCACGGAAGGCATCTCAAACCGTCATCAGGAGTCGTGGAGGAGCCAACACGTGGAAGCCCAGGCGGAGAGGGCGCCCCGCCGGGTCGGCCGACCTGACCAGGTCGGCCGACCTGGGGGTGGCCCCTCCTGGCCTGTGCTTTCTCCAGGTGGCTGTCCTGTGGGCCCTGACATCGGGTTGTGCAGTATTACAGGGAGTTACGTTGGTTAAGTGCTGAAAATGGGCCCTTCAATCCGTGTGACGTCCATGTGGCACTCTCTGATTGGTCGAAAGTGTGTTTTCTTGCCTTTTGAGGTGTTTCCTTCACATTTCCTCCTGCATGCACAAAGTTCTCCAAGTACAAGTGGAACTATATTATTGTGCTAAAGCATGCGTGTATGAAATGCCAAATTCTCCTTTATTTGAGTATAGTTGACGGTTAAAAATGGTACTTAACAGCTGTCAACAAACTCCCCCAAGCTTACCCTTTGCTCGTCCCGAAGCAAAGATAAACTTAAGTTGTTGATCAGGAGTTGCTACAATGTCCTACTCCTTAATAATACTATGCGCATAACAAAGTACTCTTCCTAGAATTAAATATGTTGGCACATAACTTTACCCATTTACCTCGATCCATGGGGCTTTTACACCTCATTGTCTTGGGCGGTTGAGAGATAGAACAATTGCAGGGCACCAATCACTTGCTCTAGATTCCGCTATGTTATTCCGGAGGTTTTCAAAAGATTTTGAAAATAAAAACCAAGTTCCTCAAATGATTCTCTCGGATCACTCAATATGTGTATGATTCCTCACCAAGGCAAAGTGTTGCCTATAATCACCTATTTCTAAATAAGGCTCTATGTGGAGCTCAAGGTAGGGATATATGAGGCACTCATGTTCACATAATATTGCTATGTCAAAAGACCGGATCCAAGAAAAACATCAATTCAAACAATCTTGATCAAGATGTGCAAGTGTGTGGTAGAACGGAGGAATGGTGGATGGGAAGAAATAACTCCTTTTTGAATTTTCCTTCTCTCTTTTGGAGTTTCTAGGCTATGGCTATCTTTTGCTTGCTCTCTTTTTTGAGCATTTTTTTTCTTTTCTTTTTACATAGCCATAGTCCTAGTTTGCAATGAATACTTTGAGAGAGGAATTTTGTAATGGATATATGGAGTGTTTCTTTGGATGGATGGATGGATAGTGGCTTTCTTCCGGTGTAGAAGAATAGCTCACGGTGGATATGGTGGATATGGTGGATGCTATCTTCTTGATTTAGAAGGATAGCTCATGGCGGTGGATGTGTGTATATGATCTTGATCAAGAAAGCATGAAAAGAGTTCTACTAGGGTCACATCAATTTTGACTAAGCTCATGTGAAACAAGCAGCATATGTGTAAAGGTTTTCAAATGTAAACACTACATATGGCTGTGGTGGGAATTTCATCATTGAGGAACTTATCAATTTGTCATTTTGAAAAATAAAACTCCGGAATTCAAGCTTTACGTTGAGCAAGATCATAGCAGCCCTATCTATCATATCATACCTCTCAACAACTTAGAACTAGAGAATGCATATGCTACCCACAAGATTCAAGTTCAAGGCAAGATTTACCAACAAACCTAACTCTTGAGAGAGTACTAAGTTGTAAACTAGCATTAGAGAGGAATAAAGGACAGAGCAACTATTCATCATCTCAACATAGGAAAATTATACACATTCATACCACGCATGAAAAAGGGAAATATTTTTGTTCTTTTTATGTTTTGCAAATTTTTATGGATTTTCAGATTTAGCAAATGCAAGAAATAAAGGGAAGGGGAAAGATACAAGTTACCGTGAGAAGGGGGGTCCTCCCCCAAGCTTGTTCTTGCTCATATCTGCTGGTTCGGGTCGTAGCCTTGGGAGCGGAAGAAGGCATCCCAATTGTTCTGATTCTGAGCCATCATCGCGTTCAGTTGGCGGAATTGGTTGTCGCTGAAATTCTGCCATTGCTGGGTGTCGGTGACATGTTGCGTGAGAGTTTGTTGCATGCTCTCGGTGCGCAAATCAATGTCGTTCACCCTCCTTGTCAACTCGGCCATCCTATAGTTGAGTTCACGGAACCCACGGGATGAGAATGACCGAGTGGCAAAGGATGGCGGTCCGCTTGAACTTGATGACGTCTGCATGGGGTAATCGTACTGAGATTCCCATGCTCCGGCCTGCCATGTTGATGCACCCGCCTCGTCCTGTGGTACGAATATGATCACCAAACCCATGCTATACTTTATCAGCTAAAACTAAGCATAGAGACTATAACATATAAAATAGACTATAGTGACGGTATATAACTAGCATGACAATAGTAGTATAATAAATATAAACTACTATCACACAAGTAGACTATACTATCACATATATGGATCACAATATCAAACAAGAAACTCATGACCCAAGCACAACTATATAGAAAAGATATATATATTGATAAGAGCAAAGTCTTACAAAAGGGAAAAGATACAAGAGCCATACCAATTCCAAGTGAAGACTTGGGACTAGAGAGCTCTAGACTCAGCCTAACTCCACTAAAACTCCAAGAACTACTACTAGCAAGAGAGAAATGCTTCTTGTGGTGTGTGTTGAGTGTGAAGGCACACCCTCCTATTTATAGCCTCAATAGGTCGGCAAGGGAGAGTAACCGCCACGGAAGGCATCTCAAACCGTCATCAGGAGTCGCGGAGGAGCCAACACGTGGAAGCCCAGGCGGAGAGGGCGCCCCGCCGGGTCGGCCGACCTGGGGGTGGCCCCTCCTGGCCTGTGCTTTCTCCAGGTGGCTGTCCTGTGGGCCCTGACGTCGGTTTGCGCGGTATTACTGGGAGTTACGTCGGTTAAGTGCTGAAAATGGGCCCTTCAATCCGTGTGACGTCCATGTGGCACTCTCTGATTGGTCGAAAGTGTGTTTTCTTGCCTTTTGAGGTGTTTCCTTCACATTTCCTCCTGCATGCACAAAGTTCTCCAAGTACAAGTGGAACTATATTATTGTGCTAAAGCATGCGTGTATGAAATGCCAAATTCTCCTTTATTTGAGTATAGTTGACGGTTAAAAATGGTACTTAACAGCCGTCAACAGCAGGTGGGTCCCCTTGTTCAGTGACACTGCAAGGTCAGTTGTTGAGGTGGTTTGCTTCTGTAAGGAGCCATTCAATCCGTGGGAGTCCTTGCTAGCGAGCTCTGATTGGTCAGAGTTGTGTTTTTTCGCCAAATAGGTGTGTTTCCTCCTCCATTTCATTATTTCTCCTAGAAGTCAGCATTTCTCTAAGAACAAGTGGATATTTATTATTTTTAACTAACATGCATAGTGGGAATGTTGAATCCTCCTTTATTTTGAGTAATGTTGATGGTCAAAAAATGGTATTTAACGGCCGCCAACAAACACCCCCAAGCTCAACCTTTGCTCGTCCTGATGCAAAGATAAAACTTTAGGGTTTTGATCAGGAGTTGCTACTATGTTTTATATTCCCTCCATAGTATCAAGTGCACAACAAAATACTCTACCTTTAATTGAATAAGTTGGCAATTGGTAGCTCACCCTTTTTACCTTAGTACTTGTGGGACTTTTGGCTTCTCTTTATCTTGGGTGGTTGAAAGACAGAACGGTCTTTTATAGGACACCATTCTCTCATCCTTGTGTTCCACTTTCCATTTGAAGATTTTCAAAAAGATTTCACAAATAAAACTTAAGTTCCTCCAATGATTCTCTGGATTGCTCAATGTGTATAAATCCTTACCAAGGCATTGAAGTTGCCTCCTTTTGTTCCTACCTCTATATAAGGCTTATGTGGAGCTCTGGGTAGGGAATAATTGAGACGTACTTGTAACACACATATTGCTAAACCAAAAGCCTAACCCATGGAGAAACAAGTCATACAATCTGATAAAGATGTGCATGTGTGGAAATGTGGTGGAATGATGATGGAATGGTGGATAATTCTTTTTGTGTAGACTCTCTCTTTCTTGTGCAAGCAATTGGGCATGGCTATTTCTTTTCTTTCTTTTCTCATTTTTTTCATCATGCTCATGATTGGGAGCAAGTGTTTATTCTTTTTCTAATAGCCATGCCTTCCATGCAACCAATTGGGAGAGAGTCATATTATGATAATTATGGAGTATTTATTTTGCCAACTTCTATAACAGAAGTTGAGCATATGGTGGTGGATGCAATGGAATTGCTATCTTCTGGTGTAGGAGTATTAGCAAATGATGGTGGATGTGTACGTGAATCTTGATCATAAAAGCATGAAATGGATCTCACAAAGGTTGCAAGCATTTTGATAAAGCTCAATGTGAAAGCAAGCCGCATATGTAGAAGGTTTTTGAATTGAAGTATAACATATGGCCGTGGTAGGAATTTTCATCATCGAGGAACTTTTCAATTTTATTATTTTAAAACACAAACTCTCTAGATGTTAAGCTTCGCTTTGGGACAAAAATCATAGAAGCCCTATTCTAACCATATCATGTCTCCCAATAACCTAGACTTAGATCATGGACTTGGCAACCCACAAGTTTTCAAGTTCGAGACAAGCATGTTTAGACAACAAATTTAAAAATTGGGAGAGTACTAAGTTGTATATGAGGGACTATAGAAAGATATAAAATAGAGAAACTATTCATCATTTCAATAGGATGGCATAAATATCCCTAGCATGCATGACAACCTACTATTTTTATTCTTTTTAGTTTTGCAAATTTTTATTTGTTTTTGAGGGTAAGTCCGACAAAGAAAGAAAAGATAGAAAGGAAAGATAGAAGTCCCCTTGCAAATTTTTATTTGTTTTTGAGGGAGCACCCCAAAGCTTGCTTTTTCTCATAGCTGTTGGTTTGGATCGAGTCCTCTCTAATGGAAGTAAGACGCTGTGTAGTCGTGGTGCTCTCGTAGCTGCTCCTAGAGGTGATGAAATTGGTCATCACTATGCTGCAGCCACTCTTTGGTGGTTTGATCATGAGTAGCAAGTGTGTTTTACATTTCCCCTGTTCTCACGTCCAGATCGTCCATCCTCCTTATAAGATCCCTCAATTATGTACCATAGTCATGATAACTAAAGCCCGAAAAGGAGTGGCATCCGTCATGATGTGGAGGCGTTCAGATCGACCCAGGGCCTTGTCCCCATTGTGCACTACTAGCCTGCTGCCAAGATGAACCTATAGTGGAGAGTAGGTTGTCGTCATACGCCTTGGTGTGGACGAAACTGCAGTTGCATAGGCGGTGGTAGGCTCGTTTCTCTCGTTCGTCCAGCAGCTCGAAGTTGGTGTTGGGAAGAAGAACATGTGGCTCATCCTCCTTCGTGTTGTCCTCAACGGATGTGTGCCTCATTGGTTCATGCTCGGTGGAGAGGTTCACTATAAGGTTTTAGGGCTAATGCCACGACATTCATCACAACAATGTAATTTTTGTTGCAATAAGCACGGGTAATTGCAACGAAAGGTAATTTTGGTTGCGATTGATTGGATATATCGCCACACTTGTATGTTCGTTGTAATAAGGGTGACTTTTTACAACGCTTTCCTGTGATTGTTGCAATAAAGTCATTTTGCAATAGAAGAACGAGGTGTTGCAATAAGCTATAGCAACAAAATTGTTAGTCGTTGCAACAATGCATAGATTTAGCAACCAAAAGTTGTGTGGTTGTGACGGGGTCTTACATATTGCAACTAAATAGTTAGTCCTTGCAACAATGCATCGATATAGCAACGAACATTTGTCTGGTTGTGTTTGGTCTTATATATTGCAACACAAATGTTTGTCGTTGCAACTATACATAGATATAGCAACGATGGAGGGAGTTGCATTATCGTGGTATCGCAAAGAAAATTAAACTATAGTCGCCCAACGGGGTATTCGATCTCTCTGAACACATATTAAGTTAAAGTCAAGGGACAACATGATCACTCAGCCTACTTTGCTCATAATAATTGAGAACATCTTTAAAACAACAGAAAACATGAAATATTCACAAGTGAAAATATAATCTGAGTGCATAATCATTACTTATAAGCAAGTGTTCCACAGTGATCCGCCCAAACAAACTTAAACTAAACATCAAAGACTAATAAAAATAAAGGGGGGTGGGGTGGCTAGTTGAAAGATGGGTAGGGGTGGTTAAATAGAGGTGTGTAAGGACCGAAGGCGTACCGAGAGGGGGGGGGGGGGTGAATCGGTAAGCCGTCACGATTCCAATTACTTCAATTTCAGCTACTTGAGTTCAACAAGATAAGCAACCTAAACAATTTTAGTAGGACAAGACCCTACACATGCTAGTGTTCATGATAAGATAAAGTGCAGAAGACAAACACACTAGCGTATGCAAGCCACAATTCACCCTAGTCACTAGAGCACACCATTGCGGAATAGTAAAGAGAGGGTCAAGGAATGTTCATGATTTTTTCCTGAGGTCTCGGAAGGATGGCGCCTTCCCCAATCCTCGTTGGACCACTCCCACCGGAGTCCCGACCCCTCCCGCCACCAAGTGGAGTTCTCGCCCACGAGCTCGCAATCACTCCTAGAGTGAAGACACGGTGTGCGTCACCACTGCACAAAGCACAAGCTCGCCTCCCTCGAGAACTTGCACGATGCTCCGAGCGGACACGGGCGCTCACTATTGATGCTCCTTTCACCGGCGGGCTCAAACCATGTACAAACGTGTGACAGCCTTCACAACCAATCATGATAGGCTCGATCACCGACACCTAACCGGCCTAGGTCTCACCATAGACCAAGAGTAACAATCTAGATCACACCCTCAAGGGTACCCTAGCCTTAGATGTGCCAGATGCTCAAGTTACTCTCCACTAGCACTCTCAAGATATGCAATATCTCCTCCTAGTGCTCTCCTCTTTTCCTCTTGGACCTTACCAAATGCTCTCAGGTATTCCACTGGCCAAGAGAGATCTCCAAGACCCCAGCAACCAAGTTATATAGGCTCCCAACCTCAAACTAGCTATTGCCTCACAAAATCAGCTTCCTGGGCGTCCTGACCGGACTGTCCGATCACTGCCTGACCGGACCGTCCGATCACTAAAATCCCAAGCTCCAACGGCTCTGCCCTGCTGAAAACCTGTACTGACCGGACCGTACGGTCAACTGACTGGACCGTTCGGTCTATTTCTCTCTCCAGTCCAGGAGCCTTCAAGCAATGCTTCCTCGCTGCTCTATGTGGAGCCACATAGATCGGACTGTCTGGTCTGTAGACCGGACCGTCCGATCTCTACAGCTCCCAAGCACAGACAGTTTCCTCGCTGCCCGCTGAATGTCCCAGACAACTCCATATAGTGACCGTACAGTCCGGTCTCCACGGACCCTTCTGTCCGGTCTCTATGTACAGAAGCTAAAACTTGTCGTTCTCGCTTGACTTCGTTTCCCGGCTTCTCCGAACAGCTCCTTGGCTCCTCCACTGTCACCTAGTGCTTGTGATTTCACCGAGCATCCTTGCATATCACCGACTAGACATGATCTAAGAGAATGACCTGGACCCCCTTGATAGTCCAGTTTTTCCTATGGACTCAAAGCCCTAACAACTAGTCAAGTGTTCCAAACACTTGCACCATAGCTTGTTGTCCGCTTTGATCCATCTCCATCAACCCTTGGACTCCATTATGCTCACAAGCCTCCATGCTTGTGGTCATTGTCATCAATCGCCAAGGCAACCATCATCCATAAGATTTGTAGTATAGTTAAGTGATGATTCCTATATAGACAACACTCATGTAGACATTAGCCTACAATTTCATAGTTGTCATCTATTATCAAAACATCCATACCTTGGGAATCCAATCACCAATGGTCATGAAGCTTAAAATATCTTGCTTTTTGGTGGTTGATGACAACCACTACTTAATCAAAAACTTGATCAATACATAACCGGGCTAAAGGAACTACACAAAGATCGAGACGAACCATAACATCATATGAGAGAAACGCATAAGGTTCTACTCAATCAAGCATCATCTAGAGATACAAGGAAAAGAGTGAAACACATACTCTAGATGAAAATGCATTCATGTCATGACAATATATTAAAGGAAAGCATAAGGACATGCAATGCAGGACATAAATGATGAGATGCAACAAGTTAGCATGGCAATGCAAAAGAATTAAGAACAAGCATTCATCATCATGATATCATACACATGCATATAAGATAATTAAAGAATACAAGGCACTGCATATGAAAAAGAAAATAAACCAAGCGAGATTAAAATGATTCAAACACAAGCGAAATAAAACCATGACTCATCAAAATCCATGAACATCGAATAACTCCATTAAAATAAGATCCAAAAGTATCTATCTCCCAAAAACCTCGTATGCTCCCCCTAGCAACAAGCTACTCTTGATCGCACAAGATCACACTCCCACTCCCCCTAGACCTAGGATCTCTTCTCCCCTTTTAGCAACAAGCACCAAAAAGTGGAAAAGATGAACATCTACGCGCTCATGGTTGAAGGAAGTGGTGCAGTGACATCCTCTGAAGCCTCTGCTCCAGACTACACCTGAGCTGGATCCTGCTATGCTCCTTGAGCCTGTGCCACCTAAGCATCCATCTGCTTAAAGAAGTCAAGGTCTATAGGCGACTCAGACCCACTGTCCTATGCTGTTAGTGTGATTGTGGCAGCCTCATGAGCTGACGTCTAGAGAAGGATGAGATCTACCACGTCCTGCTGTGAGAAACCTCAACGGACTAGATCCTCTGCTACCTAAGGAGTAAGCGTGCTGATTGTAGCAGTAGGAAGGGAAGCTGTAGCTATCTCTGGGGCAGTCTGGGAGTCTGCACGAGTAGTGTGGACAATCTCCGAAAACAAACTCCTGACCGGTACGTGCTGGGAGCTGGAGGGTCCTGCCATCTGCGAGGTCGATGAGTGGGAAGGTGAGACAAACAGCTCAGACACAGGGGAGAACTGAGCTGAAGGAAGTGTCTGTCCTACTCCCCCTGTCGGTAGAACCCGTGAGATAGACAACCCACTGGACTGAGCTGTCATCAAAGCTAAGAAGGGTCCTGGCTGAGTCGGTAGCTGCTGGTACTAAGGGAACACTGAAGGTCCTGGCTGTTGACCGGCCTGCCTCTGGGTCAACTCGGTCATATGAGTCATCAGGGGTGTAAGTAGTGCAGTCTGCTGCCTCTGAATCTCTTCCTGGCTCCTGATTGATTCCATCATCTGGCGTTTGTCCTCTGACATACTCTGGATGAACTCTCCCAGCCGTCCTGCTAGTGCTGCCACAGTGACAGCGTCCTCAGACTATGAACCTATCGGCTGGGGAGGAGCTCCTGTACTGGCTGACTCAGGAACCACCATCTCTGGCTGAGCTGCCTGCTCGTGTGGTACTGGTGGTGACTCCTGCTCCTCCTCTTCTATCTGCTGGCTGGAGGCTGACTGTGATCCCCTGGGGACTCGAGGTGCATAGCCGGTGGTCACCTCAGGGAACGCCTCATACTACTCCTCCATCACTAGGGCCATCCTCCTCAAGAGATAGCAGATATATGGATCATAGACCAAGTGACATCCTCTGACTCTCTTAGAGATAACCTCCTCCCATCTCTCCAATAAGCAAATCTGCCAAGTCAAAGTGCTGTCTCCTTAGAATAGCTGCTACAACCCACTGGTGAAGAAGTGTGAACTCCTCTCTGTAGCCAGACCTAGGGATGATAGTCTTGGTGACTATCGCTCTCACCACCTTGGCCTCTGCAGTGAGTCTCGCATGGCCTCTTTCAAAGCCTGGTGTGTGTGGAGGTGGGAAAGCAATTGACACTAAGTCGTCTGAAGGTAGCTTCCCGCCCTGAGGTCTGTGGGGGTGCCGCAAGTGTACCGTAGGCACTCCTGTAAAGCTGGAAGTCTAAAGCCAGGAGTCCTAGGTTAGCTATCAAATCCTGCCTGGTCACAGGCTGTGGTTGCCCTCTAAACAGGAACCAGAACTCTAAACGGCCTCTGGCAACCCACAGTGTGGCGTAGAACTCTAGCACCATGTCCTCTCTGAAGCTGTGTGGAGCAGAAACTAGCTCTGCTAGCCCTGGTAAGTACATGAAATACTGCTCCATCTCTGTGCTAGTGGCCCTCCTCATGGCCTCGTAGGAAGTGTATTGCTGTGGCACAAAAAGTCTGTCCTTGCCCTTTAGGCTAAAGTAACGTCTCAGGCCCTCTCCGATCCCACTCTAGATGCCAGTCCAGTACCTCTCTCCAGTAGCGGGGTCTCTGGGGACTGGAACACACTGCTCGAAGGGGACCAAGCGTAGCACCTTAAGGTCCTTTGCAAGAACCTTAAGTATATCTGGCTCTCCAACTGCCTATGCCAGACTCTGCAGCCTCCTCGTACACACTGCACAGGTGCTCCTTGGGTCTCCTACCCGGTAAGCTGTCCTCTAGGGAGCAGTTTGCTCAATCTAGTGCTCAAGCTCCTCCTCCTCTGAGTCCTCAGACTCTAACTCAGAAGTCTCCTCCTCTGACTCCTCCTCCTCAGACTCCTCCTACTGTCTGGAGGATCCCTGCTCCACAGTTCTCGATGACCTCTCATGACGAGAAGCCGGAGTACGCTGCGGCCATGGCGGTGGAACAACTCCGACTGCAAGAGGTGCAGTCCTCTATCTATTGCTCCTTCTAAGACCCTGTGTGTCACGAGACTGCTCTGCTGTCCGCTCAAGAATCAAACAGGAACCAAGTGTCCTCTATGACTCCTCCAAGGTATCTAGGTGCCTGGCAACTCTCCAGGCTCTCTCTGACTCTGGGTCCAATCTTTGTCTCTTCTTGCCCTTTGGCTTCTCAGGCATCATTCCCTTGCCCTTGTGCTGACCTGAATCTGCCATCTCTGCTAACTACTCTACTATCACTGCACGCACGTACGTGTAGATAGGATAAGCATAGAATCTTATATAAAACTACAAGCAAAGCACCGCTAGGAATAATGCGCAATAGATATCCTAGCACCGAATGAAGGACATGATCACTAGGCAAATATGCAAAGTAACAACAGTGATCATCGACAATATGTGGCTGGTGCGAGTCATCTAGTGTACAGTCAAATAATGGCAATAAAATCTATCTATAGACTAGACAGAAGACAACCCTAGACATGCAACTAATAGATAGGCATGAAATTAATTGCATCTTAGGTTGAGCTAATTAATTAATTAATGCAACTATAAGATGGGAATTTATCTAATTGCATCAATTAACTAAATTGCTCGCTAAACAGGGCATGACCGATGAATAGAAGATTGAGCACAATACCATGGAGAAGTGTCGAAGTCAACCACCAAAGGACTCTTAACCGATCACCTCAAAGATTGAAATTTTTGAGCTTTGTCAGCTATGGAGAGAGAAGGTGGGGGCAATCCTCGCCCTAGGTCTCAGTAGAGCTTAGTAGATGATGGTCCTGTACGAGCGCGCATGCAAGGAGAGGGGCAAAGCAGCGGCAATGTGTCGTCTGTAGTCGGCAGCGCTGTGGTTGGCGGCGAGGCTGAGGCGGTGGCGGTTGCTGCGCGCAGGTGCGTCGGTGCGGGCGCATGCGGTAGAGCTGGCATGGTGCGAGCAGGTGTGCGGCGATGGCTGCTGGCAGTGCGGGACGGCGGCGCTTGTCGGTGAGGCGGCTCGATGGCGGGCGAGGCGGCGGTGAGAAGGGCGGCGCAGAGGCGAGAAACAAGGCGAACTGTGTGAGAACTCGGCTTCGGTCAATTGAACGAGGAACAGGACAAACCTATTTTGACCTCGGTCAAACTGAGATTGACGGCCAAAATTGAAAAGAAACCAATCAACAGCTCAGATTCAGAAGTGCATCGCTCAATCAAACATACTGACCGGACGGTCCGATCTCTACACCGGACTGTCCGGTCAGGTTGGGGTCTGCTGGCATACTGCAGACCGGACGGTACGGTCTCTAGGACCGTTCTATCTGGTCTCTATGACCAGACTCCCCCTAGGCACTGTGCCCAGTGCCACTGACCGGACTGTACGGTCTAATTACCGGACCATACTATCAGTTCTAGAAAACTATTGAGTCAAGGATTTTCTCCACTTTCCAAGTGCTCTCGCTAAACACACAAACAAACACTGCGCTTGGAATGTAGAGGGAACTCTCAAACGCTCCTTTTCAAATAGTGGCACTCTATTGCCTTAGAGTTTTCTCAAATGCCAAATGAAGAATCGAGCAAATAAGGACCAAGGCAAATAAGAACCAAAGGGGTATGTATGAGCCTTAGTCCATGAACGACGCGAGTAGTTTTAACCTTGGAGTTCATAAGAGCTTGCTCAATGGGCATGAAGCACTATCCTTTCCTTTGGTCACACTTATGGAGATGTAATCTCATATAGAGCATGAGGCACAAGTATCTCCAAGTGGGACAAGCCTCCTTTGTGTTTCCTATATGATGCATGCAACAAGCATTTCACATATGTGATGAAAGTAAACATGCCATGTGAATGCAAGCAGTATCAAAACAAGACACAAAGGAAACCTAACAATGTCAAGTTTGAACCCCTCCCAAGCTTACTCACTATAAGCCATGCCCTTGCCTTGAGAGAAGTCAAACCACCATCTCAAGCACTCCCCCTTGCTTATAGCTATCTTGGATGGGTTAGACATTGACTAATTTTTATGTGTTTTTATTTTAGTTATTTACACATGCATGGATGCAAAGCATACTAGTCACAAAGGAGTCCTAATTTCCATGCAATACAAGAGAAGGAAAAACACACAACAACTACCAAGAACAAACACGGTTACCTCCCTCATGAGTAGTTAGGTCGTTGAGGTCCATGTCACTTGTGATGGACTTTACATGATCTTCATGAAAGTGCTCGGTCCACCACCACCACAATCTATGTCTTGTTATTGAGTACCCACTTGTACGTAGCCAATGTCTCAAGATCAACAATGCACTTAGGCACCCGTATGCTCTTGACCTTCCTCTTCTTGTTTGGTGGTCCCAAGGCCTTAGCTTTCACCTTGCCATCCTTGTTCCTAAAAAGCTTGAAATGTGTGTTCTCATCGAACAAGTTAGCGTTAGGCACAACAATGGAACTTCTCACTATGGGACAATCCTTGGTGGCGTGGCCATCCTTGCAATACCTCTCGCAATAGTAGTCATCGGCGAGAAGGGGTTTGATCCATGCGGGGATGGAATCACTCGCCCCTATGATGTCGATGGTGGCGGGATATGAGCCAAGTCCCCGGCGGGTGACATTGTTCAAAGGTTCCTCCCAAGAATGTCCTTGTGGATGGCTCTACCACATGTGAGCCTCTCAAAGCTGTCCATCACCATCTTCCTCTCTTCTTTGAGCTTGTGATATTCCTCCAAAACAAATGGCTCAAGAAAAGAAACCTCAACCGAGGTGGTTAGTTCATCACACATAGTAGAAGCATCACTCTTTGATGAACTAGAGGAGGGAGAGTCAAGGTTCTCAATATTAATGGGCTCATATGTGATCTCAAGGGCCTTGTACTTCTCATGAAGCTCTACATGATCACCCTTGAGTTTGTCATAACTCTTGTTTAGGGCCTCATGAGATGTGAACAATGTCACCAACACGGTCCTTAGCCAACTTACACTCTTTTCTTACCATATCCAACATTTTGGATTTCTTGACTGCGATGTCGTGGGCTTCCTCAAGCATACTCCAAAGCTTGGCACATGAGAGCTCCCCATCATCGCTATCATCGCTGTTCTCATCCTCACTCTCCCCAAGTTGGCTCGCGGCCATGAGGCATGTGGGAGCTAGAGAAAGAGCCCGTGGATGTGTGGTCTTGATCATGGCTAGGCCGGCCACTTCTTCATCACTTGAGGAAGAGGACTCATCACTTGAGTTATCACTTGTCCACTCTCCAACAAGGGCCTTGCGAGAGAATTTCTTCTTGTAGTCTTGAGCTTTACCTTTGCTCTTGTACTTGTTGAAGTGCCTCTTCTTCTTGTGCGGCCTTGGGGTGTTTTCCTTCTTCTTCACTTGAATCTTGTGACTTCAATTCTTCTTTCTTGGGCTTTGGGCACTCTCGAACAAAGTGATTCTTTGAGCCACAATTGAAGCACTTGCCCCTTGACTTGGAAGCAAACTTGTTCTTGAAGTTCTTCATCTTCTTCATGAGAAGAGCCAAGTCCTCGGTCTAGTCACCTTCATCATCATCTTCTTCATCATCATCCTCAATGGTCACCGTCATCTTGTTCTTCTTGCTGTTGCTAGATTTTTGCTTGTTAGCCGGTAGAGAAAGGTTGGATGGTTGAGGATCATCCAACCCCAATTGGTAGCTCTCGAAGGCGGTGATCTTGCCAAGTACATCCTTCATGGTCTTGGTCTTGAGGTCACCTTGCAAGATGAAGGTGATGATGGAATCATACTTAGGGTCCTTGAATAGCCTCAAGAATCTTCTTATCACCTCAACGGGCTTCATCTTGAAATCATCCCCAAGTGCATTGATCTCCTCCCCTAGAATATGAAAACGAGAACGAACGGTGTTAGCTCTCTCATGTGGCAATCTAGTGAAGTTATCATACTTATTCTTCAGCACCTAGTATCTCTCTTCTTTGACATCACTGGTGCCCTCATAGAGCACGTGCTGAGGAACTAGCATCTAGCTCAGCAAAAACATCCTTGGAGATGCAAGCCAACAGAGCATTCTTGGCCTTAGCATTACACTTAACATAATCAGGCTCAAGTTGGTTCGCATTCGCATCGGACTCATGAGTGACCGTCCATATCTCTAGGTCAAGGGACTGAAGGTAGGGTTGCATGCGAGCCTTCCAATAAGCATAGTCCTCCCCATTGAATATGGGAACATTCCTCGGCTGTCCCGGCATCCTTACTCGAGGCGGTGAAGCCTCAAAGATGAGCACTTGGCTCTGATACCACTTGTAAGGACCGAAGGTGTACCGATAGTGGGGGGTGAATCGGTAAGCCGCTCACGATTCCAATTACTTCAATTTCCACTACTTGAGTCTTACAAGATAAGCAACCTAAACAATTCTAGTAGGCCAAGACCCTACACATGCTAGTGTTTATGATAAGATAAAGTGCGGAAGCCAAACACACTAGCCCTAGTCACTAGATCACACCATTGCGGAATAGTAAAGAGAGGACCAAGTAATGCTCATGATTTTTTCCCGAGGTCTCAGAAGGGTGGCGCTTTCCCCTAATCCTCGTTGGACCACTCCCACCGGAGTCTCGGTCCCTCCCGCCACCAAGTGGAGTTCTCGCCCATGAGCCCGCAATCACTCCTAGAGTGAAGACACGGTGTGCATCACTGCTGCACAAAGCCCAAACTCGCCTCCCTCGACAACTTGCCGGACTCCCCGAGCCGACACGGGCACTCACTATTGATGCTCCTTTCACCGGCGGGCTCAAACCATGTACAAACGTGTGACAGCCTTCACAACCAATCATGATAGGCTCGATCACCGACACCTAACCGGCCTAGGTCTCACCATAGACCAAGAGTAACAATCTAGATCACACCCTCAAGGGTACCCTAGCCTTAGATGTGCCAGATGCTCAAGTTACTCTCCACTAGCACTCTCAAGATATGCAATATCTCCTCCTAGTGCTCTCCTCTTTTTCTCTAGGACCTTTGTTGGTGCTCTCTAAGTGCCCCTTTTATATGTGAATATGACCCCAATTAGAGCATAATTGATGCCAATCTAGGCCATATACCTGTGATTTTGCCTATATACTTGTATATGCGGTGTTTTGGAGCTATGTTGTAGAAACAGGTATAATGTGTGATTAAAGTGATGCTGGAAGAGGGCAGGAGTCTAGAAGCAACAAAAAGCACTGAAGAAGCCCAGTGCGCCAATCGGTGCAACCCATGAGCCAATCAGCGCAAGGGTGTTTTGGCCCATAGAAGTGACCGAGGCCCATTCCACATGCTTATGGAAGTTTATCTGCGCAAGACACTTAAAGATATTTGCCTGGAAGATTTATGGAACTTCAAGATCTTGACTTGTAGTACAAGACTTTATCTCGGAGGAAAAGGCCCACATGGCAGCTGTGGAGGACAAAGGAACCAACTCGAAGCAGAAACCAGAGGAGACACCGCTTGCGCTAACTAGTGCAATCCTACGTCGATCGGTGCAACCCTTATCTTTGTGCAGTCCAGGCTCGGTCATGTATTAGGTTTTGGGTTTTAGTTGTGTTTTTCCCTGTTGAGTAAAACTCCAGAACACAAGAGATGGCGGCGATGTTGCCGTCCCGATTATCTTTGTTGGTCCATGTTGGATCAAGAGGCACGTGATCAGGTTGTCTAAACCTGGTGCGTTCTTTGGTTCTGGCTCGCGGAATCTCGTCTTCTGATCGTTTCTCTTGGAGACACGGGTGGAAGGCCAAATTTAGAGTTGGTATGCAATTCTATTGTAAGATAATCCTTGTATCTGTTATCCTGCATCTGCATTGGTTGGTCAGAGAAAAGTCAAGTTGAGTTAATTGTGCGTGGCATATTTTCTGAGATAATCATCAAGCTGTTTGGTTATGCCACCGTTTTATTTTCTGGATTGATAATTTCGTGGCATTTGTTGAGATACTATTGAGCTAGCTGATCTACACACATACATCATTATAACTATCGTGTTGACTGCTACTGTCATCATCCAATAATTATCGTGTACCATGAAAGATTGGGACAAAATCCGGACACCATCGACATGTTCTTATCATTTAGTATCAGTTTTGCCGGGTAGCTCACGGTACTCAGCTGATTTATGATGATGGATTACTATTTCGACATATATCTTGAGTTTGTGCCAATGTTACATTCAACCGCTTCTCGATCTGAGTACTATGAGTGGGAGGATGCTATAATAAATTGTTATATGCTTGGTGAATTGCCATTGAACCAGTTGCCAAATTTGGCAAAACAAAGTTTTTCTCCTTTAGTTTCATTATGGTTGTGAAGATTGCAGTTGAAACATGGGGATAACTATTGCACTTCTTGGTGTGAGTTGAAGGAAGTATTACGGGGTAGATATGATCCACCTATTGACAAGGCTAAATGTTGTGTTAGCTCCAAACAATGTGATGCATCTCTGCTGTCTAGTGGAAAGGACAAGTGTGTTGCTGTTAATATTGATTTGTCTGCTATAAATCTTGGAAAGGATTCAACCAATGTTGTAGTTGAACCTTCATCTCCTGCATTTGTAAGTGCTACAGCAATGAAAATTGAAGCTACAAATTGTGAATCATTTTTACTGGCCAATAAGGATGTTCAGGATGATATTGTTGCTACAAGTACTAAGACATCTTCATTAGTATCCGGTCTGCAAGTTAAGATTAACATTTTTCATGCACAGTACCAAAGCTGAATTTAATCTTAACTTTGACTAAATGCAGATATAGGGCAATGTTCATATGATTTTTCCTAGGTTAATTATTAAGTGATCAATTCGATAGCAAAAAGCATATTGATGGTGCTCAAAATTTTACATGGAATTTTATAGGGATGTACAAGTACATAAGGAACAGGAATACCAAATTTCAGAGATAAATTCCTAGTAGATAATTTATATAAATTCATTTACTATAAATGAAGATTATGCAGTAATACTAAAACTATGCATATAAAGGGAAATGTGCTTTTGCAGAAAGTTGAGATATGCCAAGAGGTGATCACTGAACTAGTTTCATGAATTTACCACTTATATATTGTGAAACATATGTACCCAGGATACTTAACCACTCGGCTAATTGGCCGAGTGGGCCGAGGGCTCGGGTATGGTGTATTCGGCCCAGAAGATATTTACTGAGATACTTGTTTGAGTAGGAAGCAAGTTAGATTAGCAGATATGTTGGATAGATAGAATCTGTTATAATCGACTAAAAGATTACCATGTCAATCCCTGCCCTTCGGATATATAAGGACGGCAGGGGGCCTTTGACAAGAGACAGACTCGTATTGGAACCCTAATTCCAGTGCGAACCCTTGCAATACAGAAACACCAAACAGGACATCGGGTTATTATCCTTCGGGAGGCCTGAACCTGTATAAACCTTGTGTCCTATGTCCATCGATCTTTCATACTCATACGCATACCTAGATCTACTATCGAGAATATCTCTCGATAGTTGGCGTGCCAGGAAGGGGCAGCATTGAGTGTAGCTTCGTCGAAATCGATGGCTTTCATCAACATCATGTTTCACCCGGGAGACAAGATCTGCTTTGGCACCGTCAGCCTCGTTGCCGATCAGCATAGGAACCTCGTCAAGCATGAATGCGTGGCCCACTCGGTCGTTGCCACGGCCGGTCAGAGCAATCCGGCCAGCCGATTCCCGCTTGGCCTCGACAACGCGGCGACAACTTTCCAGGCGGAAACCCTCTTGGGCGGCAACTCAACGTTGTCCGCAACGCCCGGATTGACAACCTTGGTTGATTCGGGTTACACTATGGTTGATCTCCCGGCTCATCACATGGATCAGTCGGACGAAGATCTCAAATTTTTCGACAAATCAAGATTCATTGCAGCAATCGGCCTTGAAAGCGAGTCACTCCTGGACTTGATTGAAGAGCCGAGTGATTCGGAGAGTTGTTCCTCGGATTTCCACGAGGTATTCATGGTGGCACCTGCTGCCCAGGGGCAAGCAGACGGCGAAACATCGGCGGATGCTGCCGCGCGCGGTACCGCGCCACGCGTAGACAGACATGAAACCGACCTCGAAGATGGTGATTCAAATGCCACCAGTCTTCCACTTCGAAGACCAGATGCTCAGCAGAGACCCTGAGTCGTGCAAAACCTAGATATGGGAGACCTCACCTTAAATCTTGATGGTGAAGACGTCTTCAAGACTCCACAGCACAACATCACGGCCGCGGCGACCCTCCTGCAAACAATAGAGCCCCTGCTCCAGGTCTCCCCAGAGTTGACACCTCAGGTCAACCAATTGAAAGTGCACAGCTGGACCGTGGCTGTGCTGGAGATGCATGGGGCACGATCAACGCCGAGTAAATCCGTTTCTAGGGCCGCTAGTTTGGTACCCAGGGAGGATAGAAGAGACCAACAACGCTCCAACCGGGAGGCAACCCTGCCTACTGTCCCCAGGCACAGGCCCATTGCAGAGTACCATGATCGGCATCCAAGCACCAACCTGCGCAATGGCATACCACCACGTGATGCGCGGGTCTGACTGGACAACAGATACCAGGAGCGCGATGGTGCGGCCCGCCGAGAGTACGAAGATGAACGGTGCCGGCGTGATTATGTTGACTACGAACATGACAACAGGCGACAGACACATAGAGACGATCATTACCGTGATCGACGGGATGAGGGCTGCCGCAATGATAGATCTCGCCGAGAAGCCGGCCGCGAATGAGAAGGGACTCTGGCCGCCGATGATTATGATGAGGAGGCTGGCATTCGAGCCTTCTCTCAGGAACTTCGAACCATCAGCTGGCCGGTCGGCTTCAAGCCAGTCGGCATTAAGAAGTATGACGGCAAGACAGATCCACGCGACTGGCTTCACGTCTATTCGACAGCCATACGAGCCCTCGGCGGTGATAGCTTTGTCATGGCCAACTACTTGCATGTTTTCTTAGCCCCAGTGGGTGGAAGCTGGCTCACTAATCTTCCCGAGAACTCTATCACCTCCTGGGCAGATCTCTGTCGGTAGTTTGTGGCCAATTTTCAAGCCACCTTCGACGGGCCATGGAATCACTAGGAGCTCGGCCGGATCAAGCAGCGGGACCAGGAGCCACTTTGAGAGTACATCCAACGCTTCTGCCGAGTGAAAAATACCATCCATAACATCTCGGATGCTCAAGTTGTCGCCGCCTTCCAGGTAGGACTCCGCGACGATGACCTAATAAAGAAGATTGGGAGGTTGGATGCTGCCGACAGACTATCAGCCAAAGAATTGTTCACTATGGCTGATAAATATGCTGCCAGCAATTCAGCTCTATTCCAAGTTCGCCAGTACAAGGAGGCGACCCCAAGGAACCAGTCGGGTCCGTCCGATTACAGCAAGGACGACGATAGAAAGCGCAAGCAAGACCGAACAGTGGCCAACACCAAGGGCCTGACCAGGAGGAAACTAGTCACTCAGGATGACATCAACAAGATGCTCGATGGCCCTTGCCTGCTACATGATGGAGCCCACAAAGCCAGGGAATGCTTCAAGCTGAAAAACTTCGCCCATCACGCCTTGAAGGTTTGCAAAGAACGTCCCTAGATCCCCAAGGGTGGCAGAAAGGACTCGGACAAGGATAACCAAGACGAGGATAAGGAGGACATCCAAGACCCTGAACGTGAGGTCAATTACATCTGTGGCCGGTCTACGGCCGACTCGAAGCGCCAGCAGAAGATCCTCTATAGAGAGGTCCACTTGGTCTCACCAGCGGTACCTCAGTATCTGTGATGGTCAGAGGTTCCAATTACTTTTGATTGGTCCGACCATCCGGATCACATCCCCAGGCCCGAGAAATATCCCTTAGTGCTAACACCGACTGTTAACCGAGTCCGGCTAAATCGGGTACTGGTAGATGGTGGTAGCAGTTTGGACATCCTATTTGTGAAAACGTTCAAGGAGCTTGGTATACCCTTGACCTACCTCAAGACGAGTCGATCGCCGTTTCATGTTGTGATCCCGGGCATGCAAACAGTCCCTCTGGGGCAAATCACTCTGCATGTGACTTTCGACACTCGGGAGAACTACAGGACGGAGCGCATTACCTTCGAGGTCGTAGACCTCGACTCTACGTATCACACCATTATAGGACAGCCAGCCATCGCTAAATTCATGGCGGTACCTCATTATCATTATATGATGATGAAGCTGACAGGACCAAACGGAGTCATCTCAATCCACTCGGGTGTGCGGACCTCATACGACTGTGACAACGGCAGTTGTGAGTTGACCCAGAAGATAGTAGCAGCATCGGAGCTGGCCGAGCCGAAGGAAGCGATCACAACAGCGGAGGAGGCCATGCTTGACCCTGCTCCAAGGAAAGCGTTGAAGACTACGATACAGGCGAACACCATGGAGTCCAAGAAGATTAGCCTAGATGATAATGATGTATCAAAGACCACCAATATTGGGGTCAATTTAGGTGATAAATAGGAAAGCGCGCTCATCCTTTTTCTTAGAAATAATAAAAATATATTCACGTGGAAACCTTCTGACATGCCATGTGTTCCAAGGGAAAAGGCTGAGCACAAACTTCACGTCTGCGAAAACGCCAGGCCGGTAAGGCAACGGCTTAGACGATTCTCGCAAGACCGAAAGGATGCAATTAGGAAAGAAATCGGCCGACTGCTGGCAGCCGGTTTTATTAAAGAAGTTTTCCACCCCGACTGGTTGGCCAACCCAGTTCTGGTGCGGAAGAAGAATAAGGAGTGGTGGATGTGAGTGGATTACAATGGCCTTAACCAAGCTTGTCCAAAAGATCCGTTCACTCTCCCACGTATTGATCAAGTGGTCCCTTAAACCAATCCGACCAGCTCAAAACCTCATTTATCACGCCGTTCGGAGCCTTCTCTTACACAACAATGCCCTTTGGCCTGCAAAATGCTGGTGCCACCTACCAGCGGACTATGCAGTGATGTTTGGACAACCAGATAGGCAGGAATGTTGAGGCTTACGTCGATGACGTGGTAGTCAAGACTCGGCTCTCCACCGAGTTGATGTCCGACCTAGATGAAACATTCGGCAACCTTCGGAAATACAACATGAAGCTAAATCCGGAAAAATGCGTCTTTGGGGTCCCGCCAGGAAAATTACTCGGTTTTCTGGTATCACACAGAGGGATTGAAGCTAATCCAGAAATGGTAAATGCCATATTATGAATAGGACCTCCACATTCGCAAAAAGACATTCAAGAGCTCACTGGTTGTATGGCTGCGCTCAGTCGATTTGTATCACGACTCGGCGTCCAAGGGTTACCCTTTTTTCGATTACTCAAGAAGCAAGAATCATTCACCTGGAATGATGATGCACAGAAAGCCTTGGATGATTTTAAGGATTACATTAGTGGTCCTCTAGTTTTAACTCCCCCAGAGCCAAAGGAACCTTTGCAGCTGTGCTTTTCCGTAACCAAACACGTTGTCAGTATTGTGCTGGCGATGGAACGAGCGGAAGATGGCAAGGCTCAAAAGGTGCAACGACCAGTATATTTTGTCAGTGAGGTCTTATCGGAATCCAAGGTACGATATTTCCAGCTTCAAAAATTAATTTATGCATTACTGATGACATATGGGAAGTTGAAGCATTACTTTGAGGATCATCCAGTTGAGGTCCACACGTCGTTGGGCCTTGGCGAATTGCTGCACAACAGAGAGGCCACTGGGAAAATCGCCAAATGGGTCGTAGAGATCGGATCATATGATATCACCTTTAAGTCACGTGACTTGATCAAAGGTCAAGCTTTGTCGGACTTCATCACCGAGTGGACAGAATGTGAGTTACGTCCCGACTCACAAGAATTATGCTATTGGAGAATGGCATTTGATGGCTCCTTACAACTGGAAGGTGCCAGAGCAGGAGTCAAACTGATATATCCTGATAGAGCCAAGTTATGGTACGTTTTTTGAGTGCACTTCCGTGCCTCTAACAATGCCGCAGAGTATGAGGTGCTATTACATGGACTTCTGACAGCTATCTCACTCGGTGTCCAAAGGATAAGCATCTTTAGCGACTCGGCGCTAGTTATAAATCAAGTAATGAAGGAGTGGTGTTTTTCCCACGAAAGCATGACAGCCTACTGCACCAAAGTTCGGAAACTCGAAGACAAGTTTGATGGCATTGAGTATAAACATGTCCTGCGCAAGTATAATGAAGAGGCGGATGAACTGGCCAAACTTGGGTCTAGCAGATCTAAAATACCTAATGAATTATTCCTTGATGATCTGCATAAGCCATCTGTACTAACCCAGCAAACTATGGAGCAGTCGGCACTAAAGGCGGGGGCAGCACCACATGTAGCTGTCACTGAGGTAGATTGGCGCACTCCCTTCATTGAGTATCTGGATCGTGATACACTACCGACTGACAAAGACGAAGCCCTCCAGATTATTCGCAAGTCACGTTCATATTGTATAGTTGACCATCACATGTACAAGCAAAGCCCACATGGGGTACTGATGAAATGCTTGTCTCAAGATGAAGGCATAGCTATATTAGGAAACATCCACGCTGGCATTTGTTGGAATCACGCAGGCCCATCCACAATCGCGGCCAAAGCAATGAGGCAAGGGTTTTATTGGCCGACCGCTGGTGCTGATGCCAAGGAAATTGTCCGAAAGTGTGAAGGTTGTCAGTTCTTCGCCCACCAGATGCACGTACCTGCCATAGAGCTCCAAAATATCCCAATAACTTGGCCATTTTTAGTATGGGGTTTAGACATTGTCAGACCTTTCATGAAAGCTCAAGGGGGTTTTACTCACCTTTTCATAGCAGTGGACAAGTTCTCTAAATGGATTGAAGCAAAGCCAGTGGGTAAGATTTCGGCAAAGAGGGCCATCGAGTTTATGACCAAAATAGTCCACTCGGTTCGGTGCCCCACACAAGATAATCACTGAGAACGGTACTCAATTCACAGCAGAGGAGTTTAAAGAGTTTGCGGGCCGAGTCGGCTTTAAGATTGGCTATGCCTCGGCCGCCCATCCACAGAGCAATGGCCAGGTTGAGAGGGAAAATGGCTTCCTGCTTTCTGGAATTAAGCCTCGTATATTTGATCGGCTGGAAAAGTATGCTCGACGGTGGGTTCGAGAATTACCATCTGTGTTGTGGGGACTTAGAACCATCATAAGTCGTGCCACCAGGCACTCCCCTTTTTCTCTGGTTTGTGGCATGGAAGCCATGTTACCAACCGAGATTCTTTTTTCCTCCCCCCCGTGTGGCTGTGTATGAAGAAAAAACCTCCAATGACCATAGGTGTGACGACTTGGTGTTGTTAGAGGAGCAGCGAGATGCCACTGTAATTCGGTCGGCAAAGTACCAGCAAAGTCTGCGACATTTTGGCGACTTGGTTTTGAAGCAAGTTCAGTCTAAGGTCGGTAAGCACAAGCTGTCGGCTCCATGGGAAGTACCTTTTATTATAAAGGAAATCACTCGGCCGGGCGCCTATCGATTGATGAATGAGGATGGATCGGACCTTCAAAGTTCCTGGAACGTATCATAGCTACGTCATTTTTATGCCTAGTAATTATAGTTTATTGTACTTCTATTATTGAATATATATACATAGTGGTCATGATATCTGATTTCGCAATTTATGATTTCTGTGAATAATTGTTGTTATTGTTTACATCATGGCTCAAATTCTGATACTTGGTATCACCCTAACTCACTCATGTCTCCTAATTTGCATATGCTTGACCGAGTAAGTTCTTAGTCTCCATGGTTCATATCGGTTATTGGAAGCGTTGTTTAGAGGGATGACATGAGTTGTGTATTGGTTGTGAGTGTTTAACACGAGTTCATACAATACATATACAAAGCAGCGCGACCCAAGAATTCATTACAATACTGGTAATGAATCTAGACCTTAGCGGTCTATCGAACATTAGTTATATTACAGTAACGGAGCTATAATACAGTATTTTAAGCTTTACAATTCCTTACACTTTGGGTAAGGGATCTAGCTCTATCTGGTCAGCTAATATATGCACTATTTTTTACGCCTCAGCCATGAGGGCTTCACATTGCTCATCCAAGAAATCTTCATGGAAACCCTCAGCTACCACGTCTAACTCTATGCTGGGGATGTGGGACTTGTGCGCCGGCCAGCTCTACAACATGTCGAGCATGTTCTTTCAGTCGGCCGGGTGCCCCTTGTATCCTCGTCATCAGGTCTCGAAATCGAGGTGGTTTTTCTTCAGGATATATGTATTGGGCGACCACCTCTGCATCCTTTTGAAGAGCTGCAAGAGATCATCGAAGGTTTTCATCACCCTCTATAAATTTCTTCTGCAAAAGCTCATAGGACCTCTTTGATCCTACAGGAGTACAATAATCATATATGTCCAGTACAATGAACTTCGATATAAAGGTATTAGATGAATAAAAACTTACCTCTTAGGTGTTTCTCGGCTTGTACCTTTTAAGCTTCAAGGGTGGCAACCTTTTCCTTATACTCTTCTTTTAGCTTTTCAACTTCTTTGAATGCTTTCTGGAATTGGTTTAGCTCATCCACATCCTTTTTGAAGATCTTTTCAGCCTTTATTAATTCGGTTTCTAGCTTTGCGTTTCTCTCCTTTTGGCTTTTTATTGTTTCTTTAGTGCCTGTCAGTTACAAACATTTTAGTACATATATATATATTTGTATGCATAAGTACATTCATTTTTACCTTCATCCCTTTTCTTCCACAAATTTTGTGATTCTTGCATTGTCTTGAAGTCGTCTTTTAGCTTTTCAAAAAATTTTTTGATCTTTGCCGAGTCCTGGATCTACTTCTTTAATCCTTGATTCTCGGACTTCAAAGTTTCAATAGCTTGGGCAGACGACTCCAGTTCTTTTATACGGCCTTCGAGACTTGCAATTTGAGTGGCCGACTGGGCATCTTGTTTTTGTTTCAATTCTAGCGATCGCCATGCCTCTGTATGGACGAGGTCAAATATTCATATTCCACAGATAGCATGTGAGGTATAGGCTTTATTGGTCTCATACCTTGTAGCTGGAATTGAAGTTCATCAACTTGAGATGAACGGGCTTTTAGAGCAACTAATAAGCGCCTGACTTCCAGTCTCTCTTTGGTAAGCTGATCTTCTAGATCGACGGCTTTTGCACAATGCCTCTCGACAAGTTGCAGAAGCTTACTCTTGTTGGCCACATGGGTTTTCAGAGCCTGCAATGTTGGCAAATTATATGTTTGAAACTTCACAGCCAGGAATGGTGATTATTATTGACAAGAAGGGAGGAATACCTGGAAGGAATGATAGGATTTTTCAGTATGTTCTTGAAAAAATTTCAATTCCGCTTGCTCTGCCGACTCATCAAATCCGGTGATGGCAAATCGGCCAATATTATATACTGACCTAGTTGGCGTTGGCTGTTCTGAAGCACCTTCTCTTACCACTCAGTGAATAGGAGTCGGCGTGATGTTTTCCTCCGGACCGATTGGATACTCATATGTTGGTTCTGGCATAGTTTCAAAAACCAGTGATGGCTCTTCGGGTTCGGTGGAGATAGGAGTATCAGCACCCGTTGCCATGTTAGACATATTCAGGTCCGGGATATTGGGTGATTTAGCCTGGTTATCTTCTGGCCAAGTGGATTCGGGTGCACTCTTTAAATCACTTGGTTTCTCTACCGAGTGGTCTGGGACATCATCTCTGGTTGACCCGACATGTGGTGTCTCCTGGTCTTTTTCAGGAACTGGACTTTGCGTCGGGACTTCTTCAAATGACGACCGCCCGGACGACCTGTCAATTAGATAGAGATTACATATTTATTCAAATGGAGAGTTAAGTTCAAGTTACATTGTTCTAGTTACCTTGAGCGGCGTTTGAATTTTAGGCCTGACACTCTTGGTAGGGGGCTGGTTGGCCTTGGGGCACCTGTTGTGTCTGGTGCCGCCTCATGGGTGCCTGCCTTGCTTGGTTTACTCAGACGACTTTGCTCTTTTTCATCCGTGGTCCGTCGAGTGGTGGAGGCTTTCTCTGAAGTCTTTTTCTTCACCTCTTCTTGAAGTCTAGCTAATCTTTCAGCTAGCGACTCTTCTTTGTCAGAATTTTCAATGTATGTGCGCCTTGTGACGCTTGGAGGCGGATGGTTGTGTGGGAGAGTTCTTTTGTGGCGTCGGTTGTAGTGGTGGATTGGACACATATACATCATGGTTCTACAACATATGCGACGTATAATTCATTAATAAACATAATGAAAGAGGTGTTAATTTTTGAAGTAGCGAGGTGGGTGACTTACTGCACTCCTATCAGTCAAGGAATGATGTCCAGATTTTGCACTCCTTGGAGTCCAATCAAGAAGTGATGCAAATATGTTCTCCAGACACAATGTCAATTCCCTCTTTGACGATATTTTTGGTACTTCCATTGTGGGGTCTGAGCCTAATTGAAATTTCCATCCTGGAACATGGCGTTTCTTGATAGGCTGTACGAGTCGATATATGAAGCTTGCGGCAACGTGTAAGCCGATATATCCATTCTACTTGAGATAAGCAATGTGCTTTAATATAGAATCAACCTGAGACTTCTTGTTTGGATGAGCCTTTGCTGACCACTCGGGTCATGGCTGGGGGGCTTCGGCCGTAGTTTCTGGCAAAGGTGGAGCATGGTTTCCATGGTAAAACCTGTCCGTGTGCCACCCCTTGTTGGTTGATGGAAGTGGCACATCAATATACTTGGATTTATTTCTTAATTGGAAACCAGCCCCCCCCCCCTATGACATTATAATTGTATGACTTCAAAACAAAGAGTTCTTTGAAGGTATCAAATGGGGATAGATACCCAAGAACACTTCACATAGGTGAATAAATATGGAGATGTGCAAAATGGAATTCGGATTTAGATTGACAAGATTGATGCTATAGAAGCAAAGAAGACCCCTAAAGAAGTCGCAACAAGGGATCCCAAATCCACGATAGAAAAATGAGGAGAAAACAGTGATTTGGTCGACGGGAGGTTGGGGAAATTTCTGACCTATAGCCTCAATCCATCCTCCGGTCTGTTGATCCTGCAACATGCCGTCAATCACCAGTCTGTTGATATTTTCTGAATCCATGGCTGACGTAGGGAACTCCTTGATGGCGGCAGGGATGTCAAAAACTGCCTCTTCTTCCTCGCCCTTCTCAGGAGAAGATTGTTTCTGTGATTGTGCCTTAGAGCTTTGGCGGGTGCGCATCGGTGCCATCGCTCTTGGTTTAGTGCAGTGGGAAGCAGTTGCGTGGAGTTTTGGGGTGGAAGTGGAAGTCTGAGATCTAGGGTTTGTGTGCGCAAAATGGCGGCGGCGGCAAAATGAAGATGAAGGGATGCGACTGTTTGGAGGTACTTTTATAAGGGATAAATGGCCTGGTGGGCCGAGGCTTCTCGTAATATGTTATGTCTAGTTTTGTTAATTGGTATGTGCATTTATTATATTATTGAGACTCGTTTTCAGAGTTGATTTTGGATATAGTGGATATTAACATTAGTAACAAATCACTCAGATTGTTGCGGTTTCAACCTTGAAAATTGTACCTTTCGAGATTCCGTGATAAATCACTCAGATTGTTGTAGTTTTAGTCTTGGAAATTGTGCCTTTTGAAATTCCGTGATAAATCAATCGGATTGTTGAAGTTTCTACCTTGGAAATTATAACTTTTGAGATTTTTATGATAAATCACTCGGATTATCTCGGCACCAATGTTGGAGGCTGTGTTTCCGTGTTATATTACTACTATTGATACATCACTAATCTTAGGGGCTATGACAATTGAATTTTGTCGTTAATCATTCGGATTAAGGGCACTTAAGTATTATGGATATAAATATTAATTTGGTGATGCATCAGTTGACGAGTGAGAAAATATGGAGCTTGTTTAGACAAATTGGAAGATTTAGATGACATTATGCCCTTTTCTATTAGGGGACAAGATTAATTGGATATTTTTCAATACCTCAAAAGTTGCTTCGGTGTAGACTCAACACCCTTCTAAGTTGGGGGCTATATTCATAGGCTATGTCTTTTTCAGGGATTTATGAATAAGAGTTATTAGAAGAAAAAGCACTTCCCAATTTCATAAGATGTTGAGGCAAATCAAGACGATGATTCAAAATGGAAAGTGCTTGGGGGCTACTGTGGGACATATGTACCCGGGATACTTAACCACTCGGCTAATTGGCCGAGTGGGCCGGGGGCTCGGGTATGGTGTATTCGGCCCTGAAGATATTTACTAAGATACTTGTTTGAGTATGCGGCAAGTTAGGTTAGCAGATATGTTGGATAGATAGAATTTGTTGTAACCGACTAAAAGGTTACCATGTAAATCCCTGCCCTTCGGATATATAAGGAGGGCAGGGGGCCTTTGGCAAGAGACAGACTCGTATTGGAACCCTAATTCCAGTGCGAACCCTAGCAATATAGAAACACCAAACAGGATGTAGGGCTATTATCCTTCGGGAGGCCCGAACCTGTATAAACCTTGTGTCCTGTGTCAATCGATCTTTCATACTCATATGCATACCTAGATCTACTATCGAGAATATCGAATTTTTGGAGTCGAACAAAATTGGTTTCATAATTTTTGGACTTTTATTTCTCGAGTTATCGAATTTTGAAGTTTAAACCAAAGTTCACTACTAATTATAGAAATGCCATCAGCAAAATTAAACTGCGCGCGCGCTGGGTGGGCTTGCCGGCGCACGGCCGAGGCTCACCAGAGCACTCGCTGTGGTGCATTGCCATGGGGGAGGTCACTTGGGACAGGCACCGTTCGGCCGTGCACTCGACGGCGAGCAACCCTAGGGGGCCGCCGACCGACGGCGATGACCGGAGCGGTGTCAGCAGCGGCGGTGGAGGCAGGGGGTGGCTTCAGCGGCTTTGCGCGCCATGCACAGAGGTCGAGAAGAGTTGGGGTTCAGTCTATGAGCTTCACCTTGGTTCGCAGATGACTAGCGTCGAGGAAGAAGACGACTGGGATGGCCGGAGGGAGGTTCTCGTCGGTGGGGTGGAAGATTTTGGCGCTCCTTACTTCCCGAAATCTGGCAAGGTCTCTGCACGAGGGAGGGAGAGGGTCAGGGGGCTGCGAGAGGGTTCCTTGGCGCGTCAATTTGTGAAAGAACGAGAGGAGAGAGAGCTGCATAGGTAGAGCTGGGTGCGGTGGCGGCCATGGTAGGGAAAAACAGAGCTCTGAGCTCGGGTTCGCCGGAGAGAGAAGAGGGACCTGCGCTTGGTCTTCACGAGGGCTCTGGGGGTCAGAGTGGAGTGCTTGTGAGCTGAGAGGGAGAGAAGTGGTGCACTGTGTGAGCTGCCGTGCCTTTGTTCTGATCGAGCGGAAGGGAGAGCAGAGAGAGGAAATGGCGAGGTGTCGACCAGAGAGAGGAGGAACGGCACCGCCTTCAATTCCGGCCGGTGACACAAGGGGGATTTGGCAGTGCAGTGGCCAGAATGGGGAGCTGCAGTGACCGGCGATAGCGCACAGTGGCCGGCGGTGCACGCCGGTGTAGAGCTGGGAGTGGCCAGGGAAAAGGAAAGGAAATTGACTTCTTGACTTTGAACAAGGCTCGGGTTTTGCATGAATTGGCGAGGTTCCAATGCTCCAAACTTCAATCAGATTTTTGTGCGTGCCCAGGGAATCATATCCTCCCACTTTTATTTTGGGGGCATGATCTAATTCAGCTTAGATAAAGTTTGAAAATTCTAGAACATAAAGTGCCATTCTCTGCCTTTGGGGAATTTTTAAGGGCATTAAATAATTACCACAAATTCTGGTAAAATTTTCAAAATTCCATTTTAATATGGCCATCCAGAATATGCAAAAACATTGGTGCACTTACATGTGTTTTTGTGGTGTTTGAGAATGGCTCTCATTTGGATATTTCTAGATTTAATTAATTAATTTCCTCCTTTATTCTTTGGTACCATAATTAATTCTATTTTTAATTAGCCCTTAATTAGTATTAGGTTTAGTTAATTACCATTTTGTGACATGGGATGTCACATTCTTCTTCTTTTTTTTTTGAATAGCCCATTGCTCTTTTTGCAATGATTTTTTTTGGAGAGAGATCAAAATATGTGGTGGAACCTGTTATTTTAATGAATGGTTATGGGGATACTGAGGCGAACTTCCAGTGTAGAAGTTTCGACATATGGAGTGGTATGAATGTGCACATGGACGTGATCAAGAACACAAAACAAGTATCTCACAAGGGTCACGATAATTTGACAAAGTTCAATGAAGATAAAAGTAGCAAAAGCAATAGGTTTTTATTAAAAACATCATCTGGCTTTGGTAGGAATAAAATCATCATTGAGAAGATTGTGAGTCTGGAGTTCTTATTTGTAAGAATTTGAAAAAAGAAGAATGTTCACTTGGTCTTGAGAAAGATTAAACTCTTGTATTGTTGTATCACATTTATCAACAATTTAGACAAGATTTTCCTATGCAATGAGTGTTTGCCAAGGGTAATGAGAGAATGCAAGGAGCTATCTTTATACAACAAGCATGATTGGCAAGATAGGTTCATATTACCAAGGTAAACATTCTTAATTATGATGGGAGTTTGGATTAAAATTAGAATAACCAGCTATGCCCATACCTCCTGATGTGGCCATGTAGCCGTGGCACTTCATGCTGCCCGGCGGGGTGTGCCGCCCGGCGGGCTCTGTCGCCTGGCGAGATTGGTGGCCCGGTGGGCACCACCGCCCGGCGTGCTTTACTTCATCGTGAGGCACGCTGGTGTGTCCTTTGTCAAAATTTTTGACCCGTTTCCTGATTTATCATAAGACTCGATTGTTTGTGAGATACAAAGTCCGACCTATGTGTCGCCACATAGTTCGGAGAAATATATTGAAGTAGACACACACAAATAATCTTTAAATTTTATTCATGAGCCCTGACGCATTACATCATTGAAATAATGAAATTAACTAAAGAATTGAACGAAACGAATAATAACCGAAATGAATGAAATGAAGGAAATAAAGTTAAGCGCCAAAGGAAATAAAAAGGACTCTATGGGCGAGGGAGATAGTAGGGGTCCAGATGCCCGGCCGCCGTGGCTACGTGCTTAATCTTAGAACCTAAACCCTTGCGTAGCCACTCCACGTCATCTTCAAGCACCTCTCGCCTAAGGTGCTCTTCCCCTTCATGGCCTTCCATAAAGCGCATGTCTCATCATCACTTGAATCAGTAAATTCCATTGTTCCAGGCGGTCCATGGATCGGTGGTGGAAAGGGGCGGCGCCTAGGCCTAGGAGGCGTGGAGTCAGTGGACTTAGTGATTGCCCCTGGCGAAACCTTTTGGTAGAGCACCTTCCCATAGCTAGTGGGCGTTTTATGCCCACAAACAACATAGGGAGGTGGAATACTGTTTCCTCAGGTTTCCTACTGGCTAGACACCGCCTGCTTGCAAATCTGCTCATAGCGGACCAAGGCCATCCCCTCCTCCATCTGAATGGCGGCCTGATGAATAACCCCAGTCCCGACTGGAGCAGTCGGAGTCGGGAGGTTTGGACAGCTAGGTCTGGCCCAGGTGACCTTCCGGGGTGTGAGTTGCCCCGTGGTAGCGTGGGTTGGGGTTGCAGGGCGAAGCCCCTTCCCCTTCCTAGTAGCACGTTGTTGACGGCTGTTAAGTACCATTTTTAACCGTCAACTATACTCAAATAAAGGAGAATTTGGCATTTCATACACGCATGCTTTAGCACAATAATATAGTTCCACTTGTACTTGGAGAACTTTGTGCATGCAGGAGGAAATGTGAAGGAAACACCTCAAAAGGCAAGAAAACACACTTTCGACCAATCAGAGAGTGCCACATGGATGTCACACGGATTGAAGGGCCCATTTTCAGCACTTAACCGACGTAACTCCCTGTAATACCGCGCAACCCGACGTCAGGGCCCACAGGACAGCCACCTGGAGAAAGCACAGGCCAGGAGGGGCCACCCCCAGGTCGGCCGACCTGGTCAGGTCGGCCGACCCGGCCGGGCGCCCTCTCCGCCTGGGCTTCCACGTGTTGGCTCCTCCGCGACTCCTGATGACGGTTTGAGATGCCTTCCGTGGCGGTTACTCTCCCTTGCCGACCTATTGAGGCTATAAATAGGAGGGTGTGCCTTCACACTCAACACACACCACAAGAAGCATTTCTCTCTTGCTAGTAGTAGTTCTTGGAGTTTTAGTGGAGTTAGGCTGAGTCTAGAGCTCTCTAGTCCCAAGTCTTCACTTGGAATTGGTATGGCTCTTGTATCTTTTCCCTTTTGTAAGACTTTGCTCTTATCAATATATATATCTTTTCTATATAGTTGTGCTTGGCTCTTGTTTGATATTGTGATCCATATATGTGATAGTATAGTCTACTTGTGTGATAGTAGTTTATATTTATTATACTACTATTGTCATGCTAGTTATATACCGTCACTATAGTCTATTTTATATGTTATAGTCTCTATGCTTAGTTTTAGCTGATAAAGTATAGCATGGGTTTGGTGATCGTATTCGTACGGTAGCTCTGCCTCGTTAATAGTAATCGCGGAGGGGCAGAGTGCTCTTTGGTCATGCAAGTATGGTATTTGGGTGACTGATTTGCATCAATTATTCGTTAGTCTACTGGTTCGTTGAGGTAGGCGGCAGGTGGTGACAGCCCTGTCCGTCCTTTGAAATCCTCCCCGCTAGGCTAGTGTGTAGGCTCTTGGCGGAAGTCGCCTGTGGATGCAGGGGTAAGTCCGTGCCTGAAGTGCTATATTATTGACTGCTGAACCTGAGTGTGGGTCTGTATGTATTCTACTTAGGCTATGCAACTGTATAGGAATGTATAGTAGGAGTAGCTTAGCCTAGTCTTTCCTCCACTAGACTTTATTTATTTAGTAGGAATCTTATGTGTGTGTCACACTACCCGGTTATTATCATGTACCCGCCTGTCTTGGTTAGATATCCTTGCTAATTGTTAACATGATCTTATATGTTAGTAATGCTTCTTGATCATACCCTTCCTTTGGGATAAACAAATACGATACCCTGAATACTTCCGGGTGAAATGCTACAGCGGTATTCTCCGTGCGCTTGCGGATTTTACCTACTTGACTCTGGGACATATTAGTGAACCGTTTCTGGCCCCGTGCCGGGAATGATTTATTAATATGGCTTAGCAAAAGTCAACAAGCATTTCTGGTGCCGTTGCCGGGGAAGGCGTATGATTCAAGAAAAATTACTAATGTATATAGTAGTGTTGCAATTATTAAGGCTATCTCCTAAGCAGGTTAACCTTGCTTTGTTTTCTGCATTTTGTATGAAAACAGGGTAGTGTATGACTGGTTTCGACTTGCCGACAAACTTCACTGAAGATCCTAAGTCACTCCTGAGAAGGACACGAGCTAGGCTCACCCCTCCTCGTAAGGAGACTCGGCCAATCGAACCTGTCATTCCCGCACCATCAAGCTCTGAGCAAATGGCCGACAAGACCCTCCGCGAGTTCTCCGCTCCCTCCGCTGCCAACATCCCTACGGGACCAGCTGGCAATGTGGGAGATGCGAACTTCGAGATCAAGACCGGTCTCATCACCATGGTGCAGGCTAGCCCATTCTGTGGGAAAGCCAATGAGGACGCTAGTGCTCATCTCCAGCAATTCCTGGAGATTTGCAACACGTTCAAAATGAAGGACGTCACCCCCGACGCTGTTCGCCTTCGACTGTTCCCGTTCTCTCTCCTTGGGAGAGCGAGACAGTGGTTCTACGCAAACCCTGAAGCTGTGAACACTTGGGAGAAGTGTTCAGCTGCGTTCCTTGCAAAGTTCTTCCCGCTGGGCAAGACCAATGCCCTCCGCGGAAAGATCTCAAGCTTCCAGCAGGAGTCGAAGGAGTCGATTCCTGAGGCATGGGAGAGGCTCCAGGAGTACATCCTGGCATGTCCCCACCACGGGATGGATGATTGGCTGATCATCCAGAACTTCTACAACGGGCTTACTCCGTCGGCCCGCGACCACCTCGACGCTGCTGCTGGTGGAGCCTTCTTCTCGCTCACTGTGAGCAAGGCAAAAGATTTGATCGAGAAGATGGTGTCCAACCAAGGTTGGAATGAAGAGCGCCTCCAACCTCGCCAACGAGGCATGCACTCCGTCAAGGAGGTTGACATGCTCGCCGCCAAGATTGACCTTCTCATGAAGAAGATGGACGAACAAGCCAATGGAGAAGTGAAAGCCCTAGACGCTCATATGACTTGCAAGGTCTGTGGCAACACGGGACACTCGGGCAATGACTGCCCTGAGACCCGTGAGGACGCAATGTTCATGGGCAACAACAACAACAACGGCTACTGTCCACAAGGAGGTCAAAGTTGGGGTCCACCACATCCCAACTACCAAGGAGGTAACTCTGGCAACTTCTCTGGTTTTAATTCCGGTTATAATCAGCCCTCCTTGAAAGATCTTGTGCTTGGTCAAGCTAAGGTTAATGATAACATCAGTAAAAAGCTTGCCACCACTGATAGGACTCTTGAGAGCATCCACACTAAGATAGAGGGTGTTTCCTCTGCTCTCAAGAATCAGCTGAGCTTTAATAAAATGATAGAAACCCAATTAGCTCAGTTAGCTGCTGCTGTTCCTACTGCTGAGTCGGGGAAAATCCCGGGGCAACCCGAGACCCCCTTAGAAAATGTTAATGCGGTTACCACGAGAGGAGGTAAGTCCACTCGGGATCCGCCATACCCTAACCATGCAGGAAAGGACACATCAGCTGAGAAGCCGGCAGAAGAAGAAGAACTGCCGCCCAGGAAAACGGCCCCACATGAGTTCTATGACACGAACCTCATGCCGTTTCCTGAAAGAAGAAGGAAGCCCACCGTGGACGAGCAGTTCACACGCTTCGTTGAGGTGATCCAGAAGCTGCACATCAACGTGCCCTTGCTGGATGCGATACAAGTACCCACGTACGCTCGCTACCTCAAGGATCTTATCAGCAACAAGCGCCCACTACCGACCACAGAAATTGTCAAGCTGACGGAAGAGTGTAGCGCTGCTATACTCAACTGGCTTCCTGAGAAGAAGAAAGATCCGGGGTGTCCCACGATCACCTGCTCGATCGGGACACAGAACTTCGACCATGCCTTATGTGATCTTGGGGCAAGTGTGAGCGTCATGCCGAAGGATGTCTTCGACAAGCTCAACTACACCACACTATCCCCCACGCCGATGCAGCTGCAGCTGGCCGATTCAACGGTCCGCTATCCGGCAGGGATCGCCGAAGATATTCCGGTGAAAATCCGGGATTGCTTCATCCCCGTCGACTTCGTAGTGCTTGACATGGACGTCGGGAAGAGCACACCGCTCATCCTGGGACGCCCATTTCTCAGCACTGCGGATGCTCGCATCGATGTAGGAGCCGGAGAAATCCGCTTCCACATCAATGGCAAGGAGGAGAAGTTTGACTTTCGGCCACGGAAAGAACAGTGCAACATGATCCGTATCAAGTACGGGCCGAACCCAAGCAACATCAAGGAAGTGGAGGTCACTCCGCCAAAGAAGGACAGCCTCATCACATTCATGAAGAACTTCCTTGAGAAGGAAAAGGTTGCACAGCAACAACTGATGAAGGCAAGGGGGCAAAGGTCACACATTAAGCAACAGCCTCCGAAGTCCACAAGGCAGCAACCTCCGAGGTCTGCAAAGAAACAGGCTGTGAAGCCTGCAAAACCGCAGCCTCCGAAGCCCGAGAAGCCACCGGCCGCAACAAAGACCAAGAAGGTGTGGCGAGTGAAACAAGAAGCATCATCCGTGTCTTCATCTCCGGGACCGGACAACGCTTCATCGAGCTGAACGCCGGAGAAAAGTCCCGCTCGTCGGACTTTAAAAGGTGAGTCCTCGCCGGGAGGTTAAACCGGTAGTTATCCATATTTGCTCTTTTAATTGCATATTTGCTTTCCACCACATTTTGATTTTTTCCGACCACTGCATTTCTGCATTTTTGAATTTTTCCAGCCACCTTGAAAGTTTTCAAAACTCATTTGCATTTCTGAAAATTTAGAAAATAGGTTTTTGGGCTTTCCATTTTGAAAAGATTTTTTGTCGAGCTTTTTGAGCAAAAAGGCAGCAGGGGACAAATCCCCTAGCCGTTGGGGAACACATAGGAAAAAGGGGGCTGCCAGGAGGCCCACCTGCCAGGTCGGCCGACCTGGTGAGGTCGGCCGACCCCCTGGCCCCACCTTTTCCTGTGCTCCTTTCTCCAAACGGCTATATGGCCGTTGCTCTGTCCCTTTCTAACGGACATCTTGCTATAAAAACCGCCCAGGAGGAGGAGCTTCACCATTCCAAGCTCATCTTTGACTCCCCTCCTTTGCTCACTTGTTGCTCTCCCAAAATTTCGTGTTCTTCAACTTTACTACAGCCCCAAAAACCCAAAAAAATATTTCCCCTCTATTTTAGTGCATTTGCAAGTTGTTGTGAGAAGAAAACCAATTTCGGAGAAGCTCGGGTTTGTTGTTTTCACTAACGCTCACCCGAACACTTGTTCGATCTTGTTTTTGTTCTTGTCTTGTGTTTGTTCTTGTGTGCAGCCATGTTCAAACGAATGAAGCAAGTCGTCGGAATCAAGCGGAGAAAAAGCACTCGTGCAAGAACGAGTCAAGCATCCTCCGTCGAGCTCACACCAAGTCCGGGGCATGGTGACCCCGAAGCTGAAATTCCGGAGGAAAGGCCGGCCTTGCTCATCACCGAGGAGCATCTCGACATCAAGGATGACCGCGAGGGCCAAGCCATCGCGCTCATGAGAGAACGGCCATTCGCCCACACCCGACGCTTCGATCCGGACTTCCTCGAGAAAATAGGTATGAGAGAAGAATTTGCCTCTATTTTTCGCACTATGGGTTGGCTAAATTTCGTAGAAGTAGATGAGCCGGGTTCTCGTTTGCTTACTATGCAGTTTTTATGCACCCTTAGAAAGTATGATGAAGGCATTTCTTTTCGCTTGTTTGGGCAAAAGCGCTTGGTCACATGGGGTGATCTTCATGCTATGCTAGGTCTAAATCCTAAATGTAGGCTAGACTTAGATAAAGCGCTAAAGGGGTTCCATAAAGAAAGTTTTTGGAAAAAGATTTCCGGAAACGAGTGGGGTCCCAAGCCTAGAACAAGTGCCATCCATAATCCTACACTTAGATTTATGCATGTGTGGTTGGCTATGACCTTGTTTCCTCGAGGTGACATTAGGGTTGTCCGGCAAGATGAATTGAAAATACTTTATGCCATGGTTAAGAAAATTAGGGTGTCACCCGCGGAATGCATGATTGATCAATGGTTAGACAATATAAAGTTGACAGGACCAATTGAGTGCACCTCTTTAGTTACTCGCATTGCGCAGAAGTGTGGTCTGTTTGAGAATGTTCATGTTGAATATTTGACGGTAGATAGAGAATTTCTAGGCGAGGACTATTTTGTGCAAGGACATACTTTGAAACATGGTCCAAATAATACCTTGATCTATCACTTTCCCGGGTATACAAATGAATTCCCGTTACCTTACCCGGGTCTTCGTTTGTATCACTATCGGGCACTAACCCTCCCACTTGAGCCAGTGGGAGAAGTTCGCAGGCATAGTGTTTCAGGGCGACCGACACGTTCCCGTAGGCATATGGAGCCTACACCGGAGTTTCACACTCCGACCGGAGATCCGGTATGGGAGCAGCCCCCGCCACAGGACGAGGCGGGTGCATCAACATGGCAGGCCGGAGCATGGGAATCTCAGTACGATTACCCCATGCAGACATCATCAAGTTCAAGCGGACCGCCATCCTTTGCCACTCGGTCATTCTCATCCCGTGGGTTCCGTGAACTCAACTATGGGATGGCCGAGTTGACAAGGAGGGTGAACGACATTGATTTGCGCACCGAGAGCATGCAACAAACTCTCACGCAACATGTCACCGACACCCAGCAATGGCAGAATTTTAGCGACAACCAATTCCGCCAGCTGAACGCGATGATGGCTCAGAATCAGAACAATTGGGATGCCTTCTTCCGCTCCCAAGGCTACGACCCGAACCAGCAGATATGAGCAAGAACAAGCTTGGGGGAGGACCCCCCCTTCTCACGGTAACTTGTATCTTTCCCCTTCCCTTTATTTCTTGCATTTGCTAAATCTGAAAATCCATAAAAATTTGCAAAACATAAAAAGAACAAAAATATTTCCCTTTTTCATGCGCGGTATGAATGTGTATAATTTTCCTATGTTGAGATGATGAATAGTTGCTCTGTCCTTTATTCCTCTCTAATGCTAGTTTACAACTTAGTACTCTCTCAAGAGTTAGGTTTGTTGGTAAATCTTGCCTTGAACTTGAATCTTGTGGGTAGCATATGCATTCTCTAGTTCTAAGTTGTTGAGAGGTATGATATGATAGATAGGGCTGCTATGATCTTGCTCAACATAAAGCTTGAATTTCGGAGTTTTATTTTTCAAAATGACAAATTGACAAGTTCCTCAATGATGAAATTCCCACCACAGCCATATGTAGTGTTTACATTTGAAAACCTTTACACATATGCTGCTTGTTTCACATTGAGCTTAGTCAAAATTGATGTGACCCTAGTAGAACTCTTTTCATGCTTTCTTGATCAAGATCATATACACACATCCACCGCCATGAGCTATCCTTCTAAATCAAGAAGATAGCATCCACCATATCCACCATATCCACCGTGAGCTATTCTTCTACACCGGAAGAAAGTCACTATCCATCCATCCATCCAAAGAAACACTCCATATATCCATTACAAAATTACTCTCTCAAAGTATTCATTGCAAACTAGGACTATGGCTATGCAAAAAGAAAAGAAAAAAAAATGCTCAAAAAAGAGAGCAAGCAAAAGATAGCCATAGCCTAGAAACTCCAAAAGAGAGAAGGAAAATTCAAAAAGGAGTTATTTCTTCCCATCCACCATTCCTCCGTTCTCCCACACACTTGCACATCTTGATCAAGATTGTTTGAATTGATGTTTTTCTTGGATCCGGTCTTTTGACATAGCAATATTATGTGAACATGAGTGCCTCATATATCCCGACCTTGAGCTCCACATAAAGCCTTATTTAGAAATAGGTGATTATAGGCAACACTTTGCCTTGGTGAGGAATCATACACATATTGAGTGATCCGAGAGAATCATTTGAGGAACTTGGTTTTTATTTTCAAAATCTTTTGAAAACCTCCGGAATAACATAGCGGAATCTAGAGCAAGTGATTGGTGCCCTGCAATTGTTCTATCTCTCAACCGCCCAAGACAATGAGGTGTAAAAGACCCATGGATCGAGGTAAATGGGTAAGTTATGTGCCAACATATTTAATTCTAGGAAGAATACTTTGTTATGCGCATAGTATTATTGAGGAGTAGGACATTGTAGCAACTCCTGATCAACAACTTAAGTTTATCTTTGCTTCGGGACGAGCAAAGGGTAAGCTTGGGGGAGTTTGTTGACGGCTGTTAAGTACCATTTTTAACCGTCAACTATACTCAAATAAAGGAGAATTTGGCATTTCATACACGCATGCTTTAGCACAATAATATAGTTCCACTTGTACTTGGAGAACTTTGTGCATGCAGGAGGAAATGTGAAGGAAACACCTCAAAAGGCAAGAAAACACACTTTCGACCAATCAGAGAGTGCCACATGGACGTCACACGGATTGAAGGGCCCATTTTCAGCACTTAACCGACGTAACTCCCTGTAATACCGCGCAACCCGACGTCAGGGCCCACAGGACAGCCACCTGGAGAAAGCACAGGCCAGGAGGGGCCACCCCCAGGTCGGCCGACCTGGTCAGGTCGGCCGACCCGGCCGGGCGCCCTCTCCGCCTGGGCTTCCACGTGTTGGCTCCTCCGCGACTCCTGATGACGGTTTGAGATGCCTTCCGTGGCGGTTACTCTCCCTTGCCGACCTATTGAGGCTATAAATAGGAGGGTGTGCCTTCACACTCAACACACACCACAAGAAGCATTTCTCTCTTGCTAGTAGTAGTTCTTGGAGTTTTAGTGGAGTTAGGCTGAGTCTAGAGCTCTCTAGTCCCAAGTCTTCACTTGGAATTGGTATGGCTCTTGTATCTTTTCCCTTTTGTAAGACTTTGCTCTTATCAATATATATATCTTTTCTATATAGTTGTGCTTGGCTCTTGTTTGATATTGTGATCCATATATGTGATAGTATAGTCTACTTGTGTGATAGTAGTTTATATTTATTATACTACTATTGTCATGCTAGTTATATACCATCACTATAGTCTATTTTATATGTTATAGTCTCTATGCTTAGTTTTAGCTGATCAAGTATAGCATGGGTTTGGTGATTGTATTCGTACGGTAGCTCTGCCTCGTTAATAGTAATCGCGGAGGGGCAGAGTGCTCTTTGGTCATGCAAGTATGGTATTTGGGTGACTGATTTGCATCAATTATTCGTTAGTCTACTGGTTCGTTGAGGTAGGCGGCAGGTGGTGACAGCCCTGTCCGTCCTTTGAAATCCTCCCCGCTAGGCTAGTGCGTAGGCTCTTGGCGGAAGTCGCCTGTGGATGCAGGGGTAAGTCCGTGCCTGAAGTGCTATATTATTGACTGCTGAACCTGAGTGTGGGTCTGTATGTATTCTACTTAGGCTATGCAACTGTATAGGAATGTATAGTAGGAGTAGCTTAGCCTAGTCTTTCCTCCACTAGACTTTATTTATTTAGTAGGAATCTTCTGTGTGTGTCACACTACCCGGTTATTATCATGTACCCGCCTGTCTTGGTTAAGATATCCTTGCTAATTGTTAACATGATCTTATATGTTAGTAACGCTTCTTGATCATACCCTTCCTTTGGGATAAACAAATATGATACCCTGAATACTTCCGGGTGAAATGCTACAGCGGTATTCTCCGTGCGCTTGCGGATTTTACCTACTTGACTCTGGGACATATTAGTGAACCGTTTCTGGCCCCGTGCCGGGAATGATTTATTAATATGGCTTAGCAAAAGTCAACACCTGCCAGCCCCCCCCCCCCCCCCCGCGTCCTATTCGGCCGAACTGGGGTCTTCGGTCGAACAAAGGGTGGACCCGCTCGTGCATGGCTGCCACGTGTTCGCTCCTGATGGCTCCCGAATGGCGGTTGTGCGGGTTAGGCGGTGGTTACCGACTCCAGGAACCGACTTTGTGCCCTATAAATAGAAGGGAGAGGCCTCACTCCTCAATACACACCAAGAAGCATCACTCTTGTCACATCCATTTTAAGAAGCAAAACGGGTGCAGCCGTACGTGTGCCCAGGATCAAGTTACACACACATACGATACATCATTAATGGTAAACAGAATGAACTACTCCCATCTCGGCTTCCTCGCCTCTCTACTACCATCGCCCTTCCTCCCCTTCATCACCATCGCCTTCCTCGCCGTCGCAGTATCCATGGCCTCAGGGCGATTTGCTCCGGGCACATCGTCCTCGGTGAGTCATCAGCATCACCTCTTGTAGGATTAGGTAATCTTTGCTTCGTTTTGGGTTAAATGGTATCCGACTATGGTTGATGAGTTTTTTCCTAATGCTGAAAATAATGTATATGTAGGCCGGCAATGGTCGTCGTCATAGTCGGTCGCCTATGTTCTCCCGCTCCTCATCGCCTCCATGTGACACTCAGGTGTCTCACTTTCTTACTTAGCATGAATTACCAAAAATCTGAACTCAAGTAATGAGCATGGAATAATGAGGACAAGTTAAAAACTTGGATTTCCCACAATTAAAATAAAACCCTGGAAGCAAAAATTTGAAAGAAAATAAAACTTTCTATAAAACTACGGCCAAACAATTACATTAGAATTATGAAAATAATAAAATAGAATTTTGGGCCAATAATCAGAATTTTATTCCATTAGAAAACCCCTCAAATAAATAATTTAAGCCTAGAAATGATTTAACTTTAATCACTCATCACAATTAAATAAAAATTGTTTCTAGCCAATTAGATTTCACTAATAAATTGTCCATATTCTAGAAAGCCCACCTTTAAAATTCCAGCTTAATTGGACCTTTGGAACTATTTTTAATTAAAATTTATAAAACCGAGGACCATTCTACAAAAACTTTTGAAAAGCTGAGGGCCCCTCTGCAAATTTCCGTTGTCTTCCTTCCGGCTCCCACTCGCGCAAATCTTCGCTGTCGCGCTCACCTGGCCGCCTCGGGACTTGCTCACGCACTCCCGAGCCTGCGCGCCTGCTCTTCGTCGGGTCGTGGCTACCGCCCAGCTACTAGCAGCCACCAGCCAGCGTCCCTTTCACCCTGCACGAAGCCGGCGCAGCCCTGCCACCATGGCCACCGGCCAAAGCTCCACGATTCCTGGCTCCCGACCGTATCCTGTTGCCCGGCAGCCTCAGAACTCGTGCACGCACCAGTGTAGACGTGCCTCATCACTAGCCGCCAAAAACCCAAGTCTCTTTCCCTCTACCCAACACCGACGCGACTCCTCTACCACGCCATGAACCCCGATGCCGGCTGCCATGATCCCCCATGTCCGACAGCCCCCAGCGCCCCGACACAATTCAGAACCCCGCGCGTGACCGTCCCCTCCCCTCACCCCTGATCCTTTTCGTGCCACACGCTGCTACCCGACGCTATTGCGAGTTACTTTCCCCTCTGCTATGCTATGCCTAAAAGCGCCATGCCCATGTCTTGCTCATCGAAAAGCCACGCCTCTGCTGCTCCCGGCCACGCGATCGCGTGTGCTCATCCCTTTGTGATCGCAGCCACCCGTTAACCCTCTCTGCGACCCCATGCCGCTCCTCCTTGCCCCCCCCCCTCCTCGGCCTATAAAATCCCCCCCCCCCTGCTTCTGCCCTCCCCGCACTTCTGCGCGCCATTGCCGAGCACGAGCTCGAGCTCGACCATCTCCTCATTCTAGAGTCTCTCGGCCAAGGCCAGCACCGCAAACACAACCGTCTGACCCCCCCCCTGCAATCCAATGCCATGGCCCGACCAATCCTCCAGTGAGCTTGACTAATTTGGAGAAAATCCAACTCCTGCTCCCTGACGTCCGCCAACGACGCCATCTCAAAATCCGACGATTCTGGTGAGCCTCGTCTCCCCTTTTCTCTTCGCAACAAAGTGCAAACCCTTTACGATCACTACTGACCCCTCGCTGCCTTGATTCCTTGCGCAAGGACGCCGGCACTACGCTTTTCCCCAGCTAAACTCCTCTATGCCGCCGAATCCGAGCTGCCTCCACGGTGACCACCACCTTCCCGCCCTCCTCGGTGGACGACGACCCGATGCCAATCCCCACCGTGCCTCCGTGATGCTGTAGAAGCAAGCCGTGCATAGTTTGGTGCTCTCTAAGTAAAACGCAACATTGCTGGACTTCACCCTTCGCCACGCTCATCACCGACCCCTCTCCAGTGAGTTTTCCACCTTGCGAATCCCGCCAATCTTCCCGCCTCGATGCGCACACCACTTCCCCTCTCCTATGGCGAGTTTCCGGCCACCATAGCACCCTGCGGTGAGCCCTCCGGCCACGCGCCGCCGTGCTACGGTGTGCTGACTGGCATGCCCAGGTGGCGCCTACTGGCCGCTTCGATGGCGCTGATGTGGCTGCCGACATGGCACGTCCTAAATAATGAAAACCCAGAATTATACCAGGAATTGCTGAAAACTTTGAAAAATCATAGTAAATTCAATTTAAGCCTAAATGACCCCAAACCAAGTTTGTTAGTTTCACAAAAATGTTCTCCATTTTATAAAAATGATAGAAAGATACCTCTGTGAAGTTATTCTTAATAATTAAATAACTCATGCAAACACTAATTAATTCATTATTAATTCTATAAATGCTAATTAATTACAATCTTTTACTCGCACTGTTATTTTATGGTAATACACCACCTTGATTTTTTGTTAAGTTAATTCTGTAGTATTTAACACTCTTAATTATTTAATGCTTTAACTTGAATAAATGCTAGTAAATAGAATAATAATGTCCAGAAGCTGTAACTTGGTAAAAATGTAATTCATATATGCCCTTGTTCATGGTAAATCACTCAAGTCCAGAACCAATGGTTTATTATTTTAATTGCTTATTTGTTCCTAAAACTATAACAATCCTAATTAAATGGTTAACACACATGAAATGATGAAACTCTAATTTGTTTCTTTGAAGCAGATGGCTTTGAGAACTTGTTAATAAGGTTGTTAGCACCAAAACACTAATGTAATATACATCCATCATATCACTGCATGTGACGGTGTTGTGATAATACCGTTAAATCCATTGTTCATCAATAGGTAACGATACCCAGGAGTAGGACCCCGACGTCCAGCAAGACCAAGAGGCCAAAGAGCAGGAGACTGTAGTTGCTAATGTGGCATCCCGCACCTCGAACCGAGGGGAAATGACCGATCCAGGATCACTTTTGGGCGATGTCGGACGAAGCCGACATACACAGTACATACACACGAACATACCATCATTTGCAAAGTTACGTAAGAGTAATGTGCATTATTACAAGCCTAGTGATGATTAATCTTACAAACCAAGTTCAGAAATCGGATTGTTACATACACACAAGGTCCGAGTGTAAACTACAATACATATGTTCGGAGTGCATAGTTTCGTACATCACGTAGCGGAAGCGATAATTAAACACGACGGTAGAGAAGCCTAAGTAAACCATAACAGCCCTAGTCATGGTTCACTCCTTGGGTCCGTGATTTGGTGAGCAAGGAACCCACCCAAAGGTCCATTCGCTACTTGGTTCCTCAACCCACCCATCATGCTCACGGCTCAAATAGAAGTTAGAGGAAGACATGCCTGCAATAAAATTCAATGACAAACCCTGAGTATCTAAGATACTCCGCAAAATTTACCCGTCAAAAATGGCTTTCTAAAGCCGACTCCTAATATGCAGGGGGCTGACCGGGCTTGCTGGAATTTTATTTGCCAAAGCAGCACTGGGCTAGTTTCTAAGTCCACTTTTAGCCATATTAATAGGGTTGTGACATGAACATAGATTTAATTAGCTGTGAACTATTCAAGCAAAATTTCAATACAGCAATTGAGTGATCAAGACAACAAGTATATTTTTATCGTTAGTTCTGACTACGCTGCAATCTGCTCGAGACAAGTGGTGCTCATATCCACGAGGGACAGCGATATATACCGATGTACATCCTGTAGGAGAAACCCAAATGCACGACATACGCATAAGTTAATAACACGTATGGCCACCTTTCACAAGATTTTCATAAGGCTGAACCGGGTTTCCACTCTGGATGTATGTCCCCCTTGCGACCGCTGTTCATCATTGGGTCCAAGGCTTAAACCATATATCCTCCAACATTCCACAAACCCGTGCAACCACCGTGACCGACACTTTGCACAAAGTGGGAAGTGAGCGGTCAACATTACAACGCTCATGCTACTAAGTTTACTAACTCCCATACGAAGGTATGCACTTGGTACTGTTCAATACTTTCTCGCAGAGTCACAACGATCCATACGCGACATGTACGGGCTATGGCAGTCAAGGAAAAACCCTGCCGCCGCTCTCTACACATGCAATTCCCGTACGGCCTTCATTTGCATAATTATCATAATGTGAAGGATATCAGTATAAGAACCCATGTCGAGCGGTCCCCGTACCACTCGATATCTCTACCGTTGACACATTATTAAGCATAGCATTTGGCTACTGAAAGGCTTGTACCTAATCTGAACTAGACCATAGGAATTAAGGAATCAAATAATGCATCTATGGTTTCGATCAATTTCTATACGTAAATGCACAAGTCATGACACTCATACGTGTGTAGAACAAGCAAAACATTAAAACCATAGGGGTGCACCGGGGCTTGCTTTGGGGTTGTTCGAAGTTAGTAGCTCCAATGATGTTCAGATCGACTTCGAGCTCCTCGAGGTTGCTTGTCCCAGTCTTGTGTCCGGTCTCGTTTCCTACATGATGCGATGCAATGCAAAGTAAGATTTTTGTATGATGATTCATGGCACTTCCTCAACAAATAGAGTTAGTGAAATGATGCTCATGCATGAAATGTTGTGGAATACAATGTATGCTGGGACAATCCATGAAGTAAAGGGGACAAACTTCTAATTAGAAGAAATATTGTAGTTATCACTATAACTATAGCGTTTATAGACTTTTAAATATGAGCATGGTACCATTGAGTACTCTACTGCACTACATGATGAGATTAAGCAAAAAATGCATTGCTAGGGCAAAAGTTCAGAGAGGATGTTCTTAAACATATAAGCCAAAGTGACAATTATGCAATTGTTAAGGATAATATTGAGATTAGCAAGGTTGAATTAACTAAAATAGTTCTAAGTGGAAATTAATTACATGGATTTTTCCAGTAACATATAAAAGCATAATAATCATGTATGGAATTTCTCAGAGTAAATTTCTATGCCATTAAGTCATATAAATTCATATACCTAAAATGCAAGAATTGCATATAATCATGAAAATATGCCTAAATTCAGTATGGCCACTTGTCAGTGGGTCACATATGCCATGAGGAGTGTGCATGCCAATTTTTGTGATTTAATCATTTTTATAGAATTAATTATGAATATAATTGCTTTACAATGGTTGTTTGTTTTGAATTAAATTCTTCCAAATTTATCTCCAAATCCTAAACTTCATGCTAACCAGGGCAAAGAGGACAACATAAGGATTCTAGAAAATTTAATTTTGCTATTTTTGCGGCTCTAAAACTCCAGATATGGATTTTACAAATTTAACCATTTTCCTGGAATTCTTTTAAACTTTGAGTTATTTACAAGATTGCCATTGGCACAATTTCAAACAGAGCCGCGCACGCGGCGGCGCTGCAGCATGGCTGGCCTGCCAGCGGCGATCGGCAGTGGGAATCGGGGCTTCGTGCTGCTATACGCGACGAGGGGCTCGCTAGGGTTCGGTGGGTGGTGGTGGCAAGCGCAGGGGTCTCCGGAGCCTCGCCTGCGACGAGCGGCGGTGCGGCGCCACCAAGGCCGGCAGCGAGCACCTCACACGAAGCAAGATAAGGCAAAGCAATGGGTCCGGTGGTATCACCTTGAGGCCGTGAAGCTTGGTGGGGGTGGTCTCGACGTTGGGTTGGCCGGAGTTGGGCTGTCGCCGTGAGCCCCCTCCGCGCGATGATGCCGGCGACTCGGCCGCTTCCGAATCCGGCGAGCACACTGCACCGCATGGGTCAGGAGTGAGCAGCGAGCTCCGAGATGGTCCTGTGCTTGCTCTGGTGTGAGGAATCGAGCCGTGCTCACCTCAGTCGACGGCAGCGGCCATGGCGATCCCGATCGTCGAAAACAGGGCTGCGTCGAATTTGGGGATGGCTCGCCGGGGAAGAAAGGAGTAGCAGGGCTTAGCGGCGCGCAGAGCTTGCTGGGGACTGCATGGCATGAGTAGCAGCTTCTGGAGAGGCGATTTGTGCCAGCACTCGCGCTCGGACCACCGGATAAGGCTGGCGGCGAGGAGAGAGAGCACCGCGAGAGAGAGGGCGAGGGAGGGGGAGCAATGGCGGCCTGCCACGATCAAGCGCGAGGACAGCGGTGTAAATGGTGAAGGACGGGCCGGCCAGCTACTACCCCCATTGGCGGTATGGGCGCCGGACGCCGCTGCCACTACCTGGTGGCCCGCCGGCACTGTAGGTGTTTGACGAAATGTCAAACCCAATTTCCTCTCCCCTGAAGACTTACTGTCCGAGTCAATTAGGGGCCTTCGCGAATTCTGATTGGCCTGCAATGTTTTATGGTGAAGTAGGATAATAATTGGAGACACTTTTGTATAGGACTTTTCCTGGAATTCTTCCTCCAAAAATGTATAAAAAATTCCACACTGAACTCTGTTTTTCTGCTTTCTCTGAATTTTTCCAGCTATTAAACCTTTACCAAAAATTCTGATAAATTCCTTAAAATTCCCTTTTTATATGTCCATCATGATTATGTAAAAATATTGGTACACTTCTGCTGAAAATACTTGGGTTTGTGATCTCCCTTGATTTCCATTTATTTGGGCTCAATTAATCATATCTTTGATCTTTTATTTAATCTTAAGTCCATCAATTTTTTTTCTCTTAAGCATGTGAATTAAGTGAGATGATACATCATTAGGGCAAAGTGACACTGGGGTGTTACAGCTAACACTAGCGTGGATCCAGGCAAGCCCTAGTTTGCATTTGCCTTTGAAAAGTTTTGCTAGTACATATCACTACTAATGTCTATGTTTATATTGTTGCATTAGGTCATAGGAGTTGATTGGAACCCACCTTGCATGTTACCCCACATAACCTATGTTGCTATTAATAGAACATGGTAGGCTCGGTACTGAACTGCTATGCTTAGTAATTAATAGTTTCGATACAAATTATTACTCTGGAATAGACTTGATCACTAAATTTGAACTTATAAAAGAAGTTTACTTTTGATGTATGGCCGGGCAGGGAATTATGCATGTATAGGTTGCAGCCACACATGGGTGCTGACTGTGGTAGCCCTGCCTTGCCCACCCTAGGACCCGTTCGTGGTCGGCCCCTTGATCATGTTTTGAACAGTACTGAATGCATGCTAGTTTATGGGCACTAGTAAACCGACGTAGCATTAAAGGTCACTTGTATTAAAGACGGTTAAGGTGCGTTGGTCGTTGACCCTTCTGCTGCTGGAGTGGGCGGTTCATACCATGAAGTACTGCTGGTAGAACGGCATGCCCACTCGACGTCACCACACCTGATCTAAGGTGTGGGTGCTTTTCTTGCTAAAGGTTTCCGTATACGACCTTAATTGGTGTGTATGCATCATGTATTTCACGTTTTCCCATCTGGTGTAAATCAATTACCATTGCTGTCCCTCGCAGTAATGAGTACCGCTTGGTCACCACACCAATCACGTCGTTGCACCTAATATTATGATGATGGATTATGTTGGTTATTGATGATGATGATTATTATTGTTAATGCTCTTATGTTGTACTTACTTTATGTACTATTTTATTACCTGATGATGCTTCACTAAAAGTTACATTTTTGCTCTACCCAATTAAATTGAGAAAATAAAACTTGATAGAACTAATAGGTTGCTTAGTGCGAGTCCTTTCAAACAAGCCACCTATTAGAGCCATTGCATGTCTAGGTTTTTGAACGGTAAGTCTTGCTGAGTAATTAGTACTCAGGCTTTGTGCCTCTGTGGTTTTCAGGTATTGAAGAGATAGAATTGCCTATAGATGTGTTGCCTTGTGATGTGCAGGTCCTCGAGGGTTGGACTGCCCACTGGGAGTCTGACCTTCCGCCGCAGTGACTGTTGTGTGCTGCTAGACTGATGGTTCCTCAGGCATGAATCATCACTATGCTATATCATCGAGCTCGTAGTTCCTATCGTTATTTTTCTTCCGCTGTTTTCAAAACATTGAACTTGTATTTCCACTGCACTTTGATGTAATAAGTAAACATAAATTTGGATCATTGTTGTATTATCAAGTGTCTGCGTTATCAGCACCTTCGGGACCTCGATCCTCCGGGAAGGGGCACCTCAGCTGGTATCAGATCCGTGGTCCATGATAATACAACAATTAAAACGTATTTTCAGAAACTACGATGCTACGTGCGAGGATATGTTAGTATTACCCCAAGTAGTTATTAGGGTTGGTGACAAAGCTAACGGGTTATGCTTGAGTTGCCTTTTATTGGTTTTCTCTTATTTGGTTTTCTCTTAGCATTTAAAGTTCACTCGCAAGGACTGTGACTTTGTTGGATGATTCCTTCTATGAATCGTTGCCAACATATTTTATTTTTGGCTCCGAAAACAAGTATTGGAGCGTAAAGTTCACTCGCGAGGGCAATGGTTTCACGAGACGGTTTCTTCCATAAACCGAGCCAAATTTTTCGTAGTAATGCGCATCATGGTAGGTTTATGAGCATGGGTTCGCTTGCGAGGACCGTGGTTTCGCATGGCGGTTTGTTCCATGAACCGTTGTAGAATTACCTTTATTTTTATAGTTTCATTTAATTTAATGTTTTGTTTCTACAATGAGTTTCTCTGCTGGTACGCTAACGCCATTAGTACAACACTTAGTTGACTTACATGATGAGTGCGGGTCGTCACCAAATTTTCGTGCTGCTAAGTACCGGCAATATAGGTGTGTGTTGTAAGGAACGATAGGTCAATAAATTGAAATTTTTGCATCATGCCTCCTTATAACTTAACTAAAATTTTGTTCTCTCCTTACCCACCCACCTCTGAATAAAAATTTGCAAGTTGTTGAGTATAAAATTTCAACTCTCAAGTTCCAATTGTTAAGTTAACAACAATCTGTTAGCTTCCTATTTTTAGCATGTCTCTGAACTTAAAAATTTAATAACTGGAGTTCCACTTAGAATTTAGAGGTTTATGAACCCAATCTGGAAAGCCTTGGAAGTCTATTTTCATTTCCATTAGGACCCAACCTCTAATAGTTTTTCCACTGTCCAGTAGAGTCAAAACACTAGGCCTCTGTCATCCAGAAATAAAAATTTGTCAATCTGAACTTGTAAAAATCATAAGTCCAGTTTTACTTGGAATTTTTGGGAGTACAACTATAATCTGGAAAGCTATGAAAGTCTACTGAAACTTTGTGCCAAGTACCAGTTCTGAGGATTTTGTTTTCTGGACAAAGTACTCATTTTCTGACTGTTGTACAGTCAAGACCGAATCTGTTTTAAAAACCCGTCTCCGTATTATTGCCCCTTGAGGCTGGAAAATGTGAACTAAAAATTTGTTTTTGTATTTCATGATGTTGTACATGAAACACACCTTACTTTAAGAAAAATTCTACTCATTCAAATTCCACCCCTGTAGATGGATGAAAACAATTACCAAGCTTCACCGGTTGGGAGATCACCGATGGTCTGGACATGATATCCCTCCTACCTATGTTGACAAAATGAGTTTGGAGAATGGGACCACTACCTGTGTAGTCCATGTCGCAGTCCCCACCAATTACTCTTTCCTACCGGCATGGGAATCATGGACTATCATCGTCTCCGGAGTAGACCTACACACTACTTGGAGTGTTGCTGCCTTCAAAGCCCTCACTCTGTTTTGCGAGGTCCGCAAGCATGAGATCACCGAAACACCGGTAACCTTGTTGCCAATTGATAACCTGGAGGATCTTGAGTGGAACCGATGCTTGGATTTCGTCTTCGACCCAAACCACCCACTTTATCGTCCATCGCTGCATGTGGAAGAGTGCTATGGACTCTCTCTATTTGGCATATGCAAGGACTTGTACCGTCAGCTGGACATGTTTCCGGCCGCACTTTGACTTTCCGAAACAGAAAAGCAAGCCAAGATTCTAGAGATTTCAGAATTAAACCAGCAAATCCAAGCGATGAATGAAGAGATGGATATGATCATCGATGAGCGTGACAAAGCTATTGAAGATGCAGACATAATGGAGTCTGAATTGCAGGAGCTTCAGGTCGAATTTGACGCCTTCAAAGCTACCCACCTCCCCATCATAGATAACAGGGATGAGATACCCATGGAGTATGGAGAGCAAGTAGATGATGAAATGGGACAAGCGGGTAATGTTGATGTAGAGATGATGGAACCAGGAGACCCAGAAGAACCATTGGGACCGCCAGAACCCAAAGAGCCGATAGTCATAGACCAGGAGTAGATGAGTTGGTCGTGTATGAGCCATAGTGTGTCCGCAATACCATAGTTAGGCGTCGATGCACGTATGGATTAATTAGTGTGATGTTATCCTTTCAACAACCATGTAACCAACTTTAATTGTGAAAATGGTTGTCATTTCCTAAATCCTCGGAGCACCCTTGCAAGTTTTTACACATATGTCTTTATGGAAAAATTTTGAGAAATGACTAATGTGTAGTGTATAAATTGCAGCATGGTGCGAACTCAAAATCAGGATGATCCTGAGAGCTCTCAGCAGGGAGCTAATGCTCAGCCATCGCTGGCAGAGGTTTTGGCTGCCGCACTCAGCCAACAGCAGAACGACTCCAAGTTGCTCTGCCGATTGGTTGATATCACGTCCCACTTGGCTGGACATGGGGGCAATCGCAACAACAACAACCAGCCCCGATAGTGCACTTACTCAGGCTTTCTGGGTACGCATCCGCCAACTTTCAGGCGTGCCAGAGAGCCTCTGGACACCGACCACTGGTTGCGCCAGACCAAGTCTAAGTTTGGTCTGCTCGACTGCACTGAGCACCAGAAGGTGCTATTCGCTGCCTAGCAACTCCAGGGCCCTGCTGGTGCCTGGTGGGCAAACTACGCCACATCACTACCCGCTGGACACCGTGTCGAGTGGAATGAGTTTTGGACTACCTTTTGAGCTCATTTCATTCTAGCCGGTCTTATGCAGAGGAAGTTTCAGGAATTCATGGACCTGAAACAAGGAGGGAGGAATGTCCTCCGGTACTCTGAGGCATTCAACCATCTTGCTCAGTACGCCATTGAGTAGTCAACACCGAGGCAAAGAAGAGGTATGCTTTCCTGCATGGCATGAATGCCGCACTAAAGGAGCGTCTGACCTGGCAGACGACTGGCACATACAATGACTTGGTCCATGCTGCTATTGTCCAAGAGAGTGCCACGCGCCAAGTTGAGGAAGATGAGCGCAAGAGGAAGGCCCCTGCTAGTGCCTCTACTACCCCACAGGCGAAGCATCGCCTGGTATACACTTCACCATCTGGACAGCGGTACCGAACGTCCCTGCAGCAGCAGTTTCAGCGCTCGAGGCCACAGCAGCAGCAGCACTTCCCGCCTCGTGCACCATACCAGCAGCAGCACACTCAGTACCGTGCACCCTACCAGCAGCAGGGAAGTCAGAATGCATGTGCTCCACAGCCTACCAGTCGTGGAGGCAACTACCTGTGCTATAACTGTGGTCGCACCGGCCATTTTGCTAAGGAATGTACAACACCCAGGCGCAACAACAACAACAACAATCAGTGTCCTCCGCAGAACAAGAATGTGAATCCACCGTCTCGTGGTGCCCAAGTGAACTACACCAGCGCTGAAGATATTCCTCAGGGTGACCCCGTGCTGACCAGTATGCTCTCACTTTACCGCCAGCCTGTTCTCACTCTTTTTTATTCTGGTGCTACTCATAATTTTATTAGCAAAACTTGTGTGCAAAAACATAATCTCCACACCACCACTATAAATCAGTGCTTTGCTGTCCGTTCTCCAGCTGGACAAATTCAAGCTAATGAAATAGTATACAATGCTCCACTAGAAATCAACTAGAGAATCTACCCCACTGATTTTATCATGCTCCATAATCAAGAAATTGACCTAATTATTGGCATGATGTGGATGAAAATCCATAGAGCCATGCTTGATATTGAACCCGGTATCGTTCATTTGAACTCTCCCTTGCATGGCCCAGACACACTTTTTCTTAGTATCACCTCCCCGAGAATTCCGGTTGTCTATCAATTGGAAGGACTACCGCTTGAGAGTATTCCTTTTGTCTGTGAGTATCCCGACGTATTCCCTGAAGATATTTCTGGTCTCCCACCTGACCATGAAGTGGAATTCAAGATTGAGCTTTAGCCAGGAACTTCTCCAGTATCTTGTCGACCGTATAAGATGGCTCCAAATGAGCTAGCTGAGTTGAAGAAGCAGTTGAATAAGTTGCTGAAAAAAGGATTCATTTGCCCAAGTACTTCACCTTGGGGCTGTCCTGCTATTTTTGTGAAGAAGAAGGACAAATCTCTGTGTCTTGTCGTTGATTATCAGCCTCTAAATGAAGTCACTATCAAGAATAAATACCCACTTCCCCATATTGGCATTGTTTTTGATTAATTAGTTGGTGCTAAGGTCTTTTCAAAAATTGACCTTCGGTCACGTTATCATCAAATCAAGATCAGAGCAGAAGATATTCCAAAGACCGCATTCTCTACTAGATACAAATTATTCGAGTATCTAGTAATGTCTTTTGGGTTGACAAATCCACCCGCCTATTTCATGTATCTCATGAATTCAATCTTCATGCCAGAGCCGGACAAATTCTTGGTGGTATTCATTGATGACATTATTATCTATTCAAAGTCCAAGCAAGAACATATTGAACATCGACGTATTGTTCTTCAGCATCTATGGGATCATAAGCTGTTTGCAAAATTCAGCAAGTGTGAATTTTGGTTCTGTGTGCCATTGCTTGGTCACATAGTATCAGTCGAAGGTATCTCGGTAGACCCAAGTAGGGTCCAAGATGTGCTGGACTGGAAACCGCTTCCTATTGTCCATCAAGTTCGCAGTTTCCTCAGACTAGCTGGATATTATCGTAGGTTCATTCCTAATTTTTCTCAATTGACCAAGCCCATCACAGAGCTGCTGAAAAAGGGTAAGAAATTCGATTGGAGCCATGATTGTGAAGACGAATTTCAGAAATTGAAGAAATTGTCGACTATTGCCCCCGTATTGGCTCAACCAGACATCACCAAGCCATTCGATGTGTATTGTGATGCATCTGGGATAGGACTTGGATGTGTGCTCATGCAGAGTGGTCGTGTCATTGCCTATGCATCTCGACAACTACGAAAGCATGAAGAGCATTATCCAACTCATGATTGACTAGCTGCAGTTGTACTTGCACGAAAAATCTGGAGGCATTATTTGCTCGAGAATTTAGTGCACAAATATACAGATCACAAGAGCTTGAAGTACATCTTTTCTCAGACTGATCTGAACATGAGACAACGGCGTTGGCTAGAACTGATCAAGGATTATAATATGGAAATTCATTATCACCCAGGCAAGGCTAATGTGGTCGCCGACGCTCTGAGTCGGAAGGTACACTGCAATAATCCGGTGCTAGACCGCAGCATTGAATCTAGTATCACAGAACCTAGCCTACATGTATTGCGTACCCTAGTGATCAGCAATCTCAGTATTCATTCCACCATTCATGATGAAGTCATTGCTGCACAAAAAAGAGACGTTGGAATGAAGTACATTCAGGAGAACATCAAAGATGGCAAGGCAAAATGCTTCACACAAGATTCAGATGGTACTCTATGGTTCAATAACTGTCTAGTAGTACCCAAGGATTTCAAACTTCGCCGTAAAATCTTGGATAAATCAAATCACTCTAAGTACTCTATTCATCCTAGCAGTAACAAGATGTACCAGGACCTGAAGAAGAATTTCTGGTGGACAAGAATGAAGCGAGAAGTTGCTCGGTATGTCATGGAGTGTGATTCCTATCAGAGAGTCAAGGCTGACCATTTGAAACAGGCCGGACTACTTTAACCATTGAGTATTCCCGCCTGGAAATGGGAAGACATCAGCATGGATTTCATTCCTCTCACTTCTCGAAAGCATGATTTGATTTGGGTCATTGTGGACAGACTCACAAAATCTGCTTACTTCCTACCAGTCAACATCAGATATAGCGTACGGCAATATGCAGAACTATACATAGCAAGAATTCTGTGTCTGCATGGAGTACCCAAGACCATTGTTTCAGACCATGGTTCGTAGTTTGTTGCTTGTTTCTAGGAACAGCTGCATGCATCTCTGGTACAAGATTGATTCAGAGTTCTGCTTACCATGCCACTACCAATGGACAAACAGAGTGTGTCAACCAGATTTTGGAAGATATGCTTAGAGCATGTGTTTTAACACATGGTGGAAACTGGGATAAGTACTTACCATATGCGGAATTCTCATACAACAACAGTTACCAACAAAGTCTAAAAATATCTCTATTTCAAGCATTCTACGGTCGGAGTTGTAGAAGACCATTAAATTGGTCTGAATCTGGAGAAAGAGTAACCTTTGGTCCTGACCTTGTCAAGGATGCCAAAGAAAAGGTTCGAACCATTTAGGCAAATCTCAAGGCTGCTAAATGTCGCCAAGAAAAATATGCAAACCGACGACGTAGGCCATTGTTTTTCAACAAGGCTGATTTTGTCTATCTCTGAGTATCACCAATGAAGGGCATTCAACATTTTGGAATCAAAGGAAAATTAGCACCCCGCTATATCGGCCCTTTCAAAATATGGAGAGATGTGGTCAAGTAGCATACAAGCTGGAGTTACCTACTAATCTATCTCGAGTGCATAGCACATTTCATGTATCACAACTAAAAGGTGTCTCAAACCTCCAATAGATATTGTCTTGGAAAAATATGATCATCTTCAACCGGACCTCACATATTCTGAACAACCAATAAAAATCCTTGATGAGAAAGAACGCACAACCCACAAAAGAACCATCAAATTCTATAAAGTACAACGGAGTAATCACTAAGAAGATGAATTCACCTGGGAATCGGAAGAATTTCTAAGTACTCATTACCCGAAATTCTGGTCTTCATTCACAGGTAAATTTTTTGCCGCTCTGTAGTCTGCTTTGTTCTTAATCTCGGGAGGAGATTTCTTTAAGGAGGGAGGGCTATGACACCCAGGTGTCTCACTTTCTTACTTAGCATGAATTACCAAGAATCTGAACTCAAGTAATGAGCATGAAATAATGAGGACAAGTTAAAAACTTGTATTTCCCATGGTTAAAATAAAGCCCTGCAAGCAAAAATTTGAAAGCAAATAAAACTTTCTATAAGACTAGGGCCAAACAATTACATTATAATTATGAAAATAATAAAATAGAATTTTGGGCCAAAAATCAGAATTTTATTCCATTAGAAAACCCCTCAAATAAATAATTAAGCCTAGAAATGATTTAACTTTAATCATTAATCACAATTAAATAAAAATTGTTTCTAGCCAATTAGATTTCTCTAATAAATTGTTCAGAAAAGCCCACCTATAAAATTCCAGCTTAATTGGACCTTTGGAACTATTTTTAATTGAAATTTATAAAACCGAGGACCTTTATGCAAAAACATTTGAAAAGCTGAGGGCCCCTCTGCAAATATCCGTCGTCTTCCTTCCCGCTCCCGCCCGCGCGAATCTTCGCCATCGCGCTCGCCTGGCCGCCTCGGGACTTGCTCACGCACTCCCGCGCATGCACGCCTGCTCACAGTCGGGTTGTGGCTACCGCCCAGCTGCTAGCAGCCACCGGCCAGTGGCCCTTTCACCCTACACAAAGCCGGCGCAGCCCTACCGCCATGGCCACTAGCCAAAGCTTCGCGATTCATGGCTCCCGACCATTCCGCATCGCCCGGCAGCCTCAGAACTCATGCGTGCACCAGTGTAGACACGCCTCATCGCTAGCCGCCGCGAACCCAAGTCTCTTTCCCTCTGCCTAACACCGATGCGACTCCTCTGCCATGCCATGAACCCCGATGCCGGCTGCCTTGATTCCCCGCGTCCAACAGCCACCAGTGCCTCGACACAATTCAAAACGCCGCACGTGACCGCCCCGTCCCCTCACCCCTACTCCTTTTCGCGCTGCACAGTGCTACCCGACGCAATTGCGAGTTACTTTCCCCTCTGCCGCGCTCTACCCAAAAGCGCCACGCCCATGTCTTGCTCCGTGAATTCCCGTGCCCCTGCTGCTCCTGGCCACGCGACCGCGCGTGCTCCTCCGTTCGTGATCACGACCACCCGTGAACCGTCTCTGTGACCCCATTCCACTCCTCCTTGACCCCCTCCCCGCTCGGCATATAAAATCCCCCCCCCCTCTTCTGCCCTCCCCGCACTTCTGCCCGCCAGTGCCGAGCACAAGCTCGAGCTCGAGCATCTCCCCATTCCAGAGTCTCTCGGCGAAGGCAGCACCGTAAACACAACCGTCTGACCCCCCTCTGCAATCCAACACCATGGCCTGACAATCCTCCAGTGAGCTCAACTAATTTGGAGAAAATCCAACTTCTGCTCCCCGATGGCCGCCGACGACGCCATCTCAAAATCCGATGATTTTGGTGAGCCTTGTTTCCCCTTTTCTCTTCGCAACGAAGCGCAAACCCTTTACGATCACTACTGACCCCTCGCTGCCTTGATTCCTTGTGCAAGGACGTAGGCGCTACACTTTTCTCCACCTGAACTTCTCTGCGCCGCCGGATCCGAGCCAACTCTACAGTGAGCACCACCTTCTCGCCCTCCTCGATGGACGATGACCTGATGCCGATCCCCGCCATGCCTCTGTGATGCTGTAGAAGCAAGCCGCGCATAGTTTGGTGCACCATAGGTAAAACACGACATCGTCAGACTTCACCCTTCTCTGGTGAGTTTTCCACCAAGCGAACCCCGCCAATCTTCCTGTCGAGATTTAATCTCGACAATAGACATAGGGTAGTTCATCTATGTGGATTTATAAGTAGGATAGGGTTATGCGCGAGATCGAGAGACGATGGTAACACAAGACGCCGATTTATACAGGTTCGGGCCTCCCGGAGGATAATAACCCTACGTCATGTGTTCTGTGGTATTTGTATTGATATGTCTAGATCTAAAGATCTAGACGAGAAGGGAAGACCTAGATGACGATGTCTTGTTATGTCTAATCTAATTGAACTTGTAGAACTTGTCCCTTGAGGAGGACCCCTGCCCCTCCTTATATATCTGGGGGGATAGGGTTAGATGGCGGAGTCCTAGTCGATCTACTGCTCTTATCTTAGTAGGAGTCTACCTCCACTTTCCTTCTATGTGAGGTACCCTAGGGTACGAGTCATCGATAGAAGCCCCCGAGAGTCTTGCAAGCTTGATGATAGTCTTCAGTACCTTCCCGACTGGTTTATGCCATGTAGAATGCTTCAGCTTTGTATCAGCGAGCTTGTGAGAATCTCAAAGATCAAAAAATGTCTTCAAGAAATCAACTGGTGCACCGAGTAGGTGCACCTAATTTGGTGTAGCCCCCGACTCTTGTATCATTTAGAAACTACAAATAATGCAAGAGTCCAAAACAAGAATAATCGTGTCAGCTCTCTATAAGGAGAAATCACTCAAGCCATCAAATCCGAGTGATAAATAACTCAGTAGAATGACATCAATCATTACTGAGTGAACATAAGCTTATGACATTAATCATAGCTAAATGACATAGTCTTTGGCCGAGTGCCCTATGAGTGATTTATGAATCAAACGGGTGGCTTCAATCACAACCAAATGATTATGTTCTAAGCGGGTGACTTCAATCACAACCGAATGAACGGGGCTTTATGACATCAATCATAGCCAAGTACTAAGTTACCATGACTTCAATCATGATTAAGTAACTTTTTCTTAAGAATTGTAATCACTCATATCTTTGAGCTTTATTTTCACTATTATAGACTGACTTCAATCAGTCGAGTGATGCTCGATATTTCGTGTATATGACCATCAAGTCATAGCGACATGATCATCAAATCATGCTTTAAATGATTGTGGCATGCACTTCTCATCAAAGAAGCACATTTGTTAGAGTGACCATCAAGCCACTGTCATATGATCATCAAATCATATATTTATATATTATGGCATCAACCATAAATTTGATATAAAGTGCTTCTCTTCAAAGAAGCCCCCGAAACAATCGCCGTTATGAGTGTCGGTCGCGCTCAACTCAGAATATCATGTCTGAGTGGCAGTGGTACTTAACTCATGACGATAAGGTCGAGTGAAGAAGGCAACCAAGGTTGTTGTAGCTGTCGACTGCTAACGAAGTAGAAATCATTCAAAATCATGATGACCGAGTGGAGCCGACAGTCTGACATATGGCCGACCGATGGTGGCGGTCAAATATGATGTGGGACCGATGGCGGCAGTCGGAGCTGATGTAGCCGACCTACGAAAGTAGTCGAAGCTGTAAGCCGACCGATGAAGACAGTCCATGTTAGCATGGCCGACCGATGAAAGAGGTCAAAGCTGGCATTGCCGATCGACGAAGACAAGGAAATCACTCTATATCGAGTGGTGTATCTACCTATCCGTCGTAAATGTTCCTGATAATAAAGAATATTAGAATAATTAGTTATATTTAATATTGTTTGTTTGAAAACTTATTTTTATTAGCCAAACAAATCAGTCGACTGAAAAGTCAAGTGTGTATCCATTTTTCTCCTTGTTGGTAGACCGACTGGAGCATAGCAGCGTATTCGCGCGTTAGCAACCAGCCTAACCCGCCGTAGGATACTTAGGAAAAAATATAAAGAGCTCGGAGCTTGGTGTGCCGCAACAATATCGGTCATAATTTACTCTTGCGTAGCAATCAGAACCAATCGACACATGACCTCTCACAACTTTGGCTCTAGGTTTAGTGTAGTGGCAATCTGTCGCGTAGCAAAGAAGTTTTATGCCTTAGTTGCTAGTCGGCGTAAGACCAAATCGCAAATAAAATGCAATGTATCGGTCGAGGCTAAAGCCAAAAAAGGTGAAACTAGAACAGACAACATGGGTCATATGGTGTCAGGGCTGATGCACTACTGAAAGGTCACCGACCGACATGTGTACTGCTAGATTCACAAAAAAGTGGGAGAACACGTGTATAGATACACAAATAGCCCCGGGCTTGATTGTTTAATACAAAGGATTAAAGAACCGAGGCAAAAAAGATGAATAAAGCCATAAATAAGAGCACTGATTAAAAAGCCCAACTTTACTCATAATAAACCTATGACACGCTGCGGTGAGCCCTCCGGCCACGTGCCGCTGCGCTCCGGTGTGCTGACTAGCATGCCCAGTTGGCGCCTACTGGCCGCTTCGGTGGCGCTGATGTGGCTGCTGATGTGCCACGGCCATACCAGGAATTGCTGAAAACATTGAAAAATCATAGTAAATTCAATTCAAGCCCAAATGACCCCAAACCAAGTTTGTTAGTTTCACAAAAATGTTCTTCATTTTATAAAAATGATAGCAAGCTACCTCTGTGAAGTTATTTTTAATAATTAAATAACTCATGCAAACACTAATTAATTCATTATTATTTTTGTAAATGCTAATTAATTGCAAACTTTTACTTGCACTATTATTTCATGGTAATACACCACCCTGATTTTTTGTTAATTTAATTATGTAGTATTTAAGACTCTATTAATTATTTAATGCTTTAACTTGAATAAATACTAGTTAATATAATAATGTCCAGAAGTTGTAACTTGGCGAAAATACAATTCATATATGCCACTGTTCATGGTAAATTACTCATATCCGGAACCAATGGTTTATTATTTTAATTGCTTATTTGTTCCTAAAACTATGACAACCCTAATTAAATGGTTAACACACATAAAATGATGAAACTAATTTGTTTCTTTGAAGCATATGGCTTCAAGAACTTGTTGATAAGGTTGATAGCGCCAAAACACTAATGCAATATGCATCCATCATATCATTGCATGTGACGGTGTTGCAATAATACCGTTAAATCCATTGTTCATCAATAGGTAACGACACCCAGGAGCAGGACCCTGACGTCCAGCAGAATCAAGAGGCCGAAGAGCAGGAGGCTGTAGTTGCTAACACTAGTGTGGATCCAGGGAAGCTCTAGTTTGCATTTGCCTTTTAAAAGTTTTGCTAGTTTATATCACTACTAGTGTCTATGTTTATATTATTGCATTAGATCATAGGAGTTGATTGGAACCCACCTTTCATGTTACCCCAAATGACCTATGTTGCTACTAATAGAACTTGGTAGGCTCGGTACTGAACTGCTATGCTTAGTAATTAATAGTTTTGATAGAAATTATTACTATGGAATAGACTTGATCACTAAATTTGAACTTATAAAAGACGTTTACTTTTGATGTATGGCCGGGTAGGGAATTATGCATGTATAGGTTGCAGCCACACATGGGTGTTGACTGCGATAGTCCTGCCTTGCCCACACTAGGACCTGTCCGTGGTCGACCCCTTGATCAAGTTTTGAACAGTATCAAATGCATGCTAGTTTATGGGACTAGTAAACCGATGTGGCATTAAAGGTCACTTGCATTAAAGACGGTAAAGGTGCGTTGGTTGTTGACCCTTCTACTGCTGGAGTGGGTGGTTCATACCATGAAGTACTGTTGGCAGAACGGCATGCCCACTCGACGTCATCACACCCGATCTAAGGTCTGGGTGTTGTTCTTGGCAAAGGTTATCGTATACGACCTTAATTGGTGTTTATGCATTGTGTATTTCGGGTTTTCCCAGTTGGTGTAAATCAATTGCAATTGCTATCCCTCGTAGTGATGAGTACCGCTTGGTCACCACGCCAATCACGTAGTTGCACCTGATAATATAATGATGGATTATGTTGGTTATTGATGATGATGATTATTATTGTTACTGCTCTTATGTTGTACTTACTTTATGCACTATTTTATTACCTGATAATGCTTCACTAAAAGTTACATTTCTACTCTACCCAATTAAATTGAGAAAATAAAACTTGATAGTACTAATCGGTTGCTTAGTGCGAGTCATTTCAAACAAGCCACCTATTAGAGCCATTGCATGTCTAGGTTTTTGACGGGTAAGTCTTGCTGAGTAATTAGTACTCAGGCTTTGAGCCCCTGTGGTTTTCAGATACTGAAGAGATAGAATTGCCTGTAGATGTGTTGCCTTGGGACGTGCAAGTCCCTGAGGGTTGGACTGCCCATTGGGAGTCTGACCTGCCGCCGCAGTGACTATTGTGTGCTGCTAGAGTGATGGTTCCTCGGGCATGAATCATCACTATATGATGGATTATCGTTATTTTGCTTCCACTATTTTCAAAACATTGAACTTGTATTTCTGCTGCACGTTGATGTAATAACTAAACTTAAATTTGGATCATTGTTGTATTATCAGATGTCTGCATTATCAGCACCTTCGGGACCTCGATCCTCCGGGAAGGGGCGCCTCACTCCGCCTCCACCGGCGGTCCACTATTGGAGAATGGGAATGTCCCTCATGTTGTACCCATTGGGCCCCGGGGTGGTGATGCTCCCGGCTGAGAGGCTGGCCGCCCTAGCCGCGGGCATGTCGTGTTCGCCATCTCCTGCGCCGCCCTCCCGGTCCAGTTCACCGTCTCAGGCGGTGTCAACTGTCCATGCCCGTTCCTCCCCTCCTCTGGCTCCGGCGGTGCCCCTCATTCACGCCCGTTCCCCTACTCCGGCTCTGGTGTTCCCTCCCGCCTGCACCTATTTGCTGCTTCCGGCGTTGCCGCCTCCCCGAGCTGGTCGTCCGCCATCTCCGATGTGCAGTTCCTGCTCTTGCTCCACGTCATTAGAATGGACTTATGGCTCCATCTCACCGACTCCGACGACCCCCTCGCCGGTAAGATCCCAAAGGGTGCCGAGTTGCGCCTCAAGTTCATCTACACCGTGGCAGATGGCAGGCACATCTTCTGGTACCCCATCTGCATCGGCAAGAAGCAGTGGAAGATGTACTATACCGGTATGCACATTCTTGGCATCGTGAGTTCCAACTCACCGAAGCACGATGCGAAGAAGGTCAGCCGTTGTCGTCATCTCGCCAAGAACGAAGGCTAGATGTGAAGCACATGCTCCTAGTGTGTCATCGCTTGTTCTCTCCATGCATGGCCTGGTGGTGTCAGTTACTAATTATGTTGTTGTTCTTAATTTATGTCCTATATGTTTGTGTTGAACTATGTGTGTGTTGAACTATTAATGTTTTAGCCTTTTTATCCTGGTGAACTATGTTTGTGTTGAACTATTCTTGTGTTGAATTATGTCTATGTTGAACTATATATATATGGTCATTTAGGGCCTATTTGTTTCCTAAGCAGATTAATTAATCTAAATTATAGTATTAGATTATTTAATCTGAATTATTTAAATTGGATTTATTAATCAAAAGGATGTGTTTGTTTCCATAGATTATTTAAGCTAGATCAAGTTGTTTTTGGTGTAAGAAGACCAACTTAAGATGGGTAATGGGTCTTTGTCCAAAATAATCCAAAATAAGCACATCTATAGTAGATTATTGGATTATAATAATCTGCCTTCTAGATTAATTAATCTGGTGTAATAATCCACCTTGGTTGTTTGCCTACTAGATTAATTAAGCAAAATTAATTAATCTGAGTGGATTATAAGCTGAAACAACAGGGGTGAACTATGTTTATCCTGGTGATTTTTTTGTTACTCTTTTTGGTGTTTACTTTAAATTTGTTGGATCACTAGAACACTTGTTATGATGTATGTACTCAGATTGTACAACTGGGAATTTCATTAACTTAGCGACGTTATTACAAATTAAGTTTTCAACAAACAAAGTTCAGAAAGAAGAAAACTAAAGAAAACACTACATCACCCAGATCACGCTTACTCTAGCCTAAGAGTACAAGCACTCTTATGGCCTACGAGGTCTCTTTTCCCCTGACCCCTCAAGCCGCCGCGAATGAATCCACAAACTTGATCAGCATCCTCCCTGTACAATTGAAGAACTTCCTTCTGAAGAAATCTAACAGAGTAGTGATCATCATTGACATGAATCAACTTCTCATATTCCAACTGATTAGCATGCGAGCCCTCCCTACACCGAACGAAGCACTTGTCATCGTCTGCATCCAAGGCGACCTTGACGCCGTACTCAGGCCCCAAGAGAGAGTGGCAGGCTGCAACCACGACTAACCATTTATTGGGTTTGGGCTCCTCCTGGCTGATCACCTTCACCTGCAGAAGCGGAAGCCAGTGAAAAAACCAAGAAATAGTCAGCGCCACTATATATGACTAAATACATCTTCTCAATCCAAACAAGTATGTTCATTCATAGTAGACAATCAGAGGCTGCTCCAGGGGCGATCCCAAGATAGTCCGCCACCACTTTGTTGCAGGTGGTCGTCCTTAATGACTGGTTGGGTCCTCCAGCCGGGGGCTCAGGAGATAGCGAACGGGGAAGCTTACGGCTACCGCCGGGTTCGCCTCTTGCGCCAACGCCAGCCGGAGGAGTGCGGTGGCTGGATGGAGTGCTGCAGCTAGCCATGATGTGCTTGTATGAGCGGTTTGGGGAATCAGTGCACGATGAGAGAGCTAGTGTGCATGATGTGATATGGAGCGCTATAACGGTATTTATGTAGAACCACGTCGTGTGTGGTCGTGGCCTTCCTCCGCTGCTCTCGGGGAAAAGTGTGGGACATGCAAACTAGTAATAAAATGTCTGGGAGTGATGCGACAACCACAAATTGACCGTTCACCGTGGCTGGAAGGCGATGGGACATGCGGGCCCACCACCACGCTGCACCTCTGCGCGCATGTCCATCAGACTCCGCATGTCCATCGACAACCACGAATTGACCATTCGTTTAGTAGTTCACTCTCTCAACTTCTCTCACCTTTCGCCTCCCCCAACTTCTCATCATCATGGCCGAGCACAGAGATCCTCCCGTGGCAAAATGCTGCAAATTGGCTTCGAGCGGCCTCGGTGTAGAGGAGTCTGAAGCGGAAGGATCTGGTCATAACCCGGAGCAATCGTGTGTTACATTTTCCACCCCTTTCTCCATTCATGCATTCGGTTCTAGCGCGTGCATACAATCTCGTTCGATTTCTGCCCTCTCAACCAGGGTGGAATTCATGCCAGGGTCTATACCATAGATTTTTTAGGCCCTGTGCTAAAAGCAAAATTATAGGCCCTTAGTTGTAGTATATTAATATAATTAAAATTCTTTTTGTCCTTTTAATTTCGCATTTCTATCATGCATAGTTTCATCCTTTTAGGAATACATGCATATTCTTGTTATTTGCGAGGAAGACGATCAATAGGCTTAGGCATCATTTTATTTTTTTTGTGGCCTGCTTTGTGTGCATGGGCTTGGGCTGGTTAATTTGTGGGCTGCCTGTTTGATGTTGAGGCTTAATATAGATCGATAGGAATATACTTTAGGCCCTATTTGGATATAAAGTATTTTTGGAGTTTTGCAAGAGTACTACGGTTTAGCAAAATACTTTGGTTTTGGGAGGTCTTTGGATGTGACAAGTTTTGCAGTTTAAGAAACCATGGTATTGCTAAAAGTGCAGGTATTTTGGAGTATAAAAAACAGTACTCCCCACCTCTTTTTTCTAAACCATGGTTTTGCTTGTCGTTGGCTGCTTCTAAAACTATTGTTTCTTAATACTTAATTTGGTTTTGGAAAACTACAACACCCAAACAGGGCCTAGCGTAACTTTTAACCTGCTTTAGTTTTTGTGTTACAATGTTACCGACTCGGCTTGAATGATGATATGTGCCATTTTAATTTTCAGCGTTAGGGACAGTATTGTCGGATTGGTGGACGGGATTGCAGCCATCAGGCTGATGACTGTTGGAAAGGAAGAACGCAAGCAGGTACTAACGTTGGCATCCACTCCAAAAGGCCAGATAGAAGAGCCTGATGTTTTTTTGGAATCTTTTGGGCTGCATATTATCGGGCAAGGGACAACGATGATCTCATCATCACAGTCAGTTCTTGAGGTGCTAAAGGGATGTAGTTTGTTGTCTACGAAGGATGACTGGCTTGTCACTATTGATAAGGAGTTGTCCTTGAGCCTGGTCAACCCAATCACTAGCAAGAGTATCCCACTGCCACCGTTGTCGTCAAACAGCGATAGAAATGAGGAGTTGTTGTCTGATTTCATGAAGAATGATGACGCTGGTGGTCATGGACCTCTATTCGTTGAGTGCACAGTCCTTTGTAAGACACCCAGGCAAGATGGTGGTCCCTTTGTGATCCTTCTGTTCTCTTCAAGAAACATCATGTAGCATGAGAAGACTGTTAGCATGTGGATGACATTACCAAATATAGACCAACTTGGACAAAGATTTGAGGATGCTGCTTACTGGGAAGAGCGGTATGTTGTGGCAATCTGTCAATATGGTTCCATGAAGTTCTAGGACATATCCATGAAGCCCATTATTACTGAATCTCCTAAATGGGTCAAGGGTCCCCCTTATGCTCGTCTAGTGTACTCCAGACTTGATCGTGAGGCCACGATGTTTCTTGCGCAGTCAGATCATAACTAGCCTATGGTCATCCGGCTATGGGGAGAATTTTGTTGGGGACCACCAACCGATAGACAACTACTGAGCCACCAGTCAGCGTGTGGTATAATGGATGGCGTCACATTTTATGAGAGAAGAGAAGATGGTGGATGGACGGAGGTGAGAGGTTTGCAGGGTGAACGCTCTCTTTTTCTAGGAGCAAATTATCCATTTTGGTTGCTATACCAGAAAAAGACGATAAGAAAGTGGCTCAACCATATTTGTATGTTCCAGACCATATGTATGGAGAAATAGTGAAGATCAATGTTGGTGATCGCCACGGTCATGTCAGGCACTATGACATGATCGATTTCACCCGACGTCGTCATTATTCCGAACCACCTCTACAACTGCAAGCCCCTCTGTTTATCCGCCCTACCCATCTTTCAAGTAGCCACCCCCCCACCCCCACCCCTTTATTGTTATTAGTCTTTGATGTTTAGTTTAAGTTTGTTTGGGCGGATTACTGTGAAACACTTGCTTGTAAGTAATGGTTATGCACTCAAATTGTATTTAAACTTGTGAATGTTTCATGTTTTTCATTGTTTTAATGATGTTCTCAATTATTATGAGCAAACTAGGCCGAGTGATCACGTTGTCCCTTGACTTTAACTTAATATGTGTTCAGAGAGATCGAATACCCCGCTGGGTGACTTTAGTTTTGTGGGATATATATACCAGGGATACCTCACCATTCGGATATATTACTGAGTGGGCCAGGGTCCAATAAAGATAAAGCCCATGAAGATAACTACTCGGATTATTACTTCGAGTACACGACAAGTCAATGCTAGAGATAGAAAGTTAGAGATAGAATCCTAGTCGGAAATCATATTGTAACCGACTAGGACACTTACCATGTAACCCTGCCCCCTGCCCCCCCCTCGGATATATGAGGGGCAGGGGCTCTCTCATAGACATATCATATCCGCATAATACACCACAGAACACAGGACGTAGGGTTGTTATCCTCCGAGAGGCCCGAACCTGTCTAAATCTTGCGTCTTGTGTGTCCATCGACTCTCGGTCTCGCGCATGCCTCTACCAATAAACAAGGATAATGGGTAGTCCTATGATCCACTGCTGATATTAGTATCGACAGTTGACGCGCCAGGAAGGGCCGCGTGATGATCGGCTTGTCGAGTTTTGATGGCCAAGTTTTTGAAAGAAGATGGATCTTGGTCGACAGCCATCGAGCGGAAACAAAACTCTCCATCAGATAAGACGACTTGCATATGCACATGATGGTAATTCCTGATGTGCGGTGTGCGATGTGCTGTCCCACGGTGATTGATGCATGAAGCGAATCGGTGATAATCTCTTGGAGTCGGTGAGAGTTATTTTCAAATTGACCCTGAATCAATTTCGTGGCCGCGGAGGCAAGGACCCAATTAAATATTTGGCGTCATCATTACAACTACATGCGATAGCAGGGAAGCCTTATGATTTTGTATTCTTTTCTTGTTATTTTATTTCATATAAGCTAATAGGTCTGGTTAAGTGAAATATTAATCACTCAATATTTCTTGCACGAACGTGAGTTGCATGGAGGTCGGCCTCATCGTCATGATCAACGCCATCACTCAATGATCTATCGCCTGATTTCTCATGCTGCTTTTCGGCGTGCATTGGAGGACTTGATGACTTGGCGACCTGCCGAGAAAGGATCGTGGCTCATGCATGTCATCTCGACTACTCTGCCGGCCACTCGGTGTTGCGACCAATCACTCGGTGTACCAATTTGGTGACTTGTGATTTGATGGATCATCAACTATTGAAAAGCTATGTTATTTTTATAATTTCTTTTTTTTTGAAAGCCATACGTTCTTAATCTTGCGGTGATAGGTTTGAGTTTATTTTGCACTTATCCTTTTGCATCTATGAGTTGACCATCTACATTGTGGTTAGCTATATCATATTTGTCAGATCAAATCTGGTGCTTGTTGCTGTAAAAAAGGCGGGTAATCAAGATGGCGAGGCTGGTTGTCTACTCGGCTGATGGGTCAGCAACTCGGCGACGCAATGGCTCGTTTACACGGTTGAAGGCACAAACACACTGCAGTATGCTCGGGGGATTATTCTTGACTGATCGACTATCCAAGAGATGACTCGGCACTTTGATGTTCCGACAACTTAGCTATTTGATGACTCAATTAATCACTCGGCGAGGCAACTTGGTGATTGGGTTACTCGCATCGACAATCAAGCCGCATGCTCGGGGGCTTGTCTGTGGCTTACATATGGCTTCTCTACAATTCGTCTACTATCACAAAGCTAAGTAAACTTTATAGTTTATTTTATTTTATTCATAACAACTCAATTTGAAGGCTGTAGGTTCTTCATTTTACAGTGCTAGTTTTGAGTTTCTTTTGGATTCATCCTTTTGCCTTGACAATATTGGTCAATAATTTTTCTCGGTTGATTTCGACTCGTACATGTTTGGCCGAATGAGTTTTAGCGATACATATTTGGTATTAGGAGGAATTCAGCTGTTTTACTTCATTGCCCATCTGACTCCCATTACCCAAATTGGTCAGTCTAGCTCTATGGCTCATGTCATTTGTCAAAATCGTCGTGCACATCGTTCTTCTAATGAACCTTGTTTAGTTTTTATGTCTGTTGGTTGAATGATCAGTACTCTAAGCAAACATAAGCCTTAGACGAATAACAGAAATCCAACAGACTTAGATATTAAAGACATTGTTTTATTAATGCTTTGTATTAATTTTACATATAACTACATTATTTGTGTTCTTGTATTACAGTTATCTCATCGATATCACTCGGTCATGGAGCGCCGAGTCGTTGGATCACTCGGCCATGATCAACTATTCATGGTTTCTGGAATTTTGATCCCTCAGACCTTTTGAGCTATTATCTCGGGGGCTCGTCTTTGGCTCACTGGATATTAAGCAGCTAAGTATTTTTATAATTTCAGTTTTATTCATCTAATTAAAGGCCATAGGTCCTTTAACTTAGGGATAATTTCTTTCTGCATAATCTTGATGCATTAGACTCTCGATATTACCTTAACTCGCATATGATTGATCGAGGGAGTTCTTAGTCTTCATAGTTCATATCGTTTGTTGAGGACCGAGGCGGCTTTTTACCTTGACTCACATGTTCATCCGAGTGAGTTCTTAGTCTCCATGCTTCATGTTGAACGTTAAGGAAGTCGTTTAGTAGTATTGGTACCTGATATTTACTGGTTGTGATAGTTAGGCTCGAGTTCATACAGTACTTGATCACCCAATACAACCCAAGCATCTATTGTATTTCTGGCAATGGAACAATATTGTTATTTTATATATGTATCACATATTGAATATATTGTTTGATTTATCAATGTACTACATATTGAATACATTGTTTGTTTTATCAATGTATTATCTTTTGAGTACATTGTTTGTTTTATATATGTATTACTTATTGAATACATTATTTGTTTTATTAATGTATTATTTATTTAATACATTATTTTCATGGATTATAGTAGCTATATCAACTGAAGCTACTTTATTGACATCACTCAATTTTGTTATCCCGAGTTATTGGATCATTCAGCTTCATTATTGGATTACTCGGTCTTCTTGTCTCAAGTCGTTATATCATTCAAATATATTATTGGATCACTCGGCCAATATTGATTACCTATGATCTTACTCAATATTGGAGAGCCCTGCAAGAGTTGTTATTTTTCACTCGAAATTATGCCCGAGGGCTGTTATACTTGTTATATTGGATCAAGTATCACATGGATATTTTGATGATTGTTATGCTTGATATATTTGGTCAAATATCACTCGGATTCAGTTGTACCAACGGTTCCTTTTGTTAGTTGGCGGGAGTGGTAAAACCAATCTTCGGGGCTACCGTATTAAAACTCCTCATCGACTCAGTCGGAGAAAGTGGTAGATCCAGATTTACATACGGTGTTATTATTTTTGACTCATAAGATATTTTATGATCTAAATACCTTTTGAGTCAGGGGCTATACCTACACCTAGTAGGTGGATTTTTTCCCCGCATATGGATATTATTTGGCACATAATTCTTTTTGAAGATTCTTGGAGACCTTTACAAGTTTGTTGTTGTACAAGAAAAAGTTAATCGTATTCATGGCGAAGCATTAGTCAATCAATTGAAGATCAACAACTAACTTGCAAATCTCTCGGGGGCTACTGTGGGATATATATACCAGGGATACCTCATCACTCGGCTATATTGCTGAGTGGGCCGGGGTCCAATAAAGATAAAGCCCATGAAGATAACTACTCGGATTATTACTTGGAGTACATGACAAGTTAATGCTAGAGATAGAAAGTTAGAGATAGAATCCTAGTCGGAAATCATGTTGTAACCGACTAGGACACTTACCATGTAACCCTGCCCCCCCCCCCCCCCCCCCCGGATATATAAGGAGGGGCAGGGGCTCTCTCATAGACATATCATATCCGCATAATACACCACAGAACATAGGACGTAGGGTTGTTATTCTCCGGGAGGCCCGAACCTGTCTAAACCTTGCGTCTTGTGTGTCTATCGACTCTCGGTCTCGCGCATGCCTCTACCGATAAAAAAGGATCATGGGTAGTCCTATGATCCACTGCTGATATTAGCATCGACAAGTTTAATTTTGGTTGCGATACCATGATAATGCAACTCCCTCCATCGTTGCTATATCTATGTATAGTTGCAACGACAAACATTTGTGTTGCAATATATATGACCAAACGCAACCTGACGAATGTTCGTTGCTATATCTATGTATTGTTGCAACGACTAACAATTTAGTTGCAATATGTAAGACCCCATCGCAACCACATAACTTTTTGTTGCTATATCTACGCATTGTCATAATGACTAACAATTTTGTTGCTATATCTTATTGCAACACCTTGTTCTTCTGTTGCAAAATAATGTTATTGCAACAATCACAGGAAAGCGTTGTAAAAAGTCACCCTTATTACAATGCACATGCAAGCATGGTGTTATATCCAATCTATCGCAACCAAAATTACCTTTCGTTGTAATTACCCATGCTTATTGCAACAAAAATTACATTGTTGCAATGAATATCATGGCATTAGCCCTGAAACCTTGTAGTGTAACCTCTCTATCGAGCATGAACCAATGAGGCACACATCTGTTGAGGACAACACAGAGGAGGATGATCCACACGTTCTTCTTCCCAACACCAACTTCGAGCTGCTGGACGAACAGAGAAACGAGCCTACCACCGCCTATGCAACTGCAGTTTCGTCCACACCAAGGCGTATGATGACAACCTACTCTCCACTATAGGTTCGTCTTGGCAGCAGGCTAGTAGTGCACAATGGGGACAAGGCCCTAAGTCGATCGGAACGCCTCCAGATCATGACGGATGCCACTCCTTTTCGGGCTTTAGTTATCATGACTACGGTACAGAATTGAGGGATCTTATAAGTAGGATGGATGATCTAGACGTGAGAACAGGGGAAATGTAAAACACCCTTGCTACTCATGCTCAAACCACCAAAGAGTGGCAGCAGCATAGTGATGACCAATTTCATCACCTCCAGGAGCAGCTACGAGAGCACCACGACTACACGACGTCTTATTTCCATTGAAGAGGACTCGATCCAAACCAACAGCTGTGAGCAAAAGCAAGCTTGGGGGAGCACCCCCGCCAAGGTGACTTCTATCTTTCGTTTCTATCTTTTTTTTCCTTTGTCGGACTTACCCTCAAAACCAAATAAAAATTTTCAAAACTAAAAATAACAAAAATAGTAGGTTGTCATGCATGCTAGGGATATTTATGCCTTCCTTATGAAATGATGAATAGTTTCTCTATTTTATATCTTTCTATAGTCCCTCATATACAACTTAGTACTCTCCCAGTTTTTGAATTTATTGGCTAGACATGCTTGTCTTGAACTTGAAAATGTATGGGTTGCAAAATGCATGATCTAAATCTAGGTTGTTGTGAGACATGATATGGTTAGAATAGGGCTTCTATGATCTTTGTCCCAAAGTGAAGCTTAACATCTAGAGATTTGGTTTTTTAAAATAATAAAACTGAAAAGTTCCTCAATGATGAAAATTCCTACCACGGCCATATGTTATACTTCAATCCAAAAACCTTCTACATATGCTGCTTGCTTTTACATTGAGCTTTATCAAAATGCTCGCAACCTTTGTGAGACCTATTTCATGCTTTTATGATCAAGATTCATGTACACATCCACCATCATTTGCTAATACTCCTACACCGGGAGATAGCAATTCCATTGCATCCACCACCATATGCTCAACTTCTATTATAGAAGTTGGCAAAATAAATACTCCATAATTATCATAATATGACTCTCTCCCAATTGGTTACATGGAAGGCATGGCTATTAAAAAAAGAATAAACACTTGCTCCCAATCATGAGCTTGATGAAAAAATGAGAAAAGAGAGAAAATAAATAGCCATGCCCAATTGCTTGCACAAGAAAGAGAGAGTCTACACAAAAAGGAGTATCCACCATTCCATCATCATTCCACCACATTTCCACACACATGCACATCTTTATCAGATTGTATGACTTGTTTCTCCATGGGTTCAGTCTTTTGGTTTAGCAATATGTGTGTTACAAGTATGTCTCAATTGTTCCCTACCTAGAGCTCCACATAAGCCTTATATAGAGGTAGGAACAAAAGGAGGCAAATTCAATGCCTTGGTAAGGATTTATACACATTGTGCAATCAAGAGAATCATTGGAGGAACTTAAGTTTTATTTGTAAAATCTTTTTGAAAACCTCCAAATGGAAAGTGGAACACAGGGATGAGAGAATGGTGTCCTATAAAAGACCGTTCTGTCTTTCAACCACCCAAGATAAAGAGAAGCCCAAAGTCCCACAAGTACTAAGGTAAAAAGGGTGAGCTACCAATTACCAACTTATTCAATTAATGGTAGAGTATTTTGTTGTGAACTTGGTACTATGGAGGGAATATAAAACATAGTAGCAACTCCTGATCAAAAACCTAAATTTTTATCTTTGCATCGGGACGAGCAAAGGTTTAGCTTGGTGGTGTTTGTTGACGATCGTTAAATACCATTTTTTGACCATCAACATTACTCAAAATAAAGGAAGATTCAACATTCCTATCATGCATGTTAGTTAAAAATAATAAATATCCCCTTGTTCTTGGAAAAATGCTGACTTGTAGGAGAAGTAATGAAATGGAGGAGGAAACACACCTATTTGGCAAAAAAAACACAACTCTGACCAATCAGAGCTCGCTAGCAAGGACTCCCACGGATTGAATGGCTCACATACAGAAGCAAACCACCTCAATATCTGACCTTATAGTGTCACTGAACAAGGAGACCCACCTACCAGGGCACTAGAGGCGACAACACCCGAGGGGACTCCCCATCCCCCCCCCCCCCCCCCCCCCGCCCTATTCGGCCGAACAGGGGTGTTCGACCAAACAAAGGGTGGACCCGCTCGTGCATGGCTGCCAAGTGTTGGCTCCTGATGGCTCCCCAATGGCGGTTGTGCGGGTTAGGCGGCGGTTACCGACTCCAGGAACCGACTTTGTGCCCTATAAATAGAAGGGAGAGACCTCACTCCTCAACACACACCAAGAAGCATCACTCTTGTCACACCCATTTTAAGAAGCAAAATGGGTGTAGTCGTACTTGTGCCCAGAATCAAGTTACACACACATACGGTACATCATTAATGGTAAACAGAATAAATATCCATATCCTTTAAGTATTATATCATATCTTTATTACAAAGGACCTGTAGGTCTAAAATAAAAGTACATCAAAGCAGCAGAAATAAACTAGCATAGACGTCTCAAGACTCCACATGCTCTGACTGGTGGACCATTGCCTAGAACTCGCCTCCATCGTCTTCATATTGGTCCCAACCTTCTCCTACGTCTGAGCAGCAATATGGGTATAACAAGGGTGAGTACGTGTCGTACTCAGCAAGTGGGGGAAAAAGATGACATGTGGCTATAGACAAGGAAGGCTTATAGGATTTTATTGCATGAGCTTTTAATTAACCTAAGCATCTATATACTAAGTGGGGTCATCCCAACTATCAATGGGTCCTATCCAAGCCAAGTCCAATCCCATCTGCCAATCTCCACAATAACCATCCCATAACCAACTAATCTTGTGAGGACTCTAGACCGCTCTTGTCCATGAGCACGGCTATCATGACAGTTTGATACTCTGCAGAGTTTGTACCACTTTACCCATAAGTCATGATTCCCTTCGTGCCCTGGACGCGACCCACATTACACACTTCCTTTGGTGTGTGGCAGAGTTTCACTACGAGGCTTTTACAAAAAGTCTCCCAGTACATGCTAGCCACTAAGGTTCCACTCCCGTCCACAAGTGATAGCCCATCAACAAGTAGCTCATCACCCCAGAGCCCCCTCTTGAGCCATTCGGATACACGGACAGTCCTCTTGACTTCCATTCCCCACTCCACCAAATGCTGCACCAACACTAGAAGAACACCTAATTACTAGGCCAAGCCTTACCCATATCAGTCTTGTGATGGCACTGTTTTCCTAGGTTATCACTCCAAGAACCGGTTCCAAGGATCTACAACAAGCCTACCACCACCAACCATGTGCCCACGACACCACATCCATTCCATCCGGCTTGCATAGATCCCTAAGTCCATGTTGGTAAAAGAATTACCAATCATTCCCCACATTATTTTGTTCATTAGTCAACATTAAATTGGACCCAACAACCCAGTAAGCAACAAAGCATGTCTATCCATTGACAAATATAACTCTAGTTCAAGGCAACAAGGACAAGATAGAACAATACTAGTAAACCCTAATAATAGGTTCCCAATCATTTGACACAAGGATGCAATCCTAAAGTAACATTCAAAATAGGTACAAAATGCATCAAGGACACTTGCCTGAAATTAGATGTTGCTGCTCAGTGATAACAAATCTTGATCTTCGTCCTTGTACGATTCCCGTGCGTAAAACTCCCATTTGCGCAAGACATATAAAGCATACACACAATAAATACACAATGCAAGGTATAGGATAACTGGATATGGTTGAACAAAGGTTGCAATTATAGAGTTTACTTGGATACAAGAGTGTAGGCAGAAGAATCATCTGAATTGGGGTTGTGGATCAAAAGACATGCAAGGTTAAAGCTGCAAGGATTGCGGCTGCGCACAGACAGTACAAAACATATGTGCGCATTCCCAATGATTGTTGTAGTTCTCAAGGAAGAATTTGAACAAAAATCTTCCTAGTGATGTGGGACATGTGAAACTCAATGTGTATTGGATCATAAATCACTTGTACTGGAGATGGATGGGTTTGAGTAGGTCAAGGTTGCCCAGCAACAGTCTAAACGCCAACGGCGTTCCTGGGGGCGTCGGAGTAGATTATGGGACGTCCTTCTGGGAATGAGCATATAAATTTCTGGAACATGATATGGTATAGGGATATTATCAAAAACACGAATGGATTGGGCAGAACATGGATCGAAATTACCAAGATACTTGCGGAACGCGAATAGATGACAAACAACAGCCATCTGCAGAGAACACACATAAGACATGCGCGTTCCCGATTATTCCAGATGGATATGAACAAATAGTTGAACATACATATTGGTAGTGTTGCAGAACACATGAATGGTAGGGTTGATGTCATAGGAATTGACCTGGCCTGGAGATTTTGGCATTAGAAAGAAACTAGGTCATGCAGCGGCGGTTTTCATCCCAACCGCGTTCTGGGTCAAACCAAGACAGATCTTGGAGAATCCTTTGGTGGAGATGATGATAACTCCCTAGAGCACATTTTGGATCATAGTTTGTATCAATCAAGTGCTTCAATTAATAGGAAAAAGGATTGAATTACTGATACGTGCTAGACAGATCAGGAACCGAGAGCAGCCAGCGTTGCGATGCAGATCCCCAGATCCCCAGGCATACAAATTTCAATGGATCTGGTTTTTGGATATGTTGTAGATAACATATTGGCGCACATGGAGACCAAATGTCATGGAATTTGGTTGGGTAGATCGCCGGGAACGCCAAAGCCAACCGGCAGAACTGTTGCTGGATGCGAGGGCAGGGTGGCATGGAGGCAGCCTGGCAGCATAGTGAGGGTTTGAGGGGATGGGGAGGACGTGGGAGAGGTCCTAGTATATATAGGAGGGGTGGGGGCAGCTGGGGGAAGAATATGGATGGAGATTTATAAAGAATAAATGCATTATTGAAGGCAATTCATTCTCTTGTTCCTTCCTTTTAAGTGTTTGTGGTAGGTGGGATGAATGTGGCTGCCTTCACTTCTAGATACGTTGATGTGGTAAGAGGGGAGAATGAGGACCTACTTGAAGCCACATACATTTGACAGATACGATAGATTATTTGGTGAATGAACAGATATTTTGAGGGAGAGAAGAATAACGTGTACACTTCGACTAAGCGTAGTAGTGAGCAAAATAGAGAGGAAGAGATAGTTGAACCCTATTTTAGAAAATAGAATCTACATTCAAAAAACTTGATTGAAAGGGTTTCAAGTTTCTAAAAATAAGATGGAATCCAAAAATGACAAAATATTGAAATAAAGTAAAATAAAATGATTTTACTTATTTTAAAAGGTTTTTGTTTAAAACTGAAAACTTTTGTGATATAGAGCAATTTGTTCAGCGCAAATAAAACCTTTGTTTTGCAAAGTTTCTTGTAAATATTTTCAAAATTTTAGAAATTCAAATATATTGTATGAAAGTGATTCACATTCCAAGATGGGAAATTTTGGGATGTGACAACTCTCTTTGTATTTCAAGTTTCTCTCTAGTTTTAGTAGAGTTAGGCTTAGAATAGAGTCTTCTACAGTTTGCAAGTCTTCCTTGGAGTTGTTGTATGGCTCTTGTATCTTTCTCCTTTTGTAATACTTTGTTCTATTTAATATACTTAGTCGTTCTATATAGTTATGTTTGGGTCATCTCTTTCTTGTTTGATTATATGATCCATCCATATATGTGGTTATTATGCTTGCATGATAGTAATGTAGTTATACTATATTACCATGTTAGACATAAGCCTTTACTATAGTCCTTATATCGTTATAGTGATGCATGACTAATGTTTGACTTAGATCATTTTCCATGTGCTTAGTGTTCACTTTAATGTGATTACTCCTCTTCTTATCCATCACTAGAGGATTAGGGGTATTATTCTAGTGATGTAAGCATGGTGCTTAGACCGATAAAATGCATTATTTGTCATGTAGCCCATGGATTGCTAGGGGTAGGCAGTAGGTGGTGACAGCCCTATCTATCCATTGAAATCCCCCACGTTCGGCTATGCAATAGGCTCTTGGTTGGAATTGTACTGTGGATGCCGGGGAAAACCGGATGCCCAGGGTGTGATGATCTAATTGTCTTGCATTGTCAAACTATATAAAAGCAACATAGTAACTTAGTTCTTTCTTTATCCTTCTCCACTAGACTAGTGTTTATTAGTCTTGAATATGCTATCTGTGTGTCCACTACCCATAATTATCTTAATCCTTACCCCCTTGAGGACTTTGTCTCATAATCCATTATGCTTGGTTAAGAACATGGTAATTACTCTGATCAATCACTGGCTTCCTTTGGAATAAAATAAATACGATACCCTGAATACTTCTGAGTGAACTGCTACAATGGTATTCTCTCTGCGCTTGCAGACTCTCTACAATCATAAAAGATTACCAATACATATTTCTGGCTTCGTTGCTAAGGAAACTTAGTGATGATGTTAAGAAATGTCAACAATGATGAAGAGGAGCTCAATACGGTAGAACTGTTCAAGATGTGCCATACCAGCAAGAAAAATGGCATTACTCTTGTGGAAAGAGAAGCAGTGGTAAGGCTCGTTACAACCATATCTGCTTCTCTATGTGTGTTGTCGAAGATGTCAATTGCAATTGTCCCTCCGGTCATTTCATTTTGAATCTTTGACATTGTTGGTAATCTATTTTCCTCTCCAATTTGCAGTCGTCTATCGGGACTATGCAGGCTGACGCTCCTACTGATGGAGAGCCAGCACTGTATAGTGCTGAGGTTGTGTCAAAGGTTCTATCCTAGAGCAGCTGCACCAACACTTTTTTTAGGAATGCTAGTCTATCAGAACCATCAAGAGATAGAGGTTGAGCGGGAACTTCGCGAACAACTTGCTGCTAAAAAAGATGGTGCAGCTTCTCTTGCTGTGGAACTGGATGTACTCGAGAAGAAGGCCGAAGGTGCTGATGAAAAGCTAGAGAAGGCACAACAGGAGTTCGAGGAGTACAAGAAGAGGGTAGAAGAGAACAATACTCTCCTTCCGCAAATCATTAGTTTGAGTGGTGCTGGTAACTCCTCTCAACCTATAGTTGCCCCGTTATCATTTGTTTCATCGCTGCTCCAACCTCAAACTTAAGTTATGTGGTGATCTGTGATGAACCCTGATGCATCAATTGGGAATGTGATTCTTTGATGGGTGAACTTAGAAGTGTGTATACAATTCTATTGATTTTTTTCTATCATTTTGTCGATGTTTTTTCTATGATTCCGTTGATGGAAATGGTGTTGTTTCTGTCAATTTGAGAGCGAAAACGTGACCCTTTTGGAAACTTGCACGAGGTCCAATCACAACTAGACACATAGCAGATTCGCGATGCGACATGGGGCAAACCAGAAAACAAACACTTGGTGCACTTAGCACAAAACACGTGTCAACCTAGGAAAGTGAAACATGGCTCCCTAAGAATGGGACACGTGGTGAGCAAGGAACAAGAAACGTGGTGACCTAAGATAGAAACACGTGGCACTGTACAAAGGTGACACATGTCTCTTTCTGAATAAGACATGTGTCGCTCCGGAAAAATGACACGTGGGGCACAACCAAGATGACATGTGGCGCCTTAAGAAGGTGGCACGTTGCACCTTCAAAATGGACACGTGTCGCCCTGATAACACGCCATGTGGCCACCTCGTCTAGTGACACACGGTGCTCTTCAGAGGCGACACATGGTGCTTGTAAAAGATGACGTGTGGCACTCCTGATAAGTGGCACATGATGCTCTATAAGGATGACACATGGCCCTTGCCACGTAGAAGGCAACGTGTGGTGCTCCTGGTAAGCGGCACATGATGCTCTATAAGGATTATACGCAGCCCTTGCCATGTAGACTTTCCACATCATCCGCTAGCGTGGCTAGTGCTAGGTGGGCTTGCCACGTCTACGCCACGGTGGCGTGGAGCCTCTTCAATGATGTGTTGTTCACCGTCATTGAAGTGAAATCACTTCTGTGATGCGGAAAGGTTTCGTTGAAAAGGGTTTTTTTTCTGTGATGAATGTCACGATTCGTCATGATAGGTCTTCTATTATGGCAGGTATATGACGAATCAAAATTTGTCATAAAGTCATCACAAAAAACCTTCTATGCTGAAATTTTGCTCTGCTATGACGAAATTGGAGCGTCATTGGTGTGCACATTTCTACTAGTATGCGCACAAGGCAATGCTATCTCCTGGAACACTTGACACTCCTTGAGTGCAAGCATGGGCGCTCTCTTCTTCATGCTCCTTTCAAATGTGGGCTCCAACCTTATACAAACTTGTGATGGCCTTCACAACTAATCACACTTGATAGGCTCCATCCCCAACATCTAACCAGTCTAGGCCTTGCCATAGACCAAGAGTAACAACAATAATCACTATCTATAGGCACCCTAGGCTAGAGATGAAGGGAAGTTACTCTCCAAGACACTCAAAGATAGCTCTCCAATCTTTGCCCAAGTGTATTCTCTTCTCCTCTTGACCCTCTATAGGTTCCCTAAGCAATTTAAATGGCCAAGAAAGATCTCCAAGACCCCAACAATAGTTATATATGGGGTGCAACCACTCCACTAGTTGTTGCCAAAAAGCTATGAACCTGTAGATCAAACCACCATAATATACCGCCGTATATTATAGCGACTCCAGAAAATGGTCACTGTACATTACGGTGACCTCCCATTCCTTCTTACGGTGACTCCTGATCTTTAGTGCCTCTCTGCAAGAAATCCTCTTGGATCACCATATCATACGGCAACCTCATGGTATCTTCACTAGGGACATCCAGACTTTGGCCAACTCTTCTACGGTGACCCCGTCACACACTCAATAGCTTCCTCTGAGTCCAGGCCAAATTCCTCTCCTCTAGGTCACCATACCATACGGCGACCCGCCTTCACTTCGACAGAGACATGCATATTCTTGTCTTCTTTGCACCTTGACTCGCCATATCCTATGACGACCTTGTCGTACCTTACGGCAACCTTCTGAGCACCTGTCCAGAGACTTGCAACCCCTTTGTACATCTCTTTGGTACTCATCGTACCTTATGGTGACGTAGGGTGTGTTTGTTTTGAGTGCAAGGTTTGATGGGATGTGGTCATCCATGTTTTTTAGGATGGTATGATCTAAGTTATGTGTTTGAATGGGTGGATGGGATGATCCATTTTCATGTGTGCAGACACTCCCTTAACCTCCACAACATACAATGATACCCACATACCTGCGTGTACAGAGAGCCTTTCTCAATGGACCTTACGGTGACCTCACCATAGCTTATGGTGACCTGTCTTGAAGCTGAAATTGTCCTCTTGGCTTCATTTTCTTGCTTACAAACCTTGATGGATCCTTCTCCATTGTCACCCCTAGTGTCCAAGAGACTCACTTGAGCATCCCAAACACTCATAACACTAGAGAGACCAAAGAGAATATCTTGTGCTCTCTTGATCGTCCAATTTTCCCTCTGGACTTGAGCCCACAATCTAGTCATGTGATCACACAATCTTGACCGAGTTGTCTTTAGCCTTGATCAATCTTTATCACCACAACTCTGCATCAAAATCCTCATGGAAATCCATTGAGTCGATATTGATCACCAAGGCGGCAAACCACTGTATTCATTGTTTCAGTTGCTAGGTTGTGATGAGGACATCACCATGCTGGATGCGCACATATCATGGCCTTCCCCAAGTCACAAGTCATCACCAACTCGGTCACCGTGTTCGTCTCGGATTCAGCCGATACCCCTTCATGGTTTTGATGATATCTCCTATATCCGATGTCCAAATGAGGCATTCTTTGATGCGTTGGAAAGGGGACGACAACACAATAATTTTGCTTCTGGTCCTAGCTCCAGGAGGGTCGTGAGTCATGCTGTGTGACCATGACAAGGTGTTGCGCCACCTATTATCGTGTTCTCCCCTTTAGATTCGTTTGTGTTCATCACCTATTGTCCACAAAAAAGCCAACAAAAAAATTTTCCCCACCATCCCAGACATTGTTCAGCCTTTGCATAATTTAATTTCAGAGTCTATGGTGTTGAGTTTGTGTCCTAGTCAAGTTCAGTTGCTGGTTTGAATTTGTGTTTTGATTCAGTTTGTGTTTTGATCTCCGCTGCATACCACCATCACCATCGTGTTACCTACCTACCACACCCACAATCGGTTGACAAAGAAAAACCCCACCCGATTCTGTTTTCCACTCACCCCTCCCCCCCCCCCCCCCCCCCCCCTCAAATCCCTATCTTGACCTACCTTCGGTAAAACAGGTATAACTTTTCACTTGTTGCTCCGATTGGGCTGAAATTTTTAGAGTAGATTCTTGACTCAAAGTTGAGGTGACCCACACCTGGCTATGCCCTATGTGCACACATAAAAAAAATCAAAAAAAACTCAGGAAAAAATAGAAAAAATTATGAAGGTCAAAATAGCATTTTTGGTGAAACTTTGAGATTTTACCTACCCTTTGTTTCCCCTCTGTTTGAGTTGAAACTTCTTGTGGTTACTTCCTTTGTGTTCCTCTATCATAGAAAAATAGTGGAAAAACATACAAAAAAACAAGATTTTGATTTGCACCCCCCCCCCCCCCCCCGCCCTGAAAATTCTAAGTCTGTGATGTTTGTTTTGATCCTTGCTGCCTTTGCCACTGTTCTTGCTGTCACAACTATTTTTGAACATGATTTTTTTGCCAGTGATTAGGACACTGCTTTGGACATTTATTTAGTGCTACTATTTGTTATTGAATTGTGTTCCACTGACATACATAATAGCCTTCCAAGCTATTCATACTTGCAGCATAGGTTTCTTCCTTGCAACTGTTACACCCAAGCTCAACAACAGATTGTGCCGTCCTATTGGCTTTGGTAAGAACACTTGCAAGATTATGATACATTGCTCCTGATATTGTTTCCCACTTTCTACACCCTCTGCTAGCTGCTAGTTGATAGGGCTAATCCTTTTGTGTAGTCTTATCTTTTGCTTCTAACCATGTCAGAGAAAGGGAAAGGGATACCTGGAGAGTCGGAGTCCCCTACAGATTTCAATGATTGTGTGTCCAAGGTTGAGCTAACGAAGCTTCTTGCGGACCAGCGTACATTCATGGAAACAAGTTTGCCGAGTTGATGGGCCATATCAACACTGTTGCCAACCGAATTGAGGATGTTGAATGGCGACCTCCACCTCTGCACGAGAGATGAGCTGCTGATGATGATGATTTGGACCGTGATGCAGACCATCTTCACCGTAATCGACACGGTATGGGAGGTAATAACAATCGTGGTAATACTGATACTTTTATTAAGCCCAAATTTAACATACCTCCTTTTGTTGGTAGTGCTGATCCTGAAGCATACTTTGATTGGGAACTTGTTGTTGAACAGAAATTTAATTCTCATTTAGTTCCTGCTGAGCATAGAGTTAGACTTGCTACTAGTGAGTTTATGGGTTTTGCTCTCTTTTGGTAGAATGATCTTTGTAATACTACTGCTGCTATACCTACCACTTGGCCTGTTTTGAAACAACGCATGAAATCTCGTTTTGTTCCTCCTTATTACCAACATGATTTACGTTTGAAATTACAATCTTTAACACAAGGTAGTAAAACAGAAGAGGAATATTAGCAGGAATTGCTTATTAGTTTAGCACATTGTGATATACATGAAGATGATATTGAAACTAGTGCTAGATTCTTTGGTGGATTGAACCGTGATATCCATAATATTGTTGACTATAAAGAGTGGAATAGGGTCAACCAATTGTATCATATTGCTCTTAAGACTGAACGAGAAGTACAAGGATGCCTTCCACAACAATCTTGTAGGTCCAACATTAAGCAATCTATCCAGCACCGTTCTGGATTAGAGAATTTGAAGGGTCATGTTGCTAAGCCACCAGAAATAACGTTTCCACTTGTGCCTGCTTCTGAAGCGTAATCGTCTAGTGTGCAGCACCAACACCAGAAGAAGGCTGCTACTTTCAGTGCTAGGAGTGGCTCCTCCACTACAATTATTTGCCACCGCTGCAAGGGCATGGGACATGTCATGAAGGATTGCCCTAGTCGTCATGCTTTCATAGCAACCGCTGACGGGTATGAAAGTTCTAGTGATGTTGAAGATGAACTTGCTCTTGTGACTAACCTTGTTGCAGATTCGACAGAGGAGCAAGAGACTATCGCCATTGATTCCATTGCTACCACCGCGGGCTTTCCTAGCCTCATTGTATAGCATGTGTTGACCTCTCAAGTGGGACAAGAGGAAGAACAGCAATGGAACAATTTATTCTACATGTACCTCATTGTCACGGACCGCCGTGTTCTCACCATCATTAATACTAGGAGCTGTAATAACTTGGTAAGTTCTGATTTGGTCAGCAAGCTTGACTTGACCACTCATGCACTACATCAGCCCTACCATATCAAATGGTTCAACAATAATGGTACGACACAGGTAACTCGATCAGCACACATACACTTTTTAGTCGGTTCTTATTAAGACTATGCTGATTTTCATGTTGTACCTATGTAGGCATGTTCACTTTTATTAGGTCGTCCATGGGAATATGATACGGATGCTGCCCACCATGGTAGAACTAATACATATACTTTCAATTGCCTGCTGATATTAGAAATTATTTTAAATTGCTTGCTGAAAATACTGAGAACAAACGTGATGACAAACAACTTTCTGATGTTACATATAAGGCTATTTAGTTAAAGGGAGGTGCTTTTCTTGCTATGACATCTACTATTGCCGAACTTTGTGATAATCATGATGCACCTTGCTATACTATGCTTTGTAGTGATATATCTTATATCAATGATTATGTGTCTTGTACTTTGCATTCTGCTGGTACTAACTTTTTGCAGGAGATTGATGATGAGATGGAGTCGAGGACGACTCCAATTCAAGAAGGGGAGGATGATGAGGACATCACCATGCTGGATATGCACATATCATGGTCTTCCCTAAGTCACAAGTCATCACCAACTCGGTCGCCATGTTCATCTCGGATTCAGCCGATACCCCTTCACGGTTTTGATGATATCTCCCACATCCGACGTCCAAACGAGACGTTCTTTGATACGTTGGAAAGGGAATGACGACGCTGTTGTTTTGCTTCTTGTCCTAGCTCCAGAAGGGTCGTGAGTCATGTTGTCTGACCATGATAAGGTGTTGCGCCACCTATTTTGGGCCAACTTGGTCTTGTATCGAGTCGGGCCTTAAGCCCATGTTGTGGGTGCCTCCCCCCTGGTCGCCCCAACCCTAGGATGCCTCTGGTTCCTTCATAAACTCAGTAGCCACCATCATTTAGTCTCGGATTTTGTTTAGCTCAGTTTTCTAGAGAGAAACTTGATCGAATTATTGTAACTGTGGCGACAAGTCCTTTTACAGTAATCCAGGACCCCTGTTCTTGTTCTACACCACTGTGGCATTTAGTCCTTTTGTATTCAGAGCTTGAATCTTTTCTTGTGATTTGCTTCATCCATATTTGCAATTTCAGATTGTATTTTTATCCTTTCTTGCTTGTGTTCTCGATTCGCTTGCAGGAATAATCACATTATGCTTAGTGTAACGGTTGCGGGGTTGGATCATGTCTGATTCAAACCGGCTCATCGACGCTGAGTCTCTAAATTCGAGTTTATCCCCATACCTCTCGGAAGATTGGGCCTCATCTACATCAGGTTTCTACATCAATAACACTAGATGTAGGCATTAGTGCGTATTTCGTATTTGTCATCCAATCACCAAAACATTCATATTTTTTGGGATGACACTTCAATGGGCATGGAGCTTATGCAGGAGGGGCGGCGGCATGAAGAGAGGGAGGGAGGGAGAGAGAGGGGCTTGGTAGGATTTAGGTTAAGGTTTGCTTTGTTTGAGCGGCGGGCTGCTTTGCGAGCCACCACTACAAATGTTGGTTTTATTTATAGCGATGCACAACATTATAAACCATCGTTAAATTTTGTTTTAGCAGCGAATCAAGTTTCAAACTACCATTAAAAAATATCTAAAACACTATAGCGACAGAGGATTTTATGGCCGCCACTAGATTCATTTTGGTAACGCCGTTGTAGTGCAGTTTTGGTGGTGTAAAACTATAAATATATCAGTCACACTATATATTCGATTAATGCCTAGGTGTGAAAATATTATGTATTTCATTTGAAAATATTAAGACCATATGTATCACAAATACTTTTATTAAAATTATAGTTGCATAGGTTTTAGTAAATACTCTCTTTATCCCAAAATATAAGCACTTGAAGTCTTAGTCCATATTCATATTATCTTTAATGTATCTGGACAAATATATGTTCAGATTCATTGACAATGTTATGAATGTCTACACCCTCTCTTATAGTTCAGAATGCTTATATTTTAGGACAGAGGAAATATATTGATTAAAAAGTAACGACCAAAGTTAAAAAAATGCAATATATTGACCACCAGAAAACTGTATATAGCCTGAGATGTCGAGGAAGGCTATTTTTTTAACATGAAACGCATGTCTAAAGAGAGGACTGCTCTACAAATGTTCAAATGCATGTTTAAATTTTATTTAAATTCTATCGACCTGAGCCGTCTGAAATATGCTCTTAATTCTTTTTGGCGGTGAAATGTGCTCTTAAATAATATCCAAATTGACAGCGGGGGCTGACTTAGAAGTCAAGGAAACTTTTGTGTCCTCATCCCAAAGTGAAAGAAAGCTGGCCACATACAAGAGTGCACTGGTTACCTCTGCTTGCGTAAGTGGCATATATTTATGTAGATTTCTTCTTGTCAAACACTACTACAATTCAGCTCTGTAGTGGTGGATGTTTTTTTTTACCTCAGTAGCGAGCGTAGGAAAATAGTGGCGGGCATCATGAGCCCACAACTACGTTTGCCCAACCCGCTACTAAATTAAACACTACAGTTATGATTTCTGTCAGATCCAGAGCTATGGCCTAAAGGCTCATTTAGCTACAGGCCTAACAAACAGGCCCACAACTATGCACCGCCACGTTCCATAAATAGGTGGCGGTGGGGTGTGGCAGTATACCACTCCTACGCGTTGCACCGTCATCTTTAGGGTTAGAGTTTCCCATCGCTGTCATTTTCTTCACCTCCGGCCTCCTTCACCTCCACCTCCTCCTCATCCTCTTCCTCCTTAGATGGCGAGCAAGAAGGTCTGACGCCGTTGGGGCCGCGCATGGCACGGGTGGTACTCCTCGTGCGGGTGGCTCCTCATTTTGGCAAACAAGAAGGCAGTATCCCCCCCCCCCTAACCTCCTCCTCCTCCCTCCCTTGTCAGCCTTCGTCGCTATCCTCTGCCACCATGGCGCTGCCAGCCAGGTGAATCTGGCGAGGCTTGCCACTAGATCCACCCTAAGGGCAACAATGGTGGCACCTCAGGCGACGATACGTCGGTGGTGTTGGCGGTGCCTGTGGGGGCTCGGCGGCACCGAACATGCGCAAGCTCCTCGCACGGGCTCCCCCTCCTTTTCTGTTGGCTCCAGTGGTGGCAGCCGTCGGGTGAGGCCACCAAGGGTGGCGGGGTGGGTGGTGGACGATGGAAGGGCGGACAGGGGTGGCGGAAGGGCGGTTAGGGCCTACTACAGCAAAAGGACGGGCATGTCGGTGGCATGTCCCAACAGGGTGCTAGGACCCGCCCTTCTTTTCTATAGTGATTATGGGGTCAGCAAAGGTCCTTAGACAACCGCTAACGTCTATTTTAAGTTAAGTAGTACATAGGACAGGAGCGGCCCTGAACCGCTACTAAGATTGTAAGTAAGTAGTGATAGAGCGTCAGTGGCGAATATCTTATCTGCCACTGAGACCGCTTTTGACTCACCAGTAAAGAGCTTTATCGTAGTAGTGAAAATTAAATTAATGAATTTTTTTAAAACAATATAAAAAAACCATAAGATCTGTGAACTTGTGCAATAGGAGCACGACTCAGCGATTCCACCTATAAGTTTTGCTTCCCAAAATTTAGCATACGATCGACTCCCGGAAAGCACAAAAGGCACACACCCATGGTCTACAAAAGATGACCCACCAGAAAATTAACAAATACCGGAGCTACTGTCTGATGGATCAACAACTGGTTGGTTCATTTGCATTTGAACTTTGATGAGGATGAAAACGAGATGCTAGCCCAAAAGTCACCTCCTCCTATATATCACCTTTAACTTTGCATAGCATATGCCAGAACTACTAGACACCCATACATATAAGTGCATGAACGTGAACATATGTACGATTCATTCTTTCTTGAAATATATAAAGCAAATATCTACATATGCGCGCGGCGGGATGTCTCGATCCATCCGGCGCGTCAACCCTCGCCGCCGTTCCTGGTGACGCAGCAAAAGCGAACAACTGTCGCGTATGTATACACACACATGCATGTTATTCCAATCCTTTGTGTTCGTCCATTCGTTGCGTCATTATCTAGCCAGTGTTGGAATCTTGAGCTGACAGTAGGCCGGTGTTGTTCCGTTCCACGACACAAAAAGTAGTAGATCAAAAGAGGTATTAGGCTGGCCGTGGAAAGGAGTCGCCGCCGGACTGTGTGTAGTACAAAAGTTACGGCGAAAATTTTCAGTTAAGGAGGTAGCTAATTCATTATTTTCTTTCGTACGAAATTAAGACAATCATTGAAATGTTTTGTAGCAATTTTTGCTAAAAAGTGCATCTTTTGCATAAGTGAACAGAGGTATTTGTTTCACATCATGTAGCTCGTCGGGCATGCTTTCAATTCAATATATAATCTTGCATTGATCTTTAGACCAGTCATTAAATTAAGACTCGGTGACTCAGTTAATGTTCTCATACTCGTCTCTCTAGAATATTAACTCAAAGTTATATCCATCGATGTTTCTTCTATTCATGCATCTTTCACTTGAATGAACATGAACAAATTACTGAATAATAATGTTCTTGAATACATATGAGCCACACACGCATGTAATACCTTGAAATGGGCCGAGGCATCAGCATCAGATTAAAAAACACACAAAGGAAAAACATTTTAGGTACATCCAGCTTTGATCAATTGTTTGCACTTAATATCTTCGGCAATATAAAGCACAACTTCTTTCCAACTAGGCGTCGCTTTCATGTTTATGATCATGATAAGAAAGGAAACTGATGTTTGCCACACCCACCACGTCATGGAAGGGAACATTGTACGAAGCATATAAACCTCGTATCATATGTGACTAGCAATCATATTAGAATTCATGTCATGGACTTACTACGACCACAAACATTGTTCCTTTGAGCAAATGTGTAGCATTATGTTAATGTTCCATCTTTCTATACAAGAGTTGTATAACTTCAAAAGTAGTTGTAAAATCAGAATCTTAACAATGGCTTAAATATCACTCCAATCAATGGCGAAATAAAGTTTTTAAATAACACCGACATGGTCTACAAAATGTAAAATTACAATTACTTTGCCTTCTATATTTGTAAGATGTTTGTACTATAGTATTGTATAATATATACAATATATTCAGTCAAACTATTCAAAAGTTTTGTATACCATGTAGAGTAAAGTTGTTAATGGTTAACTTATTGTTGCTTTATCGTTTATTTGCCATCTTATACAAACTGACTTAATTTAGCTCAATTTATTAGTGCCTCAAGTTGTGAGGCCTCCCAATAGGTCAAATCCTCCTTGGCAGCATAAAATATACTAGCAATGACACTCATTTGGATGCTCAACATCCGAACAGTGGCTGGTTTTGGCTCTCCTATCTAAGAGATGAAAGCGAATTGGATCAGATAATGTATTTCTCAAATCCTAATCCTCAATTATTTATCGGATTTGAGCAGAGCGGACAATACGTGCATGCAGATACGGATATAATTTTTTTTTAATATCAGAGATGGTACGGATTCGGACCGAGGCGATCAGAAGCGGAATTTTGTCAGACAATACATCTTATGTATCTAATAATAGAAAAATATATGTTGATTGATAATTTATATAATAAACTTATAAACTTATGCAACTATAATATAATATGGTATAAAAAGTTGATTGATGCAACTAAACAAATAGCAAAGCATATAGTATAGGTCAATCATTATTAGTCAGTTGCACAAACATTATATATCTTATTATTAGCAGATAATCTTATTATGAGTTTTAGATAATCCACTTATATGTATCGGATAATATATATCCGTCAGATTTCGTCAGTTAGTACTATAACCTATCGTACATCCACATGTCATCGGATATGGATTATCCATATCCGCTATAAAACCTCAAACGTTACCTCATATCCTCAAAAATCAAATTTGAATTGGATCGGAGTCACAAATTATCCACACCACTTTCACCCCTACTCCTATCTGAGTAGTCACCAGCATGTTCAGTGGTGTTACAAGTACGTATATGGCCTTATAGGGTGATGCATCACCCCAATTCAGGGGGTTTCTTGACCGGAGAGGGTTGATCTTTGTTATCAAAAAGAGAGTTGCGCCTTTAATTTAGAAGGCTAGGAAAAATAATTAAGTATCTCCACTTTGTGCCCTTTGTGAAATATAGAAGCTTAATTAAATATAGAAGGTTGAACTTAAAATACTATAAAAAACCCTAAATTTTTGTTTTGTACTCAACATGAAATAAGTGTCAATTCAAAAATCATGCATTGTCATTTATGATATATTTATATTGTATTTGTAACATCTCAAAATCCACAAATACCTCCAGATGTCACTAAAACTCTGCATCCTACAAATGAACATTAAATAGAAATTTCGGCAGCATCCCGTTGTATTTATAAGCAACGCGAAAGCAAAAGACATAGGTATAATAAAAAAAGATATCATATTAGTATTTTTAAAACATGCTAATAAAAGATAAGAGTAACTCCAAAAGAATAAGTTTAACATGTACACTCCTTTAACCATTATTTACAAGGCTCTAATAACTAACATCAATTAGTAAGATTAAAAAAACAAAGTCTCTAAATGAAGAAGGGCAAGGCCTGTAGCTATCCATCTTTCTCTCTTAGCAATCATCAAACATATGGAGAGAGTAAAACAAGGGTGATAAAAATCTTAGCAAGCAAATTTATGTAAACAAACTATTTAAATTATAAGTTGGAATTAATCAATATTAGAACTTCACTTCGAGAATAATCAAGATAGAGAACAAATATAAAATGATGAATAACTTCCAAATTAGAATATAGATAAAAAGGGCTTCATAATAAAAAAAAGCACATCACTTTCAATATACTTCATGAATGCAAATGTGCATGTTTTTTGCTTGCATACTCAACAAGGTATGAAGTTGCATCCTATGATATTGTACCGGTATGGTCGTGGCTATAGGCTAACGACACAACTTCCAATACAAATAAATGATACAGTGTCCATGATATATTATAATAATGATAATTTGAATTTCAACTTCCTCCAAAAATATAGATTTACCATCTACAAGGAGGCACCATCTAATGCTATATCCTCTCCACACCAGCCCTATGTCCTTCCTGCAATCCATGGAACAAGCCCCTCCATGCAACGAAGCAGCTCGGCCCCTTTTTCTTGGACCGTGGAATGGCAATTCTAAATACAGGATTCAACCTAGGCTCTAATTAGGCTTTGTTTTTTTCTCCCACAAAATCCAATTGGACCAGTTTTTTTTTTATTTAGAGCATTACAATACATATACATGGTCATCCTAGGTTGAACTTGATAAGATTACTTGTGTCTAATCTAGTAATATATACTCCATCCGTTCCAAAATTGTTGTTATCACTGATTTTTTTTACTATCTTTGATCATTTATTTATTCAAAAAAATTTAAATAATATCATATATTTTCTTATGATTTGTTTTATTATTAAATAAAATTCAAATCTAACTTATAATTTTTTATATATAAAAAATATTTTAAATAATATGAATAGATAAAGGTAATAAAAAAAGTCAATAACAATAACAATTTTAAAACAGAGGGAGTATACTATATTGTAAAATAGAATTTATAGTGACGGGTAAAGGCCACTACGATAATAACACATGGCGTCCATCACTATATAAAGATCACTAACAATATCAGTGATAATTTTGTTCGGGGAACTAAAAATATCAATGGTAAAAAGGTTGGTGCAAATCGATCTGACAAATAATAAGAAAAGAGGTCAGGTCCAGCCCAGCCCGTGCCGCCCATTGCTACTGCGGATCCCGTAGTCGCGTCCTCGCCGTGGATCCAACGCAGGGGAAGTGCCTTCCAGCTTGCAGTGAATTCCGTGCTGCGTGTATTGGACCCGCCGTCATACGAGCACTCGCCGCAGATTCCATTGTCGCTCAATCTGGCCTAGCTATCTTCCTTTCTCAATCTGCCGGCCCATCCATCCATTACTGTGATCTCGTGCCTTCCGCAAATTTTTTAATCGTCTGGAAGGAAGCAAATGCACATAAAAATAAATAAAGAAAATTCTATTTTACTCCCTCGAACAATTTATTTTGTTTAATTTACTCCCCGAACAAAATCTTGGCTCGATTTGCTCCCCTCAAACAATTCAAGTTAGTGTAATTTACTCTCTGTTGTAATTTGTCTTTTTTGTTTCTCGTTGTATATTTAGAATTTGATGCTCAAATTTTGCATTGTGAAAAATTATAATAATCACTACATAAAAAATATTTTTTCTATTTTTTATAAATATTTTATATATAATTTTACAGCTCTATAGTTAAGGTAATATTAGATATTATTAAACTATATAATATATGCGTAAAATATACTTCATATTTTTTTAGTGTAAATTTCTATAAAAACTATCATTGTGCAAAATTTCAGTGCTAAACTCGCATTTTACAAATAGAAAAAAAAACAAATTATATCAGTGAGTAAATAACACGAATTTAAATTGTTTAAGAGAGTAAATTAAATAAAGATTTTATTCGGGATGTAAATTAGATAAAGTAAATTGTTAGGATGAGTAAAATAAACTTTTTCCATATATCCAATGCCAAAAACGTGTGTCAGAGTTGCATTTCATGCATGCCTCCACGGCGGCTACCGTAGCTAGTAGCTGCCGACGACCTCACCTAATTCTGCTGCTTTGTTTTCTCATCAAGATCGGCGGACTTGACCCCTGCCAAGCACGTGCAAGTGCAACTTATGGGGCCTCCTCTGCCTGTCCCAGGTCTCCGGTCGTCCGTCGGCTTGCCACCGGAACATGATTGTGGGCTCCAATCATCCGTCCGCTTAACATGTGCACATGAATCAGCGTGTATCAGCATTTAGCAAGAATGAAATTTGTTTATGTATAGTGCGAGAATATATATAATTCAAATCGGACTTTGCTAATTAAAGTATAATTCAAATCAGCATACATGTCCAACTGATATTTGAGCCACAAATACCTTTGACTTAGAATATCATCAAAACAAATTTAGATTTTACAAATGCACTTTTTCATTACGAATCTAGTAACTTATGAATTTATATCCTTTGTACTCTCTTTGTTCCATTTTAATTGATATTTTTGGAGCACAACACAGGAACCAAGGAAAAGTGTAAAAGATAGATACATAGAAAATAAGAAGAAAAGAGATAGAGATAAAGGTATATTAGAAAAATAGAAAGATACATCAGAAAGTGAAAATGACAATTATTTTGAGAAAATTAAGGTTAAAAGCGCCAATTATTTTAGAATGGATGGAGTAATTTGTTATGTATTCTTCTAAAGTGAAAGTCAAGTTTTTGACCCCTAAACAATACACATAGTAGGAGTATAATGAATAAACAATTATGTCTATGATATTACCGACCTTTATTATGAATAAAAAGTCATGCCGATGAATACATTTGTCCATAAGAAACATCATAGAGATCTACATACTATATATATTTATTTTTAAAACCAAAACTGGAGGAGAGGTCCTGTAAATTTATATGACTCTAGTATTTATTTATTGATGTTAGAATAGCTTAATTAAAATAAAATTACACTGACTAAGGTGTCCTAACGTTAAGAAAAAATAGAGCAAATTGAGGTTTCTAGTATTGAAGTATAACTAAATTGTCTACTCTTTTTCATCAATTTTAGTTTATAGTTGCAACTGACCGATATATAATAGTTCAATACTTACTCCCTCTGTTCCAAATTATAAGAGCAAGTATTACGCGGGTGACTCAGTGGGTGAAATAAGGCACCACATCAGCCAAATCCGAGCAGGCGGAGGGAGAAAAGAAGAAAGAGAGCGCTGTGAGCGACTCGGCGAGTCGTTAGCGTGATGCAGCAGACCCGAGAAGAAAACGCCCGCTCCCAACCCGTTGCGAGTGACAACGACAACATTTTGGCCTCCCCATCGATCCCCTGCTTCGACCACCTCCTTCGCGCCAAATCCACACCACATCGAGCTCCCACGCACAATTGAAGTATTTAGCCCCTAATTCCTTGCCACATACACCATAATCTCCTTCCAAACCCTAGCCTCTAGAAGCACTACGAGCTTGTCTTCCGTGTTGCATGGCTCGGTCCAAGAGAAACTTTGATGCCCCGCCAATGGAGGTGCCACTGCAGCTTGGGGCTGAGCCCGTTCCTTCCCCAGGGTCTCAGCCTATCGCACCGATGACCACTCCTTTCAAGTTCGACTCTGGCTCTTGGTGCTCTTCATATTCACCAAGATATGTAGACCATATGAGATTCTATTTACATACTGAAGTATCTAGGCCCTAGTTTAAGGGTTTTGGTAATTAATGAAGACTTGCGGCTCATTATGTTCCAATAATGATTTATTCATAAATTCATATTTCAATAAAGATGAAGAAGTCAGCACAAGGCAAAGGTATACAAATTTAGGTTTTCTGTTTTACCGGTCACAAGGTGTTTAGAGGTTAAAAGGACCAGGTTGCTAGTATGGTTGCCGAACTATTAAGAGGGGTTGATGCTCTACTAATTTGTTGAATTCTTAGTCGCCACTTTGTGAAAGATCATTCTCTTTCTTGTCGTATACCTCCAAAGATTCCTTGAAGAACCTATGCAATTTACTCCAAAAATTTCCTTGAATATCTTTGTTGAAGAGAAGTCAAATATTCCTTGAATATCATAGTTGGAAAGTCCCCCACAATATTCCTTGAAAAATTCCTATCATTGTGCTGGCGGTCTGACCATGACCAGAAGACGGTCTAACCACGACCAGCTGGCGGTCTGACCTCGGCCGGCTGGCGGTCTAACTGCGTCAATCCAGTAAGGTTTTCCTTCCTGGTGGTTCTGGCGGTCTGACCATCAGCCTCTCGTGGTCTGACCGCCTGTTGTGCCTGATCTGACCGTGAGCTTATCAGTGTTTTGAATCCTTGGTCAACCTAGACACTGGACTGCTAGCGATCTGACCACCAGGGAGCTGCGGTCTGACAGCCAGGTGCGCAGAATGTTGTAATGGTGAGTTTTTGATGCTTTGGCTCTATAAACTCTCTCCTCTCGTGCATTTGAGCTCTCTTGACACCTTGAAGTAAATCATTGAGCTATTTGAGCCCACTCCACTCTCACACAAGCTTCCATTGATCCATTGTAAGTGTGTGAGAATCTAGTGCTTATATTTGAGTGATTAAAGCATTGTGGCACTAGGTGTTCATCAAGTGAGCAATATTGACTTGTTACTCATGGAGGTTGCTACCTCCTAGTCGGCTTGGTGGCGTGGAAACCATGAGCCCTTCAAGAAGATTGTAAAGGAGGCCCGATGTTTGTGTAAGAGGTCTTGTACTCGCCTCGTTGGAGCGGCAAAGGGTAACTCTAGTAACACTGAGGTTTGGAGAGGTTCAAGGGATTGATTTGGCTTAAGATCAAGTTGCTCTTGTGTGAGCCCTTCATGTTGGAGAAGTGTATACTTGATAGAGAAGCAAGTCAAAGGCTTGAGTCCACCTCAACGTGGATTAGGGGTGATCGGCAAGTCACCGAGACCACAGGATAAATTTGTGTCTCTCTTCCTTTCATTCATTCGTCTTTACATTTCTAGAGATTACAATTATGCTTATCACCTAGGCTTGCAAACCTTTAGCTCTCAACATAGGTGTTGTTTTTATTTCCTGCGCGTATTTTTTCCTTGTGTTATTTCCACACTTGTTTTTGTAGGTTATAAATTATCAAAAACCGCCTATTCACCCCCCTCTAGTCGGTATCCTAGATCCTACAAGTGGTATCAGAGCCGGTACTCCCTTTTTGGCAAGGATTTAACCATCTGGGAGTAAGATAATGGCTAGCAATAATGTCAATGTTGGTCACGCTCCATATTTTGATGGATGAGATTTTGATTATTGGAAAACATGCATGAAAATTCACCTTCAAGCAATGGGTGATTCTATTTGGAATGTTGTGGATATTGGCTACACCGTACTTAATCCACAAGAGCCCACACCTACAGACCGAGAAAATATGAAGGCCAATGCTCAAGCAATGAATGTGCTCATTTGAGCAATGTAAAGAAGAATATCATAGAGTGTGCAAAATTACCTCAGCATATGAAATGTGGCAAGCTCTCATTGAAGCTCATGAAGGCACAAGTATGGTCAAGAGTGCCAAGCTGTTCATTTGCAAAGGAAAATTTGAGAAATTCGGTCTACTACCAAATGAAGACTTGAAGACAAGTTTTTCTCGGTTGACACATATTGTGAATGAACTCAAGGATCTTGAATTCAAGGTTGACACATTTTCAAGCATTCACAACAAGAGCTTCATGGTGATCCATGTAAAAATAGCAAGAAGAATATCGCATTCAAGGCCAAAGAATCAAAAGTGGATAGTGACGACGAAGCTCAGAGTACCGATGAGGAAGTTGCTTTGATGGTAAGAAGGTTCAAAAAATTCATGAAGAAGAAAGGAGACAGAAGATCATCAAGCAAAAACCCATTTGCAAACAAAAAATGCTTTGAATGTGGAGACATGGGACATATCTCTACAAATTGCAAGAAGAAGAAAGATGGTGAAAGATATAACAAAGGGAAGAAAAAGAACTACAAGAATGTGTTTAACAAGAAGGATGGCAAAGCTTATCTAGTTGAGTGGGATTCGGATGCAAGTTCAGATTCTGAAAATGAAGATAGTGAGAATGAGACTAAGTCCTCTAAAGTAGGACTTGAAAGTATCGCCGTCAAGGAAGCCCCTTCTCTATTTGACTCACATATGTGCTTCATGGCAAAAGGAGAACAAAAGGTATGTGATGATGATGATGAATCCGATGAGGAGCTAAAGACCTCTCATGAAAATCTTAAGGAGACTCATGAGAAGCTTAAGGAAGCTCAAGATGCTCATGTTGCTCAACAAAATGATAAAATTATGATGCATGTTGGAATTGCTTGTGATATGCTTGATTGTGTGCCTAGCACAAATAAAGTTAGTACTTCTAGCATATCAACTTCATGTGATGATTTATTGGCTATACCATGCTCTTCTAAAAACTGATTCATATGAAAATATGTCAAGTACATGTGATCCTTTGCTTATTGTTGAAAATGATGAATTACATGAAACTGTAGACTCTCTTGTTAAAGCTCTTGCAAATTGTCACAAGGGTGAAAATGTCTTTAACAAAATATGGGAGTTTCAAAGATTCACTCTCAAGCATGAGGGACTTGGATTCATCCCTAAGAAAAATAAAAGTGCCTTTGTTGAAAAGAAAACTACTTTCATAAATGAGAATGGTTTGTATTGTTCTAAATGCAAAAATACTGGACATTTTGAGAAGGATTGTACCGGAAGTAAGAATGTGATGTTTAGAGATATGGATGCCTCTTATGTTCTTGCTAAATCATCTAATGGTGTTATTTATGCCAAGTTTGTTGGTAAAAATAAGATGCATGTTCAAAACTCGAAAACTGCCTTGTCAAAAGATGGTGCAAAGAGAAGGAGCATTTGGGTGCCAAAAGCCTTGGTCACTAACCTCCAAGGACCCAAGTAAGGTTGGGTACCTAAAAGAAACTAATTTTTATTTTGTAGGTGAACTATAAATCTGGTGAACATCATTGGGTACTTGATAGCGGTTGCTCTCAACACATGACCGGAAATGGAAGCATGTTCACCTCAATGAATCATGAGGGTTCAGAATTTGACAAGATTACATTTGGAGATAATAGTAAAGGCAAAGTGAAAGGATTGGGAAAAATTGCCATCTCAAATGACTTATCTATCTCAAATGTGTTGTTAGTTGAATCCTTCAGTTTTAACTTGCTATCGGTTGCTCAATTATGTGATCTTGGACTCACTTGTATTTTCTCTCTAAAGGATGTCATCATTACTAGCATAAAAAACAATGAGCGGATTTTCAAAGGATTTCGGTATGGAAATCTTTACCTTGTGGATTTCTCATCAAAAGATGCAAACTTGAGCACCTGCTTATTTACCAAAGCCTCAAAAGGATGGTTGTGGCATAGACGGATTGGTCATGTTGGAATGAAGCAATTGAACCGCCTTATGAAGCATTATCTAGTAATTGGATTGCAAGATGTGATTTTTGAAAAGGATAAATTATGTAGTGCTTGTCAATCCGGAAAACAAGTTGGAAGCTCACATCCATCAAAAAGTGTTATGTCCACTACAAGACCATTGGAATTACTACACATGGATTTGTTTGGACCAGCCACATATAGAAGCATTGGTGGAAATAGCTATTGTCTTGTTATTGTGGATGATTTCTCAAGATATACGTGGGTATTCTTTCTACATGACAAATCAAATGTATTTGGCATATTCAAGAGCTTTGCCAAAAGAGCTGAAAATGAATTTGAGTTCAACATAAAGAAAATAAGAAGTGACAATGGCACTGAGTTCAAAAATTACAAAGTCGATGAATATTGTGAAGAAAAAGGAATTAAGCATGAATTTTCAGCAAAGTACTCTCCAGAACAAAATGGTGTTGTTGAAAGAAAAAATAGAACCTTAATTGATATGGCAAGATCAATGCTTTCGAAAATATAATGTTTCGGACAGTTATTGGGCTGAAGCTATCTACACCGCTTTCATGCCTCAAATAGATTATATTGCCATCGATTGTTGAAAAAGACTCCATATGAATTGCTAGTAGGGAGAAAGCCAAATATATCATATTTTTGGGTGTTTGGTTGCAAATTCTATATATTGAGAAAAGGTTCAAGGTTGTCAAAATTCCAAAGTAAATGTGATGAAGGATTTTTTCTTGGATATTCTTCAAATAGCAAAGCTTATCGAGTATTCAATAAAAATTCTGGAATTGTGGAAGAGTCAAGTGATGTTGAGTTTGATGAGACCAATGCTCTCAACAAGAACAAGAAAATTTGGATGATGTAGGAGATGAGGGATTGAGAAAAGCTATGAAGAATATGACCATCGGTGACACTAAACCCAAGGATGAAGAAGACGATGATATGAGTACATCAATATTTCAAGTACCATCCTCTTCACCTACTTCAAATGATCATTGTGAATCTAGCAACAAGGATAGAGCTGAAAATGTTACAATCCAATCTGAAAATGAAGATTCCTCAAGTACTACTCAGGATATAAATGCTCAACTTAAAATTCATAATTCTATTGCAAAAGATCATCCGATTGATTAAATTGTTGGTGATATAAACAAAGGTGTTCAAACAAGATCAAGACTTGCATCATTTTGTGAACATTATTCTTTTGTTTCAAATGGAGAACCAACCAAAATAGATGAAGCTTTAAAAGATCTGGATTGGGTAAATGCTATGCATGATGAATTAAGTAATTTTGCTTGCAATGATGTATGGGAATTAGTAGAGAGACCAAGTGATCACAATGTCATTGGGACAAAATGGGTATTTCGGAACAAGCAAGATGAAAATGGTGTGGTTGTGCAAAACAAGGAAAGACTTGTGGCACAAGGCTACACTCAAGTTGAAGGCTTGGATTTTGATGAAACATTTGCTCCCATGGCAAGACTTGAAGCTATAAGAATCTTACTAGCATATGCCACTTCACACAATATCAAATTATATCAAATGGATGTGAAAAGTGCCTTCTTAAATAGAAAAAAAAATGAGCTAGTGTTTGTGGAACAACCACCCGGGTTTGAAGACCCAAAGAGGCCAAATCATATTTACAAGCTTTCAAAAGCATTATATGGTCTCAAACAAGGACTACGTGCATGGTATGAAAGATTAAGGGATTTCCTTGCTTCTAAAGGGTTCAAAATTAGAAAAGTGGACACCACTTTATTTACCAAGAAAATCGGAGATGATCTGTTCATTTGTCAAATATATGTTGATGACATTATCTTTGGATCCACAAATCAACATTTTTGTGAGGAATTTGGAAATATGATGTCCAAAGAATTTGAAATGTCCATGATAGGTGAATTAAGTTTCTTTCTCGGTCTTCAAGTGAAACAAACAAAAGATGGGACTTTTATTTGTCAAAGCATGTATGTTAATGATCTACTAAAAACCTATCAAGACACCTATGGAAAGAAATGCACATTTTGATCTTGATGAAGGAGGAAAATTGGTTGATCTTAAACTATTTTGCTCTATGATTGGAAGTCTTCTTTATCTCACCGCATCTAGGCCTGATATAATGTTTAGTGTTTGTATGTGTGCAAGATATCAAGCATCACCAAAAGAATATCATATGATGGCCATCAAAAGAATATTGAGATATTTGAAGAAAACACCAAATTTAGGCCTATGGTATCCAAAAGGTGCTCAATTTATTCTTATCGGGTTTTCTGACTCAGATTATGCTGGTTGCAACATTGATAGAAAAAGCACTTCTGGCACATGTCAGTTACTTGGAGGATCATTGGTTTCATGGTCATCAAAGAAACAAAATTCAGTTGCTCTCTCTACCGTCGAAGCTGAATACATTTCAGCCGGTAGTTGTTGTGCACAATTATTATGGATGAAGCAAACATTGTTGGATTATGGAGTAAAATTTGATTGCATCCCTCTCCTATGTGATAATGAAAGTGCTGTAAAGATTGCTACTAACCCTGTTCAACATAAGAGAACCAAGCATATTGACATCCGCCATCATTTTATAAGGGATCATGTGAGAAAATGAGACATTGTGATGGACAGTGTGAAGACGGAAGATCAATTGGCTGATATCTTCACTAAACCTCTTGATGAGACTCGGTTTTGCAAGTTGAGGAGCGAGCTGAATGTTATTGATCTCTCAAATGTTACTTGATGGTTTCTTCCGTTCGTTTTTCATTTGCTCTTAATTTTCCTTGATTTGCTTTTCCTTTTGGGTATCACATTTAGGGGGAGTCCTATATAATCTCATATATAATGGTTCCTCTCTTAAGTGAATAAACCAAAACCGATGCCATAATGTTCTTTAAAATTTTATTTTATGAAAAGCTCAAATATTTGCAAAAACCATTTGAAAGAAGTTCCAAAACCCAATCTGGAGGTCTATCTCCATCAAATCCTCTCTTTCCTCTAAAAATGTCTTGAAGTAACAATTTCCTTTCTCTAAAACTTATTTATGGCATTTAGTGAGCTATGCACATAGATTCTTGCATCTTCATATGCAATGATCCATAATGTGTACTTCAGCTCGTATAATTCCGTGGTTCACATCCTCTCCATTTTTTTATGTTTGGTTCTTAGTTGAATTCCTCTAAGTGACCTTCAACTTTCATGAAGAATGAGATCAAGGGACAACCCGAGAGGAATTTTAAAGACCACTTATTTTCATTATGTTAAATGCTCAGCAATCAAAAGAAAAAAAATCATGAATCAACAGATTGAAAATGTTCAAAGCAAATTGGAAGTCCCCTGTAGTTTTCTGAAAATTTTCAGAGTTTAATCTGTTGAAGTGCAGCTCACGGTTAGACCGGCATTAGAACCCGGTCAGATCGTCAGCCGCGGTCAGACTATCGAAAGGGCATGGTCAAACCGCCAAGGAGGAGCCCTAGCAAAAATGTTTCTGGACTTTCCCGGTCTGACTGCCAGAGGGTCGCGGTAAGACCGCCGGTACCGCGCGGTCAGACCACTGTTGGATCGCGGTCAAACCGCCAGATCCGACCATGTTAGGTCCAGTTTCCTTTCTTCTTTAACCTCTTCCTCCTCCATACCCCTTCAGCCATATCTCAAAATCATGACCAAAACTCCTCTCCTCTCCTCTCCTCTCTCTCTCCCCTTGAATGTGACCTCCATTGAAGGGAGGGTGCCCCTTGCTCCCGGTCTGACCGAAGGCCGCTCCCAGTCTCACCGAAGGCTCCTCCATCATGTCCTCCCGATATTATGTCGATTCCCTCCACTTTCTCCATGGATTTTGTGGCTCCCTCTCCTAGGGTTTGAAGATGCGATGAGGTTGCGTACTAATGATGATTGATATTGAGGTCCATATGGCTATTGGGTGTTTTTCATGACTAAATTACAAGACATTATTAGAAAATTTATATGGTCATTGGACATTGATTTTTTTTCTAGGGGTTTGTATATGGACAACAAGTCAACAATGGTTATGCAATTATTTGATCATGTGTAACGGCAATGCTATATTTGGATGGAATATTCATGAATATGCATAACACTGGGCTAGTATCTCCTGCAAATATATTCACTTGCTCTCGTGTCGGACGTTTCTATATGAGCACTGTGCTAACTATTGATCTCTATAAGAACCTAGTAATATCAGACTTATGTTGTTATCATCACACTTGATTCTACAGCTTCCCTTGTGCGGCTAAGGAGGCTGCCAAGAAGTTGATAGGCAAGTCAATCAAGAAAAAGAGGAGGGTTGATGACTACGAATCAGATGATAATGGGCATGATTCAGATTATGATCAACCAGCAGCTGCTGAGGTTGAATCTTCAGTTGTCGGAGGTTCTCACTCTGTTGATATGGAAGATGCCAGCGATATTGATGAGGATTTTGATCCTACTCTGTGGAACATAGCCAAGAAAGGGTGGAAGAGTGATGAGTATGTAAGAGCACACAACACAAATGTCTATGATTATGCTACTGACTCCCCCATACCGCAGTTTAAGGCTAAGGTACAACTTGATGCCTATCTTGGACACCTTGTGAACAAGCCCGTTTTCTCTCATAAGTGGATTGATTGGAACTACATTGCTCAATTTGACTCCATTCAACCCCTGATTGCTCTTTTTCACTCTGCTGTACTTTATGGCCTTGTGGGACATAAGTGTGCCTGGAATAAGAACATCATTAGGCAATTCTATGCCACGGTGGATATTGACTGGAACGGGTCAAGGATTACATGGATGACTGGCACCCGGACATATAGAACTCAGTTTCAAGAATTCGCTAATGCCAACAAAATTGGTCACTCCAACTTGCACCAGGCTCGGAACATATGGGATGAACACAATCTTCTAGAAAGTGACTGGGTTGGTCGCTATCATGCTGATCATGGCCAACTTGGTCATGTTACCGGACTGAAAATCATGCCCGCAGTGATCAACAAAATTGTGAGGATGATGGTGTATCCTAAAGGAGGCAACCCTGAGGTAATCCGTGATAAATTCTGGAATTTCATCCATCACATTATGAATGTGCAGTATAACCTTTATTATGATCCTTACATTATGTCACTCATACTTTAGAAGACACAATTCATGATAAGAGATTGTAAGACTCCCCACTCTGGATATAGTCCATTGTCTGCTACTAAACATTTGCTAATCCAACAAGCTCCAGCAGCACCAGCTCAGTAAGACCATGTTGCACATGAGGATGAGCATGAATAAGATGATGCTCTGTGGCAGCCATGGGCTCAGGCACCCCTCCACCACCTGCTCAGAATTTCCAGGCCTTTCTCCTTCATATTCAGAGTGTTGTCCAGCAGGGTATTGAGACGGGTATGGCTGCATTTCACACTTCCTATGCTCAGCAGTACCACAACGCCATGATGCAGCAGCTGAACACCATTGTAGACACAAAAATCTTCACACGTGTCCTGGGAGATCTGCTTAACTCCAATGCAGGCTCAATACAGGAAACTGAGGCGTGCCAGTCAATTTTCCCTACAAATCGACAAGATATAAACGGTTAGATATTGTGGGCCACCAGCCTAGGACAGGCCGGTGAAGAGAGCCGATAGTCACTGTAGGTGAAATCAGTCAATATCATTATAAGGATAAATATAAGACAAGATAAACCAATCAGCTGACTTTATCGGCTTATCGACAAATTAGATATATAAAATAATGTTCATTATAATGCCGATAAAGGTTTGAATCAAACACAGCAAGATCGAAGAGATGAAAGGAATCATGCCAATACTTGCTAAGTCGATGGTGCCGAGTCGATAGGGCAAAGTTGATAGAACTACAATATGTGTGCAAGACCCTACCCTGTTGATAGTGCTAAGTCGATAGATTTAATATCTGGTATTGCAAATATGCCTTATAATCATAAATCTATCTTATTTAAACAAGGGGGCAAATGACTGTTAAAAATTAATATAATAATCAATTAACACCTGAAAGTCGACTGAACCATGATAACCTATCGGCTGAACACCCCTGTGGGATACTTGCCTTACGGGTATCCATAAATATGCCTAAGTCGGTAGCTGACCGGGTACTTCATCAACAAGGAATCCGACCGAGTCGGCTTGGAGCACAAGGCAATTAGAGATAGACTTTCTATGTAAATCCTTGTAGATTACGAGTAGGACTCTTCATGTACCCCCTGCCGACCGAATATATAAGGCGGCAGGGTACCCCCATCAAGGGACACAACATTACAAGCAATACAATCCATAGAACACAGGATGTAGGTTTTTTACTCTCATCAAGGGGGCCCGAACCTGTATAATTCGGCATCTTGTGTTAACCATTGTAGTTCTTAGTCTCAACATAGCCCTATAAATTTACTGTCGGAATCAAGCTTCAACAGTTGGCGCGCTAGGAAGGGGACAAGGCTCGCCGAGATTCTCCGTCGACTGCGATGGCCAAAATTCCCATCATCCAGTACTCACCGGACTTCAAGATCTCCTTGGGATCGCTTGACTTCACGGTCGGCAACAACAGAGTCTTAGGTCTGGAAAACCACCGATCCGACTCAGCTGCAACCGTCTCTATGGCGCGATCATTGAGTGCGTCACATCTGATCCCCGCATTGGTTCCACTCGAATTCAATGAAGCAGGCCCATCCTCAGGGAACGACTCAAGGTCGGTCCGGTCCTTTGATGAGGGCTCGGTCGGATCTGCTTACTCATATCCCCTGATCGTCAACATGGTTGACCTAGAAGAAAATCTGTTAGGAGATGATGACGAGGAGGATGACCCAGAAGACGGCCATGAAAACAATGGCCAAACTGAAGAACAAGCCGAAGAAGGTCAATAGAGGAATAATCCTCCTGATAATGATCTATTGGCCGGTCACTGTCGTCAACCGAGAGGGTCACGCGAATCATGCCATGCATGCCGATTGGATCTTGGGCCAAACATTGAAGTGGATGGCATCAAGGTCTATGACACCCCTCAAAACAACATCAGCGGGGCTAAAACATTGCTCGACACCCTAATGGCTGATGCAAACTATCATACCCCTACGATGCTGAAGGCGGTGGCTATGCTCAAGGCTGCTGCAGCTTAGGACGCTGCCAAGGAAAGATCGCAGTCAGTAACAAGCTCTAGCCATGCAACTTCACGAGGTCGGCGTAGACATGAAGATCTGAGAAACTCTCTCAGTATATGTGATGGATGAGACACCATCAATTCCCACCATGAGGAAGCACTCGGGACAACCGACGCTATGAGGAGGAGCGCCCTGATCGGAGAACTGATGACCGGAGGGATGACCAACGGAACGACCGATGGGACGATCGGCGAGAAGACCGACGAGACCCTCCTCCAAGAAACAACCATGACGACCGACATCAATGAGATGATCGGGATCGGCGTGATAATAATGATGATGGCAACAGACGACGTCTCCATGATGATGATATCGATCTGCGACACCGCCATCATCCAACTTCGTCTCCAGACCGGCGCAGGCGGTCACCAACCCCCACTGATGAGGATATCGATGGCATCAAGGCTTACATCCCCAGGCTTCGCATAGCTCGATGGCCAAAAGGGTTCAAGCCAGTCCCCATCGAAAAGTATGATGGTCAAACCAACCCTCGGGAGTGACTGCAACTCTATAGTACGGCGATCCAGTCAGCCGGAGGTGATACCTATGTAATGGCAAATTACCTTCCAGTCTGCCTTGATCGAGCCGTTCGGATATGGCTTACCTCTCTTCCAGAGGAGTCAATCAACTCTTGGGGAGACCTTAACAAGAAGCTTATTGAAAGTTTCCAAGCCACCTGCAACCGACCGGGAAATCACTTCGACCTCACTCGGATCAAGTAGAAGAACGACGAGCCTCTTCGCGACTACATCAAGCGATTCTGTGCTAAGAAGACTAAGATCCCCAACGTTCTAGACCAACAGATTATTGCTGCCTTTCAAGGAGGAATCCGTAGTGATGACTTGGTCCCATGAAGAAGCCCACCAAGGACAAGATCTAGACTGATGATATCTAGACCAAGGAGATCGTGCTCGACCCGGAAGACCCTGATAAGGTAACTTATGCAGGGGCCAAGCTCGACGAGAAATAGGAACTCACGCTCATTCTTTTCCTCTAGGAAAACAGGGACATCTTTGCATGGAATCCATCCGACATGCCGGGAGTTCCTAGGGAAAAGATTGAGCATGAATTAAGGGTGCCTCCTGGGGCCACCCTAGTTTGACAGAGGCTTAGAAGATTTGCACAAGACCGCAAGGATGCCATGAAGAAGGAGATAGTTAGATTATTAGATGCTAAATTTATAAAGGAAGTGTATCATCCCGACTGGTTAGCAAATCCAGTCCTTGTACCTAAGAAGAATAAAGAGTGGAGGATGTGTGTAGATTATACCGATCTGAACAAGGTCTGTCCTAAAGACCCTTTTGCTCTGCCTCGTATCAATCAGATTGTAGACTCAACAACCAGGTCTGAGCTTCTAAGCTTTCTGGATGCCTATTCAGGCTATCACCAGATCCCACTGAAAGTCGAAGATCAGATCAAAACTTCTTTTATAATTCCCTTCGGTGCCTATTGTTACATCACAATGCGCTTCACTCTGAAAAACGCTGGCGTGACTTACCAACTCGGTATTCAATGCTGCCTTGCTACTCAGATCGATCGGAACGCAGAAGCTTATGTTGATGACATCGTTGAAAAGACTCGGAACATCGAAAAACTTCTTTCTGACCTAGCAGAAACATTTGACAATCTAAGACATTATTTGATGAAGTTGAATCCTAAAAAGTGTGTTTTTGGGGTTCCTTCAGGAAAGCTGCTCGGTTACATCGTTTCAAAATGAGGTATAGAGGCTAACCCAGATAAAATCAAGGTGATCCTTGATATGGGGCCACCTAATTCTCAAAGGGACATTTAGAAGCTGACCGGATGTATGGCATCCTTGAGTCGCTTTATCTCCCGACTAGGAGTTAGAGGGTTACCACTCTTCAGACTACTTAAAAAGCAGGATGACTTCATTTGGATAGAAGAGGCGCAGTCGGTATTGGACGAGTTGAAGGTTCACCTCAGCAGTATTCCAGTATTGGTGCCCCCGGAGCCAGCAGAAAAGCTTCAACTTTACATTTCAGCCACAACTCAAGTTGTGAGTACTATTTTGACGATCGATCGAGAGGAAGAGGGTCACATACAAAAAGTACAACACCCGTTATATTTTGTTAGTGAGGTTCTCAGTGCCTCTAAATCAAGATATCATCAGATCTTGAAGCTGTTATACGCGTTATTGATCACTTCCAGGAAGTTGAAGCATTATTTTCAAGCTCATCCGATCGAAGTCCAGACATCCTTTGCACTCGGCACGATACTTCACAATCGAGAAGCTGAAGGAAAAATTGCTAAATGGGCGGTCGAACTTGGTCAGTATACCATTATGTTCGTAGCTCGGTCGGCAATTAAAGGACACGTGTTGGCTGATTTTGTTTCTAAGTGGACAGAGATTCAAATGCCTCCTGCAACACAAGATATTGAATACTGGAAAATGTACTTTGATGGCTCTCTCCAATTACCCAGAGCCGATGCAGGAGTCGTGTACATCTCACCCACAGGAGAAAAGCTATGATATGTCCTTCAAGTTAGGATTCAAGCGTCTAATAATGATGCGGAATATGAGGCTCTTCTACACGGCCTGTGCATTTCTGTTTCACTCGGCATTAAACGTCTCGACATCTTTGGTGACTCAGCCTTGGTCATTAATGAGGTCACTAAGGATTGGAATTGTGTAGATGACAATATGAGTGCTTATTGCCAGAAAGTAAGGAAGCTCGAAGACAAGTTTGATGGATTGAAGTTCATGCATGTTCTTTGAGATAAGAACCAGGCAGCTGATGAATTGGCCAAAATGGGATCGTCTCAATCGATTGTCCCACCAAGTGTTTTCTTACACACTTTGTAATCTCCTACTATTTCTCCTCGAACAGATGTTCTGACGACTGATGTTGCCGAGTTGGTAGACGATATCAATACGCTGACCGACTAGCGCGACCCAATAGTTAAATTTTTGACTAAGGAAACGCTGCCTATGGATCTTAATGGGCAACAGAGGTTGAAAGCTAGATGTCGAGGATATTTGATGATGGATGATCAGCTTTATAGAAGAGGAGGTTCAAACATCTTGATGCGATGCATCTCGATACTAGAAGGTCAAAAGTTGATGGAGGAAATTCATTCAGGAATATGTGGTAATCATGCAGCTTCTAAGACTTTGATTGGCAAATCTTTCTGGTAAGGGTTTTATTAGACTACGGTGGTCAAAGATGCACACCAAGTCGTTCGGAAGTGTGAAGGTTGTCAATTCTTTGCTCAACAAACACATGTGCCTTTGCAGCAACTTCAGATGATACCTTTGACTTGGCCTTTTGCTGTCTGGGGGCTTGATATTGTCAGTCCTTTCAAAAAAGCGCTAGGAGGGTTAACTTATCTTTTTGTTGCTATTTACAAATTCACCAAGTGCATTGAAGCGAAGCCGGTCGGCAAGATAACATCAAAGAAAGCGATTGAGTTTGTCAAGGATATTTTTATTCGGTTCAGGGTTCCTTATGATATCATTACCGATAATGGTACTCAATTCACATATATGGAGTTCCATGACTTTGCCGATGAGATGGGAATAAAAATCCAATTTGCATCAGTGGCTCATCCTTAAAGTAATGGGCAGGTCCAACGGGCCAACGGTATGATTCTGCAAGGATTGAAGCCTCGGATATTTGATAGGCTTAAGCCTTATATCGGTCGGTGGGTCAAAGAATTGCCTTCAGTTCTTTGGGGGCTCCATACTAATACCAGTCGGGCCACTGGTCAGTCACCTTTTTCGTTGGTCTATGGCTCGGAGGCTATGTTACCGACTACGGCCAGTCTTGTTTCAGCACAAGTCCAAGGGTACGATGGAAAGCTTTCTGAGGAGAACCGAGAGATTGATTTGATTGCAGTAGAAGAGTTGCGTGATCGTGCTCTATTTCGGTCGGCACTATACCAACAACGCTTGCAACGTTATTATGATAAAAATGTACGCAGATGCCAATTTCAAGTCAGAGATTTAGTGTTGCGCCGAGTGCAGTCAACGTAGAATCAGCATAAGCTTTCTCCAAAGTGGGAGGGGCCTTATGTTGTGAAAGAAGTCACTCGGCCAGGGGCTTATCGACTGATGTATGAAGACGGCGAGGATATACCAAATTCTTGGAACATAAATCAGCTATGTCATTTTTATACTTAGTTACTCTTTTGTATTATTATGCATTATTAATGAATGAAACTGTGGTCTTTTTGATGAAAGATTTTTTGGCTATTTTCATTCTATTGTCTTGATTCCTTAATCTATTTTATTAAACAATCGATCTAGGGGGCTAGTAATAATGTCCCACCATCTCCTAACCTTATGTAATTTGGGTTTTGGATCTTTTCCGACCGATTTCCCATCCTTTGATACGGTCTTCAGATTTTTTGGTTTAACGTCTAAACATCATGGTTACATACTTCTACTGCACATCAGACTACCACTACACTAAACCCGGAGCCAAAGTGCAAGAGGTCATGTGTTGACTCGTCGATTCTGCTTGTCACGTGGTTACGAGTTACAACCTAATATGTTAAGGCAAATCGATGAAATTTCTATCTTTAAGTGACAGGAACATGCTTATGATATTTTTAATCAGTTTTCTAAGCTACAAAGCAAGAGAGTAATTTACATAAAGGTAATATCATATTATTACATAGATACTACTAATATTTTCTAACATTGCAGATTTTACAGCTCTTTTGAAGGAGAAGAGGAATCATCTCGCAGTTCAACTCCTAGAGATGCTGGAGGAGTAGGTGTCATCGGATCAACTTCTACATTGTCGGCCAAAGCTCGGGAGGTTTCTAGCATAGAATCCATAAGCAACTGGCATTGATCTTCGGTCAAGTCTGGGTCGAAGCCCTCCTTGATTTTGTCCAATGGCAGTGTAGGAGACCTAGATTGGCAAATAGCCAGAACTTGACTCCAAGCTTCGGTCGCCACTCTCCGAGTGTTGTTTGCAATAGTCTCCGATGCATGCTCTAGCAAATAATCCAAGGAGTGTCCGGTCTGCTCTACTTGCTTAGCATGAATATAATTCAGTGCCTTCCGAGCGTCGTACGACAGAGCTGCAAGAGATATTTTGTTTGGTCAGTAAGATCAAAAATTGATTTGAGCATATTTAGGACATGATGGAAGGCTTACTGGCGAGATTACATTTGAAGGATTTTGAGGTGCTTTTAGCCTCCTCTATCTTCACGTCAGCCTCCTCCAGCTTTTTTTGCAGCCGAGAGATCTCGGTCTTCTGCTCTTCAACCGACTTAGAGAGGTTTTCCTTCTCTGCATTCAGAGCATCTACAAAGCTCTGCTGATTGGAAGTCAACTTCTCTAGGTCGGCGACCTTCTGATCATGAGCTAAAGCCATATAAAGGATCTTTAGCATCAAAGTGGTTAGAAAGAAAAAATATGGTATGCGACCTTACTTGCAACTTTAGCACGACTCTGCTCTAAGGCCTTGGTCAATTCCTTATGATCGGTCTGCAGTTTGTCGATCTGCATTTTGGCCTGGGAAAGTTGCTGATCGGTGACTAGCATAATACCAGCAGGAAGTTAATATCATAAATAAGGGATTAATTGCAATAGAAGACTAAGGCTTACCAAATGTTTCAGCTTCGAGGTATTCAACCCTAGCTTGTTTCCTCTCCACAAGAGCATACATTTTCTAAATACATAGAAGATGGTTAAGCTAAGGGTCAAGACATAGACTAAGCAAAAATAAGGTATTTGTAAGCTTCATGACCATTGTTGATTGGATCCCCGTGGTATGGATGTTTTGGTGATAGATGACAACTATGAAATTGTGGGCTAACATCTACACGAGTGTTGTCTATGTAGGAATCATCTCTTAACTCTATTACAAATCATGTGGATGATGGTGTCCTTGGCGATTGATGACAATGACTGCAAGCATGGAGGCTTGTGAACTTGATGGAGTCCAAGGGTTGATCGAGATGGATCAAAGCGGAAAACAAGCTATGGTGCAAGTGTTTGGAACACTTGAGTAGTTGTTAGGGCTTTGAGTCCATAGGAAAAATCGGACTATCAAGAGGGTCTAGGTCATTCTCTTAGGTCATGTCTAGTTGGCAATGTGCAAGGTTGCTCGATGAAATCACATTCACTAGATGATAGTGGAGAAGCCAAGGAGCTATTCGGAGAAGACGGGAAACGAAGTCAAGCAAGGACGACGAGTTTTAGCTTCTGTACATAGAGACCGGACAGAGGGGTTAGTGGAGACCGGACAGTACAGTCACTATAGGGAGTTGTCCAGGACTTAGCGCAAGGAGCAGGACTCTATCAGCAGGAGACTCCATACAGACCGGACAGTCCGAACAGTAGGAGTGCAGGGAGGCAGAAGAGGTACATTTTGCGGAGGCTCCTGGAATGGAGAGAGAAAGTGGACTGGATGGTCCGGTCCAGTGATTGGACAGTCTGGTCAGTATAGGAATTTGCCTAGACAGAGGAAGCCAACGACTGAGGAGAGCCCTTACAGAGTGACCGGACGGTCCGGTCAGGCAGTGACCGGACAGTCCGGTCAGTGTGTCCAGAAAGGCAATTTTGTGGAGCAACGGCTAGTTTGAGGTTGGGAGCCTATATAACTTCGCTGTTGGGGTCTTGGAGACCTCTCTTGGCTAGTGGAATATCTGAGAGCATTTGGTAAGGTCCAAGAGGAAAAGAGGAGAGCACTAGGAGGAGATATTGCATATCTTGAGAATGCTAGAGAAGAGTAGCTTGAGCATATTGCACATCTAAGGCTAGGGTGTTCCTTGAGGGTGTGATCTAGATTGTTACTCTTGGTCTATGGTGAGACCTAGACCGGTTAGGTGTTGGTGATCGAGCCTATCGTGATCGGTCGTGAAGGCCGTCACACGTTTATACATGGTTGAGCCTGCCGTTGGAAGGGGCATCGCTAGTGAGCGCCCATGTCGGCTCAAGGAGTCCGACAAGTCCCTCAGGGTATCCCATGGATCTTCCATTCATCGAATTAGTACTAATTCTCATCATTAGTTGCATTAATTAATTAATTGGCTCAACCTAGATGCAATTAATTACATGCTTATCTGTTAATTGCAATTCTAGGGTTTGTCTCCTGTCTAGTCTATAGTTAGATTTATTGTCATTATTTGACTGTACACTAGATGACTCACACCAGCCACATATAGTCGATGATCACTATTGTTACCTTGCACAATTGCTTAGTGATAATGTCCTTCACTCAGTGCTAGGATTTCTATTGTGCATTCTTTCCTAGCGGTGCTTTGCTTGTAGATGTATTAGGACTCTATACTTATCCCATCTACACCTATTTGCGTGCAGTGACAGTAGCAGCAGTCAGAGATGGCAGGATTAGGACAGGACAAGGGAAAGGGGAAGATGATTGAGAAGCCCAAGACCAAGAAGAGACCAAGACTGGATCCAGAGTCAGAGAGATCCAGGAGAGTGGCTAGGCACCTGGATGCCATGGAGCAGTCACGGAGGACTCCGGGGACATGACCAATCTTAGAGCAGCCCCGTGAGACACAGAGCTTGAGGAGGAGCACCAGGCAGAGGACTGCACCTCTAGCAGTTGGAGTTATGCCACCACGTGGCCACAGCGTACTCCGGTTTCCCGTCAGGGGAGATCGTCGAGAACTACGGATCAGGGATCCTCCAGGCAGTAGGAGGAGGAGTCCGAGGAGGAGGAGACTAGAGAGGAGACCTCAGAGTCAGAGTCTGAGGAGTTGGTTGAGAAGGAGGAGTCAGAGGGTGAGCCAGAGCAGACTGTTCCCCAGAGGACAGCTCAACGAGTAAGAGACCCGAGGTGCACTTGTTAGGTGTGCACGAGGAGGCTGCAGGGACTGGTTCAGGCAGCCGGAGAGTCGGACATCCTCAAGGTTCCTGTAAAGGACCTTAAGGTACTTTGGTTTGTGTCCTTCGAGCAGTGGGTGCTAGTTCCCCGAGACCCCGCTGCTGGAGAGAGGTACTGGATGGTGCTCGAGAGGAGGATAGGAGAGGGCTTGAGACGCTGTGTTGCCTTGAGGGCGAGAGATAGGGTGCTTGTACTACAGCAGTACACCACCTACCAGGCCATGAGGGCCACAGGCATAGACATGGAGCAGTACTTCTCGTACCTGCCAGGACTAGCTGAGCTAGTCACTGCTCCACTCAGGTTCAGGGAGGACGTGGTCCTCAACTTCTACGTGACGCTGTGGGTTGCCAAAGACCGCTCAGAGTTCTGGTTCCTGTTCAGAGGGCAGCCACAGTGAGTCACCAGGGAGGACCTGATCTCCCACATAGGACTTCTGGCTTCAAACTTCCAGCTTTACAGGAGTGCCTACGGTACATTGGAGCCACCCCGCAGACCTCAGGGAGGGAAGCTGCCTTCAGACGACCTCGTGTCGATTGCTTTCCCACCTCCCCACACTCCAGGCTTTGAGAGAGGCCCTGCTAGACTCACTGCAGAGGCCAAGGTGGTGAGAGCGATAGTCACCAGGACTATCATTCCCCGGTCTGGCTACAGAGAGGAGTTTACACTCTTATACCAGTGGGCTGTAGCAGCCATCTTGAGGAGGCAGACTTTTGACTTAGCGGACCTTTTCATTATAGAGATAGAGGAGGTCATTTCTGAGAGGGTTGGAGAGCGTCACTTGGTTTACGGGCCCTACATCTGTTATCTCTTAAGGAGGATGGGCCTAGTGACGGAGGAGCAGTACGATGCTTTCCCTGAGGTGACCACTAGCTACTCACCTAGAGTCCCTAGGGGATCCCAGTCTACCTCCAACCAGCACACAGGAGAGGAGGAGCAGGAGTCACCGGTACTTCACGAGCAGGTAGCTCAGCCAGAGACGGTGGTTCCTGAGTCAGCCAACACAGGAGCGCATGCCCAACCGACAGGTTTGCAGTCTGAGGACACTGTCACAGTGACAGCACTAGCAGGACGGTTGGGAGAGTTTATGCAGAGTGTGTCAGAGGACAGATGTTAGACGATGGAGCTTATCAGAGGATAGGCAGATCTTCAGCGCCAGCAGATGGCCCTTGTCTCCTCTCTAGTGACTCAGATGATAGAGCTTACTCAGAGGCAGGCTGGTCAGCAGCCAGAACCTTCAGTGTTTCCTCAGTTTCAGCAGTTGCAGACTCAGCCAGGACCCTTCATTGCACTGATGATAGCACAATCCAGTGGATTGTCACTCTCAGGGGTCTTACCGACAGGGGGAGCAGGACAGACCTTCTCTTCAGCACAGCTCTCTCCCGTGTCAGCCTTCTCTGTGTCAGCGTTGTTTGTCTCACCCTCACACTCGTCGAGCTCGCAGATGGCAGGACACTCCAGCTTACAGCACGTACCGGTCAGGAGTCTATTCTCATACATAGTCCACACTACTCGTGCAGACTCCCAGACCGCCCCAGAGACAGCTACAGCTTCAGCTCCACCTCTTATTGCCACAGTTTCCACTCTTACCATGCAGCACGTAGAGGACCTTGTCCATGGAGGTTTCTCTCAGCAGGACGTGGCAAACCTCATACTACTCCAGACTTCAGCTCAGGAGACTGCCATAGTCACTACAGCAGCATAGGATTACGGGTCTGAGTCGCCCGTAGACCTTGGTTTCTTTGAGTAGCTAGATGCTCAGATGACACAGGCTCAGGGAGCACAGTAGGATCCACCTCAAAAGCAGCAAGGAGCAGAGCCCATAGAGGACATCGCTGCATCACCTCCTTCGACCACGAGCGCATAGATGTTCATCTTTTCCCGCCTTTTTGGCTTTTTGGTGCTTGTTGCCGAAGGGGGAGAAGACATTAGGTCTAGGGGGAGTGGGAGTGTGATCTTGTTACTATCGAGAGTAGCTTGTATGTATGGGGAGCTACGAGGTTTTGGGAATTAGATCATTTGGTTCTTTTTTTTGAGGAGTTATTCGTTGTTCATGGATTATGATGAGTCATGGATTTCATTTGCTTGTGTTTGACTTATTTTGATCTCACTTGGTTTATTTCCTATTTATATGCAGTGCTTGTATTTATTTATTATCTTATATGTCTGTGTATGATATCATGATGATGAATGCTTGTTCTTAATTCTTATGCATTATCATACTACTTGTTGCATCTCATCATTTATGCCTTGTATTGCATGTCCTTATGCTTTCATTCAATATATTTTCATGGCATGCATGCATGTTTCATCTAGAGTATGCTCTTCACTCTTTTCCTTATATCTCTAGATGATGTTTGATTGGGTAGGACCTTATGCGTTTCTCTCATATATTGTTATGGTTCCTCTTGATCTTTGTGTAGCTTGTTTAGTCCAGTTATTCATTGAAGTTTTTCAATTAAGTAGTGGTTGTCATCAATCACCAAAAAGGGGGAGATTGTAAGCTTCATGACCATTATTGATTGGATCCCCGTGGTATGGATGTTTTGGTGATAGATGACAACTAGGAAATTGTGGGCTAACATCTACACGAGTGTTGTCTATGTAGGGATCATCTCTTAACTCTATTACAAATCATGTGGATGATGGTGTCCTTGGTGATTGATGACAATGACCTCAAGCATGGAGGCTTGTGAACTTGATGGAGTCCAAGGGTTGATGGAGATGGATCAAAGCGGAAAACAAGCTATGGTGCAAGTATTTGGAACACTTGAGTAGTTGTTAGGGCTTTGAGTCCATAGGAAAAACTGGACTATCAAGGGGGTCTAGGTCATTCTCTTAGGTCATGTCTAGTCGGTAATGTGCAAGGTTGCTCGGTGAAATCACAGGCACTAGGTTATAGTGGAGAGCCAACGAGCTGTTCAGAGAAGCTAGGAAACCAAGTCAAGCGAGGACGACGAGTTTCAGCTTCTGGACATAGAGACCGGACAAAGGGGTCAGTGGAGACCGGACTATACGGTCACTATGGGGAGTTATCCAGGACTTAGCGCGAGGAGCAGGACTCTGTCAGTAGGAGACTCCATACATACCGGACGGTTCGGTCTGCTGACCGGACAGTCTGGTCAGTAGGAGTGCAGGGAGGCAGAATAGGTGCATTTCACAGAGGCTCCTAAAATGGAGAGAGAAAGTGGACCGGACAGTCCAGTCCAGTGACCGGGCAGTCTGGTCAGTACATGAATTTACCTGGACTGAGGAAACCAACGGCTGAGGAGAGCCGTTATAGAGTGATCGGATTGTCCGGTCAGGCAGTGACCGGACAGTCTGGTCAGTGTGTCCACAAAGGCAATTTCGTGGAGCAATGGCTAGTTTGAGGTTGGGAGCCTATATAACTTCATTGCTGGGGTCTTGGAGACCTCTCTTGGCCAGTGGAATACCTAAGAGCATTTGGTAAGGTCCAAGAGGAAAAGAAGAGAGCACTAGGAGGAGATATTGCATATCTTGAGCATCTTGCACATCTAAGGCTAGGGTGTCCTTGAGGGTGTGATCTAGATTGTTACTCTTGGTATATGGTGAGACCTAGACCGGTTAGGTGTCGGTGATCGAGCCTATCGTGATCGGTTGTGAAGGCCGTCACACGTTTGTACACGGTTTGAGCCCGCCGTTGGAAGGGGAATCGCTAGTGAGCGCCCGTGCCGGCTTGGGGAGTCCGGCAAGTTGTGACACCCCAGGTGTCTCACCTTAATTTAACAAATATGTGGAGCACAAATCATGAAAATTATAGCATGAAATGATAAGGGCCTACTTATTAATTTAATTCTAGGCAAATAAAAACCCTGCAACCAAAGTTATTAAAGTTTAAAATTTTAATGCAACTCATGGCAAATAAATTCATCAACAGTTTGATAATAATAAAATAGAATATTATGAATTTATTGGGTATTTTATTTGATTAGCAAGAACCATAATCAATTAATTAATTCTTAAGTAACTAATTAATGCAATTAATAAATTCTAAACATATTTTTATGAAAATTCCAAATAAATTTCACTAAAGTGTTCTCCACCATTTAAATAGTCAGCCCACCAAATTTCACCATTTTAGGAAATACCTAGCTATTTTATTTTGAATAATAAAAACTAGCTTTGACCAGGGACTTGTTTGCGCTAAATCTTTTCTTCCAGGGGGTTCAAAGGAAAATCTCCTCTTCTTCCTCCTCACTGGCGCAGAGCCCCCCCTGCCGACGCCGGCGCACTGCGCAGGCAGCCTTCACTCACCCCGGGACTCGGAGCACTACAGTGCCTAGCGCCGTTGACCCCCTCTGCCTCTGCCCCTCTATCCTCTCAGCCGCGCGCCCGCCCAACGGTCTCTGCTTCTCCCTATCTCCTCCTCTGCATACCACCGTGTGACTCGGCCGCGTTTCAATTCCCCCTCTCGCCGCACTCACTCGCCCAACCACCCTTTTCCCCTCTGCGGAGCTTGAAAGCAAACCCGTGAGCTCACAAGCACACTCCCTCTCTCATTCACTGCTCTCTGCTTCCTCATTTTCTCCCTGTTCTTCACCATTGCTGCTCCGAGCTCGACCTAGCGGTCCTGCTTCTTTCATTGCTTCTGGGTCTCACTCAACACCACAAACTAGCGCGCACATCTCCCCTCCTGCCTCCCACGCCATTGCTAGGCCCCATTCCCATCAACACTCAGTGAATCGATCAAACACCGGGAAGGCCATCTCCGGTGACCTGCACCGGCGGAAGTCCAAAATTCCCCGCCTCTGGTACACCTCGCCCCGTCTTTTCTCCTTGCTCACGTGCACGACTCAATGCTGAATGTTCCTAACCATTCTCCTCTGGTTTCCTTCGCGAGAGCGCTGGCACCATTGCTTTCCCCGGCCATGATCTTCTCCGCCGGCAAAAACCGAGCCGCCTCCACGGTGAGCTCTGGGTTTCGGCCATCCTCGTCGAACTCCGACCTCGTGCTGCTCTTCCCCATGCCCCAGTGAAGCTCCAGGAGAAGACGGAATGCGTTTTATTGCCTCCTAGCCCAAACGCGACGCCGCCGAACCTTCGACCTCCGCCGCCTCTCGACGTCAGCACCACTCCGGTGAGCTACCTCCCCCGCTAACCCCTCCAACCGAAGCACCTCGACTAGTAATCCATTTTCCCGCCATCGCGACGAGCTTTCGCCGCCCCCAGCCGCCGGCGGCGAGCCCTCCGGCAAGCTCCAGCGCTGCTGACATGCTGACTCGGCCCAGCCAACATGGCGCCCACATGGCTCTGACGTGGCTCCTGTGTGGCACTGATGTGTCATTGGTTAAAAGACAAAAATGCCCAGAAATCCCCAGAAATTGCTAGAAACTTTGGAAAATCATATTAAATCGAATTCAAATCCAATGGAACTCAAACAAATTTTGTTAGGTTCATTTTGAATTTCTCTATTCTAGTAAATTGATAAATCATTGCCCCTGTACATATATTTTTATCAATATATTAAACTGTCCAAACAACAAATAATTCACCAGAAATTCTATGAGTAAAATTAAATCCTATTTTTTGGCATGCTTAGTAAATACATAATTATCTACCATCACAATTTTTGGTTTAGTAAAATATGAATTGTTTTAGGCTCTGGAATTTAATTAGTGTGTTTTCTTAAACTAATTCTAGTAATTATTCTGTAAATAATTGGCCCTTGCCACTTGGCACAAAAATTACTCACATAAGCCTCTGTACACAGTAATTCACACAAGTCCAGAAACCTAAATTTATTTAATTAATTAAATTGATTGCTCATATCACTCATTTACTTTGTTTAATGCATAAAGGATATATATACCTAAAATAATACCTAACAAACCAACTTCTCTGAAGCATATGGCTTCGAGAACATAATAACAATTTTAATTGACATTAAAACACAAGGTGCTTGCGTGCATCATATCATTTCCAATCAACGGTAATATCGATAATGCCGTTAATACAATTCGATCATATAGGCAACAACGACTAGGAGCAAGTAGAGGATATTCAGAAGATCCTTGATCCTCAGGAACAAGAAATTGTAGTTGCTAGCACTAACATCAATCCAGGCAAGCCCCAGTTTACATTCGCCTTTTTCATAAAGTTTGCTGGTTTTCAGTATTACTAGTGTATGTGAAGCTTGTTGCATTAGGTCACAGAAGTTGATTGGAACCCACTTTGCATGATACCCAAACAACCTACGCCACTGTCATTAGAACTTTGGTAGTATCGGTACTGTGTCGCTATGCTTAGTAATTGCTAGACTCGGTAGATATCAATACTAAGAAATGAACTTGACCACTGACACGGGAATTAATAAAAGAAGTTTATTTTGATGTTATGACCGGGCAGGGATGATGCATGTGTAGGTTTGCAGCAACACATGGGTGTTGACTGCGGTAGCCCAGCCTTGTCGAACCTAGGACCCGTCCATGGTCGGCCCCTTGGTCAAGTATTGAACAGTACCAAATGCATGCTAGTCTATGGGCACTAGTAAACTGATGTAGCATTGGCGCGACAATGAGGACGGTACCTAGTACAGTGGTCGTTGACCCTTCTGCTACTAGAGTGGGCGGTTCATACCGCGAAGTACTATTGGTAGGACGGCATGCCCACTCGCTGAGACTGGACCCGGACCGAGTTGTTTTTCACCCTCGCGAAAGGTTGCCATATACGATCTTAATTGGTGCGGATGTGTCGTGTATCTCGGGTTATCCCAGCTGGTGTAAATCAATTGCAATTGTTGTCCCTCGCAGTAGTGAGTACCACTTGGTCACTGAGTCATCACGTAGCTGCACATGGTACTTGGAAATTGATTATGATGATTATTGTTGATGTTACTATTATTGCTCTTATGTTATACTTACCTTATGTATTGCCTTATTATCTTATTGTTGCAACTAAAGTTACATTCTGCTCTACCCAGTTAAGTTGAGAAGTAAAACTTGATAGAACTAATAGGTTGCTTAGTGCGAGTCTTTTCAAACAAGCCACCTATTAGAGTCATTGCATGTCTAGATGTCCGATGGGTAAGACTTGCTGAGTAATTAGTACTCAGGCTTTGTGCGATTGTTGTTTTCAGGTAACGAAGAAGTAGAATTGCCTGTAGATGTGCTGCCCTGGAACATGCAAGTCCCTGAGGGTTGGACCGTCCACTGGGAGTCCGACTCACCGCCGCAGTATTGATGTGTGTTGCTAGAGTGATGGTTCTTCGGGCATGAACCATTACTATGCTGTATCGTCGAGCTCATAGCTCCTTATCGTTATTTACTTCCGCTGTGTTTTCAAAAACATTATGAACTTGTAATATTCTGCTGCACTCTGATGACTTTAATGATGTAATATTCAACTTAAATTTGAACCGATGTTGTATTATCAAGTGTCTGCGTTATCAGCACCGTCGGGACCTTGATCCTCCGAGAAGGGGCACCACACAAGTTCTCGAGGGAGGTGAGCTTGTGCTTTGTGCAGCGGTGACGCACACCATGTCTTCACTCGAGGAGTGATTGTGGACTCATGGGCCAGAACTTCACTTGGTGATGGGAGGGACTAGGACTCCGATGGGAGTGGTCCAACGAGGATTAGGGGAAGGCGCCATCCTTCCGAGATCTCAAGAAAAAATCATGGGCATTCCTTGACCCTATCTTTACTATTCCGCATTTGTGTGCTCTAGTGAGTAGGGTGACTTGTGGCTTGCATCGGCTAGTGTGATTGGCTTCCGCATTTTATCTTATCATGAAAACTAGCATGTGTAGGGTCTTGGCCTACTAGACTTGTTTGAGTTTCCTTATCTTGTTAGACTTAAGTAGCGAAATTGAGGTATTTGGAGTTGTGAGCGGCTTACCGATTCACCCCCCCCCCCCTCTCGGTACGCCTTCAGTCCATACAGTATTGATATACCTTGTTGGCTTCTCAATGTTGATGCATTATTTCCACATCATTCACTTCAGGTCGACTGAATGTATCTGCAGTCAATACTGTCTTGCCTTTATCAAGAGGGAAAGGAGCACTGGCCAGAGAAGGATTGATAATTTGTGGTGTCGGCTCTAGACAAGATGTGGGAATTGTTTTGTCAGAAGGCTTCTGTGGCTCGGTTAGTGTGCTTGATGGCTTGCTAACTTGTCAAGGCAGGTCAGCCGGTCGAGGAGTTGGGTTCGACCGAGTGTCCTTGGACCCTTGGGCACTCTGTGCATCGCTCGATCGACCGCTGTGAATATTAGAGAACATGTTGATTAAAACTAGACTATGTTTAATATCTATGCGATCCAAGAATAAAGAGATAAAAAGGAGGGGCTAACCTGGAAGCTTTCTTGATCTTGACTTGGCAAATCTTCTTCTTTGAAGAAGTGGACTGTGAATCAGTCTCCTTCCTCTTTTGGGAGGATCTCATAGCCTCATCAGTCTTTTGTGCTACTCCGACATCACTCGAAGCTTTGCTCGGGGGCTCCGATTGGTTTGAAGGTCGGTTGGAGTGAGCAGGAGTTGGCTGATCGGCTTCTGGAAACCGCTCTTCTTCATCGTCGCTTTGATCCCCAACATATTGCCTTCGACGTTGGGCAGGTTGCTTGACTCATCGACTTGGGGAAGGAAGAGTGATAATGCGATCAATAGTCTCTGGACGAGTGCTTGTGGATGTGCTTGAACCTCCAACACCGGTCTGCTATGGCTTTTCCACATAATCCGGTCCCTCGGAGTCAGTCGGAGTGAGCAGAGGATGGGACACATAAGCATCCAAAACCCGCACAAAGGCCAAGATATCAAGCAGGATATCAAAACAAGATAATAATAGAATCATTCAAAGTCGACCGAGGCTTACTCGGGCTCGTAGAGTGCCCCCATTATACGCCTTCTCGATTAACGAGTGATCTTGAAGGATATCTCCTTCAAACATCTTTGATAAGCGTGTCCGACGAAGGTTGCCATTGGGAGGGTCAAGAACTTCCCTGGTCTCATCGTTGGTGGCATAATTCCATGCTGGGTGACTCTGAAGTTTCAGGGGCTGCACTTGGCGCACTATAAACTCTTGGCGATGGTAATACCATCAATGCCCTCTTTCATCAGATCTGCAATCTTCTTCAGCAGAGTGACCACCTGGGGGTCGGATGGATCGGGCTTTTTGGTCCAATGCGCTTGGGGAATCGCCTTTGCGCTAGAGAAGTCGGCAAGAACAGGGGGAGGGTTGTCACAATAAAACCACTCGTCCTTCCAGTTCTTGTTACTGGTCTTCAATGGCACATTGATGTAGACCTCCTTCTCGCGCAACTGAACACCGACACCGCCTTTGGCCACTTGGTTGTCCTTTGTTGGCAGCGGTAGGAGGACGAAGAGGTGGTGGAACAAATTGAAATGGGGGAGAACGCCCAGGAAGGCCTCGCACATGTACACAAAGATAGCAATGTGGAGGCTTGAGTTGGGATGGAGGTTGACAAGCTCAATCCCATAGAAAAAAGGAGCCCGCGTAACGAGCTACAGCAGGGAACTCCGAAGCCATGCTCAAAAAATGAGCAAAACACCACAATCTGCTTATGAATTGGAATGGGGCAAGTTTCCTTGGGTACCTTCCAATCGATCCAAGCCTGCTCGGGAAGAATACCGTCTACCACCATCTTGATCAGGTCGGTAGTGGTGACGCTGCTCTTTGAGAACTCCCGGAGCTGCTCGGGGATCTCGATCTTCGACAAGGAAGACTCAGTGGCGGCGGCAGAGGCCTTTTTGTGACCCCTGCCTGCGGGATGAATCAGCATGGTGGACTGAAAGCTTAACCCTAGCTAATGCTCGAGGGCTGAGGGTGATGAGATCTATAGCGGCAAAAAGGAATGCGCTAACCCTAGCTCTGGAATCAGAGGCGTCACAAGAAATAGGGGAGGCGTGAGGAAGACGAAGAGCTTGTGCACGAAATGATGGCGTGGACTGAGAGTCAACATGTCGTGCCCTTGTTATTCCCTCGCCTTTTGACCTAAGGGTCCCATGGGCCGGTATGGGCCGTACAGTGACATGTTTTCTCCAATTAAATAAAAATTACTTAAAGACCTTGATCTTTAAAAAGATTTTGGGCTATTAAGCCTTGAGAAGTAATCTTGGGGGCTTCTTTGATGAGAGGTAGTGGCCAATCCACTTAAAAACACTTGTCATATCTATGTGATTTGATGATCATGTAGCAGAGGACTTGATGGTCATATGGGTATAAGTTCAAAAGTTATGTTATTGATTGATGTCAATAGTTACATTGCCAAAATTGGACTTATGAACAAATAGAGTGACAAATTATTAGGGAAAAGCTATGTTATGATTGATGTCATTTAGCTTAGTACTATTGTATGATTGATGTCATACTCCTTTACATGGACTGAACATGATTGATGTCATAGAATTCAGACCGATAAATCACTTAGAAAATAGTATATATCACTCGACGTTTTTAAATATCGGTCGGCAAGGTTGAAATCTTGCAAATTGACCTACTGATTTGATGACCAGAGGTTTGTTAGGCTCAAGCTTGATGGTTTGAGTAAAGTACATACAAAAAAATAATAAGAGCTAACATAATTAGACTCTTGCATTATTTGTTAGCCTCCAAATTATACAAGAGTTGGCGGCTACACCTGATCAAGTGCACCTGACCGGTGCACCAGATCTATCAGGAACATCAATAAAGAGGTCTTCCTAATTTATGATCCACATTGGAAGCCACTTGGAAAATCAGAGCTCAAAATCAGGAAGCACTCGGGGGCTACTGTGGGATACTTGCCTTATGGGTATCCATAAATATGCCTAAGTCGGTAGCTGACTGGGTACTTCATCAACAAGGAATCCGACCAAGTCGGCTTAGAGCGCAAGGCAATTAGAGATAGACTTTCTATGTAAATCCTTGTAGATTACGAGTAGGACTCTTCATGTACCCCCTGCCGACCTGATATATAAGGTGGCAGGGTACCTCCATCGAGGGACACAACATTACAAGCAATACAATCCATAGAATACAAGATGTAGGATTTTTGCTCTCATCAAGGGGGCCCGAAGCTGTATAATTCGGCGTCTTGTGTTAACCATCGTAGTTCTTAGTCTCGACGTAGCCCTACATATTTACTGCCAGAATCAAGCTTCGACAACCCTGATAGAACTCTATCGATTCTGCCTACAGACAGATCGAATCTAACTCTATCTACCCAGTAATAGATCAAAGTTGATGCAGCCTTACTGATTCGAATAGATCGAATTTAACCGAGACAGTATTCGAACACAGTAGATAGAGCTAGACTTAATCTATTTATAGATAAAATCAATAAAAGTGACTCAAATAACAGATCTAAATAGCACCTATGGAACGTACTGAGATCACAATAGATCGGCTTCAACCAAGACAGTATTGCAATCAGAGTCGATAGAATAAACACTATATAGATCTAATTACCGGATAACTAGCAATTCTAATGATAATAACTAGAATATCAAATCAATGAGAAAGTACTAGTTGAGATTGATAGAATTACCAAGGGTGACTAATCCAAGCCTCTTGCCGAGATCGGAGCTGATGCAGCCCGCACGAGACAAGGGTTTCGTCGAGTAGGAAAAGTTGGCGATGCACCAAATTGTATTGAACGAATGGGTTATTTTTTTACGTACAGATCCTATTATATATTTATAACCTCATGCAAGAGTTTTCAACCTGACTCGGTCAAGACTCCCAAACAAACCGACTATTTTTAGAATAAAGATCTAAACTGCAAACATAAAAGAAAAATAAAATAACCCTGCTAGGCCCACTTAAACTCCTTCAGTCGTTGAATATCATTAACTTCGGCCGATGTTAATTTCCTGCCTCCGATTTGATAGGACTGGTCAAAATCTGGTGCCAACACATCCCCCCCCCCCCCCCCCCCCCCCGAGTTCAGGGTACGAAATACTTCGTGTGCCGGATTTTATCTCCTCGTTTACCATGTGTATTTACTTGGCAAACCACCCACTATCAAACTTCATCTTTATGGCATAACCCCCAACTACTCATGCTCCTTTTAATTGCAACTTGTTGCATCCCTGCACCATCTCGACTGTTGGGCTTGACCGTTATTATCCTTATCTTTTCCTTCTCGAACATGTTCACTTCTTATTCTCCTCAATTAATATAGAGCGGCGCTTGGGTTCTTCAAAGGTCACGTGCAAATCCTATAAATAGCTCCTCTGATCAGCCCCCTTTTACCTCAACACCTTCGGCCATGGGCCTTCTTCTAAGAGCTCTAACAGAGAAATACCACCTATCCCCGAATTTGCTAAGCTCTTCATGGCGAGTACTTTTCGCCTCTTCAATCCCTAGAGTGATTCTTTCAATCCAAAATCCACAGCCGCTTTAGCGCAAGAAATCAACTAACTAGTTGGTTTCCGGCAACCCAATCATGAAGAATGGCATCAGCTAGGTCGCCCTCTCTCCCCCTTGTCCATCGGGTAATGCCTGATGACAGCGATGCTGCCGGGGAAGAAGATCCAAGCTGCTGAACTACCTTTCTTCTTAATTACATGCTCTTTTCTTATACTCGGGATAATTACATCTTCATCCCCTAACTGTAATGGGAGAATAGGTCCCTTTAGAAATCGATTACCTGCGAATAATCTACTCATTTTTACCTTGTACTAATATTCCTTCGTAATTCCTATCACCATTGAATGAATATATGCACCATCTTTATTTTGAATCCGGTGTTGATATTTTTTATGCTAAGGGCAATATTTTAAATATTGGCCATCTTAAGTCGATGTATTCCCATTGGTTTTTACCACCCAAGCACAATACTAAATATCGGATGTCAATCAATGATGAAATCACGAATCAACCAAACACTTGGATGATATTGCTTCAAATATTTACCATCAATTGCTTTCCCAAACTCTTCTCCATCTAATCCTTGCAGAAAATATGCATTGCCTGGCACACATCAACTCACTTTAAATGGACCTTCCCATGTTGGTGACCATTTTCCAAAATGACTATCTCTAGAGCCGATGGGCATGATTACTTTTCCAAACAAGGTCTCCTTCCGAAAAACTTTTGGGTACCACCGTTTTATTATAAAACTTAGCCACCCAGGTCTTATTTTCTTGAATCTTCTCCAGGGCCTTCATCCGATGTTGTACAACATCTTCCAGTTCATCCAACATAACTTGCCTATAATCATCAGCCGACAATTGATCCTGCATCTCCACTCTTCTGGATCCCAGATTTGTTTCCCATGGTAAAACTACCTCATGTCAATAAACCAGTTGATAAGGTGGCACCTTAATTGCCTCATGACAAGCCATCATGTATGCCCATAAAGATTCAGCCAATGTTGTATGCCACTTCCTAGGCTACTCATCAATCTTCCTCTTAATCAACTTAATCAAACTCTTGTTGGATGCTTCTGCTTGACCATTGGCCTGAGCATAATATGATGATGAATTCAGGAGCTTGATCCCCATACTGTCAGCAAAGCTTTGAAACTCTTCTAAAGTAAACACAGAGCCCTGGTCAGTAGTAATAGTTTGTGGCACACCAAACCGATATATAATATGTTCCTTCAGAAAGTTGATTACATCTCTAGTAGTAACATTCTTCATAGGCACTGCTTCGACCCACTTTGTGAAGTAATCTGTAGCTGCCAAAATATATTTATGACCCTTGCTTGACGCAGGAAAAATTTGACCAATCATGTCCATCCCCCATCCTCTAAAAGGCCACAGCTTAATAATTGGGTTCATAGCCGATGCTGGTGCTCTCTGTATAGCTCCAAACTTCTGACAGTCCTGACATCCCTTATAGTATTTGAAACAATCTTCCAACATAGTCAGCCAATAGTATCCAGTCCTTTTCAGCAACCATCTCATCTTATGAGCAGATTGATGTGTACCACATATTCCTTCGTGAACTTCACACATAACAATCTTGGCCTCTTCTTGATTCAAACATCTTAATAACACACCATCAACTATACGATAATAAAGTTTCTCTTCTAATAAAACATACCTCAGTGCCATATATCAGATTCTTCGAGACACTTGTTGAGTTGGATCTTTGAGATACTGGATGATCTCGAACCTCCAATCTTCTTCATCGACATCAGCTATGTCAACAATTTTTCTATCATTGTCTTCTCGATAGCTCGATGCCCTCTGCGCCAGATCGTTTGCTTCCATATTCTCCTCTCTTGGAACATGCTTGAACCTTATTATCCTGAAATGGTGCAACATATCCTGACACTCGGTATAAAACAGCCTCAACACATCATCCTTATACTCAAATTCTTCCGCCAACTGTCCGAGTACCAGTAGTGAATCTCCCACGATCTCAATACAATCAACTCCAGCCTTTTTCAATATCTGCAACCCCTTCAGCACAGCTCTGTACTCAACCTGATTATTAGTTGAAGCTTCGGTAGTAAATGCAAACTCAAATCTTGCCTCCCGAGGTGATATGATCACAAGCCCGATGCCATAACCATTTTTACAAACAGATCCATCAAAGAATAACAGCCATGGCATCAGCTTGACCATCGAGACTTTAGATCCACAATGCTCAACTACCAAATCAGCTAGCACCTGACCATTAACAGCTTTAGCAGATTCATATGTGAGATCATACTCCGCCAAAGCAAGCATCCACTTACCAATTCTGCCCTTCAGAATAGGAGCCGATAACATATACTTGATGACATCAGCTTTGCATACCACCGTGCACTCACTCGATAGCAGGTAATGTCTCAATTTCACACATGAGAAATATAAACATAAACATAACTTCTCAATCTCGGCATACCTGGTTTCAACATCGATCAATCTTCGGCTCAAATAGAATACAACTCTCTCTTTACCATCCTGTTCTTGAACCAAAGTTGAACTGATCGACTTTTTACCAGCCGCGAGATAGAGTCTGAATGGTAACCCTTCCCTTGGTGGCACCAACACATGTGGCAAAACCAGATATTTCTCGATATCATCTAATTCTTTTTGATGTTCTGCCTCCCATACAAACTTCTGATTTGCCTTCAATTTTAACAACAGAGTGAACACATTGAGTTTACTAGACAAATTTGAAATGAATCTTCTGATGAAATTTACTTTGCCGATCAAAGATTGCAACTCTGTCTTATTGATCGGCGACTCGATATCATTGATAGCTTTCATGCTCTTCAGCCCAGTTTCAATTCCTCTTTCATGCACAATGAATCCCAAAAACTGCCCGACCAAGACACCAAAAGCACACTTCTTTGGATTCATTTTCAAACCATACCTCCTGGTTTTTTCTAACACTTCCCGTATATTGGCTATATGATCTTCTATTCTCTTACACTTTACTACCACATCATCAATATAAATCTCCACTAACCTGACAATCAAATCGTGGAACATATAATTCATAGCCCTCTGATATGTAGCCCCAGCATTCTTTAACCTGAATGTCATGACTACCCATTCATATAACCCGAGTACCCCTGGACACCTGAAAGCAGTCTTCGGTATGTCTTCCTCTGCCATAAAAATCTGATTGTAACTAGCATTACCATCTATAAAACTGATGATCTTACCCTGCTACTGCGTCAACTAGAAGATCCGCTACCGGCATGGGGTAGTCATCTTTTAGAGTAGCTCTATTCAGTGGCCGAAAGTCAATGCACACCCTCAGCTTGCCACATTTCTTGAACACAGGTACAATATTCAAAACCCATTCTAGATATCGGCAAGGCCTAATAAAATTTGCATCATATAATCGGGTAATCTCAGCCTTCACCACATCATCAATTTTTAGATCAATTCTCCTTGGAGGTTGCTTATAAGGTCGATATCCAGGCTTGATGGGCAACTGATGATCCACTATGGATCTACTCAATCCCGGCATCTCAGAATAATCCCAAGCAAAGCAATCTCGATACTCTTAATAATTTTGTTAATTCTACTTTAAAATCTTCATCTAATTTCTTACTAATAAAAGTCAGCCTCGGCTTGTCACCATCTCCTATATCGACTTCTTGAAGTTCATCGACCGACACAAATCCTCTTCCCAACTTTCCATCTTCTACGAATTCCATTGGGGTGCCTGTCAGAGAAATAGTTTAGAATTTGATTGGTCCACTACCTCGAGACCCTATGTAGTGATCTTGACGTAATCCCCATCCCAAATCTGGCCAGACAAACACACCATATCATCCACATGCCATGGAACTAAATCGGCTGATGAAACATTGACGGTTTCAATGGCCAGGATCACTTCCACTTGATCGCCAATCCATTGGGTCAACGATTGGTGCATTGTCGATGGAACACAACAATTAGCATGTATCCAGTCACGACCCAATAGCAGGCTGTAAGATCCCTTTCCATCAATAACAAAGAAGGTAACCAGCAAGGTTTTACTGAGCGCAAGTGGGTCACCTCAACTTTGAGTCAAGAATCTGCTGTAAAAATTTCAGCCCAATCAGATCAACGAGCGAAAAGTTATGCCTGTTTTACCGAAGGTAGGTCAAGACAGGGTTTTGGGGGAGGGGGGGGGTGAGTGGAAAACGGAATCGGGTGGGGTGTTTTCTTTGGCAACGGATTGTGGGTGTGGTGGATGAGTAACACGATGGTGAATCCAATGGAAAACACAATGGTGATGGTGGTATGCAGCAGAGATCAGAACACAAACCGAATCGAAACACAAATTCAAACCAGCAACTAAACTCGACTAGGACACAAACTCAACACCACGAACTCTGAAATTAAATTATGCAAAGGCTAAACAATGTCTGGGATGGTGGGGAATTTTTTTTGTTGGCTTTTTCGTGGATAATAGGTGATAAACACAAACAAATCTAAAGGGGAAACACGATAATACCTCACGGGGAACATAGGAATCTGATACCACTTGATGTAGATGAGGCCCAATCTTTCGAGAGGTAGGGGGATAAACTCGAATTTGGAGACTCAGCGTCAATGAGCTGACTTGAATCAGACATGATCCAACCCCACAACCGTTACACCAAGCACGACGTGATTGTTCCTGCAAGCGAATCGAGAACACAACCAAGAAAGGATAAGCACACAATCTAAAATTGCAAATATCGATGAAGCGAATCACAAGAAAATATTCAAACTCTAAACACAAAAGGACTAATCACCACAGTGGTGTAGAACAAGAACAGGGGCCCTAGATTACTGTAAAAGGACTTATCGCCACAGTTACAATAATTCGATCAAGTTTCTCTCTAGAAAACTGAACTAAACAAAACCCAAGACTAAAAGAAGGCGGCTAGTGAGTTTATGTAGGAACCAGGAGCGTCCTAGAGTTGGGGGCGACCAGGGGGGCGCCCACAACATGGGCTTAAGGCCCAACACGATACATGGCCAAGTTGGCCCAAAATAGGTGGCGCAACACCTTGTCATGGTCATGCAGCATGACTCACGACCCTTCTGGAGTGATGACCAGAAACAAAACAACGGTGTCATTGTCCCCTTTCCAACGCATCAAAGAACGCCTCGTTTGGACGTCGGATGTAGGAGATATCATCAAAACCATGAAGAGGTGTCGGCTGAATCCGAGACGAACGCAGCGACAGAGTTGGTGATGACTTGTAACTTGGGGAAGGCCATGATATGTGCGTATCCAACATGGTGATGTCCTCATCATGTTTGTTGCATTGGTTTCAATCCAAACTGCTCCCTCATCATCTCAGCAATCTTCGAAGCCCAGTCATCGGTCGACCCATTGATATTTGGAACAGTCGATGGAAGACCAGATGATGATGGCTGTGGGCCAAAATTAACAATTGTATGTTGGCCTCCTAGTTCTCCAGGCAGAGTAGACGATGAATACATTCCAAACATGCTAGGCTCAACATTAGGTGCAGTACTGAACGTAACATTTGGCTCAGTAGTCTCTTGCATGTAATGCTATGGATGTGTCTGTGGTGTAGATCTTTGTCGTATTATCCTCCGAGGCATTCTTCCATCATCAGCATTCTTCTGACCTGGGAATGTTTTAGAAGTGGATGTATTTGAACCCAAGATAGGTTGTGTTGTACTCCCACCAGGTTGTTGTGAAGTAGATGCTTTATTAGCAGGCTGAGGAACACTATCTGGTATGCGAAAGTACACCGGCCCATGAGCTGAATCTTCATATAGGTATCCTTGCACAGTCTCAATAATCAAGCTCCTCAATGTATTAACCAGCACAGGGGATTGGTTAATCAATGCATGGTGTATAGTTGAATGAATCATATTATGCAAAGTTGCTTCATCAATGAACTCTACTGGCTTCTCAGTATGTGATTCTTCTGTTGCATCTTCAATCAATGCGGAAGCTGGTAACTTTCCTTTCTGGATAAACTTGTCGTTCCTTGTCTTGTGGAAAGTACTTAATAGAAGATTTTCATACTCAACCATCTTCTAACTAACCTGTGCCTTTGCATCATCACTCAACTCGTCTCTATTGATAGGTAGCATATGTTCATTCTTAAGATCTGAGCTGATATTGATCTTTGGTTGTGCCACATCACCGTCCTGAGGCATTTCGAGTTTAGGCATGATGCGAGTTTGAAGTTCTTGGTCCCACTGGGCGTGCCAAAAAGCGTGTTGACACGAAAATCTTCACGCATGACCTGGGAGATTTGCTTAACTCTAGTGCAGGCTCAATACAGGAAACCGGGGCGTGCCAGTCGATTTTCCCTGCAAATTGACAAAGATAAAAACGGTTAGATATTGTGGGCCACCGGCCTAGGACAGGCCGGTGAAGAGAGCCGATAGTCACTGTAGGTGAAATCAGCCGATATCATTATAAGAATAAATATAAGACAGGATAAACGAATCGGCTGACTTTATCGGCTTATCGACAAATTAGATATATAAAAAAATGTTCATTATAATGCCGATAATGGTTTGAATCAAACGTAGCAAGATCAAAGAGATGAAAGGAATCATTCCAATACTTGTTGAGTCGATGGTGCAGAGTCGATAGGGCAGAGTCGATAGAACTACAATATGCGTGCAAAACCCTACCCTGTCAATAGTGCTAAGTCGATAAATTTAATAGCTGGTATTGCAAATATGCCTTAAAATCATAAATCTATCTTGTTTAAATAAGAGGGTAAACGAATCTCAAAAATAAATATAATAATCAATTAACACCTAAAAGTCGATTGAACTGTGATAACCTATCGGCTAAACACCCCGATAGAACTCTATCGATTCTGCCTACAGACAGATCGAATCTAACTCTATCTACCCAGTAAGAGATCGAAGCTGATGCAGCCTTACTAATTCCAATAGATCGAACTTAACTGAGACAGTATTTGAACATAGTAGATAGAACTAGACTTAATCTATTTATAGATAAAATCAATAAAAGTGACTCGAATAACAGATCTAAATAGCACCTATGGAACCTACTGAGATCACAATAGATCAGCTTCAACTAAGATAGTATTACAATCAGAGTCGATAGAATAAACACTATATAGATCTAATTACCGGATAACTAGCAATTCTAACTATAACAACTAGAATATCAAATCAATGAGAAAGTACTAGTTGAGATTGATAGAATTACCGAGGGTGACTAATCCAAGCCTCTCGCCGAGATCAGAGCCGATGCAGCCCGCGCGAGACGAGGGTTTCGTCGAGTAGGAAAAGTTGGTGATCCGCTGAATTGTATTGAACGAAAGGGTTATTTTTTTACTTACAGATCCTATTACATATTTAGTCCTTGTGCTGCTTATAGGACCAACCCTGAGGAGACTAAGGAGATACAACGACAAGTTCAAGACCTTTTGGATCGTGGGTATGTTCGTCAATCACTTAGTCCTTATGTTGTTCCTTTACTTTTGTTCCTAAGAAAGATGGTACTTGGCGTATGTGTGTAGATTGTAGAGCCATATACAATACTACTATTAGGTATTGTCATCCTATTTCTAGGCTAGACGACATGCTTGATGAGTTATGTGGTGCTATAATTTTCACTAAAATTGATTTGCATAGTGGCTACCATCAAATTAGAATGAAACTTGGAGATGAATGGAAAACAGCTTTCAAAACAAAATTCAGATTATATGAGTGGTTAGTAATGCCTTTCAGTTTAACTAATGCAACTAGTACTTTCATGCGCTTGATGAATGAGGTTTTAAGAGCTTTCATTGGCAAATTTGTGGTAGTTTACTCTGATGATATCTTGATTTATAGCAAATCCATAGATGAACATATGAATCATTTGCGTGCTATTTTTGATGCTTTACGAGATGCACGTTTATTTGGTAACCTTGAGAAGTGCACCTTTTGCACGGATCGAGTCTCTTTTCTTGGCTATGTTGTGACTCCACAGGGAATTGAGGTGGATGAGGCGAAGATTGAAGCCATAAAGAGCTGGCCTGTACCAAAAACTATCACACAGGTGAGGAGTTTTCTTGGTCTTGCAGGTTTCTACCGCCGCTTTGTCAAAGATTTCAGCACCATTGCTGCACCTTTGCATGAGTTGACAAAGAAAGGTGTTGATTTCCAATGGGGTAAGGTACATCATGAGTCTTTTGATGATTTGAAGCATAAACTTACACATGCGCCATTGCTGCAATTACCTAATTTTGATAAGATTTTTGAGCTTGAATGTGATGCTAGTGGTATTGGCATTGGTGGTGTTTTGATGCAAGATAGTAAACCTGTTGCATACTTTAGTGAGAAAATTACTGAGCCCGTTTTGAATTACTCCACGTATGATAAGGAATTGTATGCACTTGTACGTTATTTAGAGACATGGCGTCATTATTAGTTGCCCAAAGAATTTGTTATTCATTCTGATCATGAATCACTTAAGTATATTCGTTCTCAATGTAACTTGAACCATAGACATGCTAAATGGATTGAGTTTATTGAGTCTTTTCCTTATATTATTAAACATAAGAAAGGGAAGGATAATATGATCACTGATGCTTTATCTTGGCGCTATACTTTATTGTCTCAACTTGATTGTACAATTTTTGGACTTGAGGCAATTAAAGAACAATATGTTGTTGATGTTGATTTTAAGGATGTATTACTGCATTGTAAAGAAGGTCGTGCATGGAACAAATTTGTGTTGACTGATGGATTCTTGTTTAGAGCTAATCGCCTATGCATTCCAGTTGGTTCTGTTAGTCTTTTGTTATTATAGGAGGCGTATGGAGGTGGATTGATGGGTCATTTTGGTGCCAAGAAGACTGTGGATATCTTGGCCACACACTTCTTTTTGGCCAAGGATGAGGAAAGATGTTGAGCGCTTTGTTGCTCGCTACACTACATGTCAAAAAGCTAAGTCTTGCTTGAATCCACATGGTTTATACATGCCACTTCTTGTTCCTTCTATTCCTTGGGCGGATATTTCTATGGACTTTGTTTTAGGAGTGCCTAGGACTAAGAGGGGGAGTGATAGTATTTTTGTTGTTGTGGATATATTTTCTAAGATGGCACACTTTATACCAGGTCATAAGACTGATGATGCTAGTTATATTGCTGATCTCTTTTTCAAAGAAATTGTACGTTTGCATGTTATGCCTTCTACTATTGTTTCAGATCGTGATGCAAAATTCTTGAGTCACTTTTGACGCACGCTTTGGAATAAGTTGGGTACAAAGTTGTTGTTTTCTACAACTTGTCACCCACAAACTAATGGACAAACTGAGGTGGTGAATCGCACTTTGGGTACTATGTTGAGAGCTATTTTGAAGAAAAATTTGAAGCAATGGGAAGAATGTTTGCCTCATGTTGAGTTTGCATATAATCGGGCAACACATTCTACTACCAAGGTAAGTCCTTTCAAGGTAGTGTATGGTTTTGATCCCCGTACTCCACTTGATATACTTCCTCTATCTATTCATGAGAGAGTTCATGTTGATGCTGAGGAGCGTGTTGAATTTATTTTGCAAATGTATGATACCACTAGATTTAGCATTGAAAAGATGAATGGAAAGTATAAAATTGCTGGTAGTAAAGGTAGAAAAGAAGTAAAACTTGATGTAGGAGATTTAGTATGGTTACACTTGAGAAAGGATAGATTTCCAGATTTGAGAAAGTCTAAATTAATGCCTAGAGCTGATGGTCCTTTCAAAATAATTGAGAAGATTAGTGATAATGCATACAAACTTGAGTTGCCTCCCGAGTTCGGGGTTAGTCCTACTTTTAACATTTCAGATTTGAAACCATACTTGGGAGAAGAGGATGAGCTTGAGTCGAGGACGACTCCACATCAAGAGGGGGAGGATGATGAGGACATCACTCCTAAGGATACATGCAACACTCCTCCAATTCTGGACTTGCAAGGTCCAATGACTAGAGCTCGTGCACGACGACTAAATTTAGAGGTGATCTCGTTCCTATGTTCTTCATCATATGTCACTTTTGAGAATGGTTTGCTACCTAATGATTATAATATAATTAGGAACCATGGAGAGGACCATGAGATAATGGGAGAAGGACATGGAGACGTGGAGGACCATCAAGGACGTGGAAGCCAAGGTGGAGGCCCAACCAAAACCGACTTCGAGTCTGTTTTGGGGCCTAGGACCAGTCTTCACAAAAACGGATGCCCAGGACACATACGGAGTCGGATTTGGACGTTCTACATATGCACAGAAAGATAAGAATAAGACCTTTCCAATGCCATCGGTCTCATGTCAAAAGTCATCCGGAGTCATCAGGAATTGTCGAAACAAGAGAGTCCAGAATCTGTTTCGGTGCTGCGTCGCCTGTTTTTGGCCTTTGGCCTTTGTATCTAGTTGAGCCCAATTACGGGCACATCCAGAGGGTCTTGCACGACCCTAGGGTCTTCATATACAGCCGCCACCGTACCATTAGGGTTCAAATTTTGCTTAGATTATTCTGTTCATAACAGTTTCGCCGTCATCACGGTTTATGAGACATCAACTTCATGAGATTCATAATACATCTAGAATTGTGTTGCATTCTTTTTTTTTGAAATGAATTGTGTTGCATTCTTCTTTATTCTTGCTTGTGTTCTTGATTCGCAGGCAGGGATTAGCCTTCTCGGTGAGGTCAATCATTTTAGGACGGTTGATAACCAGAGGAGACGTTGTGCTGCGATTGCGGGGTTTAGAACGTGTTGTTCTGAAGCCGGATCAATTTGTGTGTTGCATCCGACCAAATCAATGTATCCAGAACCTTTCAGAAGATCAGGAACCCTTGTCCACATCAACATGTATGGTGTTTTCCCTCGTCCTCCTCCTCCACCGGGGTACATGCCTTATCCCTACTATCCTCCACCACCTCCACCAGCAGGCGAGTGATCTTTTTGGCAACTTGATGCCAAAGGGGGAGTAAAACATTGAAGTGAACAATGGTGAGTAGATGATGAAAGGATTGGATCTTGATCTCATATTCACGAATATCTCGTGCTTCTTCTAATTTGTATCTTTCTTATGATTGTATTAAACTATGTCGCTTGTTTTCATGTGAACTTTGGTTTGTAATGTTGATTTGCACTCAAACATTTGGTTGCTTGGATTGATATTTGGCTTGATTTTATCTTGAGTTCATTATGACTATGCTAACATTCAGGGGGAGCTCACTTTGTGTGGCTCATTATGCTTCACTTCATTGTATTGTCATCAATTACCAAAAATGAGGAGATTGAAGTATCTAGGCCCTAGTTTAAGGGTTTTGGTAATTAATGAAGACTTGCGGCTCATTATATTCTAATAATGATCTATTCAAAATTCATATTTCAATGAAGATGAAGAAGGTGACACAAGGCAAAGGTATATAAATTTAGGTTTTCTATTTGACCGGTCACAAGGTGTTTAGAGGAGAAAAGGACCGGGTTGCTAGTATAGTTGTCAAACTATTGAGAGGGGTCAATGCTCTACTAATTTGTTGAATTCTTAGTCGCCACTTTGTGAAAGATCATTCTCTTCCTTGTCTTACACCTCCAAAGATTCCTTAAAGAACCTATGCAATTTACTCCAAAAATTTCCTTGAATATCTTTATTGAAGAGAAGTCAAATATTCCTTGAATATCACAGTTGGAAACTCCCCACAATATTCCTTGAAAATTTTCTGTCGTTGTGCTGGCGGTCTGACCGTGACCAGGAGACGGTCTGACCGTGACCTGCTGACGGTCTGACCATAGCCGGCTGGCGGTCTGACCGCGTCTATCCAAAAAGGTTTTCCTTCCTGGTGGTTTTGGCGGTCTGACCGTCAGCCTCTCACGATCTGACCGCCTGTTGTGCCCGGTCTGACCGTGAGCTTTTGAATGTTTTGAATCCTTGGTCAACCTAGTCGTTGGACTATTGGCAATCTGACCGCCAGGTGCGCAGTAACGACTAGTTTTTTATGCCTTGGCTATATATACTCTCTCCTCTCGTGCATTTAAACTCTCTTGACACTCTGAAGTAAATCGTTGAGCAATTTGAGCCCACTCCACTCTCACACAAACTTCCATTGATCCATTGTAAGTGTGTAAGAATCTAGTGCTTATATTTGAGTGATTCAAGCATTGTGGCACTAGGTGTTCATCAAGTGAGCCATCTTAACTTGTTACTCTTGGAGGTTGCTGCCTCCTAGTCGGCTTGGTGGCGTGGAAACAGTGAGCCCTTCAAGAAGATTGTGAAGAAGGCCCGGTGTTCGTGTAAGAGGTCTTGTACTCGCCTCGCCAGAGCGGTAAAGGGTAACTCTAGTAACACCGAGGTTTGGAGAGGTTCAAGGGATTGATTTGGCTTAAGATCAAGTTGCTCTTGTGTGAGTCCTTCTTGTTGGAGAGGTGTACTTGATAGAGAAGCAAGTTAAAGGCTTGAATCCACCTCAACGTGGATTAGGGGTGATCAACAAGTCACCGAAACCACGAGATAAATTTGTGTCTCTCTTCCTTTCATTCATTCGTCTTTACATTTCTAGATATTACAATGATGCTTATACCTAGGCTTGCAAACCTTTAGCTCTCAACATAGGTGTTGTTTTTATTTCCTATGCGTATTTTTTCCTTATGTTATTTCCGCACTTGTTTTTGCAGGTTATAAAGTATCAAAAACCGTCTATTCACCCCCCTCTAGTCGGTATCCGAGATCCTACTTCATCATGTTAGTGAACTATGTGAACTATGATTTCTATTTTATGTTGTTTCACAGATGACCATAGAGATGTAGATCACATGAGATTTCGTTGCAATTTATTGTCGTCATTCTCTTAACTAACATAAGAGTCAGTTTCAGTATATGTATCGGCTTTGTGGAAGGCTACACGGCCTGGGGTCTACATTTAGCTAGCTCGCTAGTGACTGCATAAGCCATGCTCTAAGACGTTTTAGTTTCGGACATGGAAATTAAGAAGAAGTGAAAAAAATAGTTAAAAACGAGAAAGAGAGAGGTAGAGATAAAAATATATTGAGAAGAGAAAAAAGTACATTAGAATGTGCGAGTGTTTTCTAATTTGAGAAAACTTAAATAGACTAAAGTATCATATAATTTAGAACGGATGGAGTAGTGATTTAGCATTACGATTAATTATTTTTTTCAGAGATGTTAACATCATTGATAACACGGTGTTCCTGGTAACGTCATGAATTTCAAGATCAACCACGTAACCAACTCAGTTTTTTGCAAACATTGATAGGAGTTGAGTGCGTCATCATGAATTTTAAGATCAATCACAGAACCACCTCAGTTTTTCGGAAACATTGATAGGAGTTGTGTTATAATCCGGTGAGTAGTTATACGTATCTGTACAATCTATTAATTGAGATGCGGTTGTCCACTTCGTGTCCACAAAGTTAGAGATTGAATCTAATTCGATTTCGTACCTTCCATATTAAGTACCGAATTTCAAAAATGATAACTCCCTGGTCCGGAGCTCAAATGAGGCAAACTCGGACTCTATCTCGTAGCTCTCGAAACGTTCTACAACTTTAATATTCAATGAAAGTTCAGATCCTACCGTTTTGGTTTCCAAATATACGATGCAAAAATATTTATTCTGATTGAGACTCCTCTGCGTAGTTCTCTGTACAGGCTCCATATTTGTTAGCTCCGAAGTCCAAATAATATGAACCATATGTGTTTTAAAAAGGCCTTGACGAGATCTACAACTTTTATATTTTAATTTTTCCATTAAAGCAAGTCTTCAAGTTCAAAATTATGTTAATACAATGCTATTTGTGGACTGCGTGAATTGATTTTTTCCTTCCGGATAAACTTCTAGAATATGGTAAAAAATATTGAAAATTTTATTATTTTTAACATATAAAATGATATACTAAGAAGCACCAATAGTAATAGAAATATGATCTTTCATGTAAAAAATATAAATAATATTATATATATATATATATATTGTGTAAATAATTCATATTTAAATTATAAAAAAATATTTTTTTAAGTCCATAGCAACACACGGACACTTTGCTAGTCTGTTAATATTCACAAACATTGTCACAACCGTTTCTAGGAGTGTTTTCCGGATTTTCGTCATTAGAAACATTATCCCTGACAGGAGTATATGACGTCCGACAGCAACGGCTTAACTAACTCAAAGATCACGCAACCATGTTTAACATCTTAATGATATTATATATACTATATATTAGTTTCGTGCTGGCAGGCAAGCATCACGTTCGTTAAGACTGACATTCTACACCCACTCCCTGAGCAGTACTTTATTCACATCTCGCAGTCGCATATATACGTGGACTCGGTACGGTCAATACTGTGTACAAGCTTCTACGAGTAGAATACTGCAGAATAATTAAGCAAACAAGTAAAAGTAACTAACTTATATTCTCCAGACGCGCCCTTTTCAACTGTATTTGGTTTCCTTCGGAAATGTTGGTGCGTCTATGTTTGTGTTGCTTCAACTTTTTTCCCCCTTTGTTCGAAAGAATGTTTGGTCCTAGTTACTCAGCCGCAAGTAAAAAGAAATAAATTAAAGAGAGCAAAGTATATGCAAATAACATTACCTACAATCTATTATATATCCCCTCATAAAAATTATATATGAGAAAATTTATGATTCTACCATGTTAGATCCTGTTTGAACTCCTTTAGTATTTAAGAAATCAAAATTTTAAAAACTGAAATGCCTCCAATCCAGCCAATCTAAATTTTGTTTCGTTTTAATTTATTAACTATTTAAAAGCTGGTTTATATAGATTATAAAACTAGAATCTAAATAGCTCCATCTAGTTTTTATTTAGCAATCAGTTTCTAAAAAGCATATTAAGAAATCAGTTTCTAAGAAACTAAAACTAATCCAAACAAAATCTTGTTCATATGCTAGGTGTAGATAGGGCATTTTAAAAACATATGAATGATATATACATGAAACATAATCAAATAAGTTGTTATATTTATGATTAATTATAATTTTAGTGAGAGATGATATACCATTCACATGAGACATCTAAAATAACTTTGTGAATATTAAGATTAATCCGATCCAGTCTTTCAAAGGCACTCAAAGATATAGTGTATTGATACATATGTTATAGTGGTAAGCGTACGTATATGTGAGTGTTTGTTTTACTAAAAAAATGTTAGATGAGCAAAAAAATAATAATGTTGAGACAATAGAAAATAGTTTAAGTAGAACATCCCATATTTTCTTGGCTTATATGTTGTTAAAAGATTGAATTAAAAATAAAACATATACTCTCTTTGTTCCAAAATTGTTGTCGTCATTGATTTTTTTCATTACCTTTGACCATTTGTTTTATTCAAAAAGTTTCAAAAAATATCATGTATTTTCTTATCATCTATTTTATTACTAACAAAATTTAAATATAACTTATAACTTTTTATATTTGAATAAATATTTTAAATAGGATGAATAGTCAAAATTAATAAAAAAATCAATAACAATAACAATTTTGGAACGGAGGGAGTATAAAAGAAGCAAAAAAGATAAATCTATTACAGTGGAATTATTTATTTTGATCCGTAGTTAATCAGAGACCAAACAAATTATAGTTACTACTTTTTTTCTTGTTTTGAGAAAAGAAATGTTATTATTTAAACTGCTGAACCGCATACGCGGCTGCAACACAATAGATCCGAGGGCGTCGCGATTACGACTCCGTAGCCCCCAAAGTTTGAAAAGGAAAGGGAAAAAAAAAGAAAAAGCAGCCCCTTTTAAGCGACCCCATCCGCAATCCGCAATCCTCACCGGAGCCCACCACCGGAGCCACCCCCCGCCACGGACACCTACACACCGTGTGGTGTGCGGTGGTGTGGGCTGTGGGAACGCACAAGAACACTACTAGAGGTCTAGAGCAGACCAAGAACAGAAGTGGAAAGGGGAGGAACGGAACACGAAAAGGGAGCAGAGGAGACCCGGCCTTCCTTCCGTTTGACCCGCCCTCGCCGACAATGGCGGCCACCTCCGAGGAGGCTATCAAGCAGTTCGCTGCGCTCATGGAGCACCGTGAGTTCTCGACTTCTGCTCCATGCGCTTCCTTTCTTCATTTTTAGAAAGAAGGAACAAATTAAAGGCGCCTTCTTTTGCTCCCTTGGTACTGTTGGAATTTCTGGTAACTGATGTGCGTGGTAATTTCGTTTCTGCAGTGGAAGAGCCATTCAAGTCCACATTCCAGGTACCGATCTGCTCTGCTCGCTGTTCCTGATGGATCTCTGTTTTTGTTTTTGGATGACTGATTTGGGCTGGTTGCTTTCTAAGCGAAAACCCCTGGCCTCTTATTACTTTTGGTGGAGCTGAATTCTGCTCGGTTCTTTTTTGTGTGTCGTTTGTTTGCTCGCATTTTAGCGGATTTGGGTGGTGCGGAGCTCTCACAGGATTTTATTTGTTATTTTTGGGTATGGCAGTGCATTTTTCTGAAGAATTTGAGGTAAAAATCTGTTGCTCTGCAGCTGCATAACGCTGATCTTTAGGAATTTCATTGTGTCCCAGAACTCAATTTTGGCTAAGCTTGGGCCACTCATTTTTTAATTTCCTGCTTACTCTTTTTTTTCCCTGGTGGACATAAAGGCTGCCCTCCAAATCTTGAGTGCTTACTTCGTTTTTAATTTATCGATAAGCTTATTTATGCTCATGTATGCTTTCACCTGTTTTTATTGTTCTGTTCTTTTTTTTTTCTGTTGCAGATATAGAATTTTAATCTTTTTTCTTGTTGATTGAACTGATTTTGAGCGCTCAACTTGATTGTTTTCTAGAACGTCTTTGGTTTCATGAAGCTTAAACTTCTTTCTGGTTAAATTGTGCTATCAGTTCGGTGCTTTCAGAACCAACTTTTTCTTCGTGCCGTAAAGCTTGAATTTTGGTGAAGTTTATGTTAAGCTATTATGTACCGACCAGTTGCACCCAAAAGCCTAAGCTGATGGGGAAGAGTGGACAATTCACTTATGGTTCAACACTCCCCCTCACGTGTAGTGCAGCTCCCTCGGGGCGCAAACGTGGAAATAGGAGCGGCGCAGCAGAAAATGCGTTCGCCAGGATTCGAACTCGAGATCTCTGGCTCTGATATCATGTTAAGCTATTATGCACCGACCAGTTGCATCCAAAAGCCTAAGCTGATAAGGAAGGGTGGGCAATTCACTTATGGTTCAACAGTTTATATTTCGTTATCATGCAAAATATTGCGAAACAAACACTTTATTTTTTTTGCTTATGTTGCATACTGAGATATTTATTTGGAGATCTCGCGATGTAGGAGTACTCTGGTTGGGCCATAACTGCTATTTTGTTACAATTATGGTGTCGGTGCTAATTCACTGCTCCCAGTTCGTCATTTGGAGCACAACTGCACAAATGCTCATCTTCATATTTGATAACTCGTAACTAATTTTACTCTCATTCTCCTCAAAATAAAAATAAAAACATAGTCTCATCTGTCGGCTAGGAGGGTTGCTTCCTATTTTCTAAGCATTTGTTGATATCTTAGGACTTTGGGAGGTCAATCACTACAAAGATTCTAGCGTCGGACTGTTGGTTAGGAGTTGGGTGCTGAATGAGTCATTTGCTCCACGGGAAGACTCTGTCCATGCTCGTAGTTGGGTGATCCAGACACCATGTGGATCTCGGTGTGCTCGAATTAATGGCCAAAGAAGTTTCTGTTGTTTGATTTTGACCTGTGCCATTGATGGTGGACCTTGACGTTGATGTGTTCCTGAACATCTGTGCCCTGGACTGTATCTGGTGGAGATGTTTCAATTGCAGATTTCGACTTTTATTTTATCTTATGTCCTTGTCTTGTCATGAGTCATGATAAGTAGGATAAAGTCTAATGGATGCTCTCAGGATGATGCACGACCCTGCTGGAATCACAATATGTCCACTGAGAAACAACATTTTTCTTTCCTGTTTCTTTCGAGTTGCTGACATCACAATATACTCCATTATGCAATAATATTTGCTTTCCCTGTTGTCGTGGCACTGGATGCATTCTGTTGGCTTCTGTATACATTTGCCTTTTTTTCCCCTGTATTTTGGGTCACAATAGTTGCATTTTTTTTCTTTTTTCCTGGGGATGTGTTGTTAGCCAGTGATTTTTGTCCATACTACAACATTCGAAAATACAAAAACAATGAGCAAAAAATGATGGCGGAATGTTTGCAGAACGTTCATCAAGGATACCCGAGGGGGACTCTTGTCCGTTTTCTAAAGGCCAGAGAATGGAGTGTTCCCAAAGCTCATAAAATGGTAAGGCACCAAGACTTTTCATACAACTTTTACATTCAGGTTGATAAGTTATGCATGTCAATCTCTTGTTATGAACTGTGAAATTTCCTATTGTTGATGTAGCTAATGGATTCCTTAAATTGGAGGATACAGAATGAGATTGACAGCATGCTAGCTGTAAGTACCTTTTTTAATATATAAATGTATTATTTTCTAAAAAAAGAAGAAAGCTAGACAGCAGACATGACCACAGAACAGAATATAAAAAAACAAATACTTGAAACATGATAGCAATACCTTTATCTGCAATTTTGTTACATGTTCCAGCTATAACCACCAGGGTATTGCATTATTTGTTTCATGCACTGATGCAGACCTACACGTGAAATTTTGTATGGTAGTATACTTATGATTTAGCTTATGGTGTTTGTAACAAACACGATATGCGCAGGAAGGTGTTACCTCTCTCAGGAGGTCACCGATCATTATATTAACAAGCCAACCTTGAAGTAGAAGTTACAAGATATGAGTCAATCTCGTGTTACAACAGATATGGACATATCCGACCTATACACGGTTTTGTATGGTAGTATACTCATGATTTAGCTTATGGTGTTTGTAACAAACACGATATGCGCAGGAAGGTGTTACCTCTCTCAGGAGGTCACCGATCATTATATTAACAAGCCAACCTTGAAGTAGAAGTTACAAGATACGAGTCAATCTCGTGTTACAACAGATATGGACATATCCGACCTATACACGGCAACTACAGCGTAACAACAGATCCTAGTCAGATTATATCTCAACACTCCCCCTCAATCACAACTTCACCAAGTTGAGATTGAACCGAAACAATTCAAGCTTCTTCAATGAGAGAGCTTTAGTGAAACCATCCACCACCTGATCCGATGACGACACAAACCGCACATCAAGCTGATTGGTTGCTACACGCTCCCGAACAAAGTGAAAATCCACTTCAATGTGCTTAGTGTGCCCATGAAACCTTGGATTCGTAGTCATATATGTAGCTCCCAAGTTATCACACCATAAACAAGGAGCTCTAGGAAGCCGAACCCCAAGTTCACCAAGCAAACTTTGCAACCAAATTATCTCAGCAGTCGCATTAGCCATTGCCTTGTACTCAGCTTCAGTGCTAGACCGAGACACAGTTGGTTGTTTGCGTGAACTCCAGGAAAGAAGATTAGGGCCAAGGAAAACTGCAAAGCCTCCAGTGGAACGTCTGTCATCAATATTACCAGCCCAGTCAGCATCCGAGAAGGCACTGAGAAGCATAGAGTTACTCTTCCGGATGCGAACACCAAGACCAAGAGTACCATGCAAATACCACAAGATTCGCTTTACTGCTGACCAATGCTGAGTAGTAGGAGCATGCAAGAATTGACACGCCTTGTTAACAGCAAAGGAAATATCCGGCCGTGTCAATGTAACATATTGAAGGGCCCCCACAATGCTTCGATAGGATGTAGCATCATCACTACTCAAAGCATCACCACTGGACACCGAAAGCTTTTCATCAACAGCTAAAAGAGTATTCACGACTTTGCAACCTTTCATACCTGCCCGATCAAGAATATCCAAAGTATACTTTTCTTGGGTCAAAAGAAGTCCATCAGAACAATGCTTCACTTCAATCCCCAAGAAAAAATGCAACAGCCCGAGATCCTTTAAAGCAAAATCAGCTCGCAAATCATTAAGAAGAGCATCCATAGCTTCATTAGAGGAACTAACCACAATGATATCATCCACATATACCAGCAAATAAATAGTGATAGAACCTCTCCTATAGATGAACAATGAGGTGTCTGCCTTTGAAGAGCAAAAACCAAGTCGACTCAATTTTGCACTCAACCGTGAATACCAGGCGTGAGGAGCTTGTTTAAGACCATACAAAGCCTTATCAAGCTTGCAAACATATGAAGGACGAGAAGAATTCAGATATCCAGGTGGTTGCTTCATATATACCTCCTCTTCCAGAATAGAGACAGCAAGAGACAACACCAACCGAATAGTAGCAGCTTTAACAACCGGACTAAAAGTATCCTCATAATCAATTCCGTACCTTTGCTTGAACCCTTTTGCAACAAGGCGTGCTTTATACCGGTCAAGAGACCCATCTGCTTTCCTCTTCACCTTGAACACCCAACGACAGTCAATAACATTGGTAGCTTGCTGAGCGGGCACCAAGTGCCAAGTTTGATTTCGCATCAAAGCACTGAATTCTTCATCCATGGCATGCTTCCACCGGGAATCTTGCAAGGCCTCATGCACTGTATCCGGTTCACCGGTAGCACTGAAATTACACCACCTAATCATGCCAGGAAAAAGCTTCTTAGGTTGGATGATGTTATTCTGGAAACGAGTACGCCCCTGTGGAAGTGGAGCTTCAGGGGCAGACAGTCGGCTGAACAGCAGCAGGCGAGCCAAGCAGCACCGTATGTACAGGATTATCTGCGGACGAACCATCAGAAACAACGCGCCCAGACGACCCTGTATGTGCAGCGGAAAATGATGTGGGCATAGAAGATACCGCCGAAGAAACAGCCGCAGCAGGCAATAACCCAGGCATGCCCGCCAAAGACGACATGGCCTCGCCCGACACGACAGGGCCTGATCTCAAGGAAGATGCGGCAGGCGAACTAGGCTGCTGATCCGAGGAAACCTGCGCGCGCAGCGAATCAGCACTGGGAGATGCACCGGGATCTTCTGCACTCGCCGGATTCGAAGCTGCCAAACCATCAGTTTCCATGAAACATCTATCACCCGGAGACAAGCATACGGTCGGGAGCATCAACTGACGTTGCATGATTCTGCACAGGTTCAGACTCAATCACAGGATTAGTAGGCATTAGCATAGGATCAAGAAGAGACGGACCAAGGAGAGACAGCTCAGCGCGCAAACGTGCACCAGCGTTAGCATGTAACTCAGAAAAAGGAAAAACCGACTCATCAAATACGACGTCACGAGAGATATAAACACGGCCAGAGGATATATCAAGACACTTATACCCCTTATGATGAGTGCTGTAGCCAAGGAATGCACACCGCTTAGAACGAAACGAGAGCTTGTGTGTTATAGGGACGCAGGCCAGCACGCACAGCCAAACGTGCGAAGGAAGGAATAGGCCGGTTTACTGCCAAAAAGTTTTTCAATGGGAGAAGCATTCTGAATAACACGTGAGGGTAGCCGATTTATCAAAAAAACGGCTGTCAAGAAAGCTTCATCCCAAAACTTGAGCGGCATGGAGGCATGAGCAAGAAGCGCAAGCCCAACCTCAACAATGTGACGATGCTTGCGTTCGGCGGAGCCATTCTGTTGATGCGTGTGTGGGCAGGAAACAAGATGGGAGATACCAATGCGCTCAAAAAAGGAACTCAACTTGTGGTACTCAGACCCCCCCCCCCCCCCCCCCAATCAGTTTGCATAGCAAGAATTTTACGATCAAAGAGACGTTCAACATGAGCCTGAAAAACATGAAATTTCTGAAATACCTCAGATTTATGCTTGAGAAGGAAAATCCATGTAAACTTACTAAAATCATCAATAAAGCTTACATAGTAATTATGCTTCCCAACAGAAGTAGGAGCAGGACCCCAGACATCTGAAAACACTAACTCAAGCGGTGCCGAGGAGACACTAACAGACTTAGGAAAAGGCAACTGATGACTCTTTGCTTGTTGACACGCATCACAAATATGACTAACATTCTTATTGGACACAAAAGGAAGATCATTATCACGCAACACCCTAAGAACAGTAGGAAAAGCCGGATGCCCAAGCCGACCATGCCACCTCTCCGTAGATGGTTTGGTGACACTTAACGCAAGCCTCCTAGATGACGACTCCAGAGCAGGAATAGGATACAACCCGTTCCTACACTTTCCGTGCAGAAGCGTGTGCCTCGCGTGCCGGTCCTTGATAAGAAAAAAAGAAGGGTGAAGCTCAAGAAATACATCATTATCAGAAGTGAGGCGATGAACAGAGGCTAGATTGCGTTTGGCTTGTGGGACATGCAAAACTTTCTTAAGATGAATATTACGTGAGGGGGTAAAAATAGTGGATTGACCAATGTGCTGTATAGCCATACCTGCACCGTCGGCAGTGTGCACTTGATCACGCCCACCATAATTCTCCTTCATGGTGAGCTTATCAAGATCACCAGTAATGTGATCGGTCGCAGCACTATCTGCATACCACACTGGATCATAGGTGTAGGAAGTGGTAGCCGCATCTGCAGTCTTCTCAGGGCCGGTGTAGTCCTTGTCGAACCTTTTCCAGCAACGTAGAGCCGTGTGACCCATCTTGAGACACACCTGGCACTGATGATCACGGTAAGGATTATTGGGATTCCCACCACGACCACCAGTACCACGCCCAGGGGCACCATCTCCACCGCGACTTCCTTGCTGGCCGCCGCCACCACGTCCAGGACCACCTCCTTGCCTGCCACTACCGTGTCCACGTGCTGTAGCATTGGCCAACATCTCGTATTGCTCCTTGTGCACCTTCTGGGCCTTCTGAAGAGCAAGCCGCGCCTCGGTGTCGAGGAGACGTGAATAGAGCTCGTCGAGGCTGATCAGATCTGATGCACCGTTAACCTGCTCAATCAGCGGGTTGTATTCAGAATCAAGCCCATTCAGAATATGGGACATGATGTCATCATCATCCAGTTGCTTCCCTGCCGATGCCATCTCATCCGCATACCCTCGCATGGTCAAGAAGTACTCGGTGATGGACATCTCTCTTTTTGACATCGATGCCAACTTGTTGCGCAGATGAAGAACACGCGAGCGAGACTGACCAGCAAAGGATCTGGTAATCGCTGCCCACATGCTTGCCGCCGTCGTATTGTTGGCAACACCTGCCAACACCTCTCTCGACAGGGAAGTCAAAAGATATGTCAGGACATGTTGATCACGTACACACCACGTGATGTAGTCGGGGTTTGACACAGTTGTCTTCTCGGTACCCTTGGTGTCATCACCAACTTCCAAGGTCTTTGCAGGCGGCTTCTCGGTCCCGTCGATGAAGCCTTCAAGCTGCGTGGCTTTGATAGCCGGCAACACCTGCGCGTGCCAGAGACGATAGTTCTCGCGCGACAGCTTCTCAGTAACAGCAAGGGATAGGGAGGTAGGCATGGAGAAGGAAGATGAATTCGCCATAGGCTAGATGTATTGTGGAAGAGGCGCTCTGATACCATGTAACAAACACGATATGCGCAGGAAGGTGTTACCTCTCTTAGGAGGTCACCGATCATTATATTAACAAGCCAACCTTGAAGTACAAGTTACAAGATACGAGTCAATCTCGTGTTACAACAGATATGGACATATCCGACCTATACACGGCAACTACAGATATACATGGATCATAACAACAGATCCTAGTCAGATTATATCTCAACAGTGTTCATCTAACCAGCTTCTATCATCTGCTTTTTTGCAGAAACCCATTGTACCATCTGATTTGTATAGATCTATTCGCGACACACTACTTGTTGGATTGACAGGATACTCCAAGCAGGTACCATGTTTAGACTCTTATCTTTCTCTATTTAATGTTTTTTATTGTATATTTTCACCAATTCCCTTTGTCCCGTCCCGGTAATACAATTGGAATACAGGAAGGCCAATTTTTGCTCTATACGAAGTTCAAACTATAACGTTTCTACTCCATGTTTGCTGCCTTCTTTTCCAATCCTGAATCTTTGCCTAAGCTTATTCTGGATGTGAACAGTGCTTTATTCTTGTTATTTTTACTAGTTGCATGAAGGGTTTTCCAACATTCCACATGCTTTAATAAAATAGGCATCACAATTGCAACAAGTCTTCTATTTAGTTCAGTAGTTTGCTTCATCTCTACCGAGGAAAGCTTTTATTATTTGCTTTAATTTGAGTCTCTTTTTTTTGCAGGGACAACCTGTTTATGCATTTGGTGTTGGTCTCAGTACCTTTGACAAGGCATCGGTAGGTTTGTTTGAAATCAGTGAAGCAGTTAATAATGTGTTTAATAGATATAGTGGATTTTGGTAGTAGTGTTGAATCAGATTTAATATAGATGTAATCTTTTTTGGCGTTTTTGAGCATGGTTTTGAACCAAAAACACCCTTACACTACAAAAAAGATACATGATAGGCTGAATGATGAACATATTGATTTGTCTCACTTGTTGGATCAATTGTCAACTGTTAACATGATGTACTTTTCTAACAAAATGAGTCTAAATTGTCTTATTTTTTTAATCTTAGGTGAACTACTATGTCCAGTCACACATACAAATGAATGAATATCGAGATCGTGTTGTTCTGGTAAGTGTTCTTTTATTGGTCATGTAGCATGAATATTTGGAAAGTGATTAAATATGTTTTGTTCATTAGCCGGCTGCATCAAAAAAGTTTGGGAGACAGATTAATACCTGCTTGAAGGTTATGGATATGACTGGCCTGAAGCTATCTGCATTGAGCCAAATAAAGGTAAGGTCAAAATGTTCTCACATTCTGTTCAGTTTCTGGTGATTCAAGTCAAAACTGTTGTATCAGTATTTTCCTCATGCTATTGAAAAGGTCACATGATTATTTGGTAATGGCAAAGGTTCTAGTAACTTTGTCCGTATTACCAAGTCTGCGAGTCTAGATTAGACTACAAAATATCAACCATCAAATGATTCGTGGGCAAATTAATCAGCTGTGCTTTTCTTCTCTTTTCCATTTCTTGACTTCTAGCCCATCATGGTTTTCTCCTAATTTTTTACCCTTGATTTTTCTGTCAATTTCCCTGGTAGAGTTCTCAAGTCTTAGTTGGCCAGAATTTCAGGATGTTGTTAGGGGGCTAGTCGAAGATATTTGACAGCCCAAGGATTATCTGGAGAGATGCAAGTGGGCCGATCCAAGACCTAATCCACTTGATTGAATAGTTCATTCCGCAATGAGTAGTAAAAAATGGAATGATGGGTCCAACTACTCGCATCCCTAATTATTTTATTGGGGTATGGTAGAAGTGGTCAAGTCAAACAATACTGGTGTCAAGTAGAAAGTTTATAATTATGGAATGAAGATGCTACAAGTAGACTATTGACTGCTATGGTGATTGGATACCAACAATTTAACAATACTGATAAGATGATTGGAAACCAAATCATGTTTTTTCTTTCTGTCTACAATTAGGAAGACTGGGAATGGTGATATAACATGACTGACTGTTTTGCAACAGTCAGGACATGTGATAGATTGTCCTTGAGCATTAAAGAACCCATCTATATTCCAAATTTGTTCTATTGTGGCTATTCTTAACTTTTGCTTTCTTAAAAACAAATTTATAATTGGGTGAACACTCTCCATAACATGGGGATGGGCTGGTTGCTGGGGTATGACTGGACATGCAGAATACAAATTTAGGATATTGTTGAACCACCATTGCAACATAATCTTAACTTCAACAATAATGGACTTTAGTAGGCCCTGAATTCAGGATTGACATGTAAAATTTTTTTTGGCATCAATCAATATGAATGTTGTGCCCCTTCCTAAAGCTTTGAGGCCACAGATCTGTCGGTATGACTACACACCTTATGCCGCTTTGTGTATTTCTGTGAGGTTGCATAAGAACTATATTATTTGTTTATATATCTGGAATGGTTGCTTTCAAAATATTTACTTAGACTCCAAATATTAACAGATTTGAGGTTCTATATTTTGGAGATTTTTTAAAAAATACCTAGCTATTCCTTTATTTTGTTCCTTTTTCATTTCCTCTGAAGCAAGCTTCCTGCATGGTATCTGTTATATAACTGAAAGTAATATTTTAATTCTAGTTATAGCATATATCTTTTTGGCATATTCAAATAGTTGGCATGGTTAGACAGCAGGACTAAGTAAGCTCTGTGTCTATATTATATTTGCATTGCTATTGGACAAGGTTTTGCTAAGATTTTGATAGTATGAATAATGAATATGTTTATGTTAGCACATCTTGAGGAATGGTTAAAGGTAATGTGAACATTGCGGTAATGATTCAACATGGGAGCTCCAAAAATTAAGTTATAGATACCAGTGTGCTGTTTAATCTGTAGTTTTTATACATCTTTTGTCTTGAGTAATCTTGATAAGAATAAAAAGATATGGGTAAATAATTCAGTGTATATTCCCAGTTGAGCCAATTTGAACAATGTATTACTGTGACAGCACTATCAGTATTTTTCAGAAATATTACTTGACTTGTCAGCATTTCTGTTTTTGTTATTTGCCAAGTATTTGGTATTTTTTATATAGTGTGCCTATATTTGCATGCACGAAGACATGTCACAGTATTGCCTCAAAAAAAAAAAAAAAGACATGTCACAGTAATTCACTAATTCTAATCAATCGTATTGCCATACTGCAGATGTTGACTATGATTACATCTGTTGACGATCTTAACTATCCTGAGAAAACTGAGACCTATTACATTGTCAATGCTCCATATGTTTTTTCAGCATGTTGGAAGGTCAGTTGTGGCTTTCCTGTCTTGTTCTATACTATTTCTTGTTTTGTCTTTCAATTCTCTTTTGGCTTGATCCATTCATTTTGACACAATCATTTTTTTAATAAATTCATTGAAATTTGTGTTCACTCATGGTCAGGTTGTGAAGCCACTTTTACAAGAAAGAACTAAAAAGAAGATCCAAGTCTTGCATGGGTCCGGAAGGGATGAGTTATTGAAGGTAAATATTACTGATTACATTTCCCTAGGATGAAACATAACTACAACCTGAGATATTCCCATGGTGTACATCCATGTTATGCTGCATCTGAGCAATACTGCAAAAGTTCTGCTCTCGAGGTTATCTGCTTATTAGGACCAATTTTGCACTTGTTGCTTAACATGATCCGTTTGGTAGCAGGCACAATATTGCATAACTACCTTGACTTAGACTTCTAGGCTCCTCTAAATAATAGGCGGCCCATGGATCGATCTGTTTGTTGATGAGTCCTCGCATACTTGGGTGTATTCAATTGAAAATCTTGATGGTGTCATTGCAGGTTATAGACTACGAGTCACTTCCACACTTCTGCAAGAGAGAAGGATCAGGCTCATCCCATGACTCATTCGATGGAGTTGATTGCTACTCTTATGATCATCCTTTCCACCAGCAGCTGTACAATTACATGAAACAGCAAGCTGTGAAGCAGGACATTGTTGGAAAACAAGAATCGTTTCATGTGGATTTGCCCACACCCGAGCTTGAGGAAGTCAAGATTGCAAAGACAATTGAATCCGAGATCCACCATCTGAGGGGACATAATGGGCTCTCTCACCAGTTCAACAGCATCAAGATCGAAGGTCCATGAGGGTCGCGATGTTTCAGAGTTTGCACCAAAGACTGCGATCCACGGAGATTTTCTGCTTATCTCAACCCCAGGAACTGCTTATCTCAACCCCAGGAACCTATGCTGGGGTGGTAGTACCTCTTGCTTGCAATCACTGGCTGCAGGCTTGATTAGGACAAGTAGAGAGCGTAGTAGAGAACAAAATTCTAATAACTGAGACTTTGATACCCAGGATTGCTATCATTTCTAACTAACCTAGTGGTAATCGTTGTATTTTCATGCTCATGGTGTGGAAATTTGATGCTTCCAACCATGATAGCTACCAGTTTGAAAACCTAGTTATGCATCAATGTATATATGTGACTGCCCCTTGTGGAGCGGTATATAAGTACTGTCCTCACTCAGATTTTCTGTATATGCTCATACTTTCTACGATGCAGTGAAAATCCCTACACACCGATGATCAGCTAAGTGTTCCCTAACTTATAACATCGAACAGTGATGTTTTGAGTTTGATTCAGCTAAACTGCAGAAAAACATTGTCGATTAACAGATTCAGATTGATGTTGTTGCTTAACAATGGAAAATACTGCAACGATCTGTAACGTCAGGAACAAAATAACAATTGATTGCATGCCATCACCAAGCGCCCTTAACAGCTCCCTCCCAAAATAGCCGTTTCGGCAAGTGGATGCCGGCCCCGCGGTTACCGCTGAACGGCTTTTTAACAAGTCCCCACCCTTCTCCTGCATAAATCTGGCTCTTCTCACCAAGCACATCGTACAAGTGAAGGTATCTGCGTTCTTCGTTTGTTTGCTGTTCTTCATCTATCTATCTATCTATCTATCTATCTATATATATATATATATATATATATATATATATATATATATATATATATATATATATATATATATATATATATATATATATATATATAATCATGGCGCCCGTGGCGATCGTTACGGTGGCCGGCGGCGTGCTCGGTGTAGGGGAACGGGTAGGCTATGATAGCATATAAAATTTCTACCGTTCAACCAGGAAACCTTGCAAGAGAGGATCATAGATCGTTACCACTAGACGCGCAGGCGGAGCGGAAGCGAATGTTGGAGCAGCTCGATCCAACGTAGTCGCGCGTCGGTGTAGAGGAAGTAGTCGATCACGTCAATCGTCTCCTTCTAGTCCAGCCGTCGGCACCACAGCAGCAGCAGCGCCTCCTCGCGGTATCCACACGTACGAGGTTGGAGCACCGTGCGCGACGTGCTAGCACCGGCAACACGGTTAGGGTTTTGTGGGCGAGAAAGAGGAGCACGACGGCTAGGGTTAAGGACTGGTGGGATCACCTGCGCCTTAAGCCCCTCCTCCACTTAAATAGACCCTTCTAATGGGCCTCGACTAGTTGGCCCATTAGTGGACTAATTTCTCACACGGATCAATATCCGTATGACCCTCACATACGGATCAAATCCGTATTGTCTCTTGGGCATATCTCCAACAATCTCCCACTTGCACTAGAGACAATCACATAGGCAAGCGATGTTCCAACCCGTTAAGTGTGTGACCCGTTAGGTTCACATGTACACGATAATGATGTGAAAACCATTTTTCAAATCATAAATCAATAGCGGCACCTAGCAGCACATACTGATTCTCGTGTACACATAAAGATCATATCGGTTGAACCTTTGACATACGCAGTCAGCGATCCCTTTGCCTCACGATATCAGTCAAGCTTAAGGCAAGATACGTGCCATCCCTATAATAGCTCGACCATTCACTCGAACGTCTAGTGGATTTATCATGACTAACTTTTAGTCATTATGATTAACTTTTAATCACATTGGCATGGCCATGCACTTCTAAATCCATCTAACTCGAGGGGCCCAGAGATATCTCTCCTGTTATTAGGAGGGGCAAATTCCATCTTGACCGCTCACACCCCACGACATGTTTCATAGCATACCCGAAAATTACCTTTATAACCACCCAGTTACGGAATAGCGTTTGGTAATCCCTAAATATGCTATTACACATTCTGGGAATCAATGACAATCTCAGGTCTAAGGATCCCAAAGGTACATCATACAAGATAACAATTGATGGCACAATAATAACATCTCAGCAAAGTCTATTAGTGGGTCAGTCCAATACTATGTTCTCCAACATGTGTTCACATTATTGATTTGATATCTCCATATCAATGATCTGTGAAACACGATCATCAACCAATACATGTGCTAGTCCATGAATCATTATTGTCCAACACAATGATAAGGAACTAGGGATCATTTAGGATAATATTATAAAAGAACAATGAGTTTCACAAACAAGTCACGCACTTGTCAATCAATGCAATAATTATTATCCATAGAACAGAATAACACTTTATTCAATCACACATAAACATAGACATTACACAATCTCTCATACATTAATCATGCAGATATCTAATACCCATGGATCTCATATGTGCCTCATGCTTGGGCTGAGAGAGAGGTTTTGTCAACGGATCAGCGATGTTTGAGTCCGTGTGCACCTTGCATATCTTTACATCACCTCGAGCGACGATGTCCCGAATAAGATGATAACGCCGTAGTACGTGTTTGTTCTTTTGATGTGCTATAGGCTCCTTGGCTTGCGCAATGGCACCACTATTATCACAATAGAGGTCCATTGGACTGGATGCACTAGGAACCACACCCAACTCAGAAACAAATTTTCTGATCCAAACAGCTTCCTTTGCAGCTTCTGAAGCGGCAAGGTACTCAGCCTCCGTTGTTGAGTCAGCAACCGTATCTTGCTTGGAACTCTTCCAGCTCACCGCGCCTCCATTGAGGCAAAACACATATCCAGATTGCGATCTCGAATCGTCTTTGTCGGTTTGGAAGCTAGCATCAGTGTAACCATTTACAACGAGCTCTTCCTCACCTCCATAGACTAGGAACATACCCATAGTCCTTCTTAAGTACTTTAGGATATTCTTATTAGCTCCCCAATGAGCTTCTCCTGGATTTGACTGGTATCTGCTCACAGCACTAAGAGCGTAGGCTACATCTGGGCGAGTACTTATCATGGCATACATGATGGACCCAACAGCCGAAGCATATGGAATCGCTCTCATTTTCTCTTGCTCATCTGGTGTCAAGGGACACTGAGTCTTGCTAAGAGAAACTCCATGTGACACTGGCAAGAAACCTTTCTTGGAATCCTGCATATTGAACCGTTTCAATACCTTGTCAATGTACGTGTCTTGGCTTAATCCAATTAGCCTCTTTGATCTATCTCTATAGATCTTAATGCCCAAAATGTAAGCTGCCTCTCCTAAGTCCTTCATTGAGAAACTCTTTCTCAAAGAAGTCTTAACAGTTTCAAGCATTAGAATATCATTACCGATCAGCAATATGTCATCCACATAAAGGACCAAAAAGACAAGCGCGCTCCCACTAGCCCTTTTGTAAACACAAGGCTCTTCTTCGTTTTTAATGAAGCCAAACCCTTTGACTACCTCATCAAAGCGAAGATTCCAACTCCGAGATGCTTGCTTTAGTCCATAAATGGACTTTTGAAGCTTGCATATCTTCCTAGCATTTTGTGGATCGACAAAACCTTCAGGCTGTGTCATGTACACATCCTCACTTAGGTTTCCATTAAGGAAAGCCATTTTGACATCCATTTGCCATATCTCATAATCATAAAATGCGGCAATTGCTAGAAGGATCCGTATAGACTTTAGCATAGCGACGGGCGAGAAGGTCTCATCATAATCAACCCCTTGAATTTGTTTAAAACCTTTCGCCACCAATCGTGCCTTATAGATGTGAACATTTCCATCCATGTCTATCTTTTTCTTAAAAACCCATTTACACTCAATGGTTTTTACACCATTAGGCGGATCTATCAAGTTCCAAACTTGATTTTCTCTCATGGATTCTAATTCGGATCTCATGGCTCCAAGCCATTTCTCAGAGTCCGGTCCCATCATTGCTTCACTGTAAGTCTTAGGCTCATCATTGTCTAACAATAATATGTCTCGCTGCCCCGTGGTTAGGAGCGTGAACTTTTCAGGAGTGCGACGTGCCCTTTCTCACCTACGCGGGGCTGGTGTTTCAACAATTGGTTCAACAACAATTTGTTCATCCAATTGTGGTATAGCGGAAGAACAAACATTTTCTGGAGCTTCTTGAACTTCTTCAAGTTGCACCGTTCTCCCACTTACCCTTTTGGAGAGAAACTCTTTCTCTAGAAAAACACCATTACGAGCGACAAACACTTTGCCCTCTTCCCGGTTGTAGAAATAATAACCTTTGGTTTCCCTAGGGTATCCTACAAAGAAGCATTTATAAGACTTGGAAGAAAGCTTATCAGACGTCATACGTTTTACATAAGCCTCACATCCCCAAATCTTAAGAAAAGAAAACCCGGGACGCTTCCCAGTCCATATCTCATATGGTGTCCTTTCCACGGATTTAGATGGAACCCTATTAAGTGTGAAAGCGGCAGTTTCTAGAGCGTATCCCCAGAAGGACAATGGAAGATCACTTTGGCTCATCATAGACCTAACCATGTCTAACAAGGTTCGGTTCTTCCGTTCGGATACTCCATTCCATTGGGGCGTTCCTGGCGGAGTCCATTGTGGAACAATTCCACATTGCTTTAGATGTTCACCAAATTCATGGCTCAAATATTCACCACCACGATCAGATCGTAGGCGTTTAATAGTCTTGCCCAATTAATTTTGTACTTCATTTTGAAATTCTTTGAACTTTTCAAAGGATTCAGACTTATGCCTCATTAAGTAGATGTAACCATATCTACTAAAGTCGTCGGTAAAAGTTATGAAGTACTGAAAACCACCTCTGGCCGTGCAACTAATTGGTCCATATACATCCGTATGTACAAGTCCCAATAGTTCACTCGCCCTCTCACTATTTCCTGTGAAAGGCGACTTAGTCATTTTGCCAAGTAAACAAGATTCACATGTATCAATTGATTCAAAATCAAAAGAACTTAGAAGACCATCTGTATGGAGTTTCTTTATGCGCTTCTCATTTATATGACCTAAACGACAATGCCATGTATACGTGGGATTCAAATCATTAGGCTTGAGCCTTTTCGCATCAATGTTATAAATAGGATTATTCTCAAGATCTAAGTAATATAATCCATTCACCAATGGGCAATTACCATAGAGAATATTATTCAAATAAATGGAACAACACTTGTTCCTTATTATGACCTCATAACCATCATCTTCCTCCAAACATTTTGAAGAAATAATGTTTTTTCCTAAGGCGGGAATATAATAACAATTATTTAACTCCAAAACTAATCCTGATGGTAATGAAAGTGGATAAGTTCCGACGGCCAATGCAGCAACCTTTGCACCATTGTCGACGCGAGCATCCACCTCGCCTTTTTCACATTTCCTTGCTTCTTTAAGCCTCTGCAACGATTTGCAAGTATGAATCATTGATCCGGTATCAAATACCCATGAATCATAAGGACATGTAGCAACATTATTAATTTCAATAACATTGATACCTGAATTAGAAGTGTCTCCACCCTTCTTCTTCAGCTCTTCCAGATAAAGCTTGCAATTCCTCTTCCAATGACCGGGTTTCTTGCAGTGAAAACAAGGATCACTACCCGCCGGTTTAGGCTTAGGAGCTGCTGCAGGCTTAGGCTTAGTGCTAGAGATCTGATCTGTAGCCTTAGCCTTAGTCTTGCGCTTTCGTTTCTTGCTATCCTTTTGAACCAAGTTAACTTGACTTGGACCAGATTTTTTTATGCTTGCCTCAGCTGTCTTAAGCATCCCATGCAACTCAGCCAATGTCTTCTCTAAGCTATTCATTTGAAAGTTCAAAATGAAAGGCTCATAGGTTGCAGGAAGCGACTGGAGAATCACATCTGTGGCCAAATCAGGGAGTAGAGCAGCACCAAGTTTCTCCAGATTCTCAATGTAACCAATCATCTTGATCACATGAGCACTGACAGAACCGTTTTCAGCTAGCCTGCACGCAAACAAGGACTTTGAGATGTTGTACCTCTCAGACCTTGCTTGGTTCTCAAACATGCCACAAAGTCCCTCAATCATATTGTGGGCATCCGCGTTCTCATATTGCTTCTGGAGCTCAGAGGACATAGTGGCAAGCATGAGACAGCTAACATCAACTGCATCATTGGTATGTTTCTCATACTCCCTTTTCTGAGTGGCAGTAGCATTTTCTGGCAGATCATCAGGATAGGGAAGCTCTAGAACATATTCCTTTTTCTCTTGCTTGAGAACAATTCTCAAGTTGCGATACCAATCAATAAAGTTTGTTCCACTAAGCTTTTCTTTTTCAAGAATTGAGCGCAAATTGAAAGTGTTACTAGCGGTTGGTGCCATGATCTACAACAGAAAATATGCAAATATAAGCACTATGTAAATATAAAACTCTTATAAACATTTTAACAAAAGTTCATTATTCCACTATATGCTTGGAATCATTTTCCCTCAAAACGACATATAGTGGTTCAAGATCCATATTCAACTTAGATCCTAGTGAGCTTTGGCATCACCGCTAGAAATCTAGTGACATAGGTAAGCAACACTTTGCTAATCACATCCCTATGTGACTCTTGTTCGTTGGGTGGCATCACATGCCCCGGCGCCAACACCATGCCCCAAAGCCCAAAACCGTTTTGATAGCTTTGTTAATTAAACCAATACTATGCATATAAATGTCCGACATTTATCCTAATAATTAAGATAGTTGAGGTACTCTACTTTGGCAGACCTACCATACAACGATCATAATTTTAATAGGTGCAGCTATTGGAAGGGCATATAATTTAATTTTTTCTTGAGGGAACCTATTCTAGCATGTTAATCATATCTAATATAAATAACACATGAAAGAATAGCATGATAGGAACATCATCACAGGCAATCATATTAACTGTGAAATAGTATGGCCCCTTTCAATTGGTGATCTCCATCTCCATTGTCATCGCCATGTCTCCCGTCCCTTCAACCATCATGCTTGAGGCCTCCATGACACTTAGCTACTATAACTAATAGCTAGTAATAAATTATATGAGAATATCAAGCATCACAGATCGACACGCAGGCCGTTATACAATAATATGACAGCCTCAACCCAGCTGTAATTAATCATGGCACGCAGGCCATGCAAATCACATATATACATCACATGCATCTTTTAGGCCATACCATTCACAACATTCTCTGCAAAAACAAGTTAGGCGAGAAGCGAATGCTAACATGTGGCCAAAAAGGGTTGTAACAATCTAGGCGTGTCCGTACGGTGGTCCCGCTGGCCGGTCAGCGGGCGCTGGCCAAAAACCTCACAGGATTACACAGATCGTATCTATAAAATCACAATGGAAATCCTATCGGGAAAATCATATTTGCCCGATTTTGAGTCATTCACAATGGCTTAGTTTTCCATTAGGTTTTCATGAGTAGACTGCGGTACATGATTATGATACTATTGGCTCCTCTACTGGCACACGCAGTTAGTCCCGATGGTGATTCCAGCCGGTAGGGACAAGTCGCGCGCGCACAGAGAAGGAACACAAATAAATCAATGATGCATGTATTGCTATCCGCCCATTACCTTGTGAACCTCCCTATCATCATTGATCTAATCAATCCGAACATAAAACATGTAATAGATCTCATCTAGTACATCAACATATCGACTATATGCACAAGATCTAGATCACAAACTACACAAGGTCGGCTCTGATACCACTGTAGGGGAACGGGTAGGCTACGATAGCATATAAAGTTTCTACCGTTCAACCAGGAAACCTTGCAAGAGAGGATCATGGATCGTTACCACTAGACACGCAGGCGGAGCGGAAGCGAATGTTGGAGCAGCTCGATCCAACGTAGTCGCGCGTCGGTGTAGAGGAAGTAGTCGATCACGTCAATCGTCTCCTTCTAGTCCAGCCGTCGGCACCGCAGCAGCAGCAGCGCCTCCTCGCGGTATCCACACGTACGAGGTTGGAGCACCGTGCGCGGCGTGCTAGCACCGGCAACACGGTTAAGGTTTTGTGGGCGAGAAAGAGGAGCACGACGGCTAGGGTTAAGGACTGGTGGGATCACCTGCGCCTTAAGCCCCTCCTCCACTTAAATAGACCCTTCTAATGGGCCTCGACTAGTTGGCCCATTAGTGGACTAATTCCTCACACGGATCAATATCCGTATGACCCTCACATACGGATCAAATCCGTATTGTCTCTTGGGCATATCTCCAACACTCGGCCCCGTCTTCGTGCTTCTGTCGCGTGTCCAGCCCGTCGTCGACTTCTTCCGCCGCCTCTGCGACTGCCTCCGTCAGGGCGCCATGGAAGCGCGCATCGGACGCGGCGGAGTGAACGATCATCATTCTGCCAGTGCCATTATCGATAGTAATGTGTGCCGCCAGCAGATATACATGCATGTCGGTCATGTAACCACTGTTTTTAACGATCGGTGGATCATTGACTATGGAGGATGAATGAATGGAATGAACTTTTGGTCTGGCGTCCTCATGAGCTGCTATAGTATACTTACTGATACTCTTTCTCCATCTTTTGTTTCACGATTCTATCTATATATAAAAACATATCCATTACATGCAAACACCGAATCTTGCAAGTTAATCGGTCCAAACAAAAAATGAAGTAAGATGCGCCTGTTTCTTCGTCCAGCGAACGGCTGAGAGTACTATGGGTGAAATCGGCTGATATCATTGTTCCTCTAACATCATGTCCCGCACGGGATTTCTTGATTTCGGAGTTGTACGTGGAATTGGATACAGAACGAACATCATCCGTCGCAGCCCTACGCATGGATCTTGATAGAGTCGATTTCCCGTCACCTCGCATATGCCTATTCCAATGTCCAATACTGCAATCGCATTTACTGGTCAGTGAGAGATTAGACATCTTGGACGACATCTCTCCTTTTATCAAAAGATTTTAAAACCAGTATTTATGAACCATCCGCACTTCTTCCTCTTCATTCTTTTACGTTGTTGAAGAAAGCAAGCTTGTACTTCCTCCGTTTAAAAATATAAGAATTTCTAATCCAAAACATTTGTCCAACAATATAAGTATTTCTACATGTGAGTTCCATTACTGCACATCTCTCACCATACTAGCAAATTATTTCAGCAGGCCCGAGATCCCACCAGCGTATCATCTCGACCTAGCTGCTTACCCGCCGTCTCCTCTCTTCATCCTTTCACCATGCAAGTTGACCCTCAGATCCACTAAAATGGACGCAGCAGTGCCTGAACGCCCATGTGCTGCGGAGGGGTAGGCGTGGTGGAATCGTCCGATCCGGGTGAGTGCAGTGGCGTCCAGAACTGGTACGTCACAGAGGAGCGGGAGCTGGAAGAGCGCGACATCGCAGCCGTGAAGGGAGCAGCGCTAGTAGCCGCTGTCGGCGGAGGCGAAATCCCCCCCCCCCCCCCCCCCCGCGCGCATGGTGAGGAAGTTGTTGGTGGCGTCTGTGACGAGCAGCGGTGTCGGTTGTCGACAAGGAGGCATGTCCATGCGCGAAGATGGATCAACGTGGAGCTCGGGCTTCTCGGCGGTAGCGCAGACGAGGAGATGTCTTCTTGGATTCCGTTCTCCACCATGAATTGTTTGTATTTATTAGGGTAGCGAGGTATTTTGACTGTTTGCTTATTTTTACATTGGAATTCTAAAACTCTTAAAGCTTGTTTGAAAACCACTTTTCCCTCAGGAAAACCGACCCAATCCCTAGGGACACCGCGGCCCATGAAATTTTTCCCCACCAAACCTGACCGGCCTTTTGGATGCACCATGGACAGAAATTCCATGGAGTATGAAAACCCTATCCCCAGCAAAATCACGGGAAAAACAAAATCACCTCACAACGTCAGGCAAAATTCCCCATCCCCGTCTAGCTCGGTCGACGCCCCGCCCCGCCCCGGTCGCCGCCTCTCCTCGCCCCGGTGACCGTCCCCCATCGCCTCGCTCCACCTCCATATCTATCCCGGTTGGCGCCTCACCCTGTTTGCCGCCTCAGTTGCACGGTTCCAGCTCGACCGGCACCTCCAAGAATCATCGGCTGAGGAGAGGGTGCCGACGCTGCCGACGTTGCTGGGGCTATGGTTTGGGAACTATGAATCCCTCACGGCCGTCGTTGCCGGCAGTGGCTATGGCACGGGGAGGAAGCCAGCGAGCACCAAGGGGTGGGCGTGCCGCGGGGAGAAGGAGGGGCTGCAGCTGCTGCACCGCGCGCTGTGGCAGGTCGGCCGGCGCAGGGCCGACATGCTGCTGACACTCTCCATTGCATCAGTTGTCGTCCTCTGCTCCTTCATCGAAGATGAGGACCCGAGCTTGCGTCTCTGTATCAGGGTTTAAATAACCGCGATTAACCGACCGGTTTTCCCGTTAACCGCATAACCGGTCCGGTCCGGTTACCTCGGCCGGCCGGTTAACCACCAATAACCAACCCTATTACTGTGGCGAACGGTTAACCGGCTGGTTATCCCGGTTAACCGATCGGTTTTCCCCCGAACCGAGCTGGCCGGTTAACTCGGTTATTTGAACCCTGCTCTGTATAGCTTTTTGTATTGTGCTCGGGTCATGCATCTTGCGTTTGTAAAATTTGAATTAGTTCGGTGCTGTTTAAACAATAGGAAAAAAAATAGCATGTGCACACTCCTCATAGTGCCGATAGTTTGAAGACCTCCTTCACACGATGTTGTCCTGTTTCCTGTGGATAGTTGTTAGATATTGTGACCTGGTGTTCTATTACTTCTATTCAGGCAATATGTGTCTCACGATACTGAACTACTGATACATGATTTGTGCTTTGATCTGTTTGCGTAATGTCGTGCTCAGGATGGAGGCTTTTTTTTCTTAGGAAGCGGATGGATCGGGCACTAAAGGTTGTGGAGGAATAGCAGAACAATAAGGCTTAGTTTGGCAACCGGGGACAGGCAACCCAGGAGGGAGTCCCTGGCGGGGATCTGCCCTGCCACCCCCGTCCCCCCGATGTGCGCTCCCCCACGAGAGTGCAGGAGCCCTGCCACTGACCACTGTTTGGGAGCGGAAGGATTTCGGAGGAAATTTTTAGTAAATTTCAGAAATACACTTGAATAATCAGAAAAATTCATAAAACGATTTGAAAATTTAGAAATAAATCAAACGTGCCTAGATTCGTAGTAGTAAATTGCAGAAAAACATTGGAAGAATCAAATAATTCTAAAAATGCTTCAAAAATTCAGAAATATATCAAAAAAATGCCCAGATTTGTAGAAGTACACACAACAATCAATTACAGACATCATTTCCAGATTTTAAAACGATGTTACAATTATAGTCTAGTAAACAAGAACTTCTGGGTAGCTGCCAGGCAAGTCACATCTACATAACTCAAGAAATGATATACTGTTCATAATAGGAACTCTGGCACAATCTACAGAACTGAAGAAATAAGATACTGCCCATATACTAGGAACTTTGGTGTTAAGGTTTCAGTATGGAACCAACTATTGAGTTATCCTTCCCTGCTTCAACTGCAACTTAACTCAAACCATGGCTTACTGCAACTTGAAATGAAGTTCACAAAGGTTCTGGTCCTATTAAAGACAGTGCACACAAAGTTAGCAAAAGATAACTTATCATCATAAAAAAAATCTGTATATTTTGGTAAATAATAGAAAGTAATTTTGCATTGACATACTACCAAGTGATCTTACAGGCTACGGTGCAAATTTTAGATAACAACAAAGCATGTTTATCAAAGAACCATTGACTATAGCAAGGAAAAATATGATGATCAGTCTGCCAAGAAGTGAAGCATTACAACTCTACTATTTTCTTTTCTATTCATGTTCTTTGACTACATAAATATTCCTAGCCTTGGTGATCGGAAAGAACTAATGAATAAAAAACAACATCAAAGGGACTACAACTATTCATGTTCCACTTCTTTCCTCCATGAAATCAAACATTCAGATTTCAGAACACTCAAACACAGGAATAGGAAAAACAGTTCAGAATAGTTCAAATTCCTTACACTGCCAATAGTCCATACCTACGACGACTAACAGTTCAAACCAGATCAGAAGTATTTTTCTTTGGAGATTTGGCCAGGATAACGTTGTCACACAGAGACAGATAAATACAAATTGTCACATAATGATGAGGACATCACTCCTAAGGATACATGCAACACTCCTCCAATTTTGGACTTGCAAGGTCCAATGACTAGAGCTTGTGCACGACGACTAAATTTAGAGGTGAGCTCGTTCCTACATTCTTCATTATATGTCACTTTTGAGAATGGTTTGCTACCTAATGATTATATTGTAATTAGGAACCATGGAGAGGACCAGGAGATGATGGGAGAAGGACTTGGAGACGTGGAGAACCAGCAAAGATGTGGAAGCCAAGGTGGAGGCCCAACCAAAACCGACTTCGAGTTTGTTTCGGGGCTCAGGACCAGTCTGCACTAAAACGGATGCCCAAGACGCATACGGACTCGGATTTGGACGTTCTACATATGCACGGAAAGATAAGAAGAAGACCTTACCAATGCCGCCGGTCTCATATCAAAATTCGTCCGGAGTCATCGGGAATCGTCGAAACAAGAGAGAGTCCAGAATCTATTTCGGTGCTATGTCGCCTGTTTTTGGCCTATGGGCTTTGTATCTAGTTGAGCCCAAGTAGGGATGCGTCCAGAGGGTCTTGCATGACCCTAGGGTCTTTATATACAGCCGCCGTCGCACCATTAGGGTTTGGGTTTTGCTTAGATTATTCTGTCCATAATAGTTTCGCCGTCATCACGGTTTGTGAGACACCAACTTTGTGAGATTCATAATACATCTGTAATTGTGTTGCTTTCTTCTTTGTTCTTGCTTGTGTTCTTGATTCGTAGGCAGGGATTAGCCTTCTCGGCGAGGTCAATCGTTTTAGGACGGTTGATAACCAGAGGAGACGTCGTGCTGCGATTGCGGGGTTTAGAACGTGCTGTTCTGAAGCCGAATCGATTTGTGTGTCGCCTCCGACCAAAGCAACATATCCAGAACCTTTCGGAAGATCGGGAACCCTTGTTCACATCAAGTGGTAATCAGAGCTTCAGGTGCACAGTCAGGTTCATACTACCCTTAGTTAATTTCGTTTTGTGTTCATCCTATCGTCCACAGAAAAGCCCAAAATTTTTTTTCCCTCCGCCCATAACCATGTGTTTAGCCTTTGCATATTTTGATTTCAGAGTCCGTAGTGTTGAGTTTGTGCCCTAGTTCTTGTTTAGTCGCTGGTTTAGTTTGTGTTTTTGTCGTCAGTAGTGTTTCCCTGCAACCCTAGCCGCCATCCCCTTCACCATCCTCTGTTTTGTTGGCTTTTTATGCTAGGGTTGATTGATCAACACACCTAGCCTAGTCCCACCCTAATCCCACCCTGAACACACCATCAACACCCCGGACCAATCCCCACAATTTCCACTTTCCGCTGCATCCACTCCGCCAAAAAAAATCTTACCCGATTCCAAACTCGACCCCTAACCGACTCGGGTTTCTGGAAAACCGACTCCGACCCCCCTTCGGTAAAACGGGCATAACTTTTGACTCGGTTGTCCATTTTGGCTGAAATTTTTATAGGAGATTCTTGACTCAAAGTTGGGCATACCGACACTTGGCTACGCCCTGTGTGCCCTCGTCAAAAAATTCAAAAAAAATTCCCCTCCGCCCATAACCACGTGCTTAGCCTTTGCATATTTCAATTTCAGAGTCCGTAGTGTTGAGTTTGTGCCCTAGTTCTTATTTAGTCGCTGGTTTAGTTTGTGTTTTTGTCGTCAGTAGTGTTTCCCTTGCAACCCTAGCCGCCATCCCCTTCACCATCCTCTGTTTTGTTGGCTTTTTGTGCTAGGGTTGATTGATCAACACACCTAGCCTAGTCCCACCCTGAACACACCATCAACACCCCGGACCAATACTCACAATTTCCACTTTCCGCTGCATCCACGCCGCCAAAAAAAATCTTACCCGATTCCAAACTCGACCCCTAACCGACTCGGGTTTCTGGAAAACCGACTCCGACCCCCCTTCGGTAAAACGGGCATAACTTTTCGCTCGGTTGTCCATTTTGGCTGAAATATTTACAGGAGATTCTTGACTCAAAGTTGGGCATACCCACACTTGGCTACGCCCTGTGTGCCCTCGTCAAAAAATTCAAAAAAAATTCCCCTCCGCCCATAACCACGTGTTTAGCCTTTGCATATTTCAGTTTCAGAGTTCGTAGTGTTGAGTTTGTGCCCTAGTTCTTGTTTAGTCACTGGTTTAGTTTGTGTTTTTGTCGTCAGTAGTGTTTCCCTTGCAACCCTAGCCGCCATCCCCTTCACCATCCTTTGTTTTGTTGGCTTTTTGTGCTAGGGTTGATTGATCAACACACCTAGCCTAGTCCCACCCTAATCCCACCCTGAACACACCATCAACACCCCGGACCAATCCCCACAATTTCCACTTTCCGCTGCATCCACGCCGCCAAAAAAAAATCTTACCCGATTCCAAACTCGACCCCTAACCGACTCGGGTTTCTGGAAAACCGACTCCGACCCCCCTTCGGTAAAACGGGCATAACTTTTCGCTCGGTTGTCCGTTTTGGCTGAAATTTTGACAGGAGATTCTTGACTCAAAGTTGAGCATACCCACACTTGGCTGCACCTTGTGTGCCCTCATCAAAAAATTCAAAAAAAATTCCCCTCTGCCCATAACCACGTGTTTAGCCTTTGCATATTTCAATTTCAGAGTCCGTAGTGTTGAGTTTGTGCCCTAGTTTTTGTTTAGTCGTTGGTTTAGTTTGTGTTTTTGTCGTCAGTTGTGTTTCCCTTACAACCCTAGCCGCCATCCCCTTCACCATCCTCTGTTTTGTTGGCTTTTTGTGCTAGGGTTGATTGATCAACACACCTAGCCTAGTCCCACCCTAAACACACCATCAACACCCCGGACCAATACTCACAATTTCCACTTTCCGCTGCATCCACGCCGCCAAAAAAAATCTTACCCGATTCCAAACTCGACCCCTAACCGACTCGGGTTTCTGGAAAACCGACTCCGACCCCCCTTCGGTAAAACGGGCATAACTTTTCGCTCGGTTGTCCGTTTTGGCTGAAATATTTACAGGAGATTCTTGACTCAAAGTTGGGCATACCCACACTTGGCTACGCCCTGTGTACCCTCGTCAAAAAATTCAAAAAAAATTCCCCTCCGCCCATAACCACGTGTTTAGCCTTTGCATATTTCAATTTCAGAGTTCGTAGTGTTGAGTTTGTGCCCTAGTTCTTGTTTAGTCGCTAGTTTAGTTTGTGTTTTTATCGTCAGTAGTGTTTCCCTTGCAACCCTAGTCGCCATCCCCTTCACCATCCTCTGTTTTGTTGGCTTTTTATGCTAGGATTGGTTGATCAACACACCTAGCCTAGTCCCACCCTAATCCTACCCTGAACACACCATCAACACCCCGGACCAATCCCCACAATTTCCACTTTCCGCTGCATCCACGCCGCCAAAAAAAAATCTTACCCGATTCCAAACTCGACCCCTAACCGACTCGGGTTTCTGGAAAACCGACTCCAACCCCCCTTCGGTAAAACGGGCATAACTTTTCGCTCGGTTGTCCGTTTTGGCTGAAATTTTTACAGGAGATTCTTGACTCAAAGTTGAGCATACCCACACTTGGCTACGCCCTGTGTGCTCTCATAAAAAATTCAAAAAAAATTCCCCTCTGCCCATAACCACGTGTTTAGCCTTTGCATATTTCAATTTCAGAGTCCGTAGTGTTGAGTTTGTGCCCTAGTTTTTGTTTAGTCGCTGGTTTAGTTTGTGTTTTTGTTGTCAGTAGTGTTTCCCTTGCAACCCTAGCCGCCAACCCCTTCACCATCCTCTGTTTTGTTGGCTTTTTATGCTAGGGTTGATTGATCAACACACCTAGCCTAGTCCCACCCTGAACACACCATCAACACCCCGGACCAATACTCACAATTTCCACTTTCCGCTGCATCCACGCCGCCAAAAAAAATCTTACCCGATTCCAAACTCGACCCCTAACCGACTCGTGTTTCTGGAAAACCGACTCCGACCCCCCTTCGGTAAAACGGGCATAACTTTTCGCTCGGTTGTCCGTTTTGGCTGAAATATTTACAGGAGATTCTTGACTCAAAGTTGAGCATACCCACACTTGGCTACGCCCTGTGTGCCCTCGTCAAAAAATTCAAAAAAAATTCTCCTCCGCCCATAACCACGTGTTTAGCCTTTGCATATTTCAATTTCAGAGTTCGTAGTGTTGAGTTTGTGCCCTAGTTCTTGTTTAGTCGCTGGTTTAGTTTGTGTTTTTGTCGTTAGTAGTGTTTCCCTTGCAACCCTAGCCGCCATCCCCTTCACCATCCTCTGTTTTGTTGGCTTTTTGTGCTAGGGTTGATTGATCAACACACCTAGCCTAGTCCCACCCTAATCCCACCCTGAACACACCATCAACACCCCGGACGAATCCCCACAATTTCCACTTTCCGCTGCATCCACGCCGCCAAAAAAAATCTTACCCGATTCCAAACTCGACCCCTAACCGACTCGGGTTTCTGGAAAACCGACTCCAACCCCCCTTCGGTAAAACGGGCATAACTTTTCGCTCGGTTGTCCGTTTTGGCTGAAATTTTTAAAGGAGATTCTTGACTCAAAGTTGGGCATACCCACACTTGGCTACGCCCTGTGTGCCCTCGTCAAAAAATTCAAAAAAAATTCCCCTCCGCCCATAACCACGTGTTTAGCCTTTGCATATTTCAATTTCAGAGTCCGTTGTGTTGAGTTTGTGCCCTAGTTCTTATTTAGTCGCTGGTTTAGTTTGTGTTTTTGTCATCAGTAGTGTTTCCCTTGCAACCCTAGTCGCCATCCCCTTCACCATCCTCTGTTTTGTTGGCTTTTTGTGCTAGGGTTGATTGATCAACACACCTAGCCTAGTCCCACCCTAATCCCACCCTGAACACACCATCAACACCCCGGACCAATCCCCACAATTTCCACTTTCCGCTGCATCCACGCCGCAAAAAAAATCTTACCCGATTCCAAACTCGACCCCTAACCGACTCGGGTTTCTGGAAAACCGACTCTGACCCCCCACGGTAAAACGGACATAACTTTTCGCTCGGTTGTCCGTTTTGGCTGAACTTTTTACAGGAGATTCTTGACTCAAAGTTGGGCATACCCACACATGGCTACGCCCTATGTACCCTTGTCAAAAATTCAAAAAAAATTCCCCTTCGCCCATAACCACGTGTTTAGCCTTTGCATATTTCAATTTCATAGTCCGTTGTGTTGAGTTTGTGCCCTAGTTCTTGTTTAGTCGCTGGTTTAGTTTGTGTTTTTGTCGTCAGTAGTGTTTTCCTTGCAACCCTAGCCGCCATCCCCTTCACCATCCTCTGTTTTGTTGGCTTTTTGTGCTAGGGTTGATTGATCAACACACCTAGCCTAGTCCCACCCTGAACACACCATCAACACCCTGGACCAATACTCACAATTTCCACTTTCCGCTGCATCCACGCCGCCAAAAAAAATCTTACCCGATTCCAAACTCGACCCCTAACCGACTCGGGTTTCTGGAAAACCGACTCCGACCCCCCTTCGGTAAAACGGGAATAACTTTTCGCTCGTTTGTCCGTTTGGCTGAAATATTTACAGGAGATTCTTGACTCAAAGTTGGGCATACCCACACTTGGCTACGCCCTGTGTGCCCTCGTCAAAAAATTCAAAAAAAATTCCCCTCCGTCCATAACCACGTGTTTAGCCTTTGCATATTTCAATTTCAGAGTCCGTAGTGTTGAGTTTGTGCCCTAGTTCTTGTTTAGTCGCTGGTTTAGTTTGTGTTTTTCTCGTTAGTAGTGTTTCCCTTGCAACCCTAGCCGCCATCCCCTTCACCATCCTCTGTTTTGTTGGCTTTTTGTGCTAGGGTTGATTGATCAACACACCTAGCCTAGTCCCACCCTAATCCCACCCTGAACACACCATAAACACCCCGGACCAATCCCCACAATTTCCACTTTCCGCTGCATCCACGCCGCCAAAAAAAATCTTACCCGATTCCAAACTCGACCCCTAACCGACTCGGGTTTCTCGAAAACCGACTCCAACCCCCCTTCGGTAAAACGGGCATAACTTTTCGCTCGGTTGTCCGTTTTGGCTGAAATTTTTACAGGAGATTCTTGACTCAAAGTTGGGCATACCCACACTTGGCTACGCCCTGTGTGCCCTCGTCAAAAAATTCAAAAAAAAATTCCCCTCCGCCCATAACCACGTGTTTAGCCTTTGCATATTTCAATTTCAGAGTTCGTAGTGTTGAGTTTGTGCCCTAGTGCTTGTTTAGTCGCTGGTTTAGTTTGTGTTTTTGTCGTCAGTAGTGTTTCCCTTGCAACCCTAGCCGCCATCCCCTTCACCATCCTCTGTTTTGTTGGCTTTTTGTGCTAGGGTTGATTGATCAACACACCTAGCCTAGTCCCACCCTGAACACACCATCAACACCCTGGACCAATACTCACAATTTCCACTTTCCGCTGCATCCACGCCGCCAAAAAAAATCTTACCCGATTCCAAACTCGACCCCTAACCGACTCGGGTTTCTGGAAAACCGACTCCGACCCCCCTTCGGTAAAACGGGCATAACTTTTCGCTCGGTTGTCCGTTTTGGCTGAAAGATTTACAGGAGATTCTTGACTCAAAGTTGGGCATACCCATACTTGGCTACGCCCTGTGTGCCCTCATCAAAAAATTCAAAAAAAATGCCCCTCCGCCCATAACCACGTGTTTAGCCTTTGCATATTTCAATTTCAGAGTTCGTAGTGTTGAGTTTGTGCCCTAGTTCTTGTTTAGTCGTTGATTTAGTTTGTGTTTTTGTCGTTAGTAGTGTTTCCCTTGCAACCCTAGCCGCCATCCCCTTCACCATCCTCTGTTTTGTTGGCTTTTTGCGCTAGGGTTGATTGATCAACACACCTAGCCTAGTCCCACCCTAATCCCATCCTGAACACACCATCAACACCCCGGACCAATCCCCACAATTTCCACTTTCCGCTGCATCCACGCCGCCAAAAAAAATCTTACCCGATTCCAAACTCGACCCCTAACCGACTCGGGTTTCTGGAAAACCGACTCCAACCCCCTTCGGTAAAACGGGCATAACTTTTTGCTCGGTTGTCCGTTTTGGCTGAAATTTTTACAGGAGATTCTTGACTCAAAGTTGGGCATACCCACACTTGGCTACGCCCTGTGTGCCCTCGTCAAAAAATTCAAAAAAAATTCCCCTCCGCCCATAACCACGTGTTTAGCCTTTGCATATTTCAATTTTAGAGTCTGTTGTGTTGAGTTTGTGCCCTAGTTCTTGTTTAGTCGCTGGTTTAGTTTGTGTTTTTGTCATCAGTAGTATTTCCCTTGCAACCCTACTCGCCATCCCCTTCACCATCCCCTGTTTTGTTGCCTTTTTGTGCTAGGATTGATTGATCAACACACCTAGCCTAGTCCCACCCTAATCCCACCCTGAATACACCATCAACACCCTGGACCAATCCCCACAATTTCCACTTTCTGCTGCATCCACGCCGCCAAAAAAAATCTTACCCGATTCCAAACTCGACCCCTAACCGACTCGGGTTTCTGGAAAACCGACTCTGACCCCCCTTTGGTAAAACGGACATAACTTTTCGCTCGGTTGTCCGTTTTGGCTGAACTTTTTACAGGAGATTCTTGACTCAAAGTTGGGCATACCCACACATGGCTACGCCCTGTGTGCCTTTGTCAAAAAATTCAAAAAAAATTGCCCTCCGCCCATAACCACGTGTTTAGCCTTTGCATATTTCAATTTCAGAGTCCGTTGTGTTGAGTTTGTGCCCTAGTTCTTGTTTAGTCGCTGGTTTAGTTTGTGTTTTTGTCGTCAGTAGTGTTTCCCTTGCAACCCTAGCCGCCATCCCCTTCACCATCCTCTGTTTTGTTGGCTTTTTGTGCTAGGGTTGATTGATCAACACACCTAGCCTAGTCCCACCCTGAACACACCATCAACACCCTGGACCAATACTCACAATTTCCACTTTCCGCTGCATCCACGCCGCCAAAAAAAATCTTACCCGATTCCAAACTCGACCCCTAACCGACTCGGGTTTCTGGAAAACCGACTCCGACCCCCCTTCGGTAAAACGGGAATAACTTTTCGCTCGTTTGTCCGTTTTGGCTGAAATTTTTACAGGAGATTCTTGACTCAAAGTTGGGCATACCCACACTTGGCTACGCCCTGTGTGCCCTCGTCAAAAAATTCAAAAAAAATTCCCCTCCGCCCATAACCACGTGTTTAGCCTTTGCATATTTCAATTTCAGAGTCCGTTGTGTTGAGTTTGTGCCCTAGTTCTTGTTTAGTCGCTGGTTTAGTTTGTGTTTTTGTCATCAGTAGTATTTCCCTTGCAACCCTAGTCGCCATCCCCTTCACCATCCCCTGTTTTGTTGCCTTTTTGTGCTAGGGTTGATTGATCAACACACCTAGCCTAGTCCCACCCTAATCCCACCCTGAACACACCATCAACACCCTGGACCAATCCCCACAATTTCCACTTTCTGCTACATCCACGCCGCCAAAAAAAATCTTACCCGATTCCAAACTCGACCCCTAACCGACTCGGGTTTCTGGAAAACCGACTCTGACCCCCCTTTGGTAAAACGGACATAACTTTTCGCTCGGTTGTCCGTTTTGGCTGAACTTTTTACAGGAGATTCTTGACTCAAAGTTGGGCATACCCACACATGGCTACGCCCTGTGTGCCCTTGTCAAAAAATTCAAAAAAAATTCCCCTCCGCCCATAACCACGTGTTTAGCCTTTGCATATTTCAATTTCAGAGTCCGTTGTGTTGAGTTTGTGCCCTAGTTCTTGTTTAGTCGCTGGTTTAGTTTGTGTTTTTGTCGTCAGTAGTGTTTCCCTTGCAACCCTAGCCGCCATCCCCTTCACCATCCTCTGTTTTGTTGGCTTTTTGTGCTAGGGTTGATTGATCAACACACCTAGCCTAGTCCCACCCTGAACACACCATCAACACCCTGGACCAATACTCACAATTTCCACTTTCCGCTGCATCCACGCCGCCAAAAAAAATCTTACCCGATTCCAAACTCGACCCCTAACCGACTCGGGTTTCTGGAAAACCGACTCCGACCCCCCTTCGGTAAAACGGGAATAACTTTTCGCTCGTTTGTCCGTTTTGGCTGAAATTTTTACAGGAGATTCTTGACTCAAAGTTGGGCATACCCACACTTGGCTACGCCCTGTGTGCCCTCGTCAAAAAATTCAAAAAAAATTCCCCTCCGCCCATAACCACGTGTTTAGCCTTTGCATATTTCAATTTCAGAGTCCGTTAGTGTTGAGTTTGTGCCCTAGTTCTTGTTTAGTCGCTGGTTTAGTTTGTGTTTTTGTCATCAGTAGTAGTTTCCCTTGCAACCCTAGCCGCCATCCCCTTCACCATCCTCTGTTTTGTTGCCTTTTTGTGCTAGGGTTGATTGATCAACACACCTAGCCTAGTCCCACCCTAATCCCACCCTGAACACACCATCAACACCCGGACCAATCCCCACAATTTCCACTTTCCTGCTGCATCCACGCCGCCAAAAAAAATCTTACCCGATTCCAAACTCGACCCCTAACCGACTCGGGTTTCTGGAAAACCGACTCCTGACCCCCCTTCGGTAAAACGGACATAACTTTTCGCTCGGTTGTCCGTTTTGGCTGAACTTTTTACAGGAGATTCTTGACTCAAAGTTGGGCATACCCACACATGGCTACGCCCTGTGTGCCCTCGTCAAAAAATTCAAAAAAAATTCCCCTCCGCCCATAACCACGTGTTTAGCCTTTGCATATTTCAATTTCAGAGTCTGTAGTGTTGAGTTTGTGCCCTAGTTCTTGTTTAGTCGCTGGCTTTAGTTTGTGTTTTTGTCGTCAGTAGTGTTTCCCTTGCAACCCTAGCCGCCATCCCCTTCACCATCCTCTGTTTTGTTGGCTTTTTGTGCTAGGGTTGATTGATCAACACACCTAGCCTAGTCCCACCCTAATCCCACCCTGAACACACCATCAACACCCTGGACCAATCCCCACAATTTACACTTTCTGCTGCATCCACGCCGCCAAAAAAAATCTTACCCGATTCCAAACTCGACCCCTAACCGACTCGGGTTTCTGGAAAACCGACTCCGACCCCCCTTCGGTAAAACGGGACATAACTTTTCGCTCGGTTGTCCGTTTTGGCTGAAATTTTTACAGGAGATTCTTGACTCAAAGTTGGGCATACCCACACTTGGCTACGCCCTGTGTGCCCTCGTCAAAAAATTCAAAAAAAATTCCCCTCCGCCCATAACCACGTGTTTAGCCTTTGCATATTTCAATTTCAGAGTCCGTAGTGTTGAGTTTGTGCCCTAGTTCTTGTTTAGTCGCTGGTTTAGTTTGTGTTTTTGTCGTCAGTAGTGTTTCCCTTGCAACCCTAGCCGCCATCCCCTTCACCATCCTCTGTTTTGTTGGCTTTTTGTGCTAGGGTTGATTGATCAACACACCTAGCCTAGTCCCACCCTAATCCCACCCTGAACACACCATCAACACCCCGGACCAATCCCCACAATTTCCACTTTCCGCTGCATCCACGCCGCCAAAAAAAATCTTACCCGATTCCAAACTCGACCCCTAACCGACTCGGGTTTCTGGAAAACCGACTCCGACCCCCCTTCGGTAAAACGGACATAACTTTTCGCTCGGTTGTCCGTTTTGGCTGAAATTTTTACAGGAGATTCTTGACTCAAAGTTGGGCATACCCACACTTGGCTACGCCCTGTGTGCCCTCGTCAAAAAATTCAAAAAAAATTCCCCTCCGCCCATAACCACGTGTTTAGCCTTTGCATATTTCAATTTCAGAGTCCGTAGTGTTGAGTTTGTGCCCTAGTTCTTGTTTAGTCGCTGGTTTAGTTTGTGTTTTTGTCGTCAGTAGTGTTTCCCTTGCAACCCTAGCCGCCATCCCCTTCACCATCCTCTGTTTTGTTGGCTTTTTGTGCTAGGGTTGATTGATCAACACACCTAGCCTAGTCCCACCCTAATCCCACCCTGAACACACCATCAACACCCCGGACCAATCCCCACAATTTCCACTTTCCGCTGCATCCACGCCGCCAAAAAAAATCTTACCCGATTCCAAACTCGACCCCTAACCGACTCGGGTTTCTGGAAAACCGACTCCGACCCCCCTTCGGTAAAACGGGCATAACTTTTCGCTCGGTTGTCCGTTTTGGCTGAAATTTTTACAGGAGATTCTTGACTCAAAGTTGGGCATACCCACACTTGGCTACGCCCTGTGTGCCCTCGTCAAAAAATTCAAAAAAAATTCCCCTCCGCCCATAACCACGTGTTTAGCCTTTGCATATTTCAATTTCAGAGTCCGTAGTGTTGAGTTTGTGCCCTAGTTCTTGTTTAGTCGCTGGTTTAGTTTGTGTTTTTGTCGTCAGTAGTGTTTCCCTTGCAACCCTAGCCGCCATCCCCTTCACCATCCTCTGTTTTGTTGGCTTTTTGTGCTAGGGTTGATTGATCAACACACCTAGCCTAGTCCCACCCTAATCCCACCCTGAACACACCATCAACACCCCGGACCAATCCCCACAATTTCCACTTTCCGCTGCATCCACGCCGCCAAAAAAAATCTTACCCGATTCCAAACTCGACCCCTAACCGACTCGGGTTTCTGGAAAACCGACTCCGACCCCCCTTCGGTAAAACGGGCATAACTTTTCGCTCGGTTGTCCGTTTTGGCTGAAATTTTTACAGGAGATTCTTGACTCAAAGTTGGGCATACCCACACTTGGCTACGCCCTGTGTGCCCTCGTCAAAAAATTCAAAAAAAATTCCCCTCCGCCCATAACCACGTGTTTAGCCTTTGCATATTTCAATTTCAGAGTCCGTAGTGTTGAGTTTGTGCCCTAGTTCTTGTTTAGTCGCTGGTTTAGTTTGTGTTTTTGTCGTCAGTAGTGTTTCCCTTGCAACCCTAGCCGCCATCCCCTTCACCATCCTCTGTTTTGTTGGCTTTTTGTGCTAGGGTTGATTGATCAACACACCTAGCCTAGTCCCACCCTAATCCCACCCTGAACACACCATCAACACCCCGGACCAATCCCCACAATTTCCACTTTCCGCTGCATCCACGCCGCCAAAAAAAATCTTACCCGATTCCAAACTCGACCCCTAACCGACTCGGGTTTCTGGAAAACCGACTCCGACCCCCCTTCGGTAAAACGGGCATAACTTTTCGCTCGGTTGTCCGTTTTGGCTGAAATTTTTACAGGAGATTCTTGACTCAAAGTTGGGCATACCCACACTTGGCTACGCCCTGTGTGCCCTCGTCAAAAAATTCAAAAAAAATTCCCCTCCGCCCATAACCACGTGTTTAGCCTTTGCATATTTCAATTTCAGAGTCCGTAGTGTTGAGTTTGTGCCCTAGTTCTTGTTTAGTCGCTGGTTTAGTTTGTGTTTTTGTCGTCAGTAGTGTTTCCCTTGCAACCCTAGCCGCCATCCCCTTCACCATCCTCTGTTTTGTTGGCTTTTTGTGCTAGGGTTGATTGATCAACACACCTAGCCTAGTCCCACCCTAATCCCACCCTGAACACACCATCAACACCCCGGACCAATCCCCACAATTTCCACTTTCCGCTGCATCCACGCCGCCAAAAAAAATCTTACCCGATTCCAAACTCGACCCCTAACCGACTCGGGTTTCTGGAAAACCGACTCCGACCCCCCTTCGGTAAAACGGGCATAACTTTTCGCTCGGTTGTCCGTTTTGGCTGAAATTTTTACAGGAGATTCTTGACTCAAAGTTGGGCATACCCACACTTGGCTACGCCCTGTGTGCCCTCGTCAAAAAATTCAAAAAAAATTCCCCTCCGCCCATAACCACGTGTTTAGCCTTTGCATATTTCAATTTCAGAGTCCGTAGTGTTGAGTTTGTGCCCTAGTTCTTGTTTAGTCGCTGGTTTAGTTTGTGTTTTTGTCGTCAGTAGTGTTTCCCTTGCAACCCTAGCCGCCATCCCCTTCACCATCCTCTGTTTTGTTGGCTTTTTGTGCTAGGGTTGATTGATCAACACACCTAGCCTAGTCCCACCCTAATCCCACCCTGAACACACCATCAACACCCCGGACCAATCCCCACAATTTCCACTTTCCGCTGCATCCACGCCGCCAAAAAAAATCTTACCCGATTCCAAACTCGACCCCTAACCGACTCGGGTTTCTGGAAAACCGACTCCGACCCCCCTTCGGTAAAACGGGCATAACTTTTCGCTCGGTTGTCCGTTTTGGCTGAAATTTTTACAGGAGATTCTTGACTCAAAGTTGGGCATACCCACACTTGGCTACGCCCTGTGTGCCCTCGTCAAAAAATTCAAAAAAAATTCCCCTCCGCCCATAACCACGTGTTTAGCCTTTGCATATTTCAATTTCAGAGTCCGTAGTGTTGAGTTTGTGCCCTAGTTCTTGTTTAGTCGCTGGTTTAGTTTGTGTTTTTGTCGTCAGTAGTGTTTCCCTTGCAACCCTAGCCGCCATCCCCTTCACCATCCTCTGTTTTGTTGGCTTTTTGTGCTAGGGTTGATTGATCAACACACCTAGCCTAGTCCCACCCTAATCCCACCCTGAACACACCATCAACACCCCGGACCAATCCCCACAATTTCCACTTTCCGCTGCATCCACGCCGCCAAAAAAAATCTTACCCGATTCCAAACTCGACCCCTAACCGACTCGGGTTTCTGGAAAACCGACTCCGACCCCCCTTCGGTAAAACGGGCATAACTTTTCGCTCGGTTGTCCGTTTTGGCTGAAATTTTTACAGGAGATTCTTGACTCAAAGTTGGGCATACCCACACTTGGCTACGCCCTGTGTGCCCTCGTCAAAAAATTCAAAAAAAATTCCCCTCCGCCCATAACCACGTGTTTAGCCTTTGCATATTTCAATTTCAGAGTCCGTAGTGTTGAGTTTGTGCCCTAGTTCTTGTTTAGTCGCTGGTTTAGTTTGTGTTTTTGTCGTCAGTAGTGTTTCCCTTGCAACCCTAGCCGCCATCCCCTTCACCATCCTCTGTTTTGTTGGCTTTTTGTGCTAGGGTTGATTGATCAACACACCTAGCCTAGTCCCACCCTAATCCCACCCTGAACACACCATCAACACCCCGGACCAATCCCCACAATTTCCACTTTCCGCTGCATCCACGCCGCCAAAAAAAATCTTACCCGATTCCAAACTCGACCCCTAACCGACTCGGGTTTCTGGAAAACCGACTCCGACCCCCCTTCGGTAAAACGGACATAACTTTTCGCTCGGTTGTCCGTTTTGGCTGAAATTTTTACAGGAGATTCTTGACTCAAAGTTGGGCATACCCACACTTGGCTACGCCCTGTGTGCCCTCGTCAAAAAATTCAAAAAAAATTCCCCTCCGCCCATAACCACGTGTTTAGCCTTTGCATATTTCAATTTCAGAGTCCGTAGTGTTGAGTTTGTGCCCTAGTTCTTGTTTAGTCGCTGGTTTAGTTTGTGTTTTTGTCGTCAGTAGTGTTTCCCTTGCAACCCTAGCCGCCATCCCCTTCACCATCCTCTGTTTTGTTGGCTTTTTGTGCTAGGGTTGATTGATCAACACACCTAGCCTAGTCCCACCCTAATCCCACCCTGAACACACCATCAACACCCCGGACCAATCCCCACAATTTCCACTTTCCGCTGCATCCACGCCGCCAAAAAAAATCTTACCCGATTCCAAACTCGACCCCTAACCGACTCGGGTTTCTGGAAAACCGACTCCGACCCCCCTTCGGTAAAACGGGCATAACTTTTCGCTCGGTTGTCCGTTTTGGCTGAAATTTTTACAGGAGATTCTTGACTCAAAGTTGGGCATACCCACACTTGGCTACGCCCTGTGTGCCCTCGTCAAAAAATTCAAAAAAAATTCCCCTCCGCCCATAACCACGTGTTTAGCCTTTGCATATTTCAATTTCAGAGTCCGTAGTGTTGAGTTTGTGCCCTAGTTCTTGTTTAGTCGCTGGTTTAGTTTGTGTTTTTGTCGTCAGTAGTGTTTCCCTTGCAACCCTAGCCGCCATCCCCTTCACCATCCTCTGTTTTGTTGGCTTTTTGTGCTAGGGTTGATTGATCAACACACCTAGCCTAGTCCCACCCTAATCCCACCCTGAACACACCATCAACACCCCGGACCAATCCCCACAATTTCCACTTTCCGCTGCATCCACGCCGCCAAAAAAAATCTTACCCGATTCCAAACTCGACCCCTAACCGACTCGGGTTTCTGGAAAACCGACTCCGACCCCCCTTCGGTAAAACGGACATAACTTTTCGCTCGGTTGTCCGTTTTGGCTGAAATTTTTACAGGAGATTCTTGACTCAAAGTTGGGCATACCCACACTTGGCTACGCCCTGTGTGCCCTCGTCAAAAAATTCAAAAAAAATTCCCCTCCGCCCATAACCACGTGTTTAGCCTTTGCATATTTCAATTTCAGAGTCCGTAGTGTTGAGTTTGTGCCCTAGTTCTTGTTTAGTCGCTGGTTTAGTTTGTGTTTTTGTCGTCAGTAGTGTTTCCCTTGCAACCCTAGCCGCCATCCCCTTCACCATCCTCTGTTTTGTTGGCTTTTTGTGCTAGGGTTGATTGATCAACACACCTAGCCTAGTCCCACCCTAATCCCACCCTGAACACACCATCAACACCCCGGACCAATCCCCACAATTTCCACTTTCCGCTGCATCCACGCCGCCAAAAAAAATCTTACCCGATTCCAAACTCGACCCCTAACCGACTCGGGTTTCTGGAAAACCGACTCCGACCCCCCTTCGGTAAAACGGGCATAACTTTTCGCTCGGTTGTCCGTTTTGGCTGAAATTTTTACAGGAGATTCTTGACTCAAAGTTGGGCATACCCACACTTGGCTACGCCCTGTGTGCCCTCGTCAAAAAATTCAAAAAAAATTCCCCTCCGCCCATAACCACGTGTTTAGCCTTTGCATATTTCAATTTCAGAGTCCGTAGTGTTGAGTTTGTGCCCTAGTTCTTGTTTAGTCGCTGGTTTAGTTTGTGTTTTTGTCGTCAGTAGTGTTTCCCTTGCAACCCTAGCCGCCATCCCCTTCACCATCCTCTGTTTTGTTGGCTTTTTGTGCTAGGGTTGATTGATCAACACACCTAGCCTAGTCCCACCCTAATCCCACCCTGAACACACCATCAACACCCCGGACCAATCCCCACAATTTCCACTTTCCGCTGCATCCACGCCGCCAAAAAAAATCTTACCCGATTCCAAACTCGACCCCTAACCGACTCGGGTTTCTGGAAAACCGACTCCGACCCCCCTTCGGTAAAACGGGCATAACTTTTCGCTCGGTTGTCCGTTTTGGCTGAAATTTTTACAGGAGATTCTTGACTCAAAGTTGGGCATACCCACACTTGGCTACGCCCTGTGTGCCCTCGTCAAAAAATTCAAAAAAAATTCCCCTCCGCCCATAACCACGTGTTTAGCCTTTGCATATTTCAATTTCAGAGTCCGTAGTGTTGAGTTTGTGCCCTAGTTCTTGTTTAGTCGCTGGTTTAGTTTGTGTTTTTGTCGTCAGTAGTGTTTCCCTTGCAACCCTAGCCGCCATCCCCTTCACCATCCTCTGTTTTGTTGGCTTTTTGTGCTAGGGTTGATTGATCAACACACCTAGCCTAGTCCCACCCTAATCCCACCCTGAACACACCATCAACACCCCGGACCAATCCCCACAATTTCCACTTTCCGCTGCATCCACGCCGCCAAAAAAAATCTTACCCGATTCCAAACTCGACCCCTAACCGACTCGGGTTTCTGGAAAACCGACTCCGACCCCCCTTCGGTAAAACGGGCATAACTTTTCGCTCGGTTGTCCGTTTTGGCTGAAATTTTTACAGGAGATTCTTGACTCAAAGTTGGGCATACCCACACTTGGCTACGCCCTGTGTGCCCTCGTCAAAAAATTCAAAAAAAATTCCCCTCCGCCCATAACCACGTGTTTAGCCTTTGCATATTTCAATTTCAGAGTCCGTAGTGTTGAGTTTGTGCCCTAGTTCTTGTTTAGTCGCTGGTTTAGTTTGTGTTTTTGTCGTCAGTAGTGTTTCCCTTGCAACCCTAGCCGCCATCCCCTTCACCATCCTCTGTTTTGTTGGCTTTTTGTGCTAGGGTTGATTGATCAACACACCTAGCCTAGTCCCACCCTAATCCCACCCTGAACACACCATCAACACCCCGGACCAATCCCCACAATTTCCACTTTCCGCTGCATCCACGCCGCCAAAAAAAATCTTACCCGATTCCAAACTCGACCCCTAACCGACTCGGGTTTCTGGAAAACCGACTCCGACCCCCCTTCGGTAAAACGGGCATAACTTTTCGCTCGGTTGTCCGTTTTGGCTGAAATTTTTACAGGAGATTCTTGACTCAAAGTTGGGCATACCCACACTTGGCTACGCCCTGTGTGCCCTCGTCAAAAATTCAAAAAAAATTCCCCTCCGCCCATAACCACGTGTTTAGCCTTTGCATATTTCAATTTCAGAGTCCGTAGTGTTGAGTTTGTGCCCTAGTTCTTGTTTAGTCGCTGGTTTAGTTTGTGTTTTTGTCGTCAGTAGTGTTTCCCTTGCAACCCTAGCCGCCATCCCCTTCACCATCCTCTGTTTTGTTGGCTTTTTGTGCTAGGGTTGATTGATCAACACACCTAGCCTAGTCCCACCCTAATCCCACCCTGAACACACCATCAACACCCCGGACCAATCCCCACAATTTCCACTTTCCGCTGCATCCACGCCGCCAAAAAAAATCTTACCCGATTCCAAACTCGACCCCTAACCGACTCGGGTTTCTGGAAAACCGACTCCGACCCCCCTTCGGTAAAACGGACATAACTTTTCGCTCGGTTGTCCGTTTTGGCTGAAATTTTTACAGGAGATTCTTGACTCAAAGTTGGGCATACCCACACTTGGCTACGCCCTGTGTGCCCTCGTCAAAAAATTCAAAAAAAATTCCCCTCCGCCCATAACCACGTGTTTAGCCTTTGCATATTTCAATTTCAGAGTCCGTAGTGTTGAGTTTGTGCCCTAGTTCTTGTTTAGTCGCTGGTTTAGTTTGTGTTTTTGTCGTCAGTAGTGTTTCCCTTGCAACCCTAGCCGCCATCCCCTTCACCATCCTCTGTTTTGTTGGCTTTTTGTGCTAGGGTTGATTGATCAACACACCTAGCCTAGTCCCACCCTAATCCCACCCTGAACACACCATCAACACCCCGGACCAATCCCCACAATTTCCACTTTCCGCTGCATCCACGCCGCCAAAAAAAATCTTACCCGATTCCAAACTCGACCCCTAACCGACTCGGGTTTCTGGAAAACCGACTCCGACCCCCCTTCGGTAAAACGGGCATAACTTTTCGCTCGGTTGTCCGTTTTGGCTGAAATTTTTACAGGAGATTCTTGACTCAAAGTTGGGCATACCCACACTTGGCTACGCCCTGTGTGCCCTCGTCAAAAAATTCAAAAAAAATTCCCCTCCGCCCATAACCACGTGTTTAGCCTTTGCATATTTCAATTTCAGAGTCCGTAGTGTTGAGTTTGTGCCCTAGTTCTTGTTTAGTCGCTGGTTTAGTTTGTGTTTTTGTCGTCAGTAGTGTTTCCCTTGCAACCCTAGCCGCCATCCCCTTCACCATCCTCTGTTTTGTTGGCTTTTTGTGCTAGGGTTGATTGATCAACACACCTAGCCTAGTCCCACCCTAATCCCACCCTGAACACACCATCAACACCCCGGACCAATCCCCACAATTTCCACTTTCCGCTGCATCCACGCCGCCAAAAAAAATCTTACCCGATTCCAAACTCGACCCCTAACCGACTCGGGTTTCTGGAAAACCGACTCCGACCCCCCTTCGGTAAAACGGACATAACTTTTCGCTCGGTTGTCCGTTTTGGCTGAAATTTTTACAGGAGATTCTTGACTCAAAGTTGGGCATACCCACACTTGGCTACGCCCTGTGTGCCCTCGTCAAAAAATTCAAAAAAAATTCCCCTCCGCCCATAACCACGTGTTTAGCCTTTGCATATTTCAATTTCAGAGTCCGTAGTGTTGAGTTTGTGCCCTAGTTCTTGTTTAGTCGCTGGTTTAGTTTGTGTTTTTGTCGTCAGTAGTGTTTCCCTTGCAACCCTAGCCGCCATCCCCTTCACCATCCTCTGTTTTGTTGGCTTTTTGTGCTAGGGTTGATTGATCAACACACCTAGCCTAGTCCCACCCTAATCGCACCCTGAACACACCATCAACACCCCGGACCAATCCCCACAATTTCCACTTTCCGCTGCATCCACGCCGCCAAAAAAAATCTTACCCGATTCCAAACTCGACCCCTAACCGACTCGGGTTTCTGGAAAACCGACTCCGACCCCCCTTCGGTAAAACGGGCATAACTTTTCGCTCGGTTGTCCGTTTTGGCTGAAATTTTTACAGGAGATTCTTGACTCAAAGTTGGGCATACCCACACTTGGCTACGCCCTGTGTGCCCTCGTCAAAAAATTCAAAAAAAATTCCCCTCCGCCCATAACCACGTGTTTAGCCTTTGCATATTTCAATTTCAGAGTCCGTAGTGTTGAGTTTGTGCCCTAGTTCTTGTTTAGTCGCTGGTTTAGTTTGTGTTTTTGTCGTCAGTAGTGTTTCCCTTGCAACCCTAGCCGCCATCCCCTTCACCATCCTCTGTTTTGTTGGCTTTTTGTGCTAGGGTTGATTGATCAACACACCTAGCCTAGTCCCACCCTAATCCCACCCTGAACACACCATCAACACCCCGGACCAATCCCCACAATTTCCACTTTCCGCTGCATCCACGCCGCCAAAAAAAATCTTACCCGATTCCAAACTCGACCCCTAACCGACTCGGGTTTCTGGAAAACCGACTCCGACCCCCCTTCGGTAAAACGGGCATAACTTTTCGCTCGGTTGTCCGTTTTGGCTGAAATTTTTACAGGAGATTCTTGACTCAAAGTTGGGCATACCCACACTTGGCTACGCCCTGTGTGCCCTCGTCAAAAAATTCAAAAAAAATTCCCCTCCGCCCATAACCACGTGTTTAGCCTTTGCATATTTCAATTTCAGAGTCCGTAGTGTTGAGTTTGTGCCCTAGTTCTTGTTTAGTCGCTGGTTTAGTTTGTGTTTTTGTCGTCAGTAGTGTTTCCCTTGCAACCCTAGCCGCCATCCCCTTCACCATCCTCTGTTTTGTTGGCTTTTTGTGCTAGGGTTGATTGATCAACACACCTAGCCTAGTCCCACCCTAATCCCACCCTGAACACACCATCAACACCCCGGACCAATCCCCACAATTTCCACTTTCCGCTGCATCCACGCCGCCAAAAAAAATCTTACCCGATTCCAAACTCGACCCCTAACCGACTCGGGTTTCTGGAAAACCGACTCCGACCCCCCTTCGGTAAAACGGGACATAACTTTTCGCTCGGTTGTCCGTTTTGGCTGAAATTTTTACAGGAGATTCTTGACTCAAAGTTGGGCATACCCACACTTGGCTACGCCCTGTGTGCCCTCGTCAAAAATTCAAAAAAAATTCCCCTCCGCCCATAACCACGTGTTTAGCCTTTGCATATTTCAATTTCAGAGTCCGTAGTGTTGAGTTTGTGCCCTAGTTCTTGTTTAGTCGCTGGTTTAGTTTGTGTTTTTGTCGTCAGTAGTGTTTCCCTTGCAACCCTAGCCGCCATCCCCTTCACCATCCTCTGTTTTGTTGGCTTTTTGTGCTAGGGTTGATTGATCAACACACCTAGCCTAGTCCCACCCTAATCCCACCCTGAACACACCATCAACACCCCGGACCAATCCCCACAATTTCCACTTTCCGCTGCATCCACGCCGCCAAAAAAAATCTTACCCGATTCCAAACTCGACCCCTAACCGACTCGGGTTTCTGGAAAACCGACTCCGACCCCCCTTCGGTAAAACGGGCATAACTTTTCGCTCGGTTGTCCGTTTTGGCTGAAATTTTTACAGGAGATTCTTGACTCAAAGTTGGGCATACCCACACTTGGCTACGCCCTGTGTGCCCTCGTCAAAAAATTCAAAAAAAATTCCCCTCCGCCCATAACCACGTGTTTAGCCTTTGCATATTTCAATTTCAGAGTCCGTAGTGTTGAGTTTGTGCCCTAGTTCTTGTTTAGTCGCTGGTTTAGTTTGTGTTTTTGTCGTCAGTAGTGTTTCCCTTGCAACCCTAGCCGCCATCCCCTTCACCATCCTCTGTTTTGTTGGCTTTTTGTGCTAGGGTTGATTGATCAACACACCTAGCCTAGTCCCACCCTAATCCCACCCTGAACACACCATCAACACCCCGGACCAATCCCCACAATTTCCACTTTCCGCTGCATCCACGCCGCCAAAAAAAATCTTACCCGATTCCAAACTCGACCCCTAACCGACTCGGGTTTCTGGAAAACCGACTCCGACCCCCCTTCGGTAAAACGGGCATAACTTTTCGCTCGGTTGTCCGTTTTGGCTGAAATTTTTACAGGAGATTCTTGACTCAAAGTTGGGCATACCCACACTTGGCTACGCCCTGTGTGCCCTCGTCAAAAAATTCAAAAAAAATTCCCCTCCGCCCATAACCACGTGTTTAGCCTTTGCATATTTCAATTTCAGAGTCCGTAGTGTTGAGTTTGTGCCCTAGTTCTTGTTTAGTCGCTGGTTTAGTTTGTGTTTTTGTCGTCAGTAGTGTTTCCCTTGCAACCCTAGCCGCCATCCCCTTCACCATCCTCTGTTTTGTTGGCTTTTTGTGCTAGGGTTGATTGATCAACACACCTAGCCTAGTCCCACCCTAATCGCACCCTGAACACACCATCAACACCCCGGACCAATCCCCACAATTTCCACTTTCCGCTGCATCCACGCCGCCAAAAAAAATCTTACCCGATTCCAAACTCGACCCCTAACCGACTCGGGTTTCTGGAAAACCGACTCCGACCCCCCTTCGGTAAAACGGGACATAACTTTTCGCTCGGTTGTCCGTTTTGGCTGAAATTTTTACAGGAGATTCTTGACTCAAAGTTGGGCATACCCACACTTGGCTACGCCCTGTGTGCCCTCGTCAAAAAATTCAAAAAAAATTCCCCTCCGCCCATAACCACGTGTTTAGCCTTTGCATATTTCAATTTCAGAGTCCGTAGTGTTGAGTTTGTGCCCTAGTTCTTGTTTAGTCGCTGGTTTAGTTTGTGTTTTTGTCGTCAGTAGTGTTTCCCTTGCAACCCTAGCCGCCATCCCCTTCACCATCCTCTGTTTTGTTGGCTTTTTGTGCTAGGGTTGATTGATCAACACACCTAGCCTAGTCCCACCCTAATCGCACCCTGAACACACCATCAACACCCCGGACCAATCCCCACAATTTCCACTTTCCGCTGCATCCACGCCGCCAAAAAAAATCTTACCCGATTCCAAACTCGACCCCTAACCGACTCGGGTTTCTGGAAAACCGACTCCGACCCCCCTTCGGTAAAACGGACATAACTTTTCGCTCGGTTGTCCGTTTTGGCTGAAATTTTTACAGGAGATTCTTGACTCAAAGTTGGGCATACCCACACTTGGCTACGCCCTGTGTGCCCTCGTCAAAAAATTCAAAAAAAATTCCCCTCCGCCCATAACCACGTGTTTAGCCTTTGCATATTTCAATTTCAGAGTCCGTAGTGTTGAGTTTGTGCCCTAGTTCTTGTTTAGTCGCTGGTTTAGTTTGTGTTTTTGTCGTCAGTAGTGTTTCCCTTGCAACCCTAGCCGCCATCCCCTTCACCATCCTCTGTTTTGTTGGCTTTTTGTGCTAGGGTTGATTGATCAACACACCTAGCCTAGTCCCACCCTAATCGCACCCTGAACACACCATCAACACCCCGGACCAATCCCCACAATTTCCACTTTCCGCTGCATCCACGCCGCCAAAAAAATCTTACCCGATTCCAAACTCGACCCCTAACCGACTCGGGTTTCTGGAAAACCGACTCCGACCCCCCTTCGGTAAAACGGACATAACTTTTCGCTCGGTTGTCCGTTTTGGCTGAAATTTTTACAGGAGATTCTTGACTCAAAGTTGGGCATACCCACACTTGGCTACGCCCTGTGTGCCCTCGTCAAAAAATTCAAAAAAAATTCCCCTCCGCCCATAACCACGTGTTTAGCCTTTGCATATTTCAATTTCAGAGTCCGTAGTGTTGAGTTTGTGCCCTAGTTCTTGTTTAGTCGCTGGTTTAGTTTGTGTTTTTGTCGTCAGTAGTGTTTCCCTTGCAACCCTAGCCGCCATCCCCTTCACCATCCTCTGTTTTGTTGGCTTTTTGTGCTAGGGTTGATTGATCAACACACCTAGCCTAGTCCCACCCTAATCGCACCCTGAACACACCATCAACACCCCGGACCAATCCCCACAATTTCCACTTTCCGCTGCATCCACGCCGCCAAAAAAAATCTTACCCGATTCCAAACTCGACCCCTAACCGACTCGGGTTTCTGGAAAACCGACTCCGACCCCCCTTCGGTAAAACGGACATAACTTTTCGCTCGGTTGTCCGTTTTGGCTGAAATTTTTACAGGAGATTCTTGACTCAAAGTTGGGCATACCCACACTTGGCTACGCCCTGTGTGCCCTCGTCAAAAAATTCAAAAAAAATTCCCCTCCGCCCATAACCACGTGTTTAGCCTTTGCATATTTCAATTTCAGAGTCCGTAGTGTTGAGTTTGTGCCCTAGTTCTTGTTTAGTCGCTGGTTTAGTTTGTGTTTTTGTCGTCAGTAGTGTTTCCCTTGCAACCCTAGCCGCCATCCCCTTCACCATCCTCTGTTTTGTTGGCTTTTTGTGCTAGGGTTGATTGATCAACACACCTAGCCTAGTCCCACCCTAATCGCACCCTGAACACACCATCAACACCCCGGACCAATCCCCACAATTTCCACTTTCCGCTGCATCCACGCCGCCAAAAAAAATCTTACCCGATTCCAAACTCGACCCCTAACCGACTCGGGTTTCTGGAAAACCGACTCCGACCCCCCTTCGGTAAAACGGACATAACTTTTCGCTCGGTTGTCCGTTTTGGCTGAAATTTTTACAGGAGATTCTTGACTCAAAGTTGGGCATACCCACACTTGGCTACGCCCTGTGTGCCCTCGTCAAAAAATTCAAAAAAAATTCCCCTCCGCCCATAACCACGTGTTTAGCCTTTGCATATTTCAATTTCAGAGTCCGTAGTGTTGAGTTTGTGCCCTAGTTCTTGTTTAGTCGCTGGTTTAGTTTGTGTTTTTGTCGTCAGTAGTGTTTCCCTTGCAACCCTAGCCGCCATCCCCTTCACCATCCTCTGTTTTGTTGGCTTTTTGTGCTAGGGTTGATTGATCAACACACCTAGCCTAGTCCCACCCTAATCGCACCCTGAACACACCATCAACACCCCGGACCAATCCCCACAATTTCCACTTTCCGCTGCATCCACGCCGCCAAAAAAAATCTTACCCGATTCCAAACTCGACCCCTAACCGACTCGGGTTTCTGGAAAACCGACTCCGACCCCCCTTCGGTAAAACGGACATAACTTTTCGCTCGGTTGTCCGTTTTGGCTGAAATTTTTACAGGAGATTCTTGACTCAAAGTTGGGCATACCCACACTTGGCTACGCCCTGTGTGCCCTCGTCAAAAATTCAAAAAAAATTCCCCTCCGCCCATAACCACGTGTTTAGCCTTTGCATATTTCAATTTCAGAGTCCGTAGTGTTGAGTTTGTGCCCTAGTTCTTGTTTAGTCGCTGGTTTAGTTTGTGTTTTTGTCGTCAGTAGTGTTTCCCTTGCAACCCTAGCCGCCATCCCCTTCACCATCCTCTGTTTTGTTGGCTTTTTGTGCTAGGGTTGATTGATCAACACACCTAGCCTAGTCCCACCCTAATCGCACCCTGAACACACCATCAACACCCCGGACCAATCCCCACAATTTCCACTTTCCGCTGCATCCACGCCGCCAAAAAAAATCTTACCCGATTCCAAACTCGACCCCTAACCGACTCGGGTTTCTGGAAAACCGACTCCGACCCCCCTTCGGTAAAACGGACATAACTTTTCGCTCGGTTGTCCGTTTTGGCTGAAATTTTTACAGGAGATTCTTGACTCAAAGTTGGGCATACCCACACTTGGCTACGCCCTGTGTGCCCTCGTCAAAAAATTCAAAAAAAATTCCCCTCCGCCCATAACCACGTGTTTAGCCTTTGCATATTTCAATTTCAGAGTCCGTAGTGTTGAGTTTGTGCCCTAGTTCTTGTTTAGTCGCTGGTTTAGTTTGTGTTTTTGTCGTCAGTAGTGTTTCCCTTGCAACCCTAGCCGCCATCCCCTTCACCATCCTCTGTTTTGTTGGCTTTTTGTGCTAGGGTTGATTGATCAACACACCTAGCCTAGTCCCACCCTAATCGCCACCCTGAACACACCATCAACACCCCGGACCAATCCCCACAATTTCCACTTTCCGCTGCATCCACGCCGCCAAAAAAAATCTTACCCGATTCCAAACTCGACCCCTAACCGACTCGGGTTTCTGGAAAACCGACTCCGACCCCCCTTCGGTAAAACGGGACATAACTTTTCGCTCGGTTGTCCGTTTTGGCTGAAATTTTTACAGGAGATTCTTGACTCAAAGTTGGGCATACCCACACTTGGCTACGCCCTGTGTGCCCTCGTCAAAAAATTCAAAAAAAATTCCCCTCCGCCCATAACCACGTGTTTAGCCTTTGCATATTTCAATTTCAGAGTCCGTAGTGTTGAGTTTGTGCCCTAGTTCTTGTTTAGTCGCTGGTTTAGTTTGTGTTTTTGTCGTCAGTAGTGTTTCCCTTGCAACCCTAGCCGCCATCCCCTTCACCATCCTCTGTTTTGTTGGCTTTTTGTGCTAGGGTTGATTGATCAACACACCTAGCCTAGTCCCACCCTAATCGCACCCTGAACACACCATCAACACCCCGGACCAATCCCCACAATTTCCACTTTCCGCTGCATCCACGCCGCCAAAAAAAATCTTACCCGATTCCAAACTCGACCCCTAACCGACTCGGGTTTCTGGAAAACCGACTCCGACCCCCCTTCGGTAAAACGGACATAACTTTTCGCTCGGTTGTCCGTTTTGGCTGAAATTTTTACAGGAGATTCTTGACTCAAAGTTGGGCATACCCACACTTGGCTACGCCCTGTGTGCCCTCGTCAAAAAATTCAAAAAAAATTCCCCTCCGCCCATAACCACGTGTTTAGCCTTTGCATATTTCAATTTCAGAGTCCGTAGTGTTGAGTTTGTGCCCTAGTTCTTGTTTAGTCGCTGGTTTAGTTTGTGTTTTTGTCGTCAGTAGTGTTTCCCTTGCAACCCTAGCCGCCATCCCCTTCACCATCCTCTGTTTTGTTGGCTTTTTGTGCTAGGGTTGATTGATCAACACACCTAGCCTAGTCCCACCCTAATCGCACCCTGAACACACCATCAACACCCCGGACCAATCCCCACAATTTCCACTTTCCGCTGCATCCACGCCGCCAAAAAAAATCTTACCCGATTCCAAACTCGACCCCTAACCGACTCGGGTTTCTGGAAAACCGACTCCGACCCCCCTTCGGTAAAACGGACATAACTTTTCGCTCGGTTGTCCGTTTTGGCTGAAATTTTTACAGGAGATTCTTGACTCAAAGTTGGGCATACCCACACTTGGCTACGCCCTGTGTGCCCTCGTCAAAAAATTCAAAAAAAATTCCCCTCCGCCCATAACCACGTGTTTAGCCTTTGCATATTTCAATTTCAGAGTCCGTAGTGTTGAGTTTGTGCCCTAGTTCTTGTTTAGTCGCTGGTTTAGTTTGTGTTTTTGTCGTCAGTAGTGTTTCCCTTGCAACCCTAGCCGCCATCCCCTTCACCATCCTCTGTTTTGTTGGCTTTTTGTGCTAGGGTTGATTGATCAACACACCTAGCCTAGTCCCACCCTAATCGCACCCTGAACACACCATCAACACCCCGGACCAATCCCCACAATTTCCACTTTCCGCTGCATCCACGCCGCCAAAAAAAATCTTACCCGATTCCAAACTCGACCCCTAACCGACTCGGGTTTCTGGAAAACCGACTCCGACCCCCCTTCGGTAAAACGGACATAACTTTTCGCTCGGTTGTCCGTTTTGGCTGAAATTTTTACAGGAGATTCTTGACTCAAAGTTGGGCATACCCACACTTGGCTACGCCCTGTGTGCCCTCGTCAAAAAATTCAAAAAAAATTCCCCTCCGCCCATAACCACGTGTTTAGCCTTTGCATATTTCAATTTCAGAGTCCGTAGTGTTGAGTTTGTGCCCTAGTTCTTGTTTAGTCGCTGGTTTAGTTTGTGTTTTTGTCGTCAGTAGTGTTTCCCTTGCAACCCTAGCCGCCATCCCCTTCACCATCCTCTGTTTTGTTGGCTTTTTGTGCTAGGGTTGATTGATCAACACACCTAGCCTAGTCCCACCCTAATCGCACCCTGAACACACCATCAACACCCCGGACCAATCCCCACAATTTCCACTTTCCGCTGCATCCACGCCGCCAAAAAAAATCTTACCCGATTCCAAACTCGACCCCTAACCGACTCGGGTTTCTGGAAAACCGACTCCGACCCCCCTTCGGTAAAACGGACATAACTTTTCGCTCGGTTGTCCGTTTTGGCTGAAATTTTTACAGGAGATTCTTGACTCAAAGTTGGGCATACCCACACTTGGCTACGCCCTGTGTGCCCTCGTCAAAAAATTCAAAAAAATTCCCCTCCGCCCATAACCACGTGTTTAGCCTTTGCATATTTCAATTTCAGAGTCCGTAGTGTTGAGTTTGTGCCCTAGTTCTTGTTTAGTCGCTGGTTTAGTTTGTGTTTTTGTCGTCAGTAGTGTTTCCCTTGCAACCCTAGCCGCCATCCCCTTCACCATCCTCTGTTTTGTTGGCTTTTTGTGCTAGGGTTGATTGATCAACACACCTAGCCTAGTCCCACCCTAATCGCACCCTGAACACACCATCAACACCCCGGACCAATCCCCACAATTTCCACTTTCCGCTGCATCCACGCCGCCAAAAAAAATCTTACCCGATTCCAAACTCGACCCCTAACCGACTCGGGTTTCTGGAAAACCGACTCCGACCCCCCTTCGGTAAAACGGACATAACTTTTCGCTCGGTTGTCCGTTTTGGCTGAAATTTTTACAGGAGATTCTTGACTCAAAGTTGGGCATACCCACACTTGGCTACGCCCTGTGTGCCCTCGTCAAAAATTCAAAAAAAATTCCCCTCCGCCCATAACCACGTGTTTAGCCTTTGCATATTTCAATTTCAGAGTCCGTAGTGTTGAGTTTGTGCCCTAGTTCTTGTTTAGTCGCTGGTTTAGTTTGTGTTTTTGTCGTCAGTAGTGTTTCCCTTGCAACCCTAGCCGCCATCCCCTTCACCATCCTCTGTTTTGTTGGCTTTTTGTGCTAGGGTTGATTGATCAACACACCTAGCCTAGTCCCACCCTAATCGCACCCTGAACACACCATCAACACCCCGGACCAATCCCCACAATTTCCACTTTCCGCTGCATCCACGCCGCCAAAAAAAATCTTACCCGATTCCAAACTCGACCCCTAACCGACTCGGGTTTCTGGAAAACCGACTCCGACCCCCCTTCGGTAAAACGGACATAACTTTTCGCTCGGTTGTCCGTTTTGGCTGAAATTTTTACAGGAGATTCTTGACTCAAAGTTGGGCATACCCACACTTGGCTACGCCCTGTGTGCCCTCGTCAAAAAATTCAAAAAAATTCCCCTCCGCCCATAACCACGTGTTTAGCCTTTGCATATTTCAATTTCAGAGTCCGTAGTGTTGAGTTTGTGCCCTAGTTCTTGTTTAGTCGCTGGTTTAGTTTGTGTTTTTGTCGTCAGTAGTGTTTCCCTTGCAACCCTAGCCGCCATCCCCTTCACCATCCTCTGTTTTGTTGGCTTTTTGTGCTAGGGTTGATTGATCAACACACCTAGCCTAGTCCCACCCTAATCGCACCCTGAACACACCATCAACACCCCGGACCAATCCCCACAATTTCCACTTTCCGCTGCATCCACGCCGCCAAAAAAAATCTTACCCGATTCCAAACTCGACCCCTAACCGACTCGGGTTTCTGGAAAACCGACTCCGACCCCCCTTCGGTAAAACGGACATAACTTTTCGCTCGGTTGTCCGTTTTGGCTGAAATTTTTACAGGAGATTCTTGACTCAAAGTTGGGCATACCCACACTTGGCTACGCCCTGTGTGCCCTCGTCAAAAAATTCAAAAAAAATTCCCCTCCGCCCATAACCACGTGTTTAGCCTTTGCATATTTCAATTTCAGAGTCCGTAGTGTTGAGTTTGTGCCCTAGTTCTTGTTTAGTCGCTGGTTTAGTTTGTGTTTTTGTCGTCAGTAGTGTTTCCCTTGCAACCCTAGCCGCCATCCCCTTCACCATCCTCTGTTTTGTTGGCTTTTTGTGCTAGGGTTGATTGATCAACACACCTAGCCTAGTCCCACCCTAATCGCACCCTGAACACACCATCAACACCCCGGACCAATCCCCACAATTTCCACTTTCCGCTGCATCCACGCCGCCAAAAAAAATCTTACCCGATTCCAAACTCGACCCCTAACCGACTCGGGTTTCTGGAAAACCGACTCCGACCCCCCTTCGGTTAAAACGGACATAACTTTTCGCTCGGTTGTCCGTTTTGGCTGAAATTTTTACAGGAGATTCTTGACTCAAAGTTGGGCATACCCACACTTGGCTACGCCCTGTGTGCCCTCGTCAAAAAATTCAAAAAAAATTCCCCTCCGCCCATAACCACGTGTTTAGCCTTTGCATATTTCAATTTCAGAGTCCGTAGTGTTGAGTTTGTGCCCTAGTTCTTGTTTAGTCGCTGGTTTAGTTTGTGTTTTTGTCGTCAGTAGTGTTTCCCTTGCAACCCTAGCCGCCATCCCCTTCACCATCCTCTGTTTTGTTGGCTTTTTGTGCTAGGGTTGATTGATCAACACACCTAGCCTAGTCCCACCCTAATCGCACCCTGAACACACCATCAACACCCCGGACCAATCCCCACAATTTCCACTTTCCGCTGCATCCACGCCGCCAAAAAAATCTTACCCGATTCCAAACTCGACCCCTAACCGACTCGGGTTTCTGGAAAACCGACTCCGACCCCCCTTCGGTAAAACGGACATAACTTTTCGCTCGGTTGTCCGTTTTGGCTGAAATTTTTACAGGAGATTCTTGACTCAAAGTTGGGCATACCCACACTTGGCTACGCCCTGTGTGCCCTCGTCAAAAAATTCAAAAAAAATTCCCCTCCGCCCATAACCACGTGTTTAGCCTTTGCATATTTCAATTTCAGAGTCCGTAGTGTTGAGTTTGTGCCCTAGTTCTTGTTTAGTCGCTGGTTTAGTTTGTGTTTTTGTCGTCAGTAGTGTTTCCCTTGCAACCCTAGCCGCCATCCCCTTCACCATCCTCTGTTTTGTTGGCTTTTTGTGCTAGGGTTGATTGATCAACACACCTAGCCTAGTCCCACCCTAATCGCACCCTGAACACACCATCAACACCCCGGACCAATCCCCACAATTTCCACTTTCCGCTGCATCCACGCCGCCAAAAAAAATCTTACCCGATTCCAAACTCGACCCCTAACCGACTCGGGTTTCTGGAAAACCGACTCCGACCCCCCTTCGGTAAAACGGACATAACTTTTCGCTCGGTTGTCCGTTTTGGCTGAAATTTTTACAGGAGATTCTTGACTCAAAGTTGGGCATACCCACACTTGGCTACGCCCTGTGTGCCCTCGTCAAAAAATTCAAAAAAAATTCCCCTCCGCCCATAACCACGTGTTTAGCCTTTGCATATTTCAATTTCAGAGTCCGTAGTGTTGAGTTTGTGCCCTAGTTCTTGTTTAGTCGCTGGTTTAGTTTGTGTTTTTGTCGTCAGTAGTGTTTCCCTTGCAACCCTAGCCGCCATCCCCTTCACCATCCTCTGTTTTGTTGGCTTTTTGTGCTAGGGTTGATTGATCAACACACCTAGCCTAGTCCCACCCTAATCGCACCCTGAACACACCATCAACACCCCGGACCAATCCCCACAATTTCCACTTTCCGCTGCATCCACGCCGCCAAAAAAAATCTTACCCGATTCCAAACTCGACCCCTAACCGACTCGGGTTTCTGGAAAACCGACTCCGACCCCCCTTCGGTAAAACGGACATAACTTTTCGCTCGGTTGTCCGTTTTGGCTGAAATTTTTACAGGAGATTCTTGACTCAAAGTTGGGCATACCCACACTTGGCTACGCCCTGTGTGCCCTCGTCAAAAATTCAAAAAAAATTCCCCTCCGCCCATAACCACGTGTTTAGCCTTTGCATATTTCAATTTCAGAGTCCGTAGTGTTGAGTTTGTGCCCTAGTTCTTGTTTAGTCGCTGGTTTAGTTTGTGTTTTTGTCGTCAGTAGTGTTTCCCTTGCAACCCTAGCCGCCATCCCCTTCACCATCCTCTGTTTTGTTGGCTTTTTGTGCTAGGGTTGATTGATCAACACACCTAGCCTAGTCCCACCCTAATCGCACCCTGAACACACCATCAACACCCCGGACCAATCCCCACAATTTCCACTTTCCGCTGCATCCACGCCGCCAAAAAAAATCTTACCCGATTCCAAACTCGACCCCTAACCGACTCGGGTTTCTGGAAAACCGACTCCGACCCCCCTTCGGTAAAACGGACATAACTTTTCGCTCGGTTGTCCGTTTTGGCTGAAATTTTTACAGGAGATTCTTGACTCAAAGTTGGGCATACCCACACTTGGCTACGCCCTGTGTGCCCTCGTCAAAAATTCAAAAAAAATTCCCCTCCGCCCATAACCACGTGTTTAGCCTTTGCATATTTCAATTTCAGAGTCCGTAGTGTTGAGTTTGTGCCCTAGTTCTTGTTTAGTCGCTGGTTTAGTTTGTGTTTTTGTCGTCAGTAGTGTTTCCCTTGCAACCCTAGCCGCCATCCCCTTCACCATCCTCTGTTTTGTTGGCTTTTTGTGCTAGGGTTGATTGATCAACACACCTAGCCTAGTCCCACCCTAATCGCACCCTGAACACACCATCAACACCCCGGACCAATCCCCACAATTTCCACTTTCCGCTGCATCCACGCCGCCAAAAAAATCTTACCCGATTCCAAACTCGACCCCTAACCGACTCGGGTTTCTGGAAAACCGACTCCGACCCCCCTTCGGTTAAAACGGACATAACTTTTCGCTCGGTTGTCCGTTTTGGCTGAAATTTTTACAGGAGATTCTTGACTCAAAGTTGGGCATACCCACACTTGGCTACGCCCTGTGTGCCCTCGTCAAAAAATTCAAAAAAAATTCCCCTCCGCCCATAACCACGTGTTTAGCCTTTGCATATTTCAATTTCAGAGTCCGTAGTGTTGAGTTTGTGCCCTAGTTCTTGTTTAGTCGCTGGTTTAGTTTGTGTTTTTGTCGTCAGTAGTGTTTCCCTTGCAACCCTAGCCGCCATCCCCTTCACCATCCTCTGTTTTGTTGGCTTTTTGTGCTAGGGTTGATTGATCAACACACCTAGCCTAGTCCCACCCTAATCGCACCCTGAACACACCATCAACACCCCGGACCAATCCCCACAATTTCCACTTTCCGCTGCATCCACGCCGCCAAAAAAATCTTACCCGATTCCAAACTCGACCCCTAACCGACTCGGGTTTCTGGAAAACCGACTCCGACCCCCCTTCGGTAAAACGGACATAACTTTTCGCTCGGTTGTCCGTTTTGGCTGAAATTTTTACAGGAGATTCTTGACTCAAAGTTGGGCATACCCACACTTGGCTACGCCCTGTGTGCCCTCGTCAAAAAATTCAAAAAAAATTCCCCTCCGCCCATAACCACGTGTTTAGCCTTTGCATATTTCAATTTCAGAGTCCGTAGTGTTGAGTTTGTGCCCTAGTTCTTGTTTAGTCGCTGGTTTAGTTTGTGTTTTTGTCGTCAGTAGTGTTTCCCTTGCAACCCTAGCCGCCATCCCCTTCACCATCCTCTGTTTTGTTGGCTTTTTGTGCTAGGGTTGATTGATCAACACACCTAGCCTAGTCCCACCCTAATCGCACCCTGAACACACCATCAACACCCCGGACCAATCCCCACAATTTCCACTTTCCGCTGCATCCACGCCGCCAAAAAAAATCTTACCCGATTCCAAACTCGACCCCTAACCGACTCGGGTTTCTGGAAAACCGACTCCGACCCCCCTTCGGTAAAACGGACATAACTTTTCGCTCGGTTGTCCGTTTTGGCTGAAATTTTTACAGGAGATTCTTGACTCAAAGTTGGGCATACCCACACTTGGCTACGCCCTGTGTGCCCTCGTCAAAAAATTCAAAAAAAATTCCCCTCCGCCCATAACCACGTGTTTAGCCTTTGCATATTTCAATTTCAGAGTCCGTAGTGTTGAGTTTGTGCCCTAGTTCTTGTTTAGTCGCTGGTTTAGTTTGTGTTTTTGTCGTCAGTAGTGTTTCCCTTGCAACCCTAGCCGCCATCCCCTTCACCATCCTCTGTTTTGTTGGCTTTTTGTGCTAGGGTTGATTGATCAACACACCTAGCCTAGTCCCACCCTAATCGCACCCTGAACACACCATCAACACCCCGGACCAATCCCCACAATTTCCACTTTCCGCTGCATCCACGCCGCCAAAAAAAATCTTACCCGATTCCAAACTCGACCCCTAACCGACTCGGGTTTCTGGAAAACCGACTCCGACCCCCCTTCGGTAAAACGGACATAACTTTTCGCTCGGTTGTCCGTTTTGGCTGAAATTTTTACAGGAGATTCTTGACTCAAAGTTGGGCATACCCACACTTGGCTACGCCCTGTGTGCCCTCGTCAAAAAATTCAAAAAAAATTCCCCTCCGCCCATAACCACGTGTTTAGCCTTTGCATATTTCAATTTCAGAGTCCGTAGTGTTGAGTTTGTGCCCTAGTTCTTGTTTAGTCGCTGGTTTAGTTTGTGTTTTTGTCGTCAGTAGTGTTTCCCTTGCAACCCTAGCCGCCATCCCCTTCACCATCCTCTGTTTTGTTGGCTTTTTGTGCTAGGGTTGATTGATCAACACACCTAGCCTAGTCCCACCCTAATCGCACCCTGAACACACCATCAACACCCCGGACCAATCCCCACAATTTCCACTTTCCGCTGCATCCACGCCGCCAAAAAAAATCTTACCCGATTCCAAACTCGACCCCTAACCGACTCGGGTTTCTGGAAAACCGACTCCGACCCCCCTTCGGTAAAACGGACATAACTTTTCGCTCGGTTGTCCGTTTTGGCTGAAATTTTTACAGGAGATTCTTGACTCAAAGTTGGGCATACCCACACTTGGCTACGCCCTGTGTGCCCTCGTCAAAAAATTCAAAAAAAATTCCCCTCCGCCCATAACCACGTGTTTAGCCTTTGCATATTTCAATTTCAGAGTCCGTAGTGTTGAGTTTGTGCCCTAGTTCTTGTTTAGTCGCTGGTTTAGTTTGTGTTTTTGTCGTCAGTAGTGTTTCCCTTGCAACCCTAGCCGCCATCCCCTTCACCATCCTCTGTTTTGTTGGCTTTTTGTGCTAGGGTTGATTGATCAACACACCTAGCCTAGTCCCACCCTAATCGCACCCTGAACACACCATCAACACCCCGGACCAATCCCCACAATTTCCACTTTCCGCTGCATCCACGCCGCCAAAAAAAATCTTACCCGATTCCAAACTCGACCCCTAACCGACTCGGGTTTCTGGAAAACCGACTCCGACCCCCCTTCGGTAAAACGGACATAACTTTTCGCTCGGTTGTCCGTTTTGGCTGAAATTTTTACAGGAGATTCTTGACTCAAAGTTGGGCATACCCACACTTGGCTACGCCCTGTGTGCCCTCGTCAAAAATTCAAAAAAAATTCCCCTCCGCCCATAACCACGTGTTTAGCCTTTGCATATTTCAATTTCAGAGTCCGTAGTGTTGAGTTTGTGCCCTAGTTCTTGTTTAGTCGCTGGTTTAGTTTGTGTTTTTGTCGTCAGTAGTGTTTCCCTTGCAACCCTAGCCGCCATCCCCTTCACCATCCTCTGTTTTGTTGGCTTTTTGTGCTAGGGTTGATTGATCAACACACCTAGCCTAGTCCCACCCTAATCGCACCCTGAACACACCATCAACACCCCGGACCAATCCCCACAATTTCCACTTTCCGCTGCATCCACGCCGCCAAAAAAAATCTTACCCGATTCCAAACTCGACCCCTAACCGACTCGGGTTTCTGGAAAACCGACTCCGACCCCCCTTCGGTAAAACGGACATAACTTTTCGCTCGGTTGTCCGTTTTGGCTGAAATTTTTACAGGAGATTCTTGACTCAAAGTTGGGCATACCCACACTTGGCTACGCCCTGTGTGCCCTCGTCAAAAAATTCAAAAAAATTCCCCTCCGCCCATAACCACGTGTTTAGCCTTTGCATATTTCAATTTCAGAGTCCGTAGTGTTGAGTTTGTGCCCTAGTTCTTGTTTAGTCGCTGGTTTAGTTTGTGTTTTTGTCGTCAGTAGTGTTTCCCTTGCAACCCTAGCCGCCATCCCCTTCACCATCCTCTGTTTTGTTGGCTTTTTGTGCTAGGGTTGATTGATCAACACACCTAGCCTAGTCCCACCCTAATCGCACCCTGAACACACCATCAACACCCCGGACCAATCCCCACAATTTCCACTTTCCGCTGCATCCACGCCGCCAAAAAAATCTTACCCGATTCCAAACTCGACCCCTAACCGACTCGGGTTTCTGGAAAACCGACTCCGACCCCCCTTCGGTAAAACGGACATAACTTTTCGCTCGGTTGTCCGTTTTGGCTGAAATTTTTACAGGAGATTCTTGACTCAAAGTTGGGCATACCCACACTTGGCTACGCCCTGTGTGCCCTCGTCAAAAAATTCAAAAAAATTCCCCTCCGCCCATAACCACGTGTTTAGCCTTTGCATATTTCAATTTCAGAGTCCGTAGTGTTGAGTTTGTGCCCTAGTTCTTGTTTAGTCGCTGGTTTAGTTTGTGTTTTTGTCGTCAGTAGTGTTTCCCTTGCAACCCTAGCCGCCATCCCCTTCACCATCCTCTGTTTTGTTGGCTTTTTGTGCTAGGGTTGATTGATCAACACACCTAGCCTAGTCCCACCCTAATCGCACCCTGAACACACCATCAACACCCCGGACCAATCCCCACAATTTCCACTTTCCGCTGCATCCACGCCGCCAAAAAAAATCTTACCCGATTCCAAACTCGACCCCTAACCGACTCGGGTTTCTGGAAAACCGACTCCGACCCCCCTTCGGTAAAACGGACATAACTTTTCGCTCGGTTGTCCGTTTTGGCTGAAATTTTTACAGGAGATTCTTGACTCAAAGTTGGGCATACCCACACTTGGCTACGCCCTGTGTGCCCTCGTCAAAAATTCAAAAAAAATTCCCCTCCGCCCATAACCACGTGTTTAGCCTTTGCATATTTCAATTTCAGAGTCCGTAGTGTTGAGTTTGTGCCCTAGTTCTTGTTTAGTCGCTGGTTTAGTTTGTGTTTTTGTCGTCAGTAGTGTTTCCCTTGCAACCCTAGCCGCCATCCCCTTCACCATCCTCTGTTTTGTTGGCTTTTTGTGCTAGGGTTGATTGATCAACACACCTAGCCTAGTCCCACCCTAATCGCACCCTGAACACACCATCAACACCCCGGACCAATCCCCACAATTTCCACTTTCCGCTGCATCCACGCCGCCAAAAAAATCTTACCCGATTCCAAACTCGACCCCTAACCGACTCGGGTTTCTGGAAAACCGACTCCGACCCCCCTTCGGTAAAACGGACATAACTTTTCGCTCGGTTGTCCGTTTTGGCTGAAATTTTTACAGGAGATTCTTGACTCAAAGTTGGGCATACCCACACTTGGCTACGCCCTGTGTGCCCTCGTCAAAAAATTCAAAAAAATTCCCCTCCGCCCATAACCACGTGTTTAGCCTTTGCATATTTCAATTTCAGAGTCCGTAGTGTTGAGTTTGTGCCCTAGTTCTTGTTTAGTCGCTGGTTTAGTTTGTGTTTTTGTCGTCAGTAGTGTTTCCCTTGCAACCCTAGCCGCCATCCCCTTCACCATCCTCTGTTTTGTTGGCTTTTTGTGCTAGGGTTGATTGATCAACACACCTAGCCTAGTCCCACCCTAATCGCACCCTGAACACACCATCAACACCCCGGACCAATCCCCACAATTTCCACTTTCCGCTGCATCCACGCCGCCAAAAAAAATCTTACCCGATTCCAAACTCGACCCCTAACCGACTCGGGTTTCTGGAAAACCGACTCCGACCCCCCTTCGGTTAAAACGGACATAACTTTTCGCTCGGTTGTCCGTTTTGGCTGAAATTTTTACAGGAGATTCTTGACTCAAAGTTGGGCATACCCACACTTGGCTACGCCCTGTGTGCCCTCGTCAAAAAATTCAAAAAAAATTCCCCTCCGCCCATAACCACGTGTTTAGCCTTTGCATATTTCAATTTCAGAGTCCGTAGTGTTGAGTTTGTGCCCTAGTTCTTGTTTAGTCGCTGGTTTAGTTTGTGTTTTTGTCGTCAGTAGTGTTTCCCTTGCAACCCTAGCCGCCATCCCCTTCACCATCCTCTGTTTTGTTGGCTTTTTGTGCTAGGGTTGATTGATCAACACACCTAGCCTAGTCCCACCCTAATCGCACCCTGAACACACCATCAACACCCCGGACCAATCCCCACAATTTCCACTTTCCGCTGCATCCACGCCGCCAAAAAAAATCTTACCCGATTCCAAACTCGACCCCTAACCGACTCGGGTTTCTGGAAAACCGACTCCGACCCCCCTTCGGTAAAACGGACATAACTTTTCGCTCGGTTGTCCGTTTTGGCTGAAATTTTTACAGGAGATTCTTGACTCAAAGTTGGGCATACCCACACTTGGCTACGCCCTGTGTGCCCTCGTCAAAAAATTCAAAAAAAATTCCCCTCCGCCCATAACCACGTGTTTAGCCTTTGCATATTTCAATTTCAGAGTCCGTAGTGTTGAGTTTGTGCCCTAGTTCTTGTTTAGTCGCTGGTTTAGTTTGTGTTTTTGTCGTCAGTAGTGTTTCCCTTGCAACCCTAGCCGCCATCCCCTTCACCATCCTCTGTTTTGTTGGCTTTTTGTGCTAGGGTTGATTGATCAACACACCTAGCCTAGTCCCACCCTAATCGCACCCTGAACACACCATCAACACCCCGGACCAATCCCCACAATTTCCACTTTCCGCTGCATCCACGCCGCCAAAAAAAATCTTACCCGATTCCAAACTCGACCCCTAACCGACTCGGGTTTCTGGAAAACCGACTCCGACCCCCCTTCGGTAAAACGGACATAACTTTTCGCTCGGTTGTCCGTTTTGGCTGAAATTTTTACAGGAGATTCTTGACTCAAAGTTGGGCATACCCACACTTGGCTACGCCCTGTGTGCCCTCGTCAAAAAATTCAAAAAAAATTCCCCTCCGCCCATAACCACGTGTTTAGCCTTTGCATATTTCAATTTCAGAGTCCGTAGTGTTGAGTTTGTGCCCTAGTTCTTGTTTAGTCGCTGGTTTAGTTTGTGTTTTTGTCGTCAGTAGTGTTTCCCTTGCAACCCTAGCCGCCATCCCCTTCACCATCCTCTGTTTTGTTGGCTTTTTGTGCTAGGGTTGATTGATCAACACACCTAGCCTAGTCCCACCCTAATCGCACCCTGAACACACCATCAACACCCCGGACCAATCCCCACAATTTCCACTTTCCGCTGCATCCACGCCGCCAAAAAAAATCTTACCCGATTCCAAACTCGACCCCTAACCGACTCGGGTTTCTGGAAAACCGACTCCGACCCCCCTTCGGTAAAACGGGACATAACTTTTCGCTCGGTTGTCCGTTTTGGCTGAAATTTTTACAGGAGATTCTTGACTCAAAGTTGGGCATACCCACACTTGGCTACGCCCTGTGTGCCCTCGTCAAAAAATTCAAAAAAATTCCCCTCCGCCCATAACCACGTGTTTAGCCTTTGCATATTTCAATTTCAGAGTCCGTAGTGTTGAGTTTGTGCCCTAGTTCTTGTTTAGTCGCTGGTTTAGTTTGTGTTTTTGTCGTCAGTAGTGTTTCCCTTGCAACCCTAGCCGCCATCCCCTTCACCATCCTCTGTTTTGTTGGCTTTTTGTGCTAGGGTTGATTGATCAACACACCTAGCCTAGTCCCACCCTAATCGCACCCTGAACACACCATCAACACCCCGGACCAATCCCCACAATTTCCACTTTCCGCTGCATCCACGCCGCCAAAAAAAATCTTACCCGATTCCAAACTCGACCCCTAACCGACTCGGGTTTCTGGAAAACCGACTCCGACCCCCCTTCGGTAAAACGGACATAACTTTTCGCTCGGTTGTCCGTTTTGGCTGAAATTTTTACAGGAGATTCTTGACTCAAAGTTGGGCATACCCACACTTGGCTACGCCCTGTGTGCCCTCGTCAAAAAATTCAAAAAAAATTCCCCTCCGCCCATAACCACGTGTTTAGCCTTTGCATATTTCAATTTCAGAGTCCGTAGTGTTGAGTTTGTGCCCTAGTTCTTGTTTAGTCGCTGGTTTAGTTTGTGTTTTTGTCGTCAGTAGTGTTTCCCTTGCAACCCTAGCCGCCATCCCCTTCACCATCCTCTGTTTTGTTGGCTTTTTGTGCTAGGGTTGATTGATCAACACACCTAGCCTAGTCCCACCCTAATCGCACCCTGAACACACCATCAACACCCCGGACCAATCCCCACAATTTCCACTTTCCGCTGCATCCACGCCGCCAAAAAAAATCTTACCCGATTCCAAACTCGACCCCTAACCGACTCGGGTTTCTGGAAAACCGACTCCGACCCCCCTTCGGTAAAACGGACATAACTTTTCGCTCGGTTGTCCGTTTTGGCTGAAATTTTTACAGGAGATTCTTGACTCAAAGTTGGGCATACCCACACTTGGCTACGCCCTGTGTGCCCTCGTCAAAAAATTCAAAAAAAATTCCCCTCCGCCCATAACCACGTGTTTAGCCTTTGCATATTTCAATTTCAGAGTCCGTAGTGTTGAGTTTGTGCCCTAGTTCTTGTTTAGTCGCTGGTTTAGTTTGTGTTTTTGTCGTCAGTAGTGTTTCCCTTGCAACCCTAGCCGCCATCCCCTTCACCATCCTCTGTTTTGTTGGCTTTTTGTGCTAGGGTTGATTGATCAACACACCTAGCCTAGTCCCACCCTAATCGCACCCTGAACACACCATCAACACCCCGGACCAATCCCCACAATTTCCACTTTCCGCTGCATCCACGCCGCCAAAAAAAATCTTACCCGATTCCAAACTCGACCCCTAACCGACTCGGGTTTCTGGAAAACCGACTCCGACCCCCCTTCGGTAAAACGGACATAACTTTTCGCTCGGTTGTCCGTTTTGGCTGAAATTTTTACAGGAGATTCTTGACTCAAAGTTGGGCATACCCACACTTGGCTACGCCCTGTGTGCCCTCGTCAAAAAATTCAAAAAAAATTCCCCTCCGCCCATAACCACGTGTTTAGCCTTTGCATATTTCAATTTCAGAGTCCGTAGTGTTGAGTTTGTGCCCTAGTTCTTGTTTAGTCGCTGGTTTAGTTTGTGTTTTTGTCGTCAGTAGTGTTTCCCTTGCAACCCTAGCCGCCATCCCCTTCACCATCCTCTGTTTTGTTGGCTTTTTGTGCTAGGGTTGATTGATCAACACACCTAGCCTAGTCCCACCCTAATCGCACCCTGAACACACCATCAACACCCCGGACCAATCCCCACAATTTCCACTTTCCGCTGCATCCACGCCGCCAAAAAAAATCTTACCCGATTCCAAACTCGACCCCTAACCGACTCGGGTTTCTGGAAAACCGACTCCGACCCCCCTTCGGTAAAACGGACATAACTTTTCGCTCGGTTGTCCGTTTTGGCTGAAATTTTTACAGGAGATTCTTGACTCAAAGTTGGGCATACCCACACTTGGCTACGCCCTGTGTGCCCTCGTCAAAAATTCAAAAAAAATTCCCCTCCGCCCATAACCACGTGTTTAGCCTTTGCATATTTCAATTTCAGAGTCCGTAGTGTTGAGTTTGTGCCCTAGTTCTTGTTTAGTCGCTGGTTTAGTTTGTGTTTTTGTCGTCAGTAGTGTTTCCCTTGCAACCCTAGCCGCCATCCCCTTCACCATCCTCTGTTTTGTTGGCTTTTTGTGCTAGGGTTGATTGATCAACACACCTAGCCTAGTCCCACCCTAATCCCACCCTGAACACACCATCAACACCCCGGACCAATCCCCACAATTTCCACTTTCCGCTGCATCCACGCCGCCAAAAAAAATCTTACCCGATTCCAAACTCGACCCCTAACCGACTCGGGTTTCTGGAAAACCGACTCCGACCCCCCTTCGGTAAAACGGACATAACTTTTCGCTCGGTTGTCCGTTTTGGCTGAAATTTTTACAGGAGATTCTTGACTCAAAGTTGGGCATACCCACACTTGGCTACGCCCTGTGTGCCCTCGTCAAAAAATTCAAAAAAAATTCCCCTCCGCCCATAACCACGTGTTTAGCCTTTGCATATTTCAATTTCAGAGTCCGTAGTGTTGAGTTTGTGCCCTAGTTCTTGTTTAGTCGCTGGTTTAGTTTGTGTTTTTGTCGTCAGTAGTGTTTCCCTTGCAACCCTAGCCGCCATCCCCTTCACCATCCTCTGTTTTGTTGGCTTTTGTGCTAGGGTGATTGATCAACACACCTAGCCTAGTCCCACCCTAATCCCACCCTGAACACACCATCAACACCCCGGACCAATCCCCACAATTTCCACTTTCCGCTGCATCCACGCCGCCAAAAAAAAATCTTACCCGATTCCAAACTCGGACCCCTAACCGACTCGGGTTTCTGGAAAACCGACTCCGACCCCCTTCGGTTAAAACGGGCATAACTTTTCGCTCGGTTGTCCGTTTTGGCTGAAATTTACAGGAGATTCTTGGCTCAAAGTTGGGCATACCCACACTTGGCTACGCCCTGTGTGCCCTCGTTCAAAAATTCAAAAAAAATTCCCCTCCGCCCATAACCACGTGTTTAGCCTTTGCATATTTCAATTTCCGAGTCCGTAGTGTAGAGTTTGCTGCCCTTAGTTCTGTTTTAGTCACTGGTTTAAGTTTTGTTTTTGTCATCAGTAGTGTGTCCCTTGCAACCTAGCCGCCATCCCCTTCATCCATCCTCTGTTTGTTGGCTTTTTTGTGCTCGGGTTTGCTTGATCACACCACCTTTAGCCTAGTCCACCCCCACTTACATCCCGCATCCCTGAACACACACCATCAACACCCCGGACCAATCCCCACAATTTCCACTTTCCGCTGCA